>OX438778.1:6210847-7410847 GCA_949316455.1 Acleris holmiana
AAAGTGGAAACGTACAGACCTAGTTTTCCATAATATCTACAACATATTCAAAAATCGTGGAAATCGTATTTGATTTTATGTATGGATTAATTTTCACAGCTACGCATTTTAAGCATCGCTTCACAATTCTCTTAAGTCCAGACAATTGCTAAAGGAATATGGATACGTGAGTTCCATTGCTTGTCATGTGCATTTGCGTGAGATTCGCTATCGCTATTTACACGGAGAAGTACAAGTGTACAAAAGCATCGAAAATATTATATTATAATGCACAATCTCTGCTATATATCATTCAAGCCAGAAATTTAGTTCGGTCGTGAAAATGCAACAGATTAAAAACCAAGATACCTTTTCCAGGGCGCACCAATCTAGATGGTTTAACACGGAGTGTAACACATATCCAAGTTATTTACATGTTGGGAATTAATTTCAGAGTAAGTAACTTTTCGCGTATAGTATATTCAATCAGATTTGAACCCTAAACTAAGGTACTAAGGTTGAAGTTGTAACTTAACCTATGTGGTCAATATAGAGCCCACTGCCTGGTAAAGGGTTAAATGCATTATATAAAAAGCGCTTAATTTGCATGTAAAACTGCCAACTGGGAACTCTCACGTATTGCAAACTGAATAATTTAGTTAGCCGAACTTACTTGTCTTATTATGAAAGTGCTGATCAGTCTTAGCCGACCCCTAGATACAAAGCAAGTGCACGATCTCCCGAACGCGTGTCTAGGGTATAGATCACTTGTGTTTAGACAGACTATGTTCACAAACATATAGGGATACCCCGAAATATGTAGATGACTTCATGGTAATGCTAATGACTAAGAAATGGATCATGACTTATCTTCCTCCCCGGGAAGTGTGAAACCGCATCATTTCACATATACTTAGGTAACTCATGTTCCCAAATAAATCTTGCCTTTTCACAACATTATGCTTATATAATAAATATCTTTTGGAATGCCATACAGCACATTTTATACTGATTTATTTATCGTCCCTTCAATCAGTGGCCCGCTGTTTATCAATAATATAAATATGACGTAGTATATGTGGAAATGTATGTAGTTTGAATGTATGTATGTATGAACTAGTTCCCCGTTTGATAGCTGTATATTTTACACTTTTTGTATTTCACGTCATGTCTAGTACGAAGGAATGTAGCTTTTCAATTTTGAAATGTACTTATTTGTATTCTAAATTGTAATAATTATGTTTCGGCTGTGAGAGTATCTTAGTTTAGTGTTGCGGAGCGGGCAGGAGGTTTCTCCGTGTCTATATCTGTCTCAATATCATACCTAGCTACTGTAAGTCAAAACAAATACCCGTCCAAAATGCTGTTTATATTAATTTGCGAATCCTAAGTAGGTGCCGATATCTTCTTGCAGCTGTGTCCTTTAATCATCTCTTAGGTTCTGTCGATCTGTCTTGTGTGTCGTCGACGTCGACACAAATCCGCTTCCACATTATCCGATTGTACTCGTTTTCAATACTAACACTTATAAATATGTATATCAATTGGCGATAGTAAGCTTATCACTTGGTTAAATGCTCTATTTAGCTACGGTCCCGTGTGAACACTGCCACAGTTAAGATTTTATTACATAGTACATAAAGTAATAAATAATTTACGATGTAAAATTAGAGAACGATTATATCATATGTGTATGATTAATGTAAGTACATGTAAATTAACTGTTCGTGTCCAAGTACCGTGCTACCCTCCAACGCAATGTCTGCAGCGCGGCCTCCAGGCCTCCCCGTACGCAGTTCGTGCAATAGGGTCTATGTGTAGCTATAGCGTCTCAAATGTAATGCATGCATGCCTCGTTTTAATTGTACAAGTACACAAAGAAACGTGAAAGCAATGTTTCATGGATTCTAAAAATCAGGAAGCTAATGAATCTGATTGTAATACTTTATACTTTATTGATTGTGTAATTGTTATCGATTTATACCGAGCGTGTCGCAGGAGCAGCCGCCCGGCGGTTCGTAAAGTGGTGCTATCAACGCTGTCTCGAGTGACTGGGAATTAAGACAAAATGTATATTTAGTTTTGTCCTGATTTTAGAGCTTACTAATATATATACCGTAATATAATATAACTTTGCTGTAATTATCTTTTATTATTTTTAAGACAATATATTTCGTCGAGGCGGCCCGCGGCAGCCGGCGCGCCGGGCGTGCGCGCCGGCTGCCGCGCTCCGCCTCTATTAGATATTGCTTGTAATGATGTAAACATTTGAACTTGTGTGTTAAACTATACTATTACAAACATTTACGTTACTGAATTTCAGTGAAATATAACTGTGTTATGGACGTTATTTTGTGCAAAAAATGAATACTGTAAATCGGAGTAAAAAGCCAAAGTAAACAGTATTTTATAAAAATCATTTATTGTATTTTATTTAAAACTTACCAATAAGGATAGCAGGAAACAGCTGGGTGCGAGTGGTACTCACAGGATAGGACCGATCACGGTAGAGAATCTTGGGGAAGGCTAAGTCCAGTACCTGCGGTAACTTATTTAGGCTAACACATCATGTTTCACTTTCATCAAAAGTGACAACAACCAATTATAAGCTTTCTAAATACTTGTTATTAACACCTAAGTCTTTGTAGAATCATGGCCTTTATCTTAAATATATATAAGAAGAAACTGACTAACTGACATTATCAATGCACAGCCCAAACCACGGGGTCTAGATTCCAAATTTAAAAATTCCTTATAAGGTGTAGGCGTGCACTAAGAGAGGATTTTCGGAAATTTATCCCCTCACGGGTTATAGGGGGAAAAACAGGAAAGTAATTCCACGCGTACGAAGTCGCAAGCACTAAGTCCATAGTGCTTATAATTGTTAGGGTGCCAACCATAGGGCAGTTTAAGGGCACATAGTATCGGGGATTGTGTCCGGCAAAAATTTTATGGATTAAATAAGATACAATAAAAATAGAGTATTTATCCATGCATGAAAAGTTTATAAATACTCTTTAGGAACCTAATGAGGATTCGCAATACTTCTAGAAATTCAACCTGCAAGCCTCAAAAGATCTTTTTTACGGTTCCAGTTAAATTAGGAATCCTTAAAGTTTCGCCATATCCATCCATCTGTTTGTCTGTCACACTCACTTTTTCCTAAAAAACTTTCAAAGTTACAAAACTGAAAATTTTGTACAGGTGGATAAAAAATAAAAAACGGGTACCTCCTGTATGTGAAAAATAATTGTATTTTTTACACTACAACATCATCACATATTGTCATTATCAATTTTTAGATTGGGACCGTTTAGAGTATAGTGAACAAATTTTCGTGAGTAATTCGTCCAAATACAAAAAAAAATAGCAAATATCTTACATGAAAGACCATAAGGTAATATAACGAATTTCAAGGGAAAACTATTACGACCGAGAAGACTCAATTGGTTTGATATGGAAATTCCACCATCACTTGGGCAAAATTTGGGTCATAAATCTGCTATGCAGCAGAATTATGGGCCAAAACTTTTCTACACTAATATTATAAAGATGTAAAGTTTATGACTTTGTGAGGTTGTAGTGGGTCATCTCTGAATCTACTGAACCGATTTAGAATTTGGTATGATATCCCGAAAAATTTGACCTTTCCTGAGGGAATAGCGATAAACGACTTCTACAAGGATGGAGTTACGGGAAACGGCTAGTATTCAATAAAATAGTATCAGAGACTTCATTAACAGCATTCCTGTATACTACCTACACTACACCGCAAAGAGAGCTAATATGTTAAACAAAAACAATGCTTATTTTCTTTTTATTTGAGCTATTTTACATTTAATTTCTACAGGAAATTCATCAATAGAGTTGTTTGCACATTCCAGGCAATAAATCTTCAAGTAAAACATACTGCATTCTTTGCCAATGCACACAGGCTTATCACAGGTAGTGCAGTCTGCTCCCAGAACCAATATTTCACCCTTTCCGGGGGGGCTGAATGGGTCTTTCATTACATAACTTGGATATTTGAGGTCAATGTTTCGAGAAAATGGAGGCTTTGTTCCTTTGTAATCAGCTGTTTCAGTTAAATTACAACATGAACAAACAAATTCATGTAAAATAGGTGCTTCTTCAGGCTTCTTTTTATCTCCCATGTTTCTGGAACAAGTTTTGAATTGTTTATTTTAAAAAGTTGTCACTTTACATACACACATTTTTTTTTAGACTTAATGATGTACAACTTCATTTATTCTTCAGCCTTAGTAACAGTGGCTTTTTCTTTTGGGGCTTCTACCGGCCACCAGGCAGGCTTCACAGGTTCAATTGTGCTTTTGCCAGCTTTCAACATGGTGGCTTCCAGTGCTTCTTTAATCCTCACCAAGCCTAAGCCACAATCTCTAATATAACCTTTAACTTTTCCTAAATTTGATTTTGGCTTGTCAATAACAGAGATCAATGCATCTTTTTCTATACTATCCACAAGATTTGTAATTTTAAGTGGCATGATTCTTTTCCGCACCACACCTGTGTGGTGGACTCTAGCAGTGACTTCTTGTCCTATGTAACAGCCCTTGTGGAAGCTGACACCATGCAGGTAATCACAGTTAGCTTCTAGAGGAAAACAAGTGCCTGGGGGCAGGTCTTCTGCCCCTTCACTCACTCCCAGTCTATAACGTAAGTATTTATACTCATCAGCTGTACTTTCTACTTTAATATCTTTATCTATATAACTTGCCACCTGAATGCCATCTAGCATATTTGATGAAATAACCCTATAGCCTAAATCAGAGAGGCGTGGATCTTGGTAAACATTAACTTTATCATCAGGGCCTGATTTACAATCGGGTTTCAAGTCTTTTGATGGTAATAAAACCCATACATTGAACTGTTGATTCATGTCCTCAATTCGGACTGCGCTTCTGAGTTTGTAAATCATTAAATGCTTTTTTAAAGCAGCTAGGACACTCTCATCACATTCTAGCATATATGACTGCTGGTTTAGCCACTTGTATATTAAGGTATCAAATAATACTCTGCCCTTGTTGTTCAAAAACATAGCGTACATGGATTGAGCGCCTTGGGAAAAATGTTCCATGTCGTTGGTAACAAGACCGTGCAAAAACCGACTTGCATCATTGCCCGCGACTTTAATTAATTTCCTATTTTGAAGAGGATAGAGAGTGCTTGCCGACAGCTGACCGCTGTGCGAATAACGAAATATATGCTTCAATGCAAGCGTCTTACATGAAAATCGTTTTACCTGATGACAAACCATTCTTATCTGGTGTAAAAATTAACAAGCTCTGCCCATAACATGAAATTTTTCGTATACTTTAATTGCTTTATACTGAACTATTTCGGCTAGTTTAGACTAGAAAAGATTTCGAGTTGAGACAATGACATTGACAGTTGACAGTGACAGTGACAGTGACAATCAACTGACTTTGTAATGGAAATGTAGCCAAACTAAACCGAAATTGAACGCAATTCACAAAAAAGCATGTTTTTTAAAATTGTACGATAATAATGGTTGCATACTCTGAGTCTGTGAATTCCATGTAAAATCAGCATGAAACGTTACACAAGGCAATTAATTATTTATCAATGATAGGTACTTTATACGTTTAGCCACATATGATCGTAGTAATCGCATTCAAAATCAAAACTCATTGCCGAACACTGTCAGTTGCTATGTTGCCATAATTCTATTTACATCGTTACTGACAAAAACAACAACCCACAACGAATTGTTATATCCGCATGCTGCGTGTCATCATGCATCATGCAGAAAAAATTAACCAAGATCGCTATAGGCATACTATTGTTCTACGTCTACCGGAGTCTCATGATAAATTTAAAAGTAAAAGGAAATCGATTTTCGTACTTACTGAAACTTGGGGGTTTACCATAGCTAAGCAATTCAGTAAGGGACAGAGCTATAGCAGTTAATTAGCTCCATCTCTTTCTCTCACCGCACACTAAACTCTGTATAGCTCTGTCCTTTTCTCTCAGCGTAAACTGAACTGCGTAGCTATGTCATGATAACCATGGTAACTCTTCAGCCTAGTGGCAGGCTTGTGGAACCGGATTCCCATGCGGCGCACGCTACGAACGCACAAGCTGCACAAGTGAGCTACATGGGTGCATCAAATTGTTCTAACCGTTTGCCACTGACGCATTTTATACGTGTGCCGTGTCTCGGCTTGAGCCGAGTGTCTGAGGGGCTATAAGTTCGGTATTATGTTCTAGTTATATTTAGTTTGAAATATCCTTTTTTATACTTTTGTTATTTTCCCTTATTTTATGTATAGGTAGATTTAGCCCCGCATAAACCGTTTTTTGCTTTCTGAAGTCACCTAGTCAATAAGCTTAGGACGAAGGTTTTACCTAATCATTTTAAGATCGTTATGTCTTTCATACTTTCATAGTATTATTACCGACGCACTCGAAGATATTTTAGAGACAATTAACTCATTCCTTTTTCGAACTTGTGTATGAAAAATCGTCAGAAACGATTTTTTTTATCGGCGTTAACTGACTCTGTTTGCGGCCGTAACACGTGGATAATAACCAATAAATAGTAGATTGTTCAACGAGGGACTAAAGTAAACCATTATGACACTAGATATTTATCCACGCGAGCAAAGCGAACACTCTACTTTTCACTTCGATTGCGTGTAAAAATAGTTGCTTTTTTATCAAGGGCCATGAGATATTTAGCCACCCGAGCAAATAGTTCGTTCGAGTGTAATTGTAGCACTTTAGTCAAGAGTTAAATTCGATTGCGAGGAAATAAATATTAAATAATAAGTAAGTATTAGTTTTAACATTATACACGTAAAAATTACAACTTAATAGCGCTGTCATTTTCTCTCTCCCTGTAATGTAGAAGGAGACAAACACAAATTTGTCCACACCAGCTCCACCAAGCACTCCGACGACAAGGGCAACCTCAGGTGCTTGGTGGAGCCGGTGGAGGGCAAGGCAGGCTGGAGCTGAGCATATACATAACCTCCACCGTCGAGGTCTTCATTTCGGAAATGTGGTCTATGGACTATTGGTTATCTTCTAACCCCTATCTGACTGTTTGTGGTTTTCCAAGGTTTTTACTTATAAATAAATGAGAAAGAAAAAGTACTTAAATGCGTCACTTTAGTCCTCTTTGTACATAGCTATTATAAGTTATTTTAGAGCGTGAGAAGTTAAAAAATAGTTGGTAAAGCAGGGGTTATAAATAAAGGTACAAAACACCATTAACAAATTATTTTATTGGTTAGTACCTACCTTGTCGCAGTAATATATCAAAGTGAGAGTTTGCTGATTTTAGTACTAGAATGGACAGCTACTTCTAAGTTCCACCGTAATACAAAACAATACATAAATTAATAACAAATTTGTTAAGTCCACTTCGTCGTAATTTATCAACAACTTACTCTATAATTATTACTTAAAAACGTAACAAAATGCATGCTTAAGTAGGTATTTCGTTTAATCACAACGTATTCTAAAAATATCCATAAAAAGGTCTCTATCCAAGTTTAATCTTTGTACAGCCACCATCAATATGGCTCTTTAATGCCCCAGTTCCATTCAAAGGAAGACTAAGCCCAAGGCCACGGCATGTACAATCTTTAAGAGGATTGTGAAGCGACGCTTAAATTGCGAAGCTGTCAATTAGTTTCCATGCAAATATTAGCTACGAGTGATAACGTTTCCTACCCCCTAGGCTGCGTTTCTGTGCGAGGTTGCGGAGTGGTGTGCGAGATAATCCACCAATAGAACTCGTAGCCTCGCTCAGCGTAGCTCTCCTATTGGTGGATTTTTTCCGCGCACGCCGTTACGCTACCTCGCACAGCTCTGCTGGAGACGCAGCCTTAATCAAGTCTGATTGTCACGATTTTTTTTATATGTTGTAGTTATTAAGAAAAAATGCTTTGTTACGTTTTTTTTTTTGGGGCCTTTCATACCTACTTTTTTATAATATCTACAAGACGAGGTTTAAGGGGAGAGAAACTTTATCGCATTTTGTCTGGAAATTTTCAGCTTTACAATCCTCTGCACTACTCAACCCCACTCTCGAATACTACACTGGAAGCTTAGGCGTTTAAACTCTATTGCTTAACAGCCGCACTCAGGATCAGTTAATGACGATTTTTGATAAGTACGTAAGTTTGAAAAAGGAGTGAATTAATTTTCTCTCAAATGTCTCCTAGTACGGCGGTAAGGCGTTAGAACATGTTTAGATAATTTTATATTTTAAGGCGAATACTTAACCTTTTTAACGCTATGTCAAATACAAAACCAGAGCGAATGTCAACTTTGCCCCATAGGTACTCAGGTCTATTTTGCGCTGTCAAACATGACGGAAATATCGGTTGAAAAGGTTAATCGAATCGGAACCAAAATGAAGTAAATAGACTCAAGTCATATCAAGAACCGTTATTGATTATTTCAAAACAACTTAAAAAAACGTAAAGATCTACAAACAATGTAATACATTACAATATACTTAAGGAATTAACAAGGCAAATCACTTGTTGTAAAAAAATACATCGGTTGAATTAAGAAGTTCAGTTCATAGCTTCATATTACAATTTTAACTTTAACATCATAACCCTTTACCAGACAGAGGCTCTATATTGACCACATAGGTTTAGTTACAATTTCAGCCTTAGTACCTTACTTTAGGGATCATATCTTTTTGAATATTCGCGAAAAGTTATTTGCTCTGAAATTAACTCCCAACATGTAAATAACTTGGATATGTATTACATTCCATGTTAAACCATCTAGATTGGTGCAGCCTGGAAAAGGGTTAATATAAAAAAAAAATACTGCTTAAGTACCTATTTCCTACGACAATAGGTCAACAGTCGAACTCAGAAATAACTTTACATATTAGTACGTTGTCGCAATAATGTACATTACTATAATTATATAAGTGAGGGTAAACTGAATTTATTATACCAATAACTGCGACAAGGTACTACAATTTGCAGACCTTCTATTTTCTTAATGTATCTCGGCAACAGGGCCGGATTTAGGGAAGGGCAACCGGGCTTACAGCCCTAGGGCCTCCACAAAAGAGGAGAAAAAAAGGAGGGGAATCAAATTGAGACTGGTGAACACTAGTAAACAACTTTGCCTTTGATTGAGATTGAGCTTTCTCTCCTAAGCATTGAAAGTGATTTACTTCGGGATTTCAGCGAAATGACCAACGATTTTTCAGCGAAATTTCGCGGAAAGTTCCGTTCGTTAACGCTAAAATTTATTTTCAGATAATTCTTGTTTGTGTTCATATTTATATGTTTGGTAAATACCTAATAAAAGAATCTATACTTGGAATCTATTATTTACCGGTTAATTTGGAAAATAATTTGGGGACAGGGGGCCTCCACTGCTTTGTTGCCCCGAGGCCCCGACCTCTAAATCCGGCACTGCTCGGCAAGCTTCGTTTTTCTATGAAACACGAGTGAGAAATATACCTACCGTCACATGCAAGTGCGAGTGAGTGAGAGACTTAAGAAAATAGATGCACTGTACTTCTGAGTTCGACCGTACATGGTCGGCTACGCCTAATATCAATAAATGGACTCTTCTTAAAAGTACGTAATTTACTTCCCTATCTATTACTTTCATTTTAGCAATCTGTGGTTTTATTCTACTGGGGCAAAACCTAATTGCTTTTGACATGGTATCCTATTGTCGCGTATCGTGTTTAACTCGGCCGCCGCCATTACTGTCAAGCAAATAAGAGCTATCCAAGGACTTGCCACATAACGTAAAATACTATACCATGTCAGAAGCAATAAGGTTTTTCCGAGTACAGTCGCCATCAAATATGTCTAAATTCTTCAGGGTATTCAAAATATCTAAACATGCACTCTAACGCCTTTACAATAGAGTCGTATTCAAGTATTTGTGAATATTGTGAATACCTAGCTTATTCGCACCGATAAATCTGATGGCGACTGTACAATAGGCACTAAGACTTCAAAATCCTTTTTAAAATCTTATAGTTCATTTACTGGGGTAGTCTCACTCCCCTTCGAACCGCCCATTTCGGAGTACACCCCTCCTGACTAAACATAGAGCTATACTGAGGAGACATGCTCTGGAACGGGGGAGTCGGTGATGGAGGCGTCCTCGACGGAGGCCGTGACCAGCTCGGTGGTGGCCGTGGGGTCGGAGCGCGCAGACTTGTTCGGGGAGGGGGAAGCGCCCGCGCGCCCGCGCGGCTTGCGCAGGTATGGAGTCACCTTCTGGAAACAATCGTGCTGTTATTCCACCTGGGTTGTTTACTATGACATAGCTATTTAGTTAAGGAGAGAAAAGGAAATAGCTATATAACTGCTGCACTCGCCCTAAAATAAAATCCGTGGCATCATAAAATAAATAAATAAACTGCTAAGTAATAAACTGTTGTAGGCAGGATAATAATAAAATAAGGTGCAATTGACGGCCGTTTAATAAAGTTATCCTAAAAGTAACGAAAATCCTAATTTAACAACCAAGTACCTATAACTAAGACTTATAACTACGCGGGCGCCAGATGTTTTGTCCGATGGTCGACGGGGTACTCTGCCTTACCCTTTGCCTATGCACTGCATCTTAATCACAAAACATCAGGAGACAATCTCACACAAATTGACCTACTTATTCCCCAGCTAAGCTCTAGGCTTGTACCTACTAGACAACGATAAACATACTTATGTACCTATATGTACATACATAGAAAACATCCAAGACTCGGGAACAAATATTCGCGCTGATCACACAAATATGTGCCCTTACCGGGATTTGAACCCAGGAACGCTGGCTTCGGAGGCAGAGTCACTCTTAACTGGGCACACGCAGCGAGACACCAGATTACAGACAGACCAAAGGAGAGTGTTAAGTAGTGGTAAGAGTGGTCACCTTTGAACCCTAACAGCATTGTAATATAGTTGAGCGACTACATAAGTCGATCCACAAGAACTGCCACGAATGGATTAAATAGGTGATTAAAAGTATATAGGACATGTGTGTAAAAAAAAATCCAGATTTTTGTAAAGGCGGCAGCTACGATCATAGAATCGGTGACATTAGTTATGTTCTTTTCAGTCATCGCAGAGCTTGTAGACGAACCAGGCGCCTCTCGCCTGTGAAAGAGTGAGACAGGGTCTTGCCTACTTGCAAACTGTGTTACGAGTACAGAGGACGTTACGTAACGTTATATAACAAAACGTCACTGTGACACAGTTTTATGGTGGGCCTGGGTTCCATTTTGCCGTTTGGTGGACTCATCTCGTACTCTCATCATTTGTTCATAACTATGGTTGAGTTGTCACCAGGCCACCCGATAGTTAGTGGGCTCCGAGCCCCATTGACAGAGACGGAATGTCTCTATACTAGTCAAGTAGTCATTTTACCAGTTGTCTTACCCCAAACCGAAAAAAGGGCTATTTGGTGACAAGTTAAAAGGTAAGTAGGTGGTAGCATCCAAATGGACCCGGATCAGGAGCCAAAGCATTGCTGGTTGACCTAAACCCCTCTCATTCCTTACCTGTGCCGGGTCCCTGGCGAGGTAGACCCCGGTCTTCCTCAACTGGAAGTCCGGCGCGGCCAGACACCGCACTATAAACAGCGTGGCAGCACCCGCCCAGCACACCCACAGCGCGGCGCTGGCTGCGCGTGTCGCCTCGGCGCGGGAGCTGAAGGACCATGTCGTGTTCCAAGACGACTCCAAGTAGATGTTCACGGATGAGCAACTAGAATAATAAACAATTTTAATAAAGTAGTTCTTGTGTCAACAAGAAGGAAAATGAAAGAGATTAATCGGGAAATACTACACCGACAAGAGACTACTCTTTAGTAAGATAGTGTCCAGATATTGGTCAGTCACCTTACTTAAATCCTCCTTGTTTCCGATAATAATTTGTCTACAAATCAACCCCGATAACTAGTATATCATTCGTGTAAAAGAGGCCTGATTTGCGATCGTACAAATCTACAAACAGACCACGATGTTAGTGGACTCTGAGGCCCATAGAAATTTGCAATCTCAAAGCAGCAATCCCAAAACTACAATTCAAATAGAATAATGCACACTGCTGCTTGGAGGCCAGTTAAAGGGCAAGATGGCTTCATCATGTACTTAATGACTTACTCACTTAACAGACCACTGCACTCGCAAACCGAACTCGATTGCACGACATAATATATATGTGGTCGACGAAATGTCAGCATTGCATTAGAAAACATCATATAAATTTTGGTCGGTGTTCTTACGTGGTGGCGTTGGTGATGTTCTGGAAGGCGGCGCAGAACTCGCGCAAGCCGCTGTTAGTCTGCGTGAAGCCGAGGCCCGTGATCGCCACCAGGACCAGCGAGCACAGCAGTGCCGGCGCCAGGATACGCCAAGGCTGCGATAGCCTGACGACAAATGTGGCGTTATTTACTTGATATACTTACAAAGATCTCAGCAGGTAGCGGGAAGGATGCGTGTGTTTCCGCCGCTCCCACTACATGCTTCATACTTCAAAGTGTGAGTTCCCAAACTGCCGTTTACCGGAGGCCTGAAGTTCAGTTTAGCAGTGTCCAAAAGCATGGAGCGGTTAGTCTTAAAACTAGTTTATTTTTATAAATTGGATTAGATACTAAGTATAAGGGGTCACCCTCATTACAACATGCGCCTCGATTTATTGGTCTGTGTGAGGCACTCAGTTTGTTTTTTCATACTAGTTGATAAACATGGACATAAGGAAAAATTACAATAATTCCGATTAAATGATCAATATCTCCGAAAGTACAAAAAATCGGTGAACATACATGGGGGTTAAATCGATAGCTTCTGAGCTGCCCTATAACCTTTTTCCGGCTTGATTTCGAATGTATAAATATTATTTTCCCGAGTATTTAAGCCAGCGTTACCCCGAGCGCGAGCGGCCGCCGCCGGGGCACATGAGGAACAGCACCACCCACAGCAGCGCGCACATGGCGGCGCCCAGCGGCGCGAACTCCGCGAACTCGCAATCCCGGAAAGACCCGAAGTACGAGTGGGTCAGGTCCAGCACCGTGTGCTCCTCATCTAGAAAGTGAGACCGTAGCTTTATTTTTGCCTGAAGAAGGCATTGAGCACACAGGTATACTCTTTTGTTTCTGTAATATTGCTACCTACCATGTACCACAATTCAGCAAATAAACTTTTGACTTTGGATTTTACTGATACAAGATTACGTAAGCCCAGGTACCAGTATCGTATATCAACATAATTGGGCTTAAAATTTCTATCACGCGCTTGTAGCTCTCATCTAATTTTTTAACAGATGGGCCCTCGGGGATACATTTATCACCCACTCTCCCCCAAACATCCTACCACCTTGGTCTTGAGCAAACTTATTTCAGTACGAATCTTCAAAGTTGTATGAAAAACGAGAAATGCTTCAGTAGCTCAGAAAGTATGGATGCAATAAAAATATCGACTGATAAGCGAAAAACAAAGTCTTCTCTAGAAAATTGTAACAGCAAAGCACTTGTACTTAATGCACCATGCAATGACTTTTTTTGTTCGAACATTGGTCTTACACTCTTCTATAAATTATGGAGCTTGTTTTTATCATAATGAGAAGGCACACGAGCACTTATGCCACCTGATGGTAAATGGAATCTGAGACCCACACACTGCAAATGCAACACTGCAATCCTAGGACCTCAAATGTACTGGCAACTTAGTCTCATTTTAAATCACCGTGTTTTTTCAATGCCTTGGTAAGTTTATCTTTGTACATACATTTATCTCTCCCTCAATTTCCTTTTACTATGTTGTGTGGTTGAATGAACTCAGCAAGAATATAAATTGCATTCTTGCGTATTATTGTAAAATAACCCGGCATATAACCTGTAATTATTTTTTAAGACCATCTTTTAAAAAATATTCCTCCAAATTGGTGTCTAAACACTTTTCGGGACTATTGAAAAACATTAAAAAATGCCAAATCTGTCCAGTTGTTCTCATGCGCCCCGCTTACAAAATGAACACCAGTTCATTTATGTTAAATAAATGAAATATGTGTATATTAGTGTTAATTGATATATATGTATAAATAATTTAATCAGGGGCCCTATTTTACTTAGTAAATCCATATTGCTTTTGTCATGTTCTAGTATTTTATTTAACACGTCTGCCATAACCGCCACATAAATAAGAGCTATATCATAAGTTCACATTATAACATGTCAATAGAAATATTGGCTATATTGTAAGAAAAAAAGACCCTCTGTAATGATTTCTGCTAAATTGTCTACCGCAGTTCTCTTCGCAAACTTACCGCTATTTGTAGAGTTTTTAATGTCAGCTGCTCCTTTTATTAGTTTCGTAGTTTGGTTAACTTCTGCAAGTTCACTTGCAGGTTGAGCATTACTTGTTACGACTTTAGTCTCATTGATTTTTCCTGTTGCATCCGTAGTTTGGGGTAAAACATTAGGCGTATTATTAGTACCAGGAACGTCAGTTACAGGTTCAGCGTTAGTAGTTACTGTTGTTAGCGTTACGACTTGAGATTCATTGCTTTTTCCTGTTGTATTATTAATTCGATGTATATCATTAGAAGTTTTATTACCTCCAGGGGCCTCAGTTGCATGTTCTGCTACAATAGTTATGTCTTCAGTCTCATTGTTCTTTCCTGTTGTATTCGTAATTTGGTATTCATTATAAGGGACATCAATCCAAACCGTTTTAAGTACTATCTTCGGAGGAATTAGAACGCAATTTTCACCCACCATTGTCATTGTGTTTCGTAGAAATATGTAATTCAGAATTCCAAATATGGCGGCAAAAGCGAAAATTACTATGTGGCATACTGTAACAGGAAACAACCGAGTTATTATGATAATTTACCACATTTATATCTATATGCAATAACGGAATGAAAACGACTAATGGTCAAAGTCACACTATTTATTACGTCATAGGTACAGGCAGCGTGAAAAGTAACTGATCACTTTTGTACGGCTCGCATCGCATCGGATTGAGACGGAGTTTACAATCTTTAAACGATGTTAAATCTTGTACGCAGTGCTTAAAGTCTATATTACCAAGCCAAGCCGCCCACGGCAGCTAGACCGCGCGATCGTAGCCGAAATAAAGCTACGATCGGCTCGCCAATAAATAGACAATAATAATTTCAATAGACGCGATCGGCTATCGCCGCATCCGTTCGTATCCGTTCCTATCCAATGCGATGTGAGCCGTTTGGCGTAAATCATCCTTAAAGGGACAAGGTACTAAAGTTCGTATATTGTCCTTGTTTTAAATTAGCTGAGCTCTTTAATACTACACTTATAGACAGAATAATCTTACTGTAGATATTCTAGGCCAAGTACCAATTTCACCATACGAAATTAAAAATTAATCAATGTTAATCGACTGTTTAATTGTACATTATGACAATGTTAACGGTCTAATCGTCTGTTAAGTGGTTAACATCATATGGTGAAATTGGTACTTACTGTAACAGAATTCTACAGTGGCTCAACAATTAAAACCCGAAATGGTTCACAAACGATAATAATATCAGATTTCGCGTTATCAATGTTTGCGAACCGGCGGCGGCGCGGCCCCGGAGGCGCGGCGATGAGGTCATCAAAGCTCTGCGCGTGCGACGCTCTGCTATAATTGTACGCGCCCACGTCGCAGTTACAATTATAAAGTAGAAAAAACGGTAAAGTTGAAACAGACTCGCACGACGAGGGTTCCGCATAATCACAAAATATGAACACCAATCAAATGGTAAAACTTCAACAAGATCAAACCAAAACAATAGGTAACCGACTAAAAACATCAGGTTGATGTATCATATTTCATTTTACTAATTAAGTTGTACTGTGTTTTGGATACGCAGCCTGTAATTTTTCTTATATGGGGCACCCTATTAACTTTTTACTTTCACATAGGTATTTTGTAAAAAAACACCGGTTATTTCGGTTCAAAGTACAGCAGTTAAAAGTTAGGATGGTAGAACGGCGGCCTAGGCTTACTGTTAGCAAAGTATATCCGTGTGGTTGGGTTAGAATAGTGCCACTCCATGTCTTCCCGTGGATGTCGTAAGAGGCGACTAAGGGAGTAAAGGCTTGTGCCTTGCGATGGGCTTGCAACCTGTCACTAATACACTGGTAAACATCTTAGCCTGATGATTGTGCCAAATGTGGTTACAGAATTATCAACAAGTTTTTTTAGAGTTGTTGGTAATTCTGTAGCTCTGGCTACCCCGCTCTGGGAATGAAGGCGTGATGTCATGTATGTATATATGTCAGTATAGGAGAAGTAGTGCATCTTCAAACAAAGGTACATCGCGCGGCTTGCATGTGTGTGTAACGAGTCCGTAAGGCTGTAGACGACATTAGCTACGCCGCGACACGACATATACATAGTTTGAAGTCAGTGGATACTTGTCGTTTCGTTCGTATACTTATACTTTGCTATTAGTTCCATTAACGCCCTCTGAGTGCGGAACCCTAAAATGCATCACCCCTTACCTTTCCACACCCGGAGATGCCTGCCCGCGCGCTCCTCTAACTCGCAGTAGTCGTAAATAAGAATCGCCATGATCTTTTTTAATTTACATTCTGAAAAAAGGAAAGGTTCGTTTTTTATTATATTACTAGCGACCCGCCCTCGCTTCGCTCCGGATTAAAGAATTATACATATAAACCTTCCTCTTGAATCACTCTATCTATTAAAAAAAACCGCATCAAAATCCGTTGCGTAGTTTTAAAGATTTAAGCATACAAAGGGACATAGGGACAGAGAAAGCGACTTTGTTTTATACTATGGCCTCTATTCAACTGCGTTATGACGATATCGTTTTTGACCTGTTTCCGTATTGTCAACGTTTTGATAACTCTTATGTCATTTACAATAATGGCGACTGTGACATAAACGATTCTTAAACGTTTCAAACACGATATCGTTTTAACGCACCTGAATAGAGGCCTATGTAGTGATAACAAACTCGTGGAAAAACATACGTTGAAAGTATTTGAAAAATCTTTGATAGGTACGCTTATTTGTTAACACTTTTATAATTAAAACCTGCCAAGTGCGAGTCGGACTCGCGCACGAAGGGTGCCGTACCATTATCTATACAACCACGGTGTGTATAAAGTTCGAGCAAAAACTGTAAAATATTCTCCTTTGTTGTAAGGGAGCCCCCTTAAATATTAATTTAATTTTGTTTTTAGTGTTTGTTGTTAAAGCGGCCACAGTAATACATAATTTGTGAAAATTTCAACTGTCTAGCTACCGCGGTTCTTGAGCTACAGCCTGGTAACAGACGGACGGACAGAAGGACGGACAGACAGCGAAGTCTTAGTAGTAGGGTCCCGTTTTTACCCATTGGGCACGAAACCCTAATACTAAGAATAGTATGCACACGATTTTTAGGGTTCCGTTTCCGGGTTGTTACGAGGATAAGGATGAGTGATGAGATTGGACTTAAGATGTTAATAGTTTTTTACTTTAGAATCTTGCATTTTAGAACATAATTATAACGGAACTAAAGATCAAATTTATTGCGCTATGTTGATACATTTTCTATACTTAGCTTCGAAAAATAACAATTGGGTCCTAAAAGTGCCCGATTCGTGTTAATCGTTTCGAACGCAAAATACGGTAGGGACACCGTGTTAAGTATTCACACGTGTATTATTGAGGATGTCTGGAAGAGATTGCTAGCTATGTAGCGATAAGCCCGCCTGTATGTATGGTTGTGCGTATGTATATGTAATAGCTTTTGCGGGCGACTCCGTCCGCGTTTACTGAAGTGTTTATCGCTATTCCCTCGAGCACCGTCTATGTTTTTGGGATAATAAAATAGCCTGTATTCCAGACCATAATCTATTTCTGTACCAAAACTCATCGAGATCCGTGCAAGTGTTGTGTCGCAATTGAATAACAAACATTCAAACTCTCACATTTATAATAATAGTAAGATTTGTTTCAATTGTAACTAGACATTTATAATTAAGCAATAACGAGTATTGGTATTAACTACGAATCGCAATTATTATTCAGTACATAAAATCAATAAATATAAAGAGAAATAAATACAAATAAATATGTACCGGTGGACAATCTTACACACATTGACCTAGCCCTAAACTAGGCATAGCATTAGGCTTGTAAAGGGTGTCCCAAAATTAACGCAAGATTTACCATAGTTAGCATGGTAAATCTTGCTTAAATCTGGGGACACTCTTTACTATGGGTACTATTCAAATAAAGAAAGATTTTTTAAAATCGGTTTAGTAGTTTTTGAGTTTATTCGTTACAGACATATAAATCTTTCCTCTTTATAATATTACTATCGACCCGCCAGCGTCTTCGCCCGCTGCAATTTTTTATTTTTATTTTTGTAAAAAATATATTTTTTACATAAAAAATATCCTTTGTTACTTCCAGTACCTCCCAGAATATGTGTACAAAGTTTCATGATGAGTTTGTTGATGAAGTAGTTTTTGCGTGAAAGCGTAACAAACATCCACGCTTTCACATTTATAATATTATAGTTAGGATTATATAGGTGAAAAACTTATGTAAAGGACCTGTTGTATGTGGTTGTGTACAAAATTAATATGGAACTTATGTCAATTTTCAAATATAGAATGTCAAACGGTCTATACAGATGTGTTACAATACAACTAAAAACAACAGGTCCTTTACTCAAATTTTTCACCTATAGTAATAGTATAGAATACATAGAAAACATCGAAGACTCGGAAACAAATATTCGTGCTCATCACACAAATATCTGCCCTTACCGGGATTTGAGCCGGGACATCTAGCTTCGAAGGCAAGGTCAACCCCCAACTTGGCCAACGTGTCTTCAAACATAAGTATTTTAATATCATGACTAGAATGATAGGTCAACAAACGTTGTCAACCGATTATCATCGCTGCGGTTGTCCAAGGGTTGTCCGAGCACAGCGTTATGCTGAGTTGGATTCTGAGTATAATAATAATTTTCTCTATGGTTGGATCCTTTTTATTACCCGACTGCGTCAGGTTAATGGTTTTCAATGTTGTGTGTGTATGCATGCAAGTATGCCTAAATGAGGTAGGTGCCTTTAGATTCGTCTTGGTTGCAGGACTCACTAGGCTATATCAACATTCTAATTAAACTCATGTTAATTTTTTAAAACATAATGTTAGGTACGTACACGAGAATATATGATTGACTCCACAGATTGTGCATTTCTAGGCTTCTCTTTTTAGTAATTCTTATTCTTAGGCGTCATATAAATACTTTTTAATCACTCATGCTTGGAAAGGGTGTTACAAGACGCAGGCGTATACCTCCTACAGGGCCTCTATTCAACTGGGTTATAACGATATCGTTTTTGACCTGTTTTCGTATTGTCAACGTTTTGATAACTCTTATGTCATTTACAATAGTGGCGACTGTGACATAAACGATTCTTAAACGTGTCAAACACGATATCGTTTAACGCACCTGAATAGAGGCCCAGGGCTGCTGTATAGGGCAGTTAAAGCCTATTTAACTCCCTTGGGAAGAATGGGTTTAGTTTTAAAATATAGTACATCATTTCGGACTAAGGAAGTGCAAAATCAGCCAAGGTTGATTTCCTTTATTCAAAACTTGGCTACAAACCAATTTTACTGTATATAAAACTTATACGTTATTTAACTGCATTATATTAATATTTTACTATTATTTTAGAGACATTTGCAATTATTATTATTGAATTTTATATTGAAAATCGGTACTCCTGGCAGTATGGCCTGTCAAGTTTGGAAACTAATGGCAGTTCTAAGCATTAGGTACCTCTGGAAGACTATATTTAAAAAAGTTGAGTTGACATGTTGACCATCTCATCTCTTTTAGCAAGTCGAGTGCCATTCATTTATTGATTGTTGTTTTCTTTATTAATGGGCTATTTTTTTGTTTCCTTGCAAATGTGATGAAAAACATTGTGTGTATCACGAGCAGTAAGGGGACAACAAACTCGAGTCATTAAAAGCCTTCCTGCCTACGGCGTAGGGCTTCTAGTACTCTCGTTAGTCCCCTTCTTACTTCCCTCGATACACAATGTACTATTAAACATTATCATACTTGTATGCGGTGCTAAAATACTATAAGGACTATTATTTCAGGCGCGGCTGAAACAGTTTTTTTTCCTTCCAAGTAATGTATTAATTCAATTTAAATATGAATAATTATCCATAGCACGAGTATTGACTTATCATAACATAATAATGAATGTTGTTGCTAATTGGTAATTAATTTCACGTCAAACCCCTCGTTCATCGATGTGCCAACCCTCCGACCTAGCATTGCAATGTTAATTAACAAAACATGTCAAATGCTCGACTGAAGGCCCCGGAGGCTCGCATAATTAAATTGACGAGTGAGTAGGGACCAACCTCGAGCCTCTCGAGGGTATAGTTGACCCATTCAATGCATATTAAGAGCGTATTCTAGATACATACATAAATCTGCATTGCCGGTAGCGCCAGCGAATTTCAATAATAAATGAGACTTTTTAAAAAAAATGTGCAAGTTCGCTTCCTTTCCATACAAACATTTCCTTAGTCATACAAACTATATGGGGAACTTTACTTACACAAAGGAATCAATTAAGTTTTGTTTTAATTAAAGCCCTTAACTATGTACATTTTTTTTTAAAACGAATTAAATATCAGGTAACAAATCTAGACACGCAAATTGTCCTAGTCCCACATTAAGTATGGGCCCTACGCAACGATAAATACTTATTAAATTATCAGAAACAAATACTCTAGCTCATCAAACAAATACTTACACTGAAAGGGAATCGAACTCAGGACCGCTAGCTTCGTCAGCAGAGTCACTACCAAACTATCAACTTGGCCTGGCATATAACAATCGCGAACATTATATATTAAGCCAAAATAAACTGAACCAGACGTTACATCAAACGCAAGACGCGTGTAACAAGGCAATTAATAAAGCTGAAGTGTTATATTTACAAGCTTTTTTTAACATGTACCTATTGTATGTATGTGGGTAAGTTGGTATGTATGATCGGGACAAATCTTGCAAGAAAGATTTCAACCACTTTCCGGGGACCGATTGAGGTGAAATTTGGTATACTCTTACGTAATTTCGATAAGAATATAATAATATGGCACCATCGAGCTGGTCTAATGGTGGAGTCGGAAGGTGGCGACACGATTAGGTACTTAAGGTGTTTGGACTAATTGGTCGGTGGGTCTTGATAAGAAGTAAATGACTTTGCAAAAATGAATTTTTGACTGAAATATGATATGGATGGTAAGTAAACTCTAAAAGCATCAGCTTTTCAAATTTGAACTCGGAAATCGTAATTAACTTATTGAATTACCTATATGTTGGTTTTAAAGAATTATTAAATGATCTCCGATTTCAAACAGTAGCTACGGGATGAGGCCCAAATAGAAGACCAAATAGGGCTCCCAATAACCGACGTCTAGACGCTGTTGGGTTCAGAATAACCACGGGTGTAAGTAGGACGGCGAATAGATTAGCGACGGGAGGTGCTGTTTCCTTTTTATTTCCTGTTCATTGTTAGTCCAAGGACTTCAAATATATCGATAACGCTTAATGGACGGAATGTGTCAACTTGACATTATTTATCCTCCCGAGCTCGCCGCCATATTTTATTCACAGTTTGGTTGGAATTCCAAGACTGATGGATGCATCAGAAAATAACTTGGAATACTGGAGGTGTTTGCTGTTTATTACGGTCGTCGTCGAAGGCCGAGGAATGAGCATAAGGGAACTCCGAGTGGGCCAATTGCTTATTTTTAGGTTAGGTTACTGTGTATGGATTTAAATGTGCACCTAATAAAGGAATGTGTCCATAAATTAAGTAGTAAATAAATATTAGAGGATATCTTACACACATTGACCTAGTCCTAAACAGGCTTGTAGGTAGGTACACTATATCTAGGTACTATATTACAATAAACACAATTATATAAAGAAAACATTTAATACTCAGAACAAATACTCATCACATAAATATTTTCCTATACCGGGAATCGAACCCGGACCGCGAGCTTTGTAGGCAGGGTCACTTACAACTATGCCACCGCGTCGTCTATCATCTATCGGGTTACATAAGATACCTAATAAACCTGTATACACTGAGCAAAAACAAGTACCTATTATGACCTCATTACAATTTACAGGTGGTGGAGTTTTCGAGAATATATTTTCACTAATGTCACTTGAGGGTGTCTATCAGTTGGTTTCCCTATCTTAGTTTGAAACGGATTATGTCGATGATATGTGCCAGACACACTTTTTATCTAGGTAATTGTAAGAAACAGTTGAGTGTATGTATAAAAAAAATAAAAGGCAAGGATGTACAAAGAAGTGCGTAGCCTTTATTTGCGTACCACGCGAAGAACGTGGGTGCAAGATAAATTTCTTGTGTACCCGCGAAAAGCGGAAACTTTAATACTTACCTCGCTAGTGTACTCTTATCCCACTCGTGTCGAGGTCGTTGCTCATAGTCGTAACTCTTGTGTCATTCAGCTATAAAAGTTATGACATATGTGTGCAGTAGGTACTCTTATTGACGCCATAGAGCCGGAATGAAATGAAGTCGTCAACATAAATCGAAGGTCAAATTGATATTGGTTAAAAATGTAAGTCAAATGAAAAATGGATGATTGTGAGTTAGACTTGATCTTAAATGTATGTATGTATGTATGCATGTAAACACAATATTGTACAAAAGAAAAGCCTCAGTATTGTTACTTATAGAAGTAACATAAAAAGTAGATAGGTTCACACTTTTGTCACTAGGTATATTGTTCCCTGTCACTTTACAACGATGTAAAACAAGATTGTCCAAAATGCTCATGCGATAAAGTAAAATCCTACTGTAGATGATTATACCTAGGTGTCACTCTAAAACTTATTGTTTTCATTAATAATTCCTAATTAAAAAAAAAAAAACATTGGCTCAGCAGCCCCAATGACTATTTTGGCCTGTGACGGTTCTTAAACAATAAAATACAACTCTTTTTTTTATTTTCCCTTGCGTGTGAACTCTAACTTACAAAATCAATATGTATAAGATTGTCGTAACTAAGCTGTCGTTCTTTAACCTACTTGTTCATACCAATTCTGCCAAGTCATTAGCTTCAAAAAAAGGTCCTGCTGCGATATCTAGGGCAGACGGTAATAATTGTTATTGAATAAAATAAACATTTCCAGATTTATTGTTTATGATATCAAGAAATATCCACCTTTTTCCCATTAAATGGAACTCATTAGTCAGCCAGAAATAGCCTCAATCAATTTAAGTGCTTTTATATAGGATTCGATTCAGGCATTTCTGGTATAACCTCAAAACGGCCTGGCCCGGCGCCAGCGGCGGCTCGTCCCAATTCCTCAGAATACATCAGCACGTTCTACATGACATCGTGATTCATTAGAGATGACAAATGGCTGGTTACGTTTGTTTTGATGGCTTCACTGGCACTTAATATACGAAGAAAATATGGCAAATTCCCGCCATATTTTCTTCGCTTAACATGGTTAGATATCCAGCTGAAATATCTACGTTAGCTGCACTTTTATAAGGTCCGGCCTGGGGGGTTATCATGAGCTAGCTTTGCAATTCTGTTTACGCTCAGGGAAAAGGACAGAGCTATATGACTGTCATAGCTCTGTCCTTTCCTCTGAGCGTAAACAGAACTGCATTGTTATGTCATGATAACCCCCCTGAGCATTAGAATACAGATCCAAAGTTGGCCATTTAATACATTAAAACGACGGCATGCATTGGATATTCAAAATCTTTCTTTAAAACCCAAAATTATATTTTCTGCTACGAGTATAATATACTTACAATGTATAATAATGTAATATATAATGTACTTCTTGGCCTGATTGTGCAAAATGTGGTAACAGAATTATAGCAAGTCTTTTTAGAGTTGTTTGGTATTTGTGTAGCTCTGCCTACCCCACTTTGGGAATAAAGGCGTAATGTTATGTGTGTGTGAGTATAAAATAGTTCGCTTTGTATATGCGTAGGTAATAGATATTACTTTTAGATTAATTACGGTGAGGATTCGAAAACTTTTCGTTTCCGCTGTGGGTAAAATTGATCTTATATTGATTTATAAAAAAAGCTTCTTAACAGGAAAAGTTCAATATGTTTATACAAATAAAATATATAATATATATTAATATTAAGAAATAAAATGCTATGCAATTATGTAAACTCTTTATTGCTTATACCTAAATCAATTAACAAATAGGTACCTATACAAACTGATGGCGAATTGTTCCCTATAAGAGATCTCTTCGAGTTAGATATTGTCATTTTTAGTTTATTTGGCGGAGCAAGGGATGAAAAACATTACATTAGCATATACGCCACTATCATGAACTTAAATTATCGTTATTAATTATTGATAGATTATATCGTTGATTACTTACTTCATATAATTTATGTCCCATTTACATATTAGATGATATTACCTATATTGTTCACTTGCATCACTTTTACTTTTAATAATTTCCATTACTTTTCTTTAATTCGAGTATAATGTATGTAAACAGTTTATTGCTCATAAACTATCTAACATCAATATATTTATCAGCATTAATCTGTTAAATATATCTACCCTTAGGTACATATTATCCTGGGTGCAATGCAATCGATCGCCTTCGCACCTAGGTTTACAATCTCCTACATACATGTAACTACCTTCTATTTAACGTTCGTTATTTTAAAATACCATTTTAAAAGGTATTAATTGACTTTTTTTTTTTTGTACATACATACATAACATCACGCCCTCATTTCCAGAGTGGGGTAGGAAGAGCTACAGAAATACCAACAACTCTAAAAAGACTTCTTGATAATTTGATACTTACCACATTTTGCACAATAGTAGATTGTTTAACAAGGGACTAAAGTAAGCCATTATGACACAAGACCGATCATTAAGGCTTTTTAGTCTCGAGTTAAACACTCCGCTTTTCACTTCGATTGCGAGAAAAAATAATTAAAAACCGTTAATTACTTATAATGCTTATTACAAAAACTTGAACAGCCGTTGAAAATTTGTTTTGTTAATGTCAATTCATAAAAAACTATCACTTTAAACATGTCTAAGGCGTGCCTAACATTTTTGTGATAACAGCGTCATTTTTATTCTCATCCCGTCACTGTAATGCAGAACGAGACAGCAACAAGGTTGTTTTTGGGGTTGGAAAATTACAAATAATCCATAGACAACATTTTCGAAATGAAGACCGAGGTGGTGGAGGTTGTATGCCCGGCCCCACCCTGCCCTGCACCGGCTCCACCGCGCACTCCGGCGATAAGGGCAACATCATCAAATTGTGGCTGTTTGTGGTTTTCCAAGGCTTTTTATAAGGAAGTTAAAAGAAAAAGTACTTTAGTCCCTTAGGGATTAAATGCATCCTTTTAGTCCGTCTATAACTGGCTATTCTAACTTGGCTATGAGTCCTTTTAGAGCGAGAGAAATGAAAACAAGCTAAGATGTTTAGTGACTGGTTGCAAGCCTATCGCCTAACACTATAGCTTGTAGTACACAAACCTTTATTCCCTTAATCACCTCTTACGACATCCACGGGAAGACATGGAGTGGCACTATTCTAACCCGGCAACCACACGGAACGCAATACAATCTCCTATTTCCGGGCATTTCAACACCTTTAAAAATAAACAAAACGTGCATTCGATACATTTTCGGTCTTCAGCGATCATGTCTCTCACTTCCGTGTACAGTTAAAGTGGTATGGTTTTCGCCGAAATGCTCACCCCCTGTCGCTGCTTATTAATACTCTTTTTGATCCTCGTTATCCCGTCTACCTTTCTAAGAGATTTTGCTTCATGGCCGGTTTCCAAAATCGTTTGCGCTTGATGGCAAACCCTCGCTTTCCTATCTCACAAATCTAAATCCTTTTCCGAATCCTTTTCGGTGCATTCTGTCAGGTTGTTGAATCGGCTACCAGCCGGCATTAGACATCGCAATCAGTAGATTCCCTAAAAGGCAAATTGAAGAAGTTCTGGCTTGACCCTAGTTCTGGAAGATGGCCGATTGAAAAATGACCGGCTTTTGCTTCTGTTTTACTCTACTCTCTAGACATTGGCTAAATCACTGCGGAATATCGCGGTTGACCGCCATTAATAAAAAAACCGGGCAAGAGCATGTCAGACCATGCTCAGTGTAGGGTTCTGAAGCCGTTAAGTAGGTACTACAAACATAAAAATCAACAAGTAATCACAAATTTTCTATTGAAATGTTTAAAGTCAAGTGGTGCCGTCTTGGATGATTTTAGTAGGTATAAACACTAATCGTATGTATCTCAAGAACTAATGATGTCTACTTAGTTGTGATAGTTTTTCTTAAAAAATGGTTATATGCTCTTTCATATAAGATTTTTTTCAGATTTTTAGTATTTGTAGTTTTGGCTGTAAGGGGGGGGGGGGACACTTGAGTCTAACAAAAATTAGCGCTTTAAAGCTTAATATTTCATATACATATTTTTTGGAATGATTATAAAAGCAATAAAAAAACATCAATGCAATGAAGTAATCTTGTTATCATTCCACATAGTTTAATAAAACATTTACGGAAGTTACACAGGTTTTCCACCGCTATTGGAATCCATCTAATTACTATTAATAAAAAAAAAACAGAAATAGCGGATGAGAAGCTGCGTATGCGCTCGTAATCTTGCCGCTGACGTAATACCTCATTTCATATTCGGTTTTAATAGGGGCGCCCGCGCACGCCTCAATGTCGATACATTGTTCTTCTACACAATGATTGTGTTCACTTCATTCTAATAATTGCGATTTAATAACTACAATGTCTGGAATCGCTACATACATAATGAGGAACCGTCGATATCAAAGAAAATGTAAACATATCTACGACGTCGACTGTACGGTCAAAAACGCTAATGTAAGACCAATTAAAAAAAAAACTGCTTGAAGTTGTCAATGTCCTTAAAGTTGCCAAGTAATTTAATTTTGTAACTTAACCTTATTGCTGTAGAATGTCAGATTGACTTTGGACCTAAGGTGGGTACCAAATTTAATTCTTTGACTGTACAGTGTACACTCGAGACCAATAGAAACGGGTCAATGCATGTCACTGCCCCAATTCTCGCTTCTTAACGTTTGCAATCCAGTATAACGACGAAGTCTCAAAACTCTCAAAGTATTTTAGGTATAGTCGGTTAGATTAGGATTATAGCAAGAGCCAGTGGCGTCGCTACCGGAGCGAAGGACTAACGGGGCCGTGCACGGGGCCTCCAAGCACGTTACGTATCGCATTGTACGTGATATTAGCTTTAAATTGTTATCTTATCTTATCTATAAACGCACAGTAAATTTATTTTGACTAAAGCATGCTTTACGCAAAATAGACGCATTCATAAGTCGTCGGGTTGCGGATAACAGCCCGCCACAACCTATAAGTATGCTTTATCACTTTCTGTCAAATTTAAATGTCAAACAGCTGTTGCGCGTTTATGAAAGGACTAACGGCCGAACCCAATATCAAACCTCTAGTTACAGATAAGGGGTTATCTCCGGTCGCCAGTACCTACTTATCTATCTTTTGATTGCGTCCCAATAAAGCAGATAAGAGCTGTCTATCTACAACAAAGAGTAGATAGGCCGCCTATCCGAGCCCTCCCTTGCGTTGCATTTTACGCAGACCCTCAGGGAGGGCCAACAGAAGTTTTGCCTTTATTTTATTACTGCAAGTTGAAATGTTTTAAATTGCGATGAAGGAATGTCACGTTAAGCTTAAATCGCAATGAAAAATAATGTAATTATATTTTATATGTCGAACCAGATCAATAAATTTTTTGGCTTCAATTAAAATCGTGTTATTATAAATTAACGTCTTTACAACTGATATTGACAATGTCACAATAATTTTATTGACAATGTCAGAAGAATTTTATTCCGTGAATAAAGAAACATAAGAAATTTTCAATAAATATCCAAGAAGTGAAGAAGATACCTTAAATATTTATGGAAATGAGTACGGTAAGTATTACATGTTGTGTATTTCTAATATTATACAAAATTATCTCTAACGAGGTACCCACTCTGATTTTTTTCATAGGAATATTTAAGTGTTCTAAACCTTGGTCAAGAAATGATCTCAATGATGTAAAACCACGTAACAAGCCGTGCAGTAGGTTCTGCCATTAGTGCAGATAATACAAACAGCTGTCACGTTGGAAGACTCTTGTAACTGTTGCTTGCAACTATGTCCGCATTGAAGACTCTTATCGCTGTTCCCTCGGGATTTGTCCAGATACCCGGAATAAAAAGTGGCCTTTGCCCCCTCTTTAGGTTAAAACATATACTCGTATCTGTACCAAATTTCACTTCATTCGGTTGAGTTGTTGGATCGTGAAGACGGAACAAACAAACTTATAATTTTCACAAAGATTCACGTTATTAACGCTTTTTGTCTTATTGTTATTTTTGTAGGCATCCTTCGGACCAAGGAAGAGGTTGCACCTTGTAACATTAGTGGAAGCACAACCACTGTGTTTAGCAAGGCTACAAACGCCGCGAACAATCAGCTGAAAGAAGCAACTTGGGCTACTATAAGAGCAATTTAACGCCGTGATAGCCAGTAGCCCAAGGAAAGCCGAACAATTACTGCTTAAAAGGGAGAAATGGAAAAAAACTGGCCCAAAAAGAAATAAGAAAATTAATATGAATAATAACCTTAAAGGTATGTAATTTTAATAATTTAACCGGCGCAAATTCATCGAAATGGATAAACGAACAAACGTATAAATAGGTAGTATAACATAAAATATCAGACAACGTCAAACATACTTCTATAGAGAAATAAAGAATACTTTTTTTTATGATAAGGAGAAGGCACACGTACACTCAGGCCACCATGTTAAGTGCAATCTGAGACCCATACATATTTGAATTCACAAGTCTATATAATCTTAAGACTTTAAATGCGTTGTCAATCCTGAGGACTAAGATGGAATCCCTCTATGCTAGTAATTTCACCGGTTGTCTTATCCCCACACCGGAACACAACAATGTGAACATTGTTGCTTAATTAAGATGGTGGTATAGCGATCGGAACGGACCCCGCACAGGGTCCTACCACCACTAAATACTAATATCATAAAATATGTAAAAGTAACCCTTTATCTGTTTGTCTGTCTGTCTGTCTGTCTGTTTGTTCTGCTTTCACGGATATACCGCACCATCGATTTAGATGAAATTTCGTATGAAGATAGTTTAAGTCCTGGGGAAGGAAATAGGGTACTTTTTATCATGAAAAATTTGACGGTTCCTGAGGGAATACCGATAAACGAGTTCTATGCGAACGAAGTCGCGGGAAACGGCTAGTAATATTATAATTTTGAAAGTAACTCTGTATGTCTGTCTGTCTGTATGTATATTTGTCCGTTTGTGACGCTTTCACGGATAAACAGCTGAACCGATTTAGATGAAATTTGGTATCAAATTAGTTTGAGTCAAAGACGTAGGGTATCTTTTATCCTGAAAAAATTAATGGTTCCTGAGGGAATAGCGATAGGTGACTTTTGCGCGGACGGAGTCGCAGTCGTCGGTAGTACTTATATGTATACATAGAAAATATCCATATTTCGGAAAAAAACTTGTGCGTAGTACACAAAAGTTGCCTTTTATTTGTCCGATTCCTGGGAATCGAACCCGGGTCGGCTGGCTTCGTAGGCATGGTCACGTCCACCTAGGCTAACTGCGTCGTGTCGTGCACTGATTGTAAACATTTTTTAAGGTTCTGTGCCCAAAAGACAAAACCTATTGTTCACACTCTCCATCTTTCTGCTTCTCCGTCCGTCCGTCCGTCCGTCCGTCAATCTGCGTTTCCGCATACGTAAAATGATTTACAGATCTGAAATTTAGACAGTTTATGTAAACGGTTGACCTAAAAGCGAATTACCATAATTGTATTGTAGGTATTGTTTTTTTTACATGTTTTAGATCTTTGCAATTGCTGTATATCGTGTACAGTTTCTGTATGCAAATTCGCTTTTGCCAGCCTCTGGGAAAAGTGGATAATATTCGAACGAATTCTTACCTGTAGAAATGCTGGCTTTTTATGTCATTTAGTCGTGAATACCCATACTAATGTTAATAAATGTGAAAGAAATTCTGTCTGTCTTTCTAACGTCTGTTTGTTTGATACGCTTTCACGGCTAAACTGTTGAGCCGATTTCGATGAAATTTGGTATGGAGATAACTAAAGTACCTACCAGGGAAGGGTATAGGATACTTTTTATTCCAGATAATTCTTTACTGCGTGGATTGTTGGATGCCGCATGTTTTATGCTCTCCAGAATATTGTTTACGATTGTTTGTAGGCTTTTTATTACTAAACTATGCATTATCCCGCATGGGAGGTTTTAACTGCTTTTTTGATACTTGGCACATCTTTTTGTTTAAATATCTTATCTTGATAAAGGTAACCAGTAATCGCAACCCTGCTAATATATACCTAATGTTGTAATATTATGCTGGACCGTGGCTCGTGCCCTGGACACCTCGCAGCGTAAACTGGATCACTAACAACTAGGTTAACAGGTTAACAATCCTCTTTCTGTCGTATAAATATCTACGTCCATACTTTACCCAAATCCTGTATAATGTATGTAAGTGTATATGTATGTAAGTATGTAAACTCCTTATTGCACAAATCGTTTCACAAATGAAGTCCTGTGAAATAAACTTTACAAAAGTGACATTACGCCTGTAAAGGTTGAATATAGATAGATATAATACACGATGATACTACGAATTATACTATAAACGTAAGGCGATAAATAATATTCTGGGGAAGGACATATATTATTGTATCTGAGAAAATTGTACAATTTCCGAGGGATGCAATAAAAGACTTCTGCATACATAAATGCCCAACGGCGTGGGCTGTCTGTATATAAGTTTATGTTTACGCTCACTTGGAAAATTTACTTAACAGATTTAACTATTTATAAGAAGAAAGTGTGTTTACCTTTAGGAAATTTAGAAGACAAAAAAGAATGAAAAGTTAATCGTGAGATTGTATACATGGAACTTTCTGTTTTAGGAAAACTGAAGCGGAAAACTTTATCGGATGATGTAAAAGTCCATGATAGAACGAAATAAAGCTTTGACCGAGAACTGCAAATCTGAAATAAAACAGGAACAGGAACTAACAGCATTGAAAAAAAGGAAACTACAGCTGGAAATAGATGCATATTTAAATATAATATATACCTAAGTATGTTTTTACAAATGGCAATTTCCTTAACCTTTAGCAATGCAATGTGCGATGTACTTGCAAAAGGTCGGAGAGGTCACCATTTACTTAAAACTTACTCATGACAACTATAACTTTGTGAACCGATTTCAAGATTATTGTTTTGTTGGATACGTTATCCTTCAAATATGAGGAGCCCCTTGTTTGTGGAAGTTTTATATAGCTGAAAGCGTAAATTTTTCATAGTTTTTTAAATATTTTGCGTGTGAGGTTGATTTTCTAAAAACGTGAAAAATTAACAGTTCTTTAAAAAAATACGTTATGCCTTGCGATACTGAAATTATGGCTTAAACAGGTTGTCTTAAAATAATTATGGCAGATAAAATAGACTACAAATATGGTACCATAGAAAAGTTTGCGTGGAATGACGATGGGACGAAAAAAAATCGGAACTCCAAAATATTATATACATGCAAAAAAATGTATTTAATAAACTAATATTATGAACAGAGATCGGGTTTTTTACGGCAAAATGATTGTCCCATGTTTCCTAGTGCTAGAAACGTTTTGTTGGTTTGTATCTTCCGCCTTCACGGTCCAACGCCTCTGCTCTGTAACCGATCGACGTGGAATTTGGTACAGACAGAGATGTTTAAGCCCGAAGAAAGGCTTAACTTTTTTACTCCGGCTAATTAGACAGCTCCTGAGGGAACAACAGCAGTAAACGACTTCAGCGCGGACGGAGTCGCCGGCAAAAGCTAGAAGTTCTCACCGTCACAGTATCACACTAGTCATAATATATAGTTTATTCCTACATCTATACTAATATTATAAATGAGAGTCTGTCTGTATGTTTGTCTGTTTGTCACGCTTTCACGGATAAACCGCTGAACCGATTTTGATAGCTATGGAGATACTTTAACTGCCGGGGAAGACATAGTGTATTTTTAAACCGGTGAATGGACGGTTCCTGAAGGAATAACGATAAACGACTTCTACGCAGACGGAGTCGCAGGCAAAGGCTAGTAATGGCATAAATATGTATGAAAAATTGAATGGATGCTTGTTACTCAATCACGCTAGAACGGCTGAAGGAAATTTGGCACAGAGATAGGTTATAGTCTGTAGTTGCGCATTTTAATTCCGGAAAATTATACAGTTCCCGAGGGAACGGCGGTAAACGACTTCTTCTATTACTACTAGCGGACGAAGTCTCGGACAAAAACTAAATTACTTATTGCGGAAATGTGTGTTGTTTCTTCCATTTTCACGGCCAATGGGATTTAATACATTTCTTAAAAATTGGCACGTACGTTTTATGGAGTTGGACATATTAAGATACTTTTTACCCGACTACCGCGAAGCAAAGGAAGGGTAATGATTTTGATACCCTATGTATGTTTCTATGTATGTATGTATGTATTTATCTCAAGTGTTCTTCAAGGATTTTACTGGACATACTTATACAAAATAATACCCGCTGTTCAAGAATAGCGATAAAAAACTTCTGATCGGACGGAGTCGGAGTCGCGGAGGTTTAAGAGTGTCGCAATGTGTATGCCTGTATGTAAATCTGCACAAATGCCAGAAAACTAATAGATTGAAATTATATTTGCATATCAAGTCGGTGATCAACACACACAAGATCTCTAGTGTTTACTTGGTGCAGAAATGGTTTTATTTTTAAATTAAACATTGGTAATAGAATAAGTATTAGGACATGACTAGTTTTGTATAGATGTAACTACAGTATTAATTGTGTATTGAAAATGTTTAATATATTTTTAACTGTAGAAATTAAATGTTTTTCATTGTTAGAAGACCCTGTTATTAGGTCTCGGTAAGGAGATGATGACTGTACAATAGACAGTAGATAAACAACAAATATCAAAAATTAGCTTTTCTCTACCTATTGCAAGGCAAAGCACCTACGAACAAGACTGAAAGGCCCCCATTCGAATAAGATATGCTTTCGAGGATCTCCGGGATTGAAATAATCGTATAGGTGAAAAAGAAAGGCCCCTCTTGTATGTAATAATACCAATAATATCAGTGGAGGGTACACTACATAATCTCGAAATATTTCATAACTCAACCTAACGCTCTTCCTCGCGACGTTCGAATCAAATGACTGTTTATTGCATGATTTTGAATTTTCATATTACCGATCTGGCTTATTGGTTTTGGAGTGGAGACCACGCATGGGATAGGCAAGAGTTGTGTAGGTAGGCGCCCAGCTAGATGGACGACGACGTGAGGATGTTTGCTGAGAGCGGTTGGATGAGGGAGGCCCAGGATCGAGCCAGCTGGCGAGCCATGTTAGAGGCCTATGTTCAGCAGTGGACTGCTGTAGGCTGATGATGATGATCTGGATTACGAATATTAAGAATCATGGAAATCGGATTTATACATTTCGGAGAAATATAAATTCATGATTGTTCATTAAATAAATAATAATATTCGAAAAACTAGTTTTTATGATTAAATACTCGGTAATTAAAATCCGAGATTTTGATAATTTGGCCTCATACTTATAATATATTCGGAATTATATATTTTTTTAAAGTCATTTGAAGTTTTAGGGTTCTCCCCCAGTGGAGATAGCCTGGTAGGGATATGTGGTACACGGGAAATGATCGAACAGACATTTGATGATGACTATGACGAAGCAAAATACTTGTTGTTAGCACCACAATACATTATTAAACTTTATCAATCTTCGTAGCCAAATAATTGGTTGGCAAACGGTACCTACGTTGCATAATCGATACTGTTTTAGCGGTCTTTGAGTAATTCTATTTTCTTATATAAAATCGATATGTGTATGTTCCCTGTGGACTAAAAAACGGCAAACCTCGGTTTTTTGGGTGTAAGTTTGGATTCAGTTTAAGATTCTAATTGTTAAGATTGAGAAAGTTCGGCTTGGATTGACTAAAAATCGATCAAGTGCGACGAGGATAAACCCACCGAGCGTTCCGTAAACTATAGGTCTGTACAACATAAACAGAAAACCTAAGAACCCGTAAGCTGAAGTTGGTCGAGGTTGACAGAGCAATAAATGCAAACACGACAGCCCACTAAAATCGAGCGAACATTTTATTCTACTTTGGTTTCGGCGTCATTAATATAATCACGACTCCGAAGCAAGATGGGTTTGTACATAGTTTAAAATAGAGCCTCTGTATTACTATCAATACGGAAACTTGTCTCAGGTGTCCTACTGACTGCTTTACATACTCCTACTAATAATGTATCTACTCATCCTGATAGTGTTCCCTACACCTAAACCTAAAATGGAATTTGATAACGAAGGTGTCGATGGAGCTAAGATTTTGATTTCACTTTCCTTTCGATCCGTCCGTTAAATAAAATAAAACATGTCGAGTCATAATGCAGTGAACACAATTTATTTTAAAAATTACAAAAGTAAGTTGATATTAAAAAAAAATACATATTCTTATTAATTACATAAACCACCAATTCTTGATGATAAAATATTCAAACAATGATTGGGATGAGACAAAAAGCTAAAACACTCAGTGTCATCCTAAGCCTAAAGGTGGTTTCTAAATTCGATTCGCTTTCGTTAATAATTAAGACCCTTAAGATTGCACATACTACAGATTTTTTCTCGTTTAGCAAGTCAGCAGCCACATCCACCTATAGTTACTAGCGCTTCAATGGAGATTGGACACATTTTGACTTCGTGAATTATGAAGTAATTGTCAATCAACAACTGGCGTTAAAAATATTGATTTGATTGATGCTCCGAAGAGTGTATCAGATCGGCATTAGATTCAGATACTTCAATTTCGGGTTCCACGTCCTGCAAACTCCTTTACCTGCAGATGTTGCCACAATTACAGCCTATGTTTTCAACACGGTCTTATTTTTTGGAGGCCTTTTCCATACTCCAAAACATTTGTAAAACACAAATTGTACCTAGTTAGTAAAATGCGTTGCACTACACCTACTATGTTATTATTTTGATATTGGTTTTAATGTGCGTTCGGTTACAGTTCATCTCATTAGGAGATCGTGGGTTTAGCAATGGAACTAATAAATATGACTTGCATCGGTACACGCTCACGCACCAAGTAAATAGCGATTTCCAAAAACACCGTTTTCACTTTGAGCTAAAAAAATATTTTTAATAACTGCTCTGCATACGCCTGAATAAATAATAAGTATTGTTCATGTTTGTTTGAACTTTAGACAGTTTCAGTACAGACACCCATGAAGGCTTCTGACAGGATAGGATGGCTAACACAGACCAAGTCTCGCGGGTCGATTACTCGTCATTTAGTAAAAGTAAAGGCACATTGGTAGCCCCTGTTTATTATGCAGGATCCGCATTGTTGTGTTCAGGTTTGGGGATCAGACAACCGGTGAAATTACTAACATAGAGGCATTCCATCTTAGTTCTCAGGGTTGGCAACGCATCTGAGGTCTTAGGATTGCAGTCTCGAGATTATTGTCTTGAAAATTCAAATGTCTATGGATCTAAGATTCCACTTACATCGGGTAGTCTGAGTGCTGTGTGCCAACTTCTTGCCATAAACAAAGGTGTCATCCATCTTTTACGGAACATACATACATACATGCCCAAGACTTTGTTTGCCGACGATATACGCAGGGTGACAGCGACCGGCGGAGACCAACCAAAGTTCGGGCTGAGTGGAGTGCAAACGTGCATTGGGAGGTGCCCAAGTCGAGCAGTTGACTGTCGCGGGTGATAGACATTATATTTGGCGGTAAAAAATAAATGCCAAATAAATGCCTAGGGTAAAAAAGCACCTCTTAACTCGGAGTTATTAAATATTGTGGCATCGTGGGGTAATCCTGGCCATCGAGCCACAAGATTGATGAATTTCAGTTGTGCGTAGGGAAAAGACCGATTTTCTATTCGTAAATTCATCACCAATGGTTGAATATTTGGTAAGTACATTGTATCAGTTGTAATAGGAAATAACAACCAATAAAACCTCATTTTTGTGGGAACTTAGGTACTTGGTGATTGCATGAGGATACAGACCATCGATTGTGCCCGATTTCCCGGGAAATACGGCAATTCTATAAAAATCTTCCTGTGTATTGGTCATGAATGAATACTTACTTTGAGTACAATCTGGCTATACTTCCACTACACGTCCACACGCACGCACGCACTATACATGCTGCTGGAGATTTTGTCACCCCTACATACTCGTAGTCCGCTGCAGCGACCAACATGGTCCCTAACGCGTAAAAGCGCTATTTTAGAAGTAGCTGGCGTAGCGGTGAAGTACCGTGGTTTCTAAAAAAGGATAAGGTATAAGTAATAGGTCAGTTTATATATTTACAAGAAGTTAATATGACTTGCAGAGTTTTGCTTTTCAATGGATATAATGTACGGCATCAAACTGTTTGTTATTCATTTGGGCGACATCATGAAAATTGTTCATGCAAAATACGAAACGGCACGAGATGTAGCAGCAGTAATCATGCATTAGTATGTAAGAGAGTTGGTAAGGACAGGAAAGCGTGGCGTGGCTGGCCCACTATACCACTCAGCCAACGTTTACCAAACGATTTACTTATCGTAGAAAGCAATGAGTAGGGTAAATTAAAAACCTTACATTATAACCTTAGATATTTTGCAAAGACTCACCGTTGTGTGGTTCCTTTCAGAAATAGATATAATTCACATGCACAGACTTGTCTCAACTGAATCTGTGTATTTTATTTTATTTTAATTCATAATCACTGTATTTTTCCATGTTATTCACACGCTCCTTACAGTATGATTGTTGTCTTCAGTTTACCAATCGCTCAGTATCTCCATTTCTTCAAATACCACTAGAACTCGAACTAAAAAAGCTCGAGTCCGACATTACTTTCCTATTTGGAAGTAGCTAATAATAAAATTCCGTATTAAAACATAAATGAAGCTTCTGCTATCTTGCTTCTATCCTCCGAAATCCTAGGATCGCGACAATGATTACTTGAAGTAACCAATGTCAGTGACTGACAGGCCAAAGATAGGCTATCTGTTGTTATTGGGACGCACAAACTGTCATTTTCATACAAGCAGCTATCTGCGTAAGGCTATCGGTCCTCCCACCGATAGATCAGAGCTACAGATAGGTTAGCCTATCTATCTGTAGTTTATTGGGACAGAAAAAGTACAGATAGATAGCCTTTTCTATCTCCGGTAGGGCAAAACAAGAGATAGATCGAATATAGGGAATGGCCGTAAAAGAGTTAATATCGGATTGCCGGTAACCTTCGGGGAGGGAAGATGGCCGATTAAAAAATGCCCGGCTTTTACTTTTGATTACTGATTTACTCTATTCACTTGACATCGGCGAAATCACTGTGTGGACCGCCATTAATTAAAAAAGAAGAAGAAGAGTTAATATTGAGAGCACTTGTGTACGAAGAGTATCATAACTATAGGAGCTGTGAACCTGTTAAGTGAGTAAACTAAACATTTCAGTTGAAGCTTCAGTTTTCATATACCTATTTAAAACTTTGAACGCCACTGTCGGCTGCAAGATGTATGGAGCGTACTGAGCGCTCGGCGTCCCGATTTGCCGGCATTGGCGGGTAAAGGGTTAAGTATATATTTCTACCCTCCCATAGTGCAAGCCTAGAGCTTACTTTGGGACTACGTCAATTTTTTGACCATTTATATTTATTTATTTATATCTAAAGTATAGTTACTTTCGACTAAGGCGATTAAGTAAGTCTTCGCTAGTAAGATTTTATATCATTTAAAACGCTCGGAAATTGGAAGTCGGAAAACGCAAAAAATGCCAAAGCATTTCTCAATAGGTACGTATATTTTTTTTAGATCAGCAATTTAAAAACAAATTTGTTAATGAAACTTATTTGCTTTCTGTCTGTAAAAATCTAAATAACCAATAGTTTACCTACCTACTTATTCATACGACGCATGTCGCAGACGTGGGTAGTCAACTGTGAATAAAATTTGCAAAATTATTGTACTCGCAGGCGAGGGCGTCCTCTGCGTTTTCAATCCAAAACAGCATTGTTTTGCAATGCCAACGTTGTGCTTTTTGCATCCAAATCCCTATTACATTAAAATATCCTACTGTCCTACTAATATTGTAAAAGTGAAAGTGTATGAGGATGTTTGGATGTTTCTCTATCAATCACGCCAAATGGTTAACAATGGGATTGAAATTCAGAACACCAGTCACCCAGGTAGTCCTTGTGCGGGATAACCCATTATACGGTAGCGGTACCGTTTGGCATCATACGTCGTGGTTAGAATTTGTGCTTTATTCTCCTATAAATTAGAAGTACATAACATCTTGCCTTCATTCCCAGAGTGGGGTAGGCAAAGCTACAGAAAAACCAACAACTTAAAAATACTTGTTTATTGTTTTTGTTTCTGTAAGCACATTTTTCATAATCAGGCCAAGAAGTTTACTAGTGTATTAGTGACAGGTTGCAAGCCCAACACCTAACAGTACTACAAATTAGAAGTCAAAATAAATTTTAATAATCAATCAATTAAGCCTATAATGGTGCATGCCTAATCAGTCATCACAAGGTTTTTTATTTAGCAACTGTTTCGTTTGTCTGAATATTCATGAGATAATAAAAAAAAGTGAATGTGTACAGTTATTGTTAAATTTATTTTATTTATTAATTAATTTTGCACAAGTGAAACACTTGCGATATCTTAATGGCAATTAGAAGGCACACGAGAGGCCAAGTGACGGCAAATGGGATCTGATACCAATAAACATTTGAATGCTCATCAACAATCTCAAGATGGCAATCCTACTTTTTAAGTGCGTGGTACTAATATATATATATACATAAAAAAAAACTCGAGACAATGTCACACAAATTGACCTAGTCCCAAACTAAGCCTAGGCTTGTACTATGGGTACCTACTAGACAACGGTAAACATGATTATGATTGCTTTATCTGAATTAATTTTTGTTTATTCTCATATTATTATATATTATACATTTATATTGTATATGTTTGTGTTATTATTTTTACTAGCGCAATATATGTAAGTATTTATGTTATTATAGCTTATTGATATGTAAGTGTATGTGTATTAGTTACACCTTATGTTGCACCGTCACTACAATCTCTGCTTTGCCCAAAGGTCAACTGGTAGAGATTGCGTTACGGCATTAAGTTCGCCTTTTGTATACTAAGTTTATTCTTTTGTGCAATAAAGATTAAATAAATAAATAAATAAACATACTTATGGAGAGAAATACATACTTAAATATACATAAAACATCCAAGACTCAGGAACAAATATTCGCACTCATCAGTCATCACACAAATATCTGCCCTTACCGGGATTTGGACCCAGGACCGCAGGCTTCGGAGGCAGGGTCACTCCCAACTAGGTCAACGCGTCGTCAATAAAAAAAAAATATGTGTAAAATTTCTGTTTTGCAACTTTGATACTTTCTGAGAAAAAAAGTGAGTATGATATACAGACAGAACGACAGACGGACATGGCGCAACTATAACTGTTCCTAGTGTGACTTCGGAACCCTAAAAATCGGTCAACCGCGAGTTAGACTCGAGCTCCGAGGGTTCTTTTATGATATATTAGAAATCAGGTAAAGTTCTGCTGCTACTTGCAGTCTTTATACTTTGTTATATTAGAAGCCCCTCAAACAGGACATATCTCTTTAAATGAAACCGAGCCGTAACTTCACCAACCTTAGGAATTTAGCCCTTTTTCTAAAAAACAAGTGTTAGAACAGTTTTTTATCCTGTAATTTCCTAGCCTATGTAATTTTTTTGCGATTTTTATTTCAGTACTTTGTGAAATAAAGACCTTTATTGTATTAAGATACAGTAACACAGGGCCTCTATTCAACTGCGTTATAACGATATCGTTTTTGACCTGGGCTAGAATTGTACAAGGTAAATAACGATATCGTTTTTGACCTGTTTCCGTATTGTTAACGTTTTGATAACTCTTATATCATTTACAATAATGGCGACTGTGACATAAACGATTCTTAAACGTGTCAAACACGATATCGTTTTAACGCAGCTGAACAGAGGCCCAGTAACAGTGTTTCTTTTCTCGTTTCATGTGACCTAAATATCTCAAAAATAATGATAATTACTAATTACTTACAAGTATTTTTTTCGGTTAACTGGTCTTTTTCGTAAAACATCAAATTTCTCATGATGTCGAGGCTTTGTTTGGACCACTAAATACTACAAATGTTCCAAATTTTAGTCCGAATTTAGACATGTTATTTTAGAGTAAAAGGGTCTTGATAGACAAAAGTCATGTTATATAAAGATAACGTTTTTCAGTACCTACCTATTTGGAACGGAACCATAAAAAATAAACATTTTCATACTCTTATTATCTAATGCACTATACTAATATTATAAAGCTGAAGAGTTGGTTTGTTTGCTTCAACGCGCTAATCTCAGGAACTACTGGTCCGATTTAAAAAAATATTTCAGTGTTAGATAGCCCATTTATCAAGGAAGGCTATAAGGCTACATATCATAATAGTGTAAAGAGGAAAGATTTGTATGAATGTAACAAACAAACTCAAAATACTGGGCCGATTTCAAAAAAAATATTTCATCATTAGAATGCTATGCTAGGCTATGTTTTATTTTTCTACGCGGACGAAGTCTCGGGCAACAGCTAGTCCCTTTACAAAGCTGTTGTATCGAATTTAAAGTTAACACCCAAGATAATTGTTTTCCCCGTTTAGTTTAGCTGTTTTGTGTAGTATGAATAGTATGAACGGCTTTATTAATGTTACTTATGTCATGTTTTCTGTGAGTCACCTGCATGGCTAAAGCTACAGATTCAATCGCCGGGTCTCGGGCAAGTCGTCGCCGCAGCATTCGAGGCACAAGGCCAAGGAGCAGCCAAGGACAGCCAGTTCTCGTACTAACTGAGATGAAACGTTACCACTTACCCGAGACCGAGTCTCCGTCCGCGGAAAAAATAAAAAATAGCCTATGTTCCTCTGTGATAGTGTAGTATTCTAATGTTAAAAGAATTTTTGAAATCGGTCCAGTAGACTTTGAGTATAGAAGTATAGAAGTATTAGATGTCTCGTACACGACCTCCTTTGAATAAGCATGAGTATCGCGAGTTAGAGTTTACTTCACGATTCGCAATACTCCAAGTTTTAGTTGATGCGAGAGATTTCGTCCAAATTATGCCAACATCTATTACTTTTGTTTCAGATACGTAGGTACAGTCACCTGCAATAATATATTATCCAACATTGGGCTCAAAAATATCTGACACGTCTTTATTACTGGAGGCTTAAGAGTGGGTCAGATATTTTTAAGCGCAATGTTGTATAATATATATTATTGCTGGTAACTAACTGTTCCTAAGTTTGTGAGCTGACTTTGTCGCAACTTAATTTTTGCGGTAAGTAAACAAGGCTGCAAAATTAAACAACCCAAACAAGTCGAACGAGAACGGCAGTGTGACCGCCAAGTTTTTAAACAGAGCTAGTGATTGAAAAAAGACTACGGTGTAAGAAAAATAATAATACAACGCGATCGGCACGATATTCTGGTATCTACGTGTCGGCATTTAGCTGGATCTGGCATCACGGTTACGTTCTGTGTTCACGGTTCACATCATTCTACTTCTTGTTTACATCGCGGATAAACAATAATTTCTGACAACAATGAAGTACTTACCAACCTGCTCACTACAAGTAGCTATATAAAGTTACGCTTTACTTCTTGGTTTTATTTGGTTTGATGAATGATTGAAATTTGCTAAAACTAACCCTGTCCTTAGCCCTTCTTTCCCAAAATTACTAGCTACTATTTTTATTTCAGAAATACTAACTGCATTAATATTCTATCCTATTGTAGCTTCACTACTATAACAATATTGTTAAAAAAATACCAACCTCAAACAGGAAAATCCATCGAATCGCATTCAAAAGATAGCGGCGATAACAATTCAATTCACATTTTAATTGATAACGATTTCTCGAAACATGCGGCACAACGACTCAACACACGTTGTCCCGCCACGCACGTCGCGTAGACACTACTCACTCGAATAGAACAGAATTATACGATACCACACTTTGGTCGACTGCGGTGGGAAGAACAGAGACACAATGAAAACATAGTCGCCCAAACCCTGCGGCTAACAAGGATGGTTATATATCTAAGCTTTTCACAGCTTTTGTTTACGCGATTTAACCACATGATGTCATGGTAACACTACCACATACATTATGTTTAATTTTGGTTTTGGTCTCGTTACATCTTTGGTGCGGTTAAGATCGATGAAAGATATTTATTGCGCGTTGTCTTCCTTCTCTGTTCGCTTCTTAGGTAGGTAGGTATCGATCGGCTCTTTCGGGATAAAGTTTGTTTGTCCTTTCAGGAAAAACCGGGCAAGTCATGTCGGGTCGGACCAAGCTCAGTGTATGGTTCAGACGCCGATACTACCAACACAAAGAACTATCGAAAAACAAAAAGTAGGAAAAATTATATGCGATTTTTAGTAGGTAGCTTTAGTCGCCTGTATCTCAAGAACCTATCAAGTTAACTTAGTCGTAATAGTTATCTTTTTAAATTCGTTACGTTAAGAGTTTTATTACGAGTTGTGGCGTAGCTGACACGCAACTTTAGCAAAAATTGCACTTTCGAGTTAAATATTTCATAAAATGGTCAAGTCCGAGTCGGAGTCGGACCTTACAAACTTATAAGAATGTAAAACTGTATTGAAGGACAGACTTGACTTTGCCGTTGAAAATTTGTTGTCTCCATTCATCGATATTAGGTCGTGATTAGTTTACCAACTGCAAATAAGATTGCAAACGCATTTTTTTTTATGTATCAACAAATTAACATACTATCGGATTATTTCTTTACTTGTGCTGTAAGACCTTCCTTCTTGCCAATTTTCAGGATTCTAGGTCTATGGGAAGAGTACCTTATAAATTTTGATTGCCTTGAGAGTTTCGAAAAATACGTATTTCGCGGCATAAACAGCCATGTTTTTTTCAGAACTTCAAGGGACTGAAGACCTGAGTATATGGTTTTAATTTAAACTCGATACGCCCATGCGTCCCTGAGATACAGAAGGACGGACGGTCAACAAAGTGATCCAATAAGGGTTCAGTTTTTCCTTTTGAGGTACGGAACTCTAAAACTGATAGATACTTGTATATAATGATTTTAATTTTTATGAGCTATCCAATGACTTCATGTTGCTTATAGGGTGTTTTTTTATTAATAATAATAATAATAATAATATCACGGGACAATGTCACACAAATTAACCTAGTCCCAAACTAAGCTCTAGGCTTGTGCTATGGGTACTAGACAACGATAAACTTACTTATATAGAGAAATATATACTTAAATACATAGAAAACATCCAAGACTCAGGAACAAATACTCGTGCTCATCACACAAATATCTGCCCTTACCGGGATTTGAACCCAGGACCCCTAGCTTCGAAGGCAGGGTCACTCCCAACTAGGCTAGCGTGTCGTGTGTATTAGTTTATTACCTTTGCTTTACATGTAAAATAATATTTTCCACATTTAATTTAACAACTTTGTCAGTGTAATTGAAATGTATATTATATAACTACACCAAATTACAGCTTAGTGGTACTAAGCTGTAATTTCCCTGAATTGAACCGCGGACCGAAACACAGACAGACCAAGTTTAACTTCAGAACCATAAAAAGCGGAGTTTGTTACAAAAAATGTTAGCAATTGGCGTTGTTTGTAATAGATGTAAGTTAATTTACCCTCGTGCCGCCCAAGAAACATAACGCGAGATCAGCTACAAGCCCAGTGTGCTATGTATAAGCCAAAACATTTTTATGTCCAAACTGCCCATGACTTACACCGGGCGTTTGTTTGCAAATTTATTTTTTCTGTCTGTGGCTCTTTGCGGTTGTGCTAAGTGTCACTTTTTACGAGGTGATCGCACCAGTGTTGGACACTTTAAGCTGACAGGCACCAATAATGGACACTTGACTCTTAATTCAAAGATCATAAGGTTATAAATTGATTGTTGCAAAACCAATGAATAACCTTTATTGTCTGTAAAATAAGAGTCAAGTGTCCATCATTGGACCTTGTCCATTACTGGTTTGATCACTAGGTACTTTGGGCGGCACGAGGTTAAACCTTAAAAAACAGCTAAACAATTTTTTTTTTTCAGTTTATGATTCGCCGTGTGCGAGACTGCGTAAAGTTGCGTAAACTTGCATTTCTATTCCTCAGTCCTACGCAGACTCTTATTCTCTTTAAGTTGAAGTTAATCTTGCATCGTCTAAAACAACTAATGTTATGATAATTTGTTTTTGTTGAGAAATAATAAGGCAGAAAATATATTGCTCTAGAAGTGCTACGATGGACTAACACAGCAGGTGCAGTCAACCAAATACATTTTCGAGACAACGGAATTATGTTAAAGTCGCAACAAAACTTAAGGACGTATATTGTACATGTTTAATGTGTTGTTTTGCTGTCATAAGAATAGGAATAAATTTATTAGAAGAAAATAAACGGTTTACACATAAGGTACAATATCGTGTGGACCCGAAACTAGGCTGAGCCTGTACCTTGGGACTCTGTGAGTCAGTTAACATTTTACAGAGGAAACACTTAAAATAAAGAATTAAATAAAATACAATATTTAAAACAATTTTAAACTAGACTATAGTTTACAAATATGAAAAAAAAATGATTTGGTATTGGCGGAAACTAACAATAAAGACTTTTTTATATTATTTATTACTTTTACATTATAAAAGCAATTAATATTAGAAAGTATTGAGTAAGTAAGTATAGATTTGTTAATTCATTTGTTTTTAAATGTGTTATTGTAAGCGTTGAATCAATTATTAATATACTCGGTGTCAACTTAGGTTAGTACGACTAACCCTGGAATCTTATATTCAAAACGACTCGTTAAAACGTGACGTCTCGTTAAAATATGACGTTTGCACATACAAAATGTGACAAAAAAATTAACGACCCGTTTTGAATATAGGAACCCAGGGTTAGAAGTTAGAATACTTCGACGAAGTTCGCGGTTGTGCATTGGACTGTGGTCAGAAGAACGTAGCTGCGTTTGAGTTGCATTATGAAGTTAGACACATAAATAACCTTCGACCACATACGAGCGTATTTAAGAAATTACACGGAAATTACGTAGATCATAAAACACGGCTCATATCTTGCAATATTAAGCTCGTCATCGTTTTTACTCACCCACTAAGGACCTCAGAGGATGAGTAACAAGGATGGCCATATACGGGAGGGGAATTTATACGATCGAATCGGATCGGAATAAAAAAATCTATGTTTTGGTCGTTTCGTTTATTATAAAATATTAGTATACAAAGGTGCGAGACATTGGACCCATGAGAGGTGTTGCTCCTAGTAGATGCATTTTAGTAAGTTTCAGAACACAATCTGGGGCACTGGTTTCTTATGCAACGAGAGCCAGTAAGGTGTTTGACGCTACACATGTATAACAAATTGAGATGAGAACATAATATAATCATAAATTATTTTAAATTCCCAAGAACATCACAAAAACTGAAGAAAAAAAGTCTTGAAAATATTGCGATTAAATTAATGCTATTAAAGTATGAGTTCCTTATCGCAGCCTTTATTAGGAATTTTTAAACGAGGCTACAAAAACAGTTTTTTTTATAAGTCTCTTCCGATTTGTCTAACTTCCAGTCCCACTCGAGCTATGACAAAAAAATACGCGATTGAAATTTCTTCTGCAATGTATCTACTTGTACACTCCCAAAATCGTTCTTCGATTCGACTAAGTTACTTTATCCCTGTGCTTTTTCATGGATTCTGTTATCACTGAAAAGAGAGGGAGAGAGAGAGGTGCGTAAAAGCAACCTAACTATCGTTTCGAATTACGTTTCAGATTCGACCGGGTTACTAATTTTAATACTAGATGAGTAGGTTACATCAATAGAAACTTACATTATTTTAAATATTACATAAAACCAAAATTGAGATTAAGAATTTTACCAAATGAGTAACTTATAAATATTGTGATATAGGTACCGTACCGCACATGAGCACAAATCATGTACGAATGTCAATGTAGATAAATATAATTATATCCACATCACCTCACTGTAGGGTGTCCTACGAATTAGATCACACCTCACGATGCTCGATGCTCGTAAGTTGAGGGTTTCTTCCATCAAACAGTCTTGTCCAGTGAATGTGGTGCGCGGAGTAATCAGCAGAATATGTACGTTCTGACGCATATAGGGCATCGATCGGAGGCGGCTAAGCAGCGCCTCAGGCAGTCTGCGTGGAAGAAGTGTGCGCAGGGTGTGACGCGAGCGGACTTCATTACTCCAAGACACACGGCACACACGTCCTCGAGCGTAGCGAGCTCAGCGGCCGTCGCCCGGCGGAACCTTGCCAGCGAGCCACACGCCTCACGCAACTTCAACAAAGCCTCCCCTAGCCTATGCCGCCCGTGCACAAACACGTTCAGATACAGCACTAGCAGTGCCAATCTCCAACGGTCGCACCACACCAGCGCTGGCACCAGCGGCAACGCTAACACGGTCGTCAGACCCCGCGCCCACACCCCAAAATACAGCGCCTCCATACCTTCCAGCCTCTCAAACTTCATAGCGGTCAGCGCAATCGGCCAGATCTCTAGGAAAGTTCTTTCTGTCAGTAAATAATAGGTGCCAGATATAAGAGTGTAAAGAGCTGTCGGGCTGTAGTGCTCCAAGCCCTGTTCCAGTCCAAATGCGAGGAGGACGAACGTGACAGTGACTATGAAGGTGACCGCCTTGGTCCACTCGAGGACGATCTTGGTGGCGGACATGGCGAGGTGCTTGACGCGGGAGTGGCGCGTGACGTTGACGTAAGGCGACCAGTCCTCCTTGGTGCAGAGCTCGCGCACGTAGCTCACGGAGTAGGTCACGACGTTGTAGAACATGAGTGAGTAGAGGCAGGTGAGCCGCCCGCCCGCCACCAGCAGCCGGTCGCACGCCGTGAACATCAGCAGCTGCAACAACATAACCATTGGCGAATAACTGTAACTTACTGCTCAACCCTCGTTTATACGGTGTTTCAGACCTTGTTCCCCTATGGTACCTAACAGAATTATATCCGAGTAGATCACAAGTTTTTGGTGTAACTATGTTGATGAAATGATGACATAATGCTTTGGTAGATGCGGTTTGGGTCATGGAGCCTAGAAACGTCTGGGTTCAACCCAGGAACATTTGGATATTTCCGACCTCATTGAATTGAAATATCATCTTCCTGCACTTACAGCACTTGCGTTAGATAATTATATGAATATGAATTGTGAATACCAACCTGCCCTAACATAGTAGAGAGGTTATTCATCTGCAGGAACATCTTCTCGGCGCGGTCGACCGGCGTGTACGCAGCGCGCACCACGCCCAGGACGCGCGCGCACGGCGCCCGCAGCCTCCGCGCGAACTCTGAAACAAAACATGTATAAAGTTTGTGGAGCTCTTTACGATACTGACCTACTTTTATTTTACGAGCGAATTCAAGACATAAATAAGAAATAAATAGCATGTTTGTGGTCGAGAATGCTCCGCATTACGCGAAACTGTGACATAAAATGGTTTATCGCGGATTTCAAGGTAAAATACATACGACTTTTTTTGTTAGAGGCAGTCCTCTGGGTATTTTAATAGGGGATGTGGGGCTAACAGTTTGAGAAACCCTGATATTAACTAAATATTTAGCTAAAACGATCACATACGACTTTAATACTAAAGATATTTCGATACCGTTTTTATTGCTGGCAACTGTACCCAAACGCATTTTGAATTTAACTTGATTTTTGAAGGCTAATAAGGTCGATGTCCGAGTGCTCGTCCCTGTACTAGTAGCTGTCACCATACTTTGAATTGCGATAAATAAAATAAGATCAACTTTACTTTTATCACCACCTCATTTTAGCGATGAGAAATGTGTTGACTTATGATATTTCTCACGCAAATTTTAAAATATAGGACCTATTTTCAGTTTAAAGCACCTGACTTTTACTAATACAGTCCGATTGACTAACATCTTTTTTCATTTTGAGTAATTTCGATATGGTCACCATGTTTATGAACGTAATATCACGACGCAAATAAATATTTCATCTTGGCATGTCGAGATTTCGGACGTCCACCTTAACGCTTTTGTTTCAACAGTCGATTTTTTTTAAATTCTGTTTGCACGTCACTAAACTGAAAAACTCCTCAACATAATGGCGGCCCCTTCTTTCACAGCTAAAAACTATCCAGATTAAACTAGCTTTCTTGATATAAATCCTGCATCCAAATTTGTCCACCCGTTTATGAGCTACGATGCCACAGACAGACACACAATTATACAGATACCAGATACAGATACTTTTTGGGCAGGGGTTAATATATGATTTAATTTAATGGCCGTGGATTACTTACTGTTATTCCACGACATAATATTTTTACGCGAATACGGTCGAACTCAGCATCAAACGTAGCTGAGTACTTTGTCGCTTTACATAAGCGTTATCAAACATGATTGTTTAGTGTGTTCATGCGATAAAGTACAAAAGTGGCTTAGTGACCAGTTATTTTTGACGCTGACTGTACCTTGTCGCAGCTTTTGATATACTAAAATTAAACCATTCTCAGTTATTGCGACAAAGAACGAAAATGTATAGCTACTAATGAGTTTCACTGTACTTGTACCATGTCATTGTCCTGAAAATAATGCGTGGTTTTATTTCAAATATAAAAATAAGTCAAGACGTATTTTTTAACTTTAATAATAAATAAATGTAAATATCAGAGGACAATCTCACACAAATTGACCTAGTCCCAAACTAAGCTCTAGGCTTGTACTATGGGTACTAGACAACGATAAACATACTTATATATAGAAATAAATCCTTAAATATATAGAAAACATCCAAGACTCAGGAACAAATATTCGCGCTCATCACACAAATATCTGCCCTTACCGGGATTCGAACCCAGGACCGCTGGCTTCGGAGGCAGGCTCACTCCCAACTAAGCCGCCGTGTCGTCAAAAAAAATAAAAAATAGTAAATAATTAAAAATAGGTTGCTTGAAAACTACAATTAAACAAATATATATTACTGACTGATGACAAGTCCTCGTAGGGTTTGTTGTTACAATGAGTGAATAGTTAGTGTTTAAGTGTTAGTTTCATCATTCTGGCACCCGAAATGTAAATTAAGTTAATGAGTAAGCACTTAGTGTCTAGGTATGTACCAAACAAGTAGTATGAGATTTTTGAGCGCATCGGTCGCCAGCAAACTGTCTCACAGTTTGGCGACATTTAGACTAAGGTACTATGTAAAAATCTATTTACAATAATAATAAGATTTTTTTTTTTTTTATAAAATAAATGTTTTAAAATACAAAAAACCGCCTTCAAAAAGGCAAAAAAATACTTTTTTTTTAATTGTAGGCACTTACCTAATAGGTTAGTCCCACTGAAGTCGGCTTTTTCGGTGAAAATATTGTGGTCGCCGACTTCAGTTGGACTAACCTATTAGGTTGTTGCCTACAATTTAAATTGCGTTATTGAAGGCAGTTTTTTGTTTTTTTAAACATTTATTGTATTTTATAGTTTTCGGTGATCATAATACGCTTTTCCGTAGTCCCACTTACTAGTTGATATTAAACTTTAAGTTTCAAGCGCGCCGCAAGTAACGCCGCCGGAAAGTCATACCTAGTCATATTTCAACAAGTAAATATTTTTCGTTGTAGTCCCTCAACTATCTTAATCGAGGCAGATCGCTATATGTTTGCCTACAATATTTGAGGAGTTCCCTCAATTCCTCACTGTTCACATTCAGTTATGGTGACAATGGGACCACCTCAGAAGTATCCTCTATCAAACCAAAAAAAATATTTCAAAATCGGTTTACAATTGACGGAGTAATCGGTGAACACACATAAAAAAATACATACAATGGAACGTATAACCTCCTCCTTTTTTTGAAGTCGGTTAAGAAGTTATAGGTGTATCTCCATGTCTTCCCGTAGATGTCGTAAGAGGCGACTAAGGGAATAATGGCTTGTATTTTTTTTTTTTTTTTTTTTTTTAAGGAGAAGGCACACGAGCGCTCAGGCCACCTGATGGTAAGTGGAATCTGAGACCCATAGACATTTGAATTCTCAAGGCTATGATCTTAAGAACTCAAATGCGTTGCCAACCCTGAGGACTAAGATGGAATGCCTCTATGCTAGTAATTTCACCGTCTTATCTTATCCCCACACCGGAACACAACAATGCGAACACTGTTGCTTGGCGGGTGGTTAATGGATAAGATGGTGGTAGTGATCCAGACGGACCCTGCACAGGGTCCTACCACCACTATAGTATTAGTAGTATTAGTAGTTTTAGTAGTATTGTTAGGCCTGATTGTGCAAAATGTGGTTACACAAAAATAAACAATTTTTTAGAGTTGTTAGTATTTCTGTAGCTCTGCATACCCCACTCTGGAAATGAAAGCGTGATGTTATGTACCTATATTTTTAGAGACCTCTTAGTTTGACGATTAACCTCGTAAGGCCCAACGGCCTAATTTTAGGACATTTGCCAAAGTGACTTCAGACTTTAGTTGGCTTACACAAGGTTCTTTTTTGAAGTAGTAAAATTTGACGGGTCTCAGGAGGTTAAAATTTCTCACTGCGATTTGATATTTTCTGCTATAAAAATGTAGAATTAAAAATACCTACCTGACAAGATATCGCTTATTGCTAATGGTTTCTAAGCTGAGGCCCATACATTTCTGCCTTCCAAGTACTTCCAACACCCAACACATACACACTCTCTTTTGACCCCACATCGAGCTACCGGCACTGATCATGGTAAGTGCTTTTCTACGCCGTTTTAACGGTCAAGGACTTAATTATTCCAACACTAAGAACTTCGTCGTAGAAAACTTTATTATTTATTTTCGTGTAACTCGTTGCTATGATTGGACGTTAATCATTGTGACAGGGTTCCAAGGTGAACAAAAGCCCCAATGGTTTGTGCCGTAGACTGGCTAGCAACAAGGCCAAAGCCGCCACTGCTGGCCGCACCCGTCACTCCTCGTTGCCCGCTCAGTCTTAGGGTTTATCCGCATTTACATAATTTTTCCCGTATAACTAAGAAAAATATTTAATTGTGCAAAAGGGAACCACGGGATACAATTCAACCCTTTACTTGTTAATGTTCTAAATTTGGTTACAGAATTATCAAGACTTTAGAGTTGTTGGTATTTCTGTAGCTCTGCCTACCCTACTCTGGGAATCAAGGCGTGATGTTATGTATGTATGTATGTAATTCCATGAATTTTTCAATCGATACATAATCGCTAACGATTGTCGAATGCAACTTGTGTAGCCCCACTGTTTAGTAATGTTATAGAGTACTCCGCAAGAGTTTTTTATTATCGGAGGGAGCTTCGTACAGTTGAAATCATAAGGAGCTCTACATTTTAGTACCCTGTCGCAGTTACGTATAAAACTCAGTGGTTTAGTTTAGTTTAGCTGCGACAAGGTACTAAAATGTACCTACAGTTACTTCAGTAAAGTTAATTGATAAAAAAAAATAGAAAATAATTTTACCTGTACTTTTTAGTGATCTATGCTGTGTAGTTTCAAAAACTATGGGATATTTCAAGCTCGCCGCTAGCAATGTGTTAAACCATTCAATTGTTCTTCAAAGTCTCTCAACTATCATAATCGAAATATTTTATCGCCATCTTTGAAATAGGTACCATAGAAGAGTTTCGGCGGCCATCTGTGGTCTTCATCATCAGTTCCACTTCACCAAGTGATACTTACTGAATGCAAATGCTGGATTTATTATTAAAAATATCAAAATCGCTCTTTATGATTATAATATTTGGAGAGTTCCCTCAATTCCTCACGATCCCCTCATCAGATACTGACTTGGTGACAATAAGACTAGGTAGGTACCTACTTCAACAGTGTTCGCCATCAAACAAAAAAGAGTTTTCAAAATCGGTCCACAATTAACGGACAGATCGGTGAAAAACATCATACAGCCGAACATAGAACCCTTCCGTTTTGAAGTCGGTTAAAACATACCAAACTTTAATATTTACTCAATCATGCATAAATGGTCTGTCTCCTATACCAAAACGTTATGTCGAAACGATAATGTCAGTTGTCTTTCATTAACATATAGAAATTCAAAAATTCTTATTTAGGTACTCGATGACGTATAAAAGACTTACGTATAATTATGCTAATATGAAATCGCAGCGACAGATATAGATAGATATATGAGGTAATACGAAAATAATTGTAGAGAACTACGATGTACATTTGGTGACGCAGTTGTTAATAAAAATAGTCATATAAAAATGTAATTGCCTACCTATTACAGTGGGGCTAGATAAGTTACATTCGACAATCGTTAGAGATTATATTTTGATTGAAAAATGTATGGATTTAACATAACCCACAGAGATAGTACCACGTCAATTCCATACATTTGTTTATCGAAACATAGCCCCACAGATCAATTACTGTGTAATAAACACCCATATATTATCATTAAGTCCTATGTGTAATTTTAAATTCTCCTCTTCTCGTGTTTGTTAATCTGTTTTTGGTGCATTTTTTAAAATAAAATTACGAGATTTCCTATTGGCTTTTCAGCCGAACTAAATTGTTATTGAATAACGAGTTTTAAGGCACAGGCACTTTTACTAGTTAGTCTATGATCAGAGCTTCCCGAAAGTGATCACTGTTTAAAAACATGGTGTAGTGTTCCAGTTTGGGGTAACCGACCTCTATGCTAGTAATTTCACCGGTTGTCTTATCCCCACACCAGGACAAAACGATATGAAGACTGCTGCTTGGCTTGGCGATAGCTTAAAAGATAAGATGGTGGTAGCTATCCGGCCGGACCCTGCACGAGGTCCTACCACCATTTAAAAAACTATACTATGTAACAGGTGAAAGCTAATTGTGATGTAGTTAGAAGGTGAACATGATCATTACTGTTCGTAACTTCGACCCGGTGGATCGTCGGGACTCGTTCATCGGCAAAAAAAACCTTGTCGTGAGTATACAATTTTGATACCTATAAAACAAATTCACTTTTCATTTAAAAAAAAAAGGGTATCTGGCATAAAAAATACTGTCCGAAACTGCTATAGTATAACAGACTTGGCATAATCGGTTTTCACCGAATGGTAATATGGCAGAAACCTTATTTGGAATAATTTGTAATATCTCGAAAATTAGCCCGCAATTAAGTTCGCATACTATTATTTTGAACGATTATTTTTGCGCATAATTTTGTTTAGAATAATTTATTTTGCATAATGTCGATTGTCCGAAACTAACTTGGCATACTTACAAACTTAACTGCTACAGTTTTTTTTCTTATCTGGGACTTTATGTCTCTTATACATTATCTATCTATTATACATATATTCCTCTTAGTGAAAAAAAAGATGTAGGTTAGGTTCGTTAGTTATTTATGTACACCCGAAGGGCAAACCGCCCAGAAATAGGGGCCCCGCGAATCGGGGACCCGTAGACTTATATAAAAACTATCTGCTACAACAAATGTTATGACAAAACATACAATACAAATACTCTTTATTGAACACCAAAAATAAAAAATAAAAACAACATGGAACAGTAGATTTAAATCATAGGTATACAACAGGCGGTCTTACCGCTAAATAGCGATCTCTTCCAGACAACCTTGTAAGAGAAATAACTGAGGACACAAATTCATGGCAGGGGGTGTAAACTAATTCGTTTAGAACTCAAACTAAATAACTACAAGAAACAATTAAATTATTTCAATTTTGAAATTAGAACTATTTATAAATATACTAAATATAAATACATAAAGTAAATAATTGAATAAATACATACTAAATACAACAACATAGTTCTGCAACTATAGTATTCAGCCAAAAAAAAATACAACCATAGTAATTCTGACAAATCCAACTATGCGAATGTAGATTTTGCGATAATAGTTTATACGCAAATCCAATTATGGCCATATAGGTTATGTCACAAATAATTATTACTTACAAATTTATACCAAAACAGGGGGAACCGAAAAAAATATCTTGCTGGTTTCACTTCAACATTAGGCCATCCAGGGTAGCTGTTAAGATGTCAGCGTTGTTTTTCTTAGGAGCTTGGAATAGTATAAAAGGACCCCTTCGGCTAGGGGTGGTCAGTTCAGAGCAACCCTCAAACCCAGCAGCATCCACCACGCAACAAAGAAACGCTCTGGTAAGAAACCTACTAATAATATTTTTAGATTCTGTTGCTTAGAGATTGAAAAGCACTCAGTATAGGTACACTTGTTTTCAATGTATCGTCACTATAAAACCATTTCGAAGAATTTTACTGTCCCTATATAATTCAATGTCGGATAAAAAACAAGTAGTTTATTGGTACATACAACTTATTTACCTTCAATGCGAAAAAAAAAGATATAATAATGCGAAACAATCTTCTAAGCTTCTTAAAATTGTCTTTTTTCAATATAACCTAGGGTCAAAGTCCTTTAAGATCTTCGCGTGTTTTATAAAGACAAAATATTAAAATACCATCATGTAATTATAGACACAATGAATCAGTACCTATGTGCATGTTCCCATTACACTGCATAGGTACAATTCTCGTTACTCTATAGACGGAGGAGCAACTAATACCTATAAACGATGTTGAAATAGCGCCTTACTCAACTCGTGACGGTTGATAATCATAACAAGTGGATTCGCGGAAAACAACAATTAGAGATCACTTTCGATACCTATTTCCTGTGGAACCGCTTCCTCGCTATATATTGGCACGAGACAAACTTCGACGGGCAATACACGAGTTTTATTTCGGGGGCGTTTTACACCGAACAGCGTCCGGGAGGAAGATTCGAGTGACGCACGCGCACTGGCGCTGCGCCCGCGCTCGCTTCCGTCCCATTCAGATTGACAATGACCCGACTTTCTCACATGACGGCTATATCGCTTAATGCCAAATAAGTGTACCTACGAGTCTTACTAGATGCAACATGATGCGATGATATCGTATACTTACTAATTCGGGTCGAAGGACCAAGACGTTAGTGTAAACTAAACCCACACCGAATGTGGCACTTTTAGCGGCTAGCGCTTAAGTAGGTCCTTAATGGATACGTCCTAGCGAAGAGACGCATGAAAACTCAGTGGCTCAGTTCCATGCCACCTTCGGATTGACCTTAGCCTGCCGCAAAATAATAGTGTGTACATTGAGTAAAGTTTTACATTTTGAAACACATATGCCGCTGCTAAAATACCTATGCATATCAGTTTAGCACTCGTAAATGTTTTGAAAACACTTGTCAGCCATATTGTTTAAGTATGACTGGGAATTCTGGGTACCGCTGGTGAATTATTACAACAACGAGGTTCTAGCTGTAACAAAAAAAATGGTATTTTATTTCTCATGCATGATACTCGTATATCCACGCCGATAGTTACCACTAAACTAACACTTTGTTATTTAAAACAAAATACTGAACATGCGTCCCACGCTCTAAATTCTAAAAAAATCTGTGATATTATTTGTTTTCAGTCAGTCTGGTGTAGACTAGGAACATAAAAATCCATGCAAACTGCGCCCACGCAGCATAGGTCAGTAAATTGGCACAGAGCGGTGTTGTCGCACAAAAATACAGTACATTGATAAACATTGTCATTCTCCAAGGAAAATAATAAAGACAACACCCGGCCTAGCGGAGATTTCTGCCAATCGTACAGACTTTAGCCTTTGCCTCGTGATGCGCCGACGTTGTTTTCATTACAGGAACCTTTCTCAATCAAGTTTTAAAATAGCTTTGCTGTTTAGACTGCACCCGCGTTTCAGAGAAAGTTGCTGAATATCTTCTCAATCGCGATTCGTTACGTTGATCGCTTAATCTCAACAGTCAATGTATTTCACCGAGTTCCCTTCCACACATCGGATTGTTTGTGCAACTTCCTCTTTCAATATTGTCCAAGATTGAGTTTTAAAATATCTGGCATGAATCTATGAGGTAGATACTTAAGGCGTGTCAAATAATTTGAGCGCAATATTGGATAATTATATTACAGGAGAACCATGCATAAATATTGATTTTACAACATTAGATCATATCGCGGCTTAACTATAGTCAAATTAGAAAATATGTCATTGATAGCTCTACGACCGAGTATTTAAAATATGGACTGTAAAAAAACAATGTAAGTAATTTAAAACCCAAGTATCCATAAAAACCTAACGGTTAAACGTCCGAGATAAGTACAGAGATAATTTTTCTATAAGTAGGTTTTTCTAGTTAAAATGACGAATATGCAGTTAAAGTGGGATTTTACCACTTCTTTTGTTGCTAAACATGAAAGGAAAAGATAACAAACAGACGTAATAAAACTGACCTTTGAAATGTAAGTTTTTTTTAAGCTGTCACGGTATTGTCATGGTTAATAACATTCAATATAAATTAAAATGTCTTCAGCAATAAATCAACACTTACTACTACTAGCATGTTATGCATGTTACTTTTTCTTATAGTCTACATTAAATATAATTTAAAGTGTCGTTAGCTGGTTAGTGATACATAGTAAATTAAAACTTAGACATATATGACAATCGGGTCACAATTAAAAACGCACGTGCAGTGTAATGCCGACTAACAACATCAATAGGTAGGTACTATAAAGATTGCTTGTTCACAGTATCCTTTAAACCTTCCGACACACCCGCGTTATTGTTTTACAACCCTACTTGAAGATAGCAATTAAACAATAGATGTGCTCATGGTTGGCTTTAAGTACTTTTTGTCAACTTAACTAAACCTAATACCTGCTGCGATAGGTTGGGAATGTTGGGATTGGTCTAAACGTTTTACGTATTTCTTGAATAAATGCAACTTCCTTTTTATTGACGTACAATTTAAATGCGTTAAGAGATATCTTTATTTGTAAATGATTCCTTTCGATAGTAAAAAGGGTAACGAAAATTACCTAGAACGGTTATACACTTCAACGTGAAAGACAACGTAAATGCGCAGGAGCCACTAAAAAATTTGCAGTGTTTTAATCTCTCGAACAAGTTCCACTGTACGACCAGTGTCAAGCACCAGAGTAGTAGTACCATCCTGTTATACTACATTGTGACGAAACTAATCTCTTTGCGAAAGGCGCCCAAGACAAAGCAAAATCTTAACTTAAAGGTAAGTTCGTTTAATCATCAATTATGCTCGTTATTTGTACTCACTTTGCGCGAGTTTGACGACGGCGGGGTACCAGCGGGCGGGGTAGCGGTAGTTGGCGGAGATGAGCACCGGCAGCACCAGGCAGGTATAGGCGGCCATCAGCCACGCGCCGCCGAGCGCCACCAGCAGGCCGCGCGGCGCCCAGTACGGCAGCAGCAGCACCAGCGAGAGCAGCCACACTGAGGAGAGTTAAAGCTCAGTTTTAATGATCGATATGCTCCGCATGCGGGGGCAAGCTGTTCCAGTCCATTGACATGTTTTTTATGGTTTGGAGAAGGCAAACGAGCACACAAGGTTAATAAACATTTGCTATCTCAAGACTGCAGTCCTTACACTGCAAACGCGCTGCCAACCCTGAAGACTAATATGGAAGAATAATAAGTCTGTATGATAATAATTTCACCGGTAGTCTTATCCCCACAACGGAACACAATGCAAGGTGTGTAACTAAGTTCTTTTTCGAAAGCCTTTCACGCAATGAAAATGTTTTCTGGTCACCTATCGATCTATGAAATTGAGGAGCTGTTCTTCGGAAAGAATACCCTAATCAATTTCATGAAAATTGTTTAGAATTGAAAATTACATCTTTGCTTTGGAAGGAAGAAGATTAATTAGGCAGAATAAATAGCAGGATCCGACGACAGACCGACTGCTGAATTTCATAATCAACTCCACCACTACCAACCGCACGTCCTAGATCAGCGAGCGTTGTCAGCGATGACCTCATAGGAAATGTCTTAGTCACTCAAAGGACTTCGAAGAAGGTTACATATCTTTATCTTCTTTATAAACTTAGTATAAAACAAAGCAGCTTTCCGCGTCTATCTGCCGGTCTGTATGTATATCCGTTAACTCCTCCAAAACCACGTAACGGATTTCGATGAGGGTTCCCCATTAATTAAATAAATTAGCACAGATTTGGTTTTTGTAAGGGAGGTAATAATTAATCATTGCTCAGAATTTCCTTGCGAGATTGAGTTAAAAATAAAGTCATCCATGCAACCGGAAAACTGTTAAACTCGAAGAGATTAATTTAGAACCATAAAAGATGTCGGCCGTGTACCAGTGCAGCAGGATTTGGTGCAGCGTAATCTGATGCAGTAAGCCCGTGAGCCGACAATCTGAGGTTTTATTGGTTTAATACTCTTGAAAATGGTCTCTTTGTCGATTGGTTAAACGAGCGAGCAAGCCCCCTCTAGGGACCTAACTCGACATGCGCTTATATGTTGTTTGTTCGCTTTTTTGGGACAATTTAAACTCGCCGGTTAGTAATTCGTCCGTCGAGTTAAAAGTGATTATAATAAGAGAATCACATGGCTCATGGTTCATTTGTCGGCCCATGCTATCCGAGATAAGAATAACTAACAATGACGATGGTCGCAAGTTTAAAATATGTAGGATTTATTCGGGCAGAGACGGAAAATAGCACAAGGTTTAAAATATTTAAAATTTGAGCTGTTTTTATGCCCTCATAGGCGACGCATAGCTTCTAACTACGGTTGGCTTTGTCATTTGTTTGTGCTTTGTCACGTTAACGACTGTTTGAACTACTGCACTAATCTGTCAAAGGCGTTAAAGCGACGAGATACTAGCTAGACCTATTATAAAATTCTTAAGCTTAGTTTCACACGTAAAAACTATAAATATGTCATAACACGCTCAATTTGCTTTTGTAATCAGGTCTTATTCCAATTAAAATAAAAACCGAAACCGTACGAAGGCTCGATAAACTGTAACCTTCCGTTTCGAGAGCATAAAATATACTTTAAATCTTTACAGCTATTTTAGTCCAATTTAAAAAAGTGCATTATATGTATACAGATGCAAAATACGAGAGCGCATATCTTTTATAAAATCTGACCTTTCAAAATATATTATGAGTTGAGTAAGTAGGTAATTATTCAGGTGGCGGTCGTCCTGCGTCGCTTCCTCGTCGCTAACCTAGCCTGCACGAAATATGTCTTTGGCCTCACTGTGACAACCTTGACAGCCAAATTATTGCTATTGACCCACTTTGTTTTCTGTTTCTTTGTGCGTCGTCCTCGGGCAGCGACAGTAAACATGTCTAGATATAGTATCAAATATTAACGCGTATTTTGTTTTCATGTTCCAATTTTCTGTCACAGCCACGTGCGATTTGGCTTACGATGAGTCATTGCATAGGAAAATAACAACAAATAATTGCACACTACACCTTTAAAGGAAATCTTTAAAAAACTAATTTCATAGGTGCTTAAATTTAAAGACATCTATTTACCCGTCACGTCATATATCTAGGTCATATTAAATAACTTAGGCACACCAGTTAACCCAAGTTGTTAACCACTAAGTGCATCTTACAGCACTTTGAAGTCGAAGCGGATTTAATATACACTTACCAATGTTGGCGATTTTATCCTCTGATTTTAACGCATGAATTTTCGAGAAAGAATCACTCCTTATGCGTCCACGCACTCGCGAAATCATACCCATTTCGTTTTAAAATTCGAACTTTATAAACAAAACACTGACTTTCCACTTTATTCAACAAGGTAGAGTAGTAATTAAAAAGTTCTTAACAAAAAGGTTTTTCTCAAAAATATTTTACGATCCGCTTCAGGCGAAGTGTGTCACATGAATGCGCAATGAACAGGCGATCGGCTGGGCGGGCGGCGAAGCAGCGCGTGCGCAGATTGCCGCACCACTAAACATCCCGCCCTCTTCGCTATCGCACATTTCATTATCACTTACCGCTTTTATCCACTCATTTGTCTTAATTTCCCACATAAACGGCAATGGACGTGGAATTTGTAAAGTACGTTTTATTTACACTCAAACCGAGCAATGACGTTTTATTTTTAAATTCCAATCCATGTCAGTGACTTCTTAAATCAAACCTATATATATATCTCTCACATAATACAGTCCATATAGACTTTGATTTGATGTACGTTGTATGTTTTCGGCTAAACAAGCTCGAAAAAAGACTAGGCAGCGTGCAATTTATAGATAACAAGATATTATTATAATTAATACGTAGTTTTTGTCTAGTCTAGCGTCGTTGGGTCCATATCTGACTGTCAACAGTTCCCAACAATAAACAAGCAAAGCAATTATGCTTGGTAAATAGGATTGACGCCACAATCTCTGGCATTACTCAAAAATAATACGTAAACACAAGCTACTTTTTAACAATAGTTAATTCGACAATTCATCAAAGACAAACCCTGTCTACAAATATCTGTTCCTATTCCTAAAATGTCTCATTGTAATGTACTTAAAGGTATCGGTTTTTTCTTGTCTAGTACCGTAAAACCCTATTGCCCTATTCACTCAGTTATAGCAGCAACAGAAATACATCATCTATGAAAATTGCAATTGTCTAACTATCACGGCTCTTGAGACACAGCGTGGTGACTGACGGACAGACCGACAGCGGATTCGAGTCTTATTAATAAGGTTCCCGTTTTAGGAACCCTTACAACAAGCGGTAAAACAGTAAACAAACGCCACGCCCCCGTCAACAGTCTTGGTAAAAATACACTTTGTATACGTGCGCTCGGCGAGTAGTCTCAGAGGGATCCAGTCGTCGCCCACCACACCGCACAAATAAAGTTATAAAATGTTTAAATATAAATTCATTGAATGGACGTGGAAAAAAGAAACAACACGCGTGGCACAGCTACTGAAAGTTTCAAATAACCTGCAAATCCTGAGTCCAAAGCAGAAACTCAAACGAATATCAAAAAAAAAAACAACAAAAAACTTTTCCGGATTTGTTGTATGTTTATCTTGCTTATATGGTACACTTCGATGATAGATACGTATGTTATGTACGTAGAACATGCGTATTCTCTTTAAAAACACAAATCATAACTGGGCTTCTATTATACCTAATAAAACCATATTGCTTTTGATACTTCATCGTGCTGTCAACGTTACGATACCTCTTATTTACTCGACATTAATGGCGGCCGAATTAAAAAAAAGTACGATAACATTGACAAAGGCAATATTGTTTTATCGAGTAGAATAAAGGCCCTGGACCCAAGCAGGTGACAGCAGGACACGTGACAGCATGTGAACCTAACAGACAAGCAAGACGTACTTACTCTGACCGTAATAAAAAGTATTTGGTACAGTACCACTTTAAGTAAAGTGTTCAGGGTTCTCTGGTTTGATCAGGCCACCCTCCCCTGGGATTTTCTGTGAGCCCCGGTATGCTATAGAGGGTACATAATCGAGGCAATTTAGTTTGAACTTTATTCGAATGAGTATAAAGTTTATTTTTATTTGTTTCCTAGTTAAAAATACCATTTAAGAGCAAAGATAATTGAACTTTATTTCATTGCTGTTAGATACAAAATCCCACTTACAAAATTAAATATCTCCTTGTTTGTAGTATGGTGGCCGTTACGACAATAAATCAATTTTTAAATATGATGAGAGTGTTTCAGTTCTTTAGAACTTTGTGTGAATGTTGTAATAAAACTTTAAAAAGAATATATATTTGTAGGTCTCAGGGATAAATAGTTGGATCACACCTGAATTTATATAATGAATGGTGAAGTGAATACAGTGCTGACATGCTCGTTGTTAACGGTGCTATTCTGATTTCTACATTTGCAAAGCAACTCTCTATTACTTTAATAGTCTCCCTGTGAGACTGACATACTCAAGTTTGTGTACAAAAACCTCTATAAAATACTAGATCAAACAAACACCGTAGATACCATGGTTTATCTTTTATTTATTCACGACCTGCTTTAAAGCCTATACAAATACTTCAGACCTTCGGATTTTTATATTTCGCATTGCATAGATTTTACCACGACCTCTAGGCCCTTTAAGACTTGCTTTTTTATTTTTATTTTTTTTTTATGTTAAGGAGAAGGCACACGAACACTCAGGCCACCTGATGGTAAGTGGAATCTGAGATCCATAGACATTTGAATTCTCAAGACTATAATCCTAAGACCTCAAATGCGTTACCAACCCTGAGGACTAAGATGGAATGCCTCTATGCTAGTAATTTGACCGGTTGTCTTATCCCCACACCGGAACACAACAATTCAAACACTGTTGCTTGGCGGGTGGTTACTGGATAAGATGGTGGTAGCGATCCGGACGGACCCTGCACAGGGTCCTACAACCACTAAACTTGCTGCATTGAAGTACCTGTGTATGTTATAAAATTAAATGAATACATAAATACATAAACATGAGACGTCCCGTGATGTCGACGTGATGTTGACGCCGCCGCCCACTGACGGCTTCATTCACAACGACATGACGATTCTGACAAAAACGTTCAAAATAGAGTTAAAAATGATTCAGAAATTTTAAATGTTCGTGGGAGGACTTGTTGATGAGGAAAATTTAATTTCATAGATTTCTTACAACTAATACTGTTAATAAATTATACTGGCTTAAGTTAGATTTGGGAGTGTTACCCATACTCATTTATTGATAATATTATAAAATACTAGCGACCCGCCCTCGCTTCGCTCCGGATTAAAGTATTATACATATAAACCTTCCTCTTCAATCTATCTATTAAAAAAAACCGTATCAAAGATTTAAGTATACATAGGTATATAGGGACAGAAAAAACGACTTTGTTTTATACTATGTAGTGATAGTGATAGAGCGATATAAACTGAGAGTAATTAAGTTACCTACCATTTAATACCGACAATAAGGAATACTTTTGTTTGAATACCTATAAAGGTACATTATCGTACATCTATTAGATATTTCCTAAACAGCATTGTTTACGGCTAATTTCTAATCGCTAATAAAGAAAAAAAAAGAAAAAATCCAAACGTATATTTTAAAAGGTGATCGGACTTGTTATTAATTTTAGAAAACGATAAAACAGGGCCGAGATTCTACACGGTAATAACGATATCGTCTTTGACATGTGTCCGTATTGACAACGTTATGATAACTCTTATGTCATTTACAATAATGGCGACCTAGTCATAAACGATTCCAAAATACGTCTAACGCGATATCGTTATAACGTAGTAGAATAGAGGCCCAGGCCCGCCGCTCATTAGCGCTACGCCGTAGCACGTAGCGTTCGTAGCTTAAAAATAACCCTAATAGGCCCTAGGCCTCTATTCTAATGCGTTATAACGATATCGTGTTTGACGTGTTTCAGAATCGTTTATGTTACAGTCGCCATTATTGTAAGTGACATAACTACATAAGAGTTATCAAAGCGTTGACAATACGGAAACACATCAAATACGATATCGTTATTATCGCGTAGAATCCCAGCCCTAGACAAGATGCATAACGACAACTTATACGATTTTCGAAAACTAAAATTGTCCGGAAGCTTACGTCAATCTATACTTCGATATATACTAATAGTATAAAGAGGTCTCTGGATTTACTGAACCGATTTAAATGACATTGGGTATGGAGATAGTTTGAGTCTCAAGGAAGGACAAAGGGTAGTTTTTATTGCAAAAAATTGTACGTTTCCTGAGGGAATAGCGATAAAAGACTTCTACGCGAAAACAGCTAGTTCATTATATTATTAAACACGGGTAACGATATCGTTTGCCGAATGCATCTTGTCTACGGCCAATGGCTTGTTAAACCTAAAACATTTAAGTTGATATGACACCTAAAACTATTGCACCCAATGGGTAAAATAAATGATTCACAACCATTGTAATTCCCTGACACATGACGTGGTTACTATGGTTTACAACCCAAACGTTTACGTTTTAATGACAGGAAATTCATAATAACAAGAATAACCTTCAGTCTAACACCATCACCATTTCAAGTAGCAACTTATATTATTTTCTCGCTTCTCGCCCAGACTTCATCGTTAGACTAGTTAGAAAGGGATATCAGGGCTAGGATTCTACACGGTAATAACAATATCGTATTTGACGTGTTTCCATATTGTCAACGTTTTGATATCTCTTATGTCATTTACAATAATGGCGACTGTGACATAAACGATTCTTAAACGTGTCAAACACGATATCGTTTTAACGCACCTGAATAGAGGCCCTGAGCGGTCTACAAGTCGCAGACCACTACTAGTTAGTTTCTTGTGAAAACACGGTAATTATTCCTGTAATGGTATGTTCAGAACTCTGCGAACATGCACCCCCTGGTCTACCTGATGCTGCTCGCAGGCGCGTGCGTCGCTCACTACCGCGGGTACGACTCGCGCAACCTCATCGAGCGCGAGCCTCAGGAACTTGAAAGGTAACCATCATTACCTCTTTAGACCTCCATGATCTACATCAGAGCCCCTAGCCAGGATGCAAACGCGTCTAACGTTTTTCTTTTCCATCGCTCAGAATGTACGGAATGACAATTGACCACGTGGTATATCGTAACGCACGAGAATGAGAAAAGACAAACGTTAGGAGCGTTAGCATCATGCCTAGGACCCCAGGCAAGCATTATTATACGAGTACATAGTGTAATGACAATGCGGATTGTGCGCGCTGTTTTATCGCGTTAAATTTCTCATTGAGAATCCATATTTATTTGCATGGTACATGATTGTGTTACTTAAATAAACACAGACAGGGGATTAACCATTCATAGACAATTCAGGCTACTTGAACTGTCAGTGCTATTTTTTATTCAGTCTTATCGTTAAACATTAAATTTATCTATTAACTTGGAAATTGTTGATAGCGTATCATTCAAAGAACGCTATTTATCTTTTAAGTGCAGTTCCTCTAACCACTAGTTATACTGTAGAAACAGCATTACTGTCAACTGACCACTAGTGAGGCTTATTGTAAGGTGATATAGATTCACAAACGGTGAACTGTGTTGCTGATGGTACTTCTGCTGTTGTTTTTTTTATTTCAGCACTTCAATTTCTGGCATAGCTATTTTTCTAATTTACAAAATAACTATCTGCAACGAGTTTGGGCCAACTGTATTTTTGTAGAGTCAGCAACTACTCATTGAGACTATAGGAAGTCCGGACTCGGTAGTTCCTCACCAGAGTGGAGAACCTGTTCCCACCTTCCAACTTTATCATCAGATATTCCTGAGACGCCAAATTTTCATTAAAAATTTGGATATCATATCAAACAAAACACAAAATATATGCCAGACAAAATGAAACAGTCCCAGCTCAACACGTTGCTGGTTTTAAAGCCAGCGCTGGTTTCCCGCTAGAAACATTGGTCAAATTTAAACAAAATGTTTCACAATGGCTTGCTAATTTAAAATCTTTAACGCAGAAGCATTCGCTTTCAAAAACATTTGTTAAGACGGTGATAAAACCGGGACTTCACCGCAGAACCTCATATGTGCGTTGCGGTGTCCTTAACAGCGACATCGTGGAGTGTCCCGTGTGCGAGAGTGCCGGCTGGATGTCCAACAAGGAGACGTGCGATATCGTGCGCGAGGGCAAGCGGTTCAAACGCTGCCCGCTGGGTACCTACATCAACGAGGTCTGCGGCAACCGACGCGACTGCTACCGGGTAACACTTACCACTTACTCCTTATCCCTTTGACCTTGAGTGTATTGGCAATGTACTACAATATCTTTTAAAACTTCATTTATTTACTTCTCTACCCTACTGGCTAATAAGGGAGGTTAGTTTTCAACCGAACCTAAAAGTGTTTTTAAGGTTTCTTGCACTATTGCTCTGTACAAGTAGAAGTGGCTACTAATGTTTCACTTTAAAGACGACACGTTAGCCACAGTATTGACACTGCCTACGAAGCTAGCGGTCCACGAGTTCAAATCCCGGTAAAGGTAGATTTTTGTTGTTACGAGCGCGAGTATTTGTTGCTGAGTCTGGGATGTTTTCTATGTTATTTCTCTATATGTATAAGTAAGTTTATCGTTGTCTAGTACCCATACTACAAGCCTAAGCTTAGTTTGGGACCTGGTTAATATCTGACTACCTACTAAAAAATGTTCTCTCCTAGGGTGCCGGGGAGCAGTGCACAGAGAAGATGTTGTTCGATATCTACGGGCAGAGGTGCGCCCACGGCTACTATTGCAACCAGGCCCTTGGCGAGTGCACAGGTGCAGACCACTTTATTGCACATAACATCACGCCTTCATTCCATGAGTGGGGTAGGCAGGGCTACAGAAATTCCAACAATTCTAAAAAGATTTCTTGATAATTCTGTAAAAGAGTAGCGATAGACGACTGTTATGCATGAATGGCTGAACGGATTTGGATACAATTGAACACACAGATCCTATGTCCTAAAAACATATACCCCGGAAAAAGTTATAGAGCTCGAAGGAAACAAACGATAATCAAGTTCTATGGCTGACAAAGTCGCGAGTAAAGACTTAAAAGAAAGTACGACTATGTATATGTATATTCACATTATCAGGGCCTCTATTCAACTGCGCTGCGTTATAACGATATCGTTTTTGACCTGTTTCCGTATTGTCAACGTTTTGATAACTCTTATGTCATTTACAATAATGGCGACTGTGACATAAACGATTTTTAAACGTGTCAAACACGATATCGTTTTAACGCACCTGAATAGTCAGAGGCCCTGCTTATATTCATGTCTACGAGATCATTTGCGTATAGAGTAGTGGATGCGTTTATATAACATAATACTTTATATTACAAGCAGTAATCTCTTTCTAACAGTATGTATTAAAAAGAGACTTCCACTTGTATTACCTACAAGTTATAAGCTTTTATGAAATGGGCCCCTGGAGACGATCTGTCCCACCTGAGCACATGATTATTTTCATATGGGGCTTCTGTTTTAATGCAATTTTTGGCCGGCAACTATTTCTATCTTACTCTTACTTTATATGTTAGAGCAAGATGTGTATAGTTGCCCGGCCACAAATTGCAGCACAACATGGCCCGTTTATAGAAGCCCTATTAGGCCAGTCCCCACGCGGGTCGAGTGCGTAATGGGGACTTTACACTACACACATTCAATTGCTTCGCCCTTGTGTGAAGGTCTCATCACGATGTTTTTACTTTATAACCAAATATGAATTACAAATTTAATTCCCAAACGTGCGAGTCGACGGGGTAAGTCAATTTACCTACTTAAGATTTATCATCGACAAAAATGTAAACAATATTATTTTATCTTCCAGTGTAGTACGAAAGATCCGCTGTCTGCGGCTCCGTCCGCGTAGAAACCGTTTTACGGTATTCCCTCGGGAACCGTCTTTTAACTTTCACATTCATTTATATACTAGATGTTGCCCCCAACTCCGTTCGCTCAAAAGTCGTTAATTGATTCTCGCGGAGTAAATTACCTCGTATCCATCCTCCGGGTTCAAGCTAATCTCCAAACCAAAAAACATCGCAATCAGTCCAACGATGTAGAAAGCGAAACAAACAGACAAAGTTACGTTCACATTTATAGCATTGCCTAAGTATTGTTTTCCATTCACCAGGTATGACCCACCCCGTGGACAGCAACGTGCAGTATATAATCAACCCGATCCGATACCCCCTGCGAGCCCGTCGTGACATCTGAATCTAATGTATTTCCTGAGGTCCAACATCCACATACTCTCACGTGCTACTGTGGCCTCAACACAACGCAAAGCATACTCGAGTACAGTCAAGGTTATAAATATGTATACACTTTAGTACCTTGTCTATTTAACGTCATGTTTAAACTGCCATATGAAAATGTCACAGCGATTAAAGTGACAAGGTACTAAAGTGTATACATATTTATAACCTTGACTGTACCTTAATTAAAGATCCAGAATAATATTCTTAGCAGAATGTATTCATTGATTTACTGCTATAGTTAACTTTATAACTATTATGACGGGGCCACATCTACTAGTTTCGTGATGGCGTCTCTTACTTTAATGGCGTCACTTCACTTGGCCATGTTTGCAAATATTGATCTTACACCTCTAATATTTACCACATTGAATGAAAGAGACGCAACAACCATGTTTTACGAATAACCCATAAGTGCTACCCATTAATAAAAACAGACACACCAACTCGAATATGCACCGAATCCCGCAGATGTGGCCGCGTTACAATAAGTGATCTCATTAGTAAATGAATCAGAATAATTTTAATTATGTATTTCTCTATTTCGTAACACTATTATGATCTCGTAATTTAAGTACTATATTATATTATTTTACATTAAATTATGCTTTTAATAAATTGGAATATTCGTGATTTTTTGGACTTATCATTTTGAAATATCCTTATTTTCTAATCTAGTGGTTGTGGTAGTAGGACCTTGTGCAAGGTCCGTCCGGATTGCTACCACCTATCCTATAAACTACCGCCACTGCTGTGTTCGCATTGTTGTGTAGCGATAAGACTGCTAGTGAAATTACTAGTATAGAGGCAAAAGGTAACTCATCATATTCTTAAAATTTGGCATCGCATTTGGAGTCCTAGCTTTCATTTCTCGATCGACGAACCCACAAATGAATGTCAGTTTGTATATTCACGGCTGCGCAGCGTGCAATGATGCAGGTCCACGGCGCATCGCTTTCGTCATAGTAATTAATTAAATCTTACGTAGGGTAGGGAGAGGCACATTGAGCAACTTTGGAATGATCGTCCTGTACCTACTTTCGTGATGGTTTGCGTTAGAAAGATGATATCCGCTTTGATTGTTAGGAAATGTATCTGGGAATAAACGTCTCTAGACAGATTTTCTATATTTTGTATTGTTTAGCAGAAATTCGCTTTAAAGTGACCAAAGTTAGACATGCTCAACTTACCTCGATAGTGAGGTAAGTTGAGCATGGGTATGAGGTAAGTTGAGCAAGGTAAGAATTGCATGAAGAAAAATAATTAAATCATCATATTTATTGCTCATATTTCTTTATTACCAAGAAACTACAATCAGTCTTATTATAATTACATATTTTAACGGAGTTTTTGACTCCGGAATCACGTTTCATTAGTTAGGACTCAAGAACTACCAATCACGGTACCTAGTAATATAGATAAACTTCAAATTATAATGTAATAATACGAGATCAACACACGACAAGATTTGTTTCTTCCTTGCAACGTTAATTCGTTTTTATCTATATCACATTTTCCTAACTGAAATCTTTATTTCTAAATGACATAGGTACAGTAATCAAATCATACATAAGTAGACTTCAACTTGAATTATTCTATTTAAACAGATAAAGATTATTTAAAAAAAAACATAATTTATTACCAAGTAATCAACAATAGGTACCTACTAAAATAAATCAGGATACTACAAGATTTACATAGTAGAAAAATAACCTAAAAACCACTAATCATCATTTTCTCTATCACAATGGGTGCAAATATATGAATAATTGTCATTTGGCACTTTGAATGAGCCCATTGCTTGCAGGATTGGCACTGAATGTAATAATATAATATAAAGAATACTAGGGTTGTTTAATTTTTTAATGCACCTAGTTAACGTCATTCTTTTAATATCGTATTCTTTGGCGGCAGCGTTGATACTTTTTTTCTCCACCAAAACCGCTTTCGCGGCATTTTTTAACTGTTCACTTGTCGCAGAACTCCTTGTGGTTTTTCGTTTATAGTTTCACATTCTACAACAAAATAATAAATTTTACTAAGATATATTGCACAAATGAATAGTCACTAAAGGAGCTAGTTGAGCATTGTTCAACTAGCCCCGTCAAAACCTGACCAACTAGCCCCGTGCCACGCATTTTTATCAAATCTTAGGTTATAATAAAATTGGTAATACTTACGACAACATAAGTATTAAAACACAAAAGACACGAAAATTTATTAAGTAATAATGCTTACCTGATGCCTGAATCATCTATTCTCACAATTTTAGAAGTAAAATACCACAGTTAACTTTTTTTACTTTTTAATTCGAAAAAAAACAAATGATGCGTGTCACCAACTCCTACGCCGCGTGGCAACTTGTAAATTTGTAATGGCAGAATGTGTTCTCCTCCCCCAGACCTCACGTTCCGCCATTTGACGTTCTACGTCGGGTGTTTAGTTTTGGAGATATTTCGATTGCTCAACCTACCCGCTTGCTCAACATGCCCCTCCCTACCCTACACATATCTTTACGGGAGTGAAAGACATTAATTAAAATTAGAATTATAATTATGCATTTAACATCTTCTAAAAACAATGTATTTACACATCGCTACGCATAATGTTAGGAATACTAATTAATCAAAAAAAAAAGTTTAATGTTTCGTAAACTAAACCGACAAGACACCGCCACAGACAACTATTTTACCAACGAATCTGTATTTTATTGTTTCGTTGCGGTGTAAAGTAAAATATTTTAATTATAAAGAAATATCTGTGTACCTAACACTAACAAAATATACTGTATTGATATCTTAATTCTTAAGATATCGTTATTTTTCATAACGTTATAAAGGTCTTGTCAGAAATGGGTTAGAAATACAATTTTGACAAATGGCAACCATCACATAAGCATAATTACAACCAAGGGCAAGATATAAGGGTATGCATAAGCATAAATATAAAGTGTCATTCTATGGAACTTGCAAGCCGCCATACTAAAATTGACATTAGATGTCAATTTCAATATATTGTTTGTTTACATAGTTAGCAAGTTCCATAGAATTACAGTATATATGTAACCACAGATGAACCACAGATTACCGACCACCGACTTTAAAGGGGCATTTTTAAGATCCTACATTGCGATCGATCGTACAACACAACTTCGCGTGCCGAGTCCGTGTCACTCTTTACTCGAGACTAAATCGAGAGAAAGGGATGGTTCTAACATAACATCGAACATCGATTTTCAAAGTAGGGCCTCTGGATGCGTCTTGAGTCCTTCATGAGCCTTGACGAACTCCGCCGACCACTTGCAACTATACTGAAATTTTCCTTAGACATTACATGGTTTCTCTTATTGGTCTGTGTCTTAGGTGATTAGAATGACAGATGCCAATCTGACGTTACGATTATAGTAGTGCCTTTACCTTAAAATCTTAACCGTACGATCTAATAAATTGAGTGTTTGAGCAATCTGCTTTTTTGATGTAATTTTATTTTCCTCGCATTATTTCGCCTTTGGAAATAATGATAATTTTGCTTAAATACTTTTAAAAGTTGCATTCCGTCACAAAGTGACATCTGTCATTCTAATCATCTAGGGAAATTTTCAGTCTCATGCACATCAAAGTAAATAATAAAGGTAAGTATTTTAAACAAAATAAAAACCTGCTTTTAATAATAAGTCATCTAAATCTCAGTCTGACCTTGCATATACCTATTTAAATTCATAGAAAACATCTAAGGCTCAGGAATAAATACCAGCATACCTACAAAAATAGAATACAATCCCGGCCGTAAGCTGATTCCGAAACCCCGGGACTGTGCTTGGTTAATCTCGGGATTTTCGGGATTGCCATAAACAGGTCTTTTTTTGCATTCCGTAGTTCGTTGCACCTTTACAGTGACATCACATAACTACTATATTATGCTATCATATTAAAAGCATTTATTACCACAACGACTAAAAAACCCTAAGATACGCCATACGATACGTATACTACACAGGTACCTACACGGCTGGGATTGTGGGATTCTACACGGTAATAGGTAACGGTATAGTCTTTGACGTAACGTGTTTCCGTATTGTCAACGTTTTGATAATGATAACTCTTAGGTCATTTACAATAATGGCGACTGTGACATTAACGATTCTAAAACACGTCAAACGCGATATCATAATAATGCAGTAGAATAGTGTCCCCAGCTTATGTTGTCAACAAAATATGAAGCAGACTTGAAAGGTCAAACATTGGATACTTTGATATTTCTGCGATTATATTTTCGAAATTCTAAACAGGTCTTTTTTACTAAAAGTATAGTCTCTTTGATTTCTTTGTATATTGTTATTTTGGGTTGTTGTGCGAAAAACATTTTTTTTTTTAACAAATTACGTACGTTTTTTTCATTTGAGCCCAATTAGAAACCACAGTCTAATCCCGGGATAGTCCCGGGGTCCCGGGATTGTGCTTAAAAAATGTCGTAATCCCGAGATTGAAAATCATGCTTGGAATTGTATTCTCTACCTACAAATCATCTCTGAATTGGTTACCTACGAGACTGGCTACGCCTAGTGTAGGGTTCATTGTAAGCTCGTTTGTAAATTTATTTAATACATGGATGTATCATGTGAATTCATGTGTCTACTTCTATACCTGTATCTTCGCTCAACTTGATGTATACTCAATAGGTACTCTTGTACAATAAACATAATTGAATTTGAAAACAATAATTGGCTAACTCTGCAGAATAGATTCGCCTGCCGTTTTCCAATTACACCACTACATAAGTACAGAGCCGATCGACGGTCTCATTAGGCAAACAGTTTCCGGCATGCTGTCAGCCCTCCCAAATTGTACAGTTAGCTAATGTGGGCTCGGCCAGCTGCAGTACAATACACTGGACAAACAGGACACCGCAAACTGTTTTCCTAATGAAACGTTACCACAGCCAGAAGCCAGGTTGTTTTAAAAGATTTTATTTCCCCGTTTGGTTGCCGGGTTAGAATAGTCCCGTAGATGTCGTAAGAGGCGACTAAGGTATTTTATGTTAGTTTTTTATGTTAAGTAGAAGGCACCCGAGCACTCAGGCCATCTGATGGTAAGTGGAATCTGAGACCCATAGACATTTGAACTCAAGACTATTATCCTAAGACCTCAAATGCGTTGCCAACCCTGAGGACTAAGATGGAATGCCTCTGCTAGTAACTTCACTGGTTGTCTTATCCCCACACCGGAACACAACAATGCGAACACTGTTGCTTGGCGGGTGGTTAATGGATAAGATGGTGGTAGCGATCCGGACGGACCCTGCACAGGGTCCTACCACCACTAATAGTAACACACTAAGTGAACTTATGATTATAAAAACAAGTCTTTTTACTCGTAGAGTTGTTGGTATTTCTGTAGCTCTGCCTACCCCATTTTGGGAATGAAGGCGTGATGTTATGTATGTATGTTCCTTAACTTTTAATTTAAACAACGCCGCTAACACGAATAACTTGTCAGACTAGCTGAAGTTACTTTATGCAATGAAGTTCACATGCATACGTACATACATCCAAATTAATATTTAAAATGCGAAAGTGTGTCCGTCTGTCTGTTACCTCTTCACGCTTAAACTGCTGAACCGATTTAGATGAAATCGGTATGGAGATGTTTAACTCCCGGGGAAGGATATAGGATAGTTTTATCTCGGAAATTTTGTACAGTTTCCGAGGAAGCAGCGATAAACGACTTCTGCGCGGACGGAATAACTAACACACACGCACACTTACACGTATCACATGTAAATGCACGCACAAGCACGCCAATGCATGACAGTATGTTTTTGTTTGAAATATTATTATCTTGTTCTTTTTGTCTATAAATTTGCTTGTTGTAGCTCTGTCGTTCCTCGGGGTTGTGGCAGAATATCAGCGTTTTGCTCATCATGAGCAAAGCTATACGCTGAGCCATTTCCTTTTTGCACTGCTGCAATGCACACATTCTTCTGGCAACTTTTTGTGTATTTTAATGTAATTGTGTTGTTTTGAATTACCTTTGTCAATTGTGTGTGTGATTTTTGTAGTACGCAAATGAACGTTTTATCTATCGAATAACATCGCAGGCAAAAACTAATACATAATACTCGTATACATAATTTCCCTTAAATATTGTGTGGCTAATAGGCAATCATGTTTGAAATAATTTAACTCCTAGTATCCTTATTAAATAGTAACATAACACTAGGATATGAGACTCGCTCAATGGAATTCGCTTCGCTAGGTGCATAAAGCCGCAAACGCTCTGAGAGCAGGGGCGGCGCGTTAAGACGCGCTCCCATCAAGAATAGGTACACTTTGAGCACGCTTTTTAGTATAGGAACGCGCCGCCTCAGTTGTCAGTGCGTATACGACTTAAATAACATATTATCCAGTGAAGAGACAGGTACGGCAGCCGTGGCGCCGGCTAGGGTTTACCATTGGATTGCCGACAAACTTTTAATCGAATATTATTTCAAAGACAACGTTTCAAGTATTTTCATTTCATCGACAACTCATTGCGTCGAGGACTCAATACTAGGTAATTTGAAACGAGGTCTTTTAATTGGTAGTTGACTTATTTCAATCAAATTAATGTCATGCATGACTAATCATTTCGGGTTTTTTTATTTGTTTTTTTACTTGTAATAATATTTATTCCGCATAAAATTATTTCAATTGATATTATTTTGCTATCAAAACTAAACGCAAGCACTCTGTGCGATTATAGCTATGTGTGTTATGATTGACCATTGATATAATTTAATAATAGTAATGTGTCATGCTATCTGTCAACAGTTCATTTTCTTGGGGGTCGCAGTTCTAACCTAACCTAACCCACTTCTGTCAACAGTTCATTTTCTTGGGGGTCGCAGTTCTAACCGAACCTAACCCACTTCTGTCAACAGTTCGTTTTCTTGGGGGTCGCAGTTCTAACCTAACCTAACCCACTTCTGTCAACAGTTCGTTTTCTTGGGGGTCGCAGTTCTAACCTAACCTACTTTGAAAGCCTCATAGGACATATAAAAATGTATTGAAGTAATACGTCGAAGAAATGAATTGCAATGTTTTGTAGCTGTACCAATTAAGATAATTTGTAACAAATCAGCGATTAAGTAGTATTTGTTGATTAGTATTTCCACGTAGTAAGATAAATTTAAATAAATAGTAGTTGAAATAAAATTACGCCAAACAACATTACTAGTAATAAAGTTTCGATGAATCGTTGTCGATGAAATAATATTCGATGAAAAGGTTGTCGACAAAACAAGGGTACACCGCCGGCTAGACTGCGAGTTGCTTTATACATATACCTGTCACCTCGATAAATGAGACATAATTAAGAACGCGCAGTAAAGACGAAATTATCTGATCACTACATCCCACACTATAGGTACCTGCCGTACCTGGGCGGTTTAAAAAAAAGTGTAAGAACATCGTTAAGGTCAAAAACTAAGAAACTTTAACTTTTCCATTTCGTCACGAAAATTAACGTATCTAAATGTACGACTAGTTTTCGTGACGAAATGGAAAAGTTTAAGATTCTTAATTTGTGTCTTTAACGATGAACATTTTTTTAAACCGCCCACCTACCTACATGAGGTGGTTTACCGGACACTTATATAATTTTAAATAAGATGCCAACATGGACAACTAATTTATTATTATCAGGAGCAATGAATTTATTACAAAATATTTACGACATCAATACATTTCAAAATATTATAGTAAATTATAATATATAATTATACTACAACTACCTACACCAATCTAACAAACGCAATCATTCCCACATCGTTCCCAAAATGCTGCTAACAAACGACTAAGTAGTTATCGAGTCGTCTATACATATATGACCTTAAATGGCTTACTAATTTTTTACCAAAAAACGTTATACAAACTGATTATATTCGCAAACATCATTAATAGCACAGTTAAAAAAGGAATTTATTTCACAGTTAATTATTTTTAACGCAATAACGTCACTATTTAAATACTTTTTGTAATTTAGTGACACCGGTAAGATTTTGCAATTTGGCAAACTGCTTTTTTCCGAAACTGTAATTTTATTTTTTAGAAACTGTTACTTATAAAAAAAAAATATAAATCAAACCTTACCTACCTACTTAAACCCTAGCCTTATCTACACGTTCCAGCGATGTAAAATTTATGACTACCAATAATTATCTCAACAAAGTAATAATGACCAAAACATATATCTAGGAAACAACGGGCTCCCGTTATGGGTACTTACGGCAACAGTGATCACGGTATAGTCCGTGTTTTGATATACGGGCTCCGCATTCTCTGCAGTCGGACCCACGGTGCAAGTCACGGCGACGCCATCTGTGTTCTCGAAATCATACCTGTACACAAATACAGTATTTAAAGGATAGTACTTTTATTGTTCAGTTAACGTAACTAAAAAGTCTAATAAATAACTATTTAAAAGATAGATTCCTCGGATATAATAGCAACTCGTTTTCAGAGCTGACATCTCTTAAACGGATCAACCCGTTTTCCTGACACCTAGCTAAGAACGATCCCGATTACACTAACTTTCTTTGAAACATAAACTGCTTCCAAATCGGTCCATCCGTTTAAAAAATATATTTCACCTGGAAAAAGAGTGAGGGGACACGGGAAACCACATCGATCGGGATCTTAGACTATAACTAATTAGGGTTCTCAACTTTTTGTACGTAAACAAAGTTACCTAATAAGGTCGGAATCGGAGAAAAATAGAAGTATTTTAGAATAATAAACAGTCTTATTCTTTTCTCTACTATACTATATCTTCGATGGTAAGGAGATAGGTATTACACCACGTAATCTTCAATGGCGAAACATAAACGATAACTGTACAGTCAAAATTAACTGAAATCGGATCCGGGTAACTTTTGTTACTACATTTACCTACTTTAATGGGTGCCTTATACAAAGAAGTTGCTGTATTTTATGCAGGTAGTTATTTATACCACAAGTTACTGATACTGAGGGGGGGGGCAAAGTTCATATAAAATTGCAACTTAGATTATTGGAAACCCGAAAATGTATCTCATACCATTTTACATGACAATGATCACTCTTCATAATCAATCAATTTTAATCATACACCTATTTATTTTCAGGATTTTAAATATACCAGTAGGGTACTGGTAGGTATATTTGTTTTATATTATAAACGTCCTATTCAGAACGGTTTCAGGAGTTGCGTTGATTATGAAAAACAATGAAAAACAATTATAAACGAAAAAAATATGAGCAAAATTTTTCGGAGAAATGATGAGTGGCTAAGGAGCAAAAAGTTGGCGACGCTAACTCACTCAATTAAATTTTCTATGAAACTGTTCCGTTGTGACACGAAAATTAGCCATACATTTGTAGGGATAATTTTCGTGTCACAACGGAACTTTTTCACTTTTCTTGTTGTGCAACTATTTGGTCCTTACCCGTAGTCACAAATCGTTATTTGTAAAAAAAAACGAAAGACCAATTTTATATGAGCCAATATGGACCCTCGGCAGTCCCACTCTCTCTGGCACTTGTCACTATATTTGTTTTGCCAAAGAGTATGAGCAATAGACAACCAAGTAGGTATGTAGCTACTGTACCTATTATGAGAACTCTGCTTTCACTGTGAAGGAGGTGACATTTAATCATACCTGGGCATTAACTCGTTAATCCATTAATCGTTAATTATCGAAGTTAATTAACATTTTGAATAACGGATTAACTATTAAATTAACTTTAAAAAATGTTAACGGACTCGTTAACTTCCGTTACATTTCCCCAAGTCCGTTAATCATTTAATATTTAATATTAGGGGACAATCTCACACAAATTGACCTAGTCCCAAACTAAGCTCTAAGTTTGTACTATGGGTACTAGACAACGATAACCATAGTTAAATAGAGAAATACATAGAAACCATCCAAAATTCAGGAACAAATATTCGCGCTCATCACACAAATATCTGCCCTTACCGGGATTTGATCCCAGGACCGCAGGCTTCGGAGGCAGGGTAGCTCCCAACTAGGCCAACGTGTCGTCAATCGTTAATCCAGTAGGTACCTAGTATTTATTAAAAAGATAGGAACCGCACGCACCGCGCCGCGCCGCGAAAGCACGTTCAGCCTCGCTTTCACACGAGAACCTCAACATATCCTCATTACGCCAGATAACTAAACTATACATGTTCCTAACCTGTTAACTTCCAGAAACCCAAACCAACAGTTTTTATAAGTAGTAATCTAACGCAATGATTCCAATGATATATAAAAAAAAAATCCCGTGTTAACGGATTCACGATTAACGGTAATTTGCGATAAATCTTCCGAAATGTAACGCGTCAACGTTTAACGAAGTTACATTTTCTAGGAGAAAGTTTTTTTTTAAATCTTTTTGGCCGTTGCACGGTTTGTGCTTTTGGCCGAGTGTCAACAAAAACGGGGAAACGGAATTATCAGAAAAGGGTTAAAACGGAATTTGGAAAAACGGAATAAAAGATCGGGAATGGAAAGGATAAATAGTGAAACAACTGAATAATAAATATATTACATGCATACAAATTAAATTTTAATATGGTTGAATACAATAAAATCGGATAAAATTTGGTATATGGAAGGATTAACAGGGGAAAGTAAACAGGATATAGAGGAAGGGAAAGGAAATTAACAAAGTAAACTATTTGATTAGCTAAGCATTTCATTGACTTAAAGAGGTTTTCACGTTACATAGGTTTAGGTTTGTTAACCTCTTTAGGTTACCAGGTTAGGAACCTTGTTAGGTTCTAAGTACAGTCAAGGTTATAAATATGTATACACTTTAGTACCTTGTCTATTTAACGTCATGTTTCAACTGCCGTATGAAATTGTCACAGCGATTAAAGTGACAAGGTACTAAAGTGTATACATATTTATGACCTTGACTGTACAACTAAAAGACGTACGTAGAGCGGGGTACGGTTATAATAAAACGATCAAATATTTAAAATAATAAATGACAAAACTATCCCATTCTGACCATCTGGGGTAAAGAAAGGGGCAAGAATGATGTTCTCGGGTATTTTACTATCCACATGGACCTTTTCGTGTTATATTTATAAAAAAAATACAACACAAAGAAAGTTTCTTTACCTGAATACGGTTTTCCCTGACCCACCATAGAACCGTGTCGCAGCAACCCTCTTGTACATAAACGCAGGAAAGCTAAATTAACTTTAATTATGCTTTGGCCTTTTCTGACATTGTGAGATTTGCATCTGACAGAGAGTGACACAATATTAACAGTAGTAAAACAATGCTGTTATTACTATTCCTTCACACGCAACAAATAGGTGTAGCATTATTTTGCTGTCACCATTATCAATATTCATAAACTTCATGGTTGCGCTGTGTCAGGATTGACTTGTCTGCTTAGTCAATTGATTAGTACTGAATGATTTAAGTTACCATAAGTCTATTGTTTAACAGTTAAACGATAGCCAAAACCTGTAGAAGGCTGCTTCTATTTCCTAGAAGCAATTCGTACCTTCCTGATTAGTTTGCAAATGTTTTCAAAGAAACGCTCTGGCCTTGCTGGTAGGTAGATTACCTTTATACATATATGCATCTATTTCGAAATTGTATAGGCAATAAATACGAGACTGTTATAAGTAATCAGCATAAGTAACGGGAATTCGCATGTGTTACTTCCTAGGGCCTATTCCATTAGTTTTATACATATACCTACGCTTCTTATTATCGAAATTATATCACTTTTTTGGAGCCACCATAAGATCATAACGTTAACAATACTATAACGATTTGATGTATGTCAAAGTGTCGACAAAATAATGCGCGACGTAAATTCAGATATACCTACTGTAGAGGCCCGGAAGTCAAAATGCACAACGCTAACATATCGATTTTAGAAAATCGACATAATGACATAAGATAACACAATTGACGTAAGCTGATGACAGATAGCATCGAACGCTGCCATGTCAACTGCATTTACATTTCGAGCCGATAGAAAACAGAAACGTTAATAGCGTTTCCATCATGGCTACGCCTTTAGATCATGGTGCCATGTGCATTAACATAAATATGTATTACGACATAGTTTTTCCAGGTTTGTTCGTAATTGTCTTGCTTTCTCAATTAGCTTATCGATGGGTAATAAAGCTGACCGAGATAGCAAGATAAATACAAACATTTCCCACCACGTTTAAATAAACGTGGTGGGAAAGGTTAGTGAATAAATATTCATTAGGTACATCTGTATTAATAGTACTCGGCTGTCTATCTCTGACCAACTCTCTGGCATCTTTATTACCCGCTTTTCCCGTCGAGTGAACGAGCTATGGGACTTACAGGTTGCTTACTCGATCGACCGTTCGACAGAGCGCCGCCGTTTTTAAAGGAGTAAGTATCACCTCTGGGGGCCAATTTTTGAAAAAAGGTGCATCTCGATTAGAAGTCATTTTATGTATTCTCGCTATCTCACTATAGAGATATGTCTACTTTTAGCGCTCGACATGCAACGTGTGGTTGTTAGTAGTAGAAACTGTATTCCACGTGTTGTCACCGAGGCATTGGTGGCTGTTTAAGCGTGAAAAATATAATGTACTTATATAAAGATAAAGGTTAACAAACGTATTGGCCCACGGTCTAATAACAGAAGAAAACTTCCCTGACGCAGCTCTTTATCTGCTTCGATCAGAGCGATAAGTCCAGGTTTTTGCTCAGGGGAAGGATAGCTCGTTTTGCTTTTTTGAACAATTCAGACTCAATTTTATTCCTCACTGAAATGAAACGGAACCTAACGAACGGTGTCGGGTATCTGTTTGTATAAATTTTACTCTCACCTCGTCGTTAGTTTTACGTAGGTACCTTGGTACCTAGTAATTATTGAATGAGGGTCAGATGACTTTGCGTTTATTTAACTGCATTGAAGTTTTTTAATAAGGTGCTTAATGTTGAGTTCACTCATTTAAATATACTTAGAACCACCGTGTGTTTTTAATCGATTATAACTGCTGCTTAATCGATTATAACTGCTGCTCAATCGAGATAACTAAACGCCGCTTTCCATAGACAACCTACCTATTATCCTACGACATTTCCCCCTGAAACAAGACTCGCGCTCATCACACAAATATTTGCTTACATCGAGAATAAATCGAACCCGGGGCCGCTAGTTCCGTAGTCATCTTAAGAGGATTGTGTAGGATGCTAAAATCGCGTAGCTGTCAAAAATAATCCATACAAATTTTGCTTCGGGCGATAACGTTTCTCACCCCCTAAATCTAAGCGGATTTCAATGTTTTTTTTTTTTATGTTAACGAGAAGGCACACGAGCACTCAGGCCCACCTGATGGTAAGTGGAATCTGAGACAAATAGACATTTGAATTCTCAAGACTATAATCCTAAGACCTCAAATGCGATGCCAACCCTGAGGACTAAGATGGAATGCCTCTATGCTAGTAATTTCACCGGTTCACAGTGCATCATTTAACCGAAACTACCGCTCGAAATTCAAAAAAGGCAAGGTAAACAAATCAATTAGGGGTTAATGGAAACATATTTAGGACTAATTAGGGGTCATTAACACGTGGGTATTTTTCTGAAATATAATTAATGTGTACTTAATCACCTAGGTCAAAAATATAAAATGTCGCAATTAGTTAACAGGGTATTCATTTGCATTTTTGCCCTTGCAGTTAAAACATATATAATTCGGTATATTGTTAATTTGTGTTTGTGGAAACTATGGAACTTTCTACTCAAGGTATGTACTATTTAAACATTTTTTTTCTTTGAAGTAATCTACTTTAGTTTACACATAATACGACTTTAAAGTTTGTCGTTTTTTTCATCTATTTTTTTCATGTTTGTTGTAATTAAAAGAGTAGAAAAAATAATCTGTAGTTGCAAACTCAATAAAACTTTTTTGGGTGATAGGTCTAACCTTACAGATTCTAATTATGTATCTTAAGTGTCAATTTTCGGTTCGGAACATACATGGAGATTTTTTTTTCAGATGGACGTCGCAGCATCACTAACGCCGATTGTTTTTATGCGTGGCGCGAAAGCCCTAAAGGGTGCAAAATGAGTGGTGTTCGAGAAGCTACTATTCTTAAATCTTACGACTTGGACAACTCTTCCGTAAATCTTACGACTTGGACAACTCTTCCGATCAGGACAAGCTACTTGTTGAAGAGAAAGTAAAAGTATTTTGCATGGTCGCATCCAAAAAATGGAGCAAAGCAGGGCAAAATATGGAAACATTTTTAAAATATAATATCATGTGGTTGAGTGAAACATTTCAGTTGCCACCTACTTTGAGAGATATCTCGATAGATGAACCTACACCTGGACCGAGTTCTCGTGGTAGAAAACCCAAAGTTTTTGATGAGTGTGCTGTGTCAACGAAGAGAAAAAAGGTGCAGTGCTTGGTGGAGAGCCATTCCATTTCGGAACTTTCATTGGCACATTCGATTGCGTTACGAGCGGAGGGATATTCTGCTGCAGCCTCCGAGGTGAAAAAAATCCCTTTAACACCAGCGCAAGCTGTCGCTGCCAATACTGCAGGTGATGGATTGCAGTCGAAAATATTAACTTCCGAACAGGCTTTATCTCTGTATTTAGATTTAGAACTGTCAGAAAGCAAGTATAAACTGCTTCGAGCTACCGTAAATAGTTTACATAAAGATACATTCCCCACCCTTCATAATTTGAAGCAAGCTAAGCAACTGTGTTATCCATCACATGAGTTTATAGAGGTCACTGAAACTCATGCCGAAGTACAACTGCAGGCTTTGTTGGATCATACAGTTGCTAGGATTGTGGAATGTCAAGAAGAGGTATTGCGAGTAGTCTCTTCTTACAAAGAATTGACTATGATTTACAAGTGGGGTTTTGACAGTAGCTCGGGGCATAGTTTGTATAAGCAAAGATTTACAGATTCGTCGAATACCGATGAATATTTATTGTCTGTTGGTTTAGTTCCCCTTCAGCTAAAGCACACTTTAGATGGAACTGTTATTTGGCAAAATCCACGCCCGGGATCCACGCGATTTTGTAGACCCATAAAGTTTGCCTTTGTAAAAGAAAACGCTAATATAGTAAAAGAAGAGTCGGAAAGATTAGAACGGTTAATTTCTGATTTAGTTCCATCTAAAGTGTGTATTTTTGATTTAGAATTAAGTATAAGCCATGATTTACATTTTACAATGGTCGATGGGAGTATTTGTAATATTGTGTCAGAAGCCAACAGTACGTCCAAGTGTTTCGTATGTGGTGCAAAACCTTCAGAGATGAACAAGTCTCTGGAGAAAATTGCAAATGTCGAATCATATAGATTTGGCATTTCACCACTGCATGCATGGATTCGTTCTTTTGAATGTCTACTACATATTTCGTATCGCCTACCAATCATGTCATGGCAAGTGAGAGGTGGCGATAATAAAAAGATAGTAGACGAAAGAAAAAAAACAAATCCAAGCATCATTTAAAGAAAAACTTGGACTTATTGTTGACAAACCGAAACCTGGGTTTGGTTCAACGAATGACGGTAATACTGCTAGGCGGTTTTTCAGAAACGCGGAAATATCTGCTGAAATAACAGGTATTAACGTGAATTTGATAAAAAAAATGGCAGTTATTCTCAATGTCATAGGATGTGGCTATCATGTCGATATTGAGAAATTTGGTCATTTGGTGAGCCAAACCAAATCATTGTACCTGGAACTGTATTCATGGTATTACATGCCAGTGACAGTACATAAGATACTGGTTCACGGTGTTGACATAATATCTACGTGTATACTTCCGATAGGGCAAATGTCAGAAGAAGCATTAGAAGCGCGCCACAAAAAAATCAGGAAGATACGCGAGCTTCACACGCGCAAGTCCTCGCGGATTAATACAAATACCGATTTACTGAATTTGCTTCTTTTGACATCAGATCCTAAAATTTCATCTCTTCGAAAAAGTACAAAAACGCGGGAAAAGTTGTCACAGGAAGTTTTGAATTATTTAAAAAGCCCTGAACCAAGTGATCCCGCGTTTGAAGGTTTTCATCTCGAAAACGTGGAATTTTCGGATTCTGACAGTGACAATGAGTAAAATGTAAATTGTGTGCTCTTTTTATTTTTTATAGTAGTTTAAATAATTGTTTGTATTTTATGCTTTTATATTAAGTATTGTTTATTAATAATTATTTCTTGTATGAATCCTTATAAGTTTACTGTATTGCTGTTGTTTTTTTGTATTTTATTTTATATTTTATAATTACTTGTTATTATTTACTTATTATTATTTATTTTAACTTACATGTATTAAATAAAATACAAATTTCTATGTTATATTGTATTTTTATTTCAAAATCTTGGTAATTTCTATGTAAAAAAAAACTAAAACGTTTCTAATTATATTATATTAAAATTAAATACATTTTAAAACATATTTACAATGATTCCATTCGATTTGTCGTCTATTTGAATTTCGAGCGGTAGTTTCGGTTAAATGATGCACTGTGCGGTTGTCTTATCCCCACACCGGAACACAACAATGCGAACACTGTTGCTTGGTATGATTTTTGAATATGTTAAATATATTATGAAAATCTAGGTCTGTACGTTTCCGCTTTTGTTTTTTATATTATTTTTCTATACAGGGTAATTTTTTTCAGTGCACAAATTTTAACATATGATTTTGTACCGTTAATACAATATATTACGACAATACAACGAATACAAAAAATAATAATTGCAAATTATCTCTCTTTTACTTTCTCGTGTGGACACAAAGTCATACTAGAAAATGATGACATGGGTTGTCAAGCTGTAGGTATGCGATACACTGTATTGATATTCGAAATTTGAAATTTCATGTACAGCTTATCACTTATCAGACAACAAGCCCCTCTCCTACTGATATTCTAAATTTGAAATTTCATTGATTTACTTACTTAACAACACTCCCCTCTCGTCGCACCCTTGCATTAAAGGGTCCATGAATATCCTTAAGTTAGTTGGATCATTGAATCGGCAATATCTCTAATATTTTTTAAGCTAGAGTAAAAATTAAACAACATGTGTTATTATTAACAATAGCGAAGCAAACATTAAAATTTGTGCACCTATAAAAAAAATACCCTGTATATTAAATATTTTTTTGGAAAGGAAAACGTACAGACCTAGTTTTTCAAAATATCTACAACATACTCAAAAATCGTGCAAATCGGACATCGTTTCAGGGGAGAAAAACGCTATCGCATTTTGTATGGAAATTGTTTGCTTTACAATATACTCTCAAGTCTTTACCATCCAGGCAAAATGTTCCGTCACACTGGGTAAGTTGCTACCATCACACAGAAAAACAAATAATGGTCAATGTTTTTACACGCCACTTAACATAACACCACAGTTTTAATAAATAGTCACGTAGGTAACATGATATCAAAAGTTATAGTAAAAATTCCCCAGTGCGCAAGTCTTACTCTGACTTAACCATTTCGCCGCCCGTGATGGCTAGAAGCCATAATTAATGTCAACCTTCGCCGAAGACACTTAGGCCTATTTTACGCTGTCAACCATGACTGCTACAGCAGTCATTGGCGGCGAAAAGATGCTTGAGCGGATTTCCTGCCTATAACCCGGCATAGGTACTTAGGCAATATAAGAACCTAAACCTATAACAATTTATTGGTTACCTGATAAAGAATAAGGTCAATGAGGGCATTTCCGTCATACTTTTTGATAAGTTCACTTTGGCTGGTCATAACTAAGAGGATATTTACTTTTTAATAAACCTGATCACTGTAATAGATTGGGCATTTATTTAACTATATAAATGTACTCATATTAAATTGCTAGTACTACTGGTTATTTAAATATGTTTTTTTTTTAAAAACATGTCAGTTGACGGATTTTCCCGACGGTTTGGGGCTATTCCGTCAACCAACGATTTTTCTTGTAGGTATCGTGACGTATTTTAAACATATACGTCAAGTGAACAAATACCGCTGAACTCTTAATCGAAACTAAAGTAGCGAACTCAATTCAAGCTTTATTTTAGATTTTATTGCCGAATATATTTTTTTGGGCAATTCCGTCCTATTTTTATAATCAGGAGTAGTAAACCTTTTGAAACAAAATCTCAAACCCTAGGGAAAATCCGTCAACTGACGTCATGTTTTTACCCGACTGCGTCAGAAGGAGGTTTATGTTTTAAAATAAGGGGCTTACTGTAACAGTAAGCCCCCTTTTTTAAAAACAGTTTTTGCACTCACCAATTGGCGCCACTATTAAGGTCCGAAGTAGGTACGGTGTCGAAATCATTGTTATTATGGGCGTGACAGTATTTTTAATTTCAAATCATATCTAATAAGTAAATTGGACATTTCATAGCGTAAGTATTGAACGACCAATTTAGATAAGACAAAGATAAAGGCAAAATAGCAGTGCATCATACTGCTATTTTGCCTTTATCGATCAAAATTCATTATTTAACTTTGGAACCGTGCTTAACATTTTCAAATAAAAAACGTTCGTAGAATCAGAACTACTGGGTGTATTTGAATGAAATAAAAAGTAGCATGTTTGTTTATTTATAAACTTTACTGTTACAAAGTTTCAAGCGATTTGGCGTACCTACGGGTAGATCTCACTATTCCCATTTCCCATTGCAGTGGTAATACTGAGACTGCACTTTTTTTTCAAATCAGTCTCACTATTCCTATTGAATTACGAACCGCCGAATGGTAATAGCGAGACTTACGTTCTCCTACAAAATGTCTCATTATTCCCATTTTGAGCGGTTTTTTTTAAACGTAGGTTGTAAAATAATATACTATCCTACAAAAAAAACAAATATACGCAATATAAATTTTTATTTGGGCTTTCAGTAATTATTTATGTATATCTTATAATTGTATTTACAACGGCAAACCAAAATTCTTCAAACTTTTGTGGTGGTATTTGCATTAAAATTTTACGCCATTGAAAATCATTATTACTAATTGCCTGTATAGATATCAAAACAATAATAAAGAGGTCATAATATCCGAGGGTTTTATTGGTCGCGAATAGTAGCGGTTATATAAAATGGGGATATTGATACAAGTAGTATCACTATTACCATCAATGGGAAAGCTCAATGGGAATAGTGAGATCTACCCGTACCTACTGACATTCTTCATACTAATAACACGCTTGAAAATCGTACATAAATTGACCTAGTCACTTGCCCTAGATTTTCTCTACAATCGGCGTCAGAAAAATCGCACCTTTAGAAATTCTCTAAAGAGGCCTTACACGTATTATCGTTTTTTCAATAGAGTAAAAACAGAAAAAAAACCGGTCAAGTGCGAGTCTTACTCGCGCACCGAGGGTTCCGTACAAACTTATAAGAATGTATAATTGTAGGTATTGAGGGACGAACTTGACTTTGCCGTTGAAAAACTTTTGTCAATAAATTGTGAATAAATTTCAGCTTGATACCTACGCGTTTCTGAGAAAAAATGTCTTGACAGACGGACGGACAACAAAGTGATCCTATGAGGGTTCCGCTTTTTCCTTTCGAGGTGCGGAACCCTAAAAAGGTTAGAATGAATGAAATTTGGTGAACACAAATACCTATCTCTAGTTGGCTCAAAATAAAAACACTCATACGAGTATACATTTTAAACTAGCCACAGCGGTGCTCTACAGAATAACACGCAAAAAATGTTGTGTAGGTACCAACCGTACATTTGGTAACAACAGAAAGATACCGAAAACAAAGAACTTGTTGTACGTACCCCAAAGAAAACCTTGAGCACTTTAGTGACTGTGTCATAATAAACCACGAAATGAATATCAAACGACAAGCACGACAATCTCTATAACAAGGTTCTAAGTATGCTCAATATTTTAATTGGGTGACTGTACCCTTATCAATCTTATCATTAAATATCTTGATGGCACTCACTTGTTCTTGGAGAGTTGTTTCAGAATATGGTTTTTTAAATGCCCCTGAGACGTTTCGTGGTCCTCCGGGACGCATTCTTGAGAGCATATACCACAGCGCGAATACATTTTCAATTTTAATCGGCCTAGAAAGAAATAACTGTTATTAGTTTGACTAAAGTAAACTAATAAATATTCTGCGATCAGTTAAAACTAAAAGACGCTACAACAACAAGCGTATAGGTACTTACGGATCTTATTCCAAGAAATCAATGTCGCGAGTACGTGTCGTGTTTCGCTGGTATAGGCGTATTTACAACTCGACTTATGTCACACTGACTGGTAAAGATCCACACCATTTACTTTTATCGCAACAATTATAAGCCGAGCTTATAAGTAATGACGACCACGCGCCGCGGTCTCTCACAAGCGACTGGACTGTACTGGACGGACGGACGGATAGATAGAAGAGAGTCGCTTCGCTTCAAGCAACACAACGTGGTGATTCCCTAGAAGACGCTTGTGTGTTGCCATGCTTTTTGGTGCGTCATTGACGTATCGAACCAGTGAACGCACGGCGACCGATCGACAGCCAATCGCATCCCAAGTTAAAACATTACGTTATATATAATGTTTTCAAATTTCAATCATGTAGTCCCGCCCCGCCAAACAATAAATAGTACGGTTTAATCATGAACGTAAAATTAAGTACTTATTATGGAGACTTTGTGGACTTGAAATAGGTAGGTACTTTACTTTAGTTGTTTATCACTACAAATACCGCTATTTTACCTTAATACGATTGTGAGGCGACGCTTAGGTAATTCGCGTAGCTGTCAATTTTGTTCCATACAAGCTTAGCTCCGGGCTGTAACGTTATGTTATGAAAAACAAGGTATGTACGTTTCAGTTTTCTTTGTTTCTTTCCAAGAAATATTTAGAACCGTACAAACCTAACCAGCACTAGCCTCTGCAGTGTCAGAAACAATTCACACTTTGACAGTTAAGTCATTTCGGGATTCGTTTTTCGGGGTAGGGTAGGTTAGTTTGCCTGTTTAATTGTATTGCGGTTTTAGCTTATTTTGTTTATTTCAGTTTAGTGCGTGTGTTATGTGACTTACGTGTGTGTGACCTGCTAGCTGTGGTTTCATTGGATGATTCAAACGAAAGACCAGCGCTGGCTTTTGCCAGCATAACGCTGAGTTGGAACCATTTCGTGACAACATTTTTTTTCTATGTCAGTATTTTGTTCATTTGTCTTTGTCTGTTTGTCACGAATAAATCTTCTTTTTTTCTTCCAAAGATAACCAGTCATAACAATATCACCAAATTATTTTGCTGTTATAAAATTTTAGGTTTTCATAATGGGTGTGTAATGATCGGTATAAGTAGTTTTGATATAACAACTTTTGATATATTTCCATAGAAATATTCACTCAAAGGATATAATAAACTTTTGATATAACAACAACGGAGATATTTTCATAATGTTCAATTATAATGAACATTTGATTATTAGTGATATAATGAGTAATAAGATCTAAAAATATTGTGTCTGCAAGGGATCATGCGTGTAATGTAAACGCCTATGTAATTGAATGAGCAATGACTCTGGTAACCTACATATTTTGCGGCGGTGGTATTGAATAAATAAGGCAAGGGATGTTTTGTTGTTACTTAAGAGATGCAAAAAAAAACCTCGAACACTAAGGCGGAAGGTTCGCTACGCTTCGCTCCCGCCTTAGCCCTCTCACCTAACCTATCCGAGTCGCTTCTGCCCTGACCCACCTTGCTCGCTAGCTTCGCTCGCTCGCTGCAACATGTTATTATTCCCAAAATTCCAATTTTTGTCTTTATTCTTTTTGTCATATCAATTCATTTGAATAATGCATTCCAGATTATACCGCTACTTAATTATACCCACGAACACAATTATATCACATGTAACTACGTTATACCATATGACTGTTAGATAAATAGTTGTTATGTTATATATAAGCTCATTATACCTGATGATAGTTAGATCATATCAGAATATGCCAAATATTGTTATACCAAAAGTGCATTATATCCCTTAATCGTTATATCCAGTGAAAATATATCAAAAGTACGTATACCGACCGTAACGCACCCTTTCATAATATCTATGTACCTACAACTTATTTAAAAATCATGAAAAGGTTTATAGGAGAGAAACGTTACCGTATTTTGTATGGAAATGTTCAGCCTCACAATCCTTTTGACCGTCCTTTACTAATAATAAAGATGCGGTGTTTCTTATGCCATAACGTTATTATAATATCGTTATTGAACCAGTATACTTAGCGGCATTCCTCAAATATCAATTTAAAATGTATATAATTTTACCTTAAACGATATAATAACGGTACCTATGCCTAAGTCACCTTGCTACTGGCGCTCTAATCTACCCTTTAAAACGGTATTGCTTTGGAGATGTTTCCGTATTGTTTTTAACTCGGCAGCCATAAATATTAAGTAATTATGAGGTATCATAACGTTGACAATACGGAAAGATGATTTTAACGAGGTGAATAAAGCCATTGCACTTATGCAACTGCAGTGCCTCGTATACATTGTGCGACCGCGCGCTGACCTTCAAATGCCCCATCTGATACGCATCATACGCGCGTAAAATCCAACAATGAAACTATGCAATAAATAACCGCCGGCGGCGTGCTCAGAGAGATTTTAGAGACGTGTTCATTTTTATTTAACTTTGTGGATGAAGAATCTTCATTGGAACGACGTAATCTTCATTTACTGACTCTTGTCGCTCAGTGCGTCTCCATCGTTACAGACTCGGTCGAAAGGGAGAGACAAACAAGTCGCAGGCCACTTGTGCTAGCCCTCCTGAGTACTACGACAGTAACTTATAAATTTAAAAGCTATTATACTTTCATATTTTTGTAATTAACGGCCGCGTTCAAAGTAAAGTTACAATGATGAAGTCGTTGCTGAGTTAATTGTCTCTAAAACGTCTCAGGTAATGTCACTGTTGGATTTAACGTACGAAAGAGCCGCCAGCGGCACAACTCTTTGAATTTTAGTATTAATTAAAACTATGATTTACGTACGGACCGGCAACATCGCGGAATTAAAAACGTAATTATTACGGCATTTGGTTCTGTGATGATTTAGATTCAGTTGAGATGTAATATAACGTTAAAGAAACATCGATATGTACTTGAACGTAATTATAAACACAATGTACCTCCTTGTGGTTTTTGGAATATTTTTTTGTGTTTGTATAAACGGCGTCGGAACCCTACTCTGAGTATGGTCCTACAACATGCTCTTGCCCGGATTATTCTTAGTAAAATAACTGTCTTACTAACATGTATACAAGGTTTATTCCGGCTAAAACAAATTAAATACTCAAATCTAACTACAATCGATGTTAATAGTGCTTTCTTTTGTTTTTAAATCACGTTCGGTCTTAATGGCATGTTCCATTTCACCATACCCAATATTGATTCGTGCATACTTAATGATGATCGAAGGCCGCGGATAGCTTTTTATTTTTTGAGCACTTCACCAGAAATATACTCTAAATATTTCACCAGTTGATCTAAAGCGACCTCAAATTATGGCCCCTCTGGAGATCCACTCGGTAATTTAATTCCGATTTGAGCCGATATAAACCGAGAAACGCCGAGTCCCCTAGTCTTGCGCGTATGAAAAATCTCCGTAATATCAATATAAATGTTAATCGAGACGTCCCACGAGAATTAATAGAGTTGCATTATTTTTGTAATACGTATTAATTTAAGGTCATACATACGTAGGTGCTGACGCCCAAATAGTAGGTGGTCTGCCATTCTAAAGTTGAATTCCGTTTGCACGTCATGGAACAGTAAATCAATAAGACGCATCTGTCAATTTGAAGGGTCGACTCCAGTGAATTGAGTGCATGGGACAATAAATGAAGGTACAGAGAAGGATAATTGAATTTTATATTTAAACATTACATGAGCCTCACTAATTTTAAATCTGATGGTTAATGAGTTTGTAATAGTGATTGGTCCATAGCAGCGCCTTTGGGTTAAAATCGGCAATTTCTCTACGGGTGCAAAATAGAGCCGGAATCGCCCCCATAACCCTACTAATTTAAATATGTCATGATATTGACAAATAAGATAACGTGCATGAAGCTGCGGTGTATTTGTGTTTTGTTGTGTAATCCTGTCAAATCATTTTGAAAGGTTGCCCGTGAATTGAATTTTTAGTAGTGTAAACACTACCTCTATGGACTGGCTATTGACGACGTGAAAACAAAAAGCTTTTATACTTATGAAGAATGCAGAGCAAACTTTGAATTGAAGCGAATTGAATCCAGAAATTATAACCTTGAATTACATTACGTATGTATTGCGCCCCTTCATATTGGTGAATAAAAGAGATGCAAGGTGTTTTTGTTGCTTTTCTTCCTTCCTGTAGAAAGAGATGCAAAACATACGTGATGTAATTTAAGGTATTTTTCCTGCCTTCATTTGTTTTTTAGGTGTGCTCTCTTCATAGCCATTCTGACTCTGCTGCTGCTGTTAACAGCAGTGAGCATACTCGGGCATTAGTGTAGGTACGTTTTTCACGTGTCCGACGACTACATTCAATCTTTGTGTTATAATTTTGTCAAAAACTTTGATTTATAGCTAAATGATCAGATAAAAAATACTTTTACGAGTAAAAAAATGCTCCTAGACATATTACATAATATTAATTTTACTGTTTTTTGTTGAATTTAGTTCCCGAAGACGCCCATTTTTTACCGCGTCTAGGCCTGATGTAACAATTTCCGAATTTCGAACTTTAAATAAACTAGTTTGGGAGACTTTTGTCGTGCATGATATGATAACACTTGTTTTCGGGAGTCTAATATGTGAATTTACCTACTAACCGCCCTTAATTAATCTCTTTTAGGGTTAATATTTAACAAAATATTAACTCTAAAGGCTATAGCGTACGCCTCGCAATAATAAAAAAGAAAGATTTTTCAGTCTTTACTAAACTTGAAAACAAAGCCTAGTGTTTGGTAATGATGAATAAGCATATAGTAAAACATAGATGGATTGTAAAAACGGCTAACACAATAGTACTCATCGCACTCGTTACAAATGTCCTTCGTAAAAAAGAGATGTCTCTAACCTTTTCAACGCCATTTCAAATACAAATCCAGAGCGAATGACAACTTTGCCTCATAGATACTAGAGAGAGGTCTATTTTGCGCTGTCAACCATGGCGGAAATATCCGTCAATGGCGTTGGATAGGATATACGACCACTTTCAAAAGTGTACCGTTTTTAAGTAAGTATGTTAGTGTGCCTGACTCTTCATTAGTGTGCAGCCATTGATGTGCGGTTCATCGATAAAACACTATACCCGCCTGGATTTTGCGATTGATTACCAATTGACGATTGACCTTATTTCTGAAAGTGGACTTTGGGAGATTTCCTTTTTTGTTGTTTAATAAAAAAATAAGACAGTTTCCATTCAAAAATAATTCGTTTGTCTTTAATAATGATGAATACCTAAGTGTTGCAAAAAGTATTTGGAAGACAGTTTGTGATCGAAATAACATCGAAAGAAAAAAAGAAAAATTTGGGTCATTCCCTTCACCACCACCAATTTGTTACCACTAATAACAGCTGGTTTTTTTTCTCATCTTTTACCTGTGGTAACTAATAGGAATAAAAATTCCCAATTAATACCACTAACTACTGGCAATTAGTGATAACAAATGGGAAATATATTCCCAGTTCACTAGTGTCTAGGTGTGTACCTAACAAGTAGTATTAGATTTTTGAGCGCATCGGTCGCCAACAAACTGTCTCACAGTTTGGCCACATTTAGACTAACGTACTATGTAAAAATCTATTTACAATAAAAAAAATAAAAAAAAATGTTGTTACCACAGAGTACTTTAGTGTTAAAAGATGAGAAAATAAATCCCAGCTCTTACCAGTGGTAACAAATTGGTGGTGACAGGTGGGAATAACCCAAAAATATCGTTAATCATTTGTGTGGAAGATGTAAATCGTGTCCCATTTCTAATGTTTCAGTGTACATACATAATACCATGCAGAGATATATAATACTACCTAGTGGTAACTATTTAGTGGTGGTGGTAGGACCTTGTGCATGGTCCGTGCAGGTCGTTACATCTTATCCCTTTCAACGCTATTTCAAATACAAAATACTTCACTCACACGAAAGCGTGACCAAAGAAAGTGCGGCAATTCAAAAAATATACATATGGTATTCATAAATTATAGTAGGAAAAAAATATTTTGATATTTTGTCCAGGTCACACTTTCGTTGCCAGACTATCAAAACATTTTTTCATACTATAAGGAGTAATACCACATGCATATTTTTTGAATTGCGCGCTTTCAGGTCACGCTTTCGTTTGCCGTACTCTATTTAACCTTGTCTTATAAAAACTCGGGTCTATTTTGCGCTGTCAACCATGATGGAAATATCCGATAATGGCGCTATTGGTTTGTGGATAAGAGAACTAAAATCTTAATCCTCACGGTTGGTAACACATTTGCAGTCTTGGTAAAAATGCAAATGTCCATGGGTCTTGGATCCCACTTACCATAAGGTGGCGTTTTTTTTTTTCAAAAGCATATACTTACATAATTAATTTTAAAGTTACTCGCCATACTGCCTACGCAGTTTGTTGGCGAGAAAACTATGCACCTATATGCGTGCTCGTTTGCTTCCTCTATCCTATAAAAAATCCGTTTTTACCAATGATGAGCACCGCTTTATGTACGCTGTTTTTATTGAAAGTAAATGTCATTTGTTACATTCATTATGTAATGTAAGTTACTATATGAAGGTATTGTTTTTTGTAATTTAATTAAAAAAAAAAAGTGGTGAGGTTAGTACGCCCAAAAAAAAAAAAAAAAGTATTTACTCACAAACCTATCCTATAGCACTGAATTAGAACCACGAATGGAGAGTGCAGTAAGATAGGAGCACAGAGTAGACGAAAAACAATTTTATTTAAAATAATCATTTATTCATAAAATGTCAAATACAATATTGGCTTTAACCTAAACGTAACTATATAGGACGTAGCTAAATCTAGTCATTCGTTAATACAAAATGAACGAAGCATCAAATATGTTTAAAATATCTCTCTTCATAAAATTGATCGCGTTTAACGCTAAATTATACGTGGGGCACCAAATAGGTAGTAAACTATCAAAAATGTATATGTAACCTTAAATGATAACACTCTTAATTAAACATCACAGCTAACATGTACTTTCCTAAAAACATATTGAACCAAATGTATTATAACTAGAGTAAGCTTTGGCTTAAAGAGGCCGTCATGGCATGACTCGTATGGCGCCATCGTGTGGAATGATTTAAAACGTTGGAAAATAAATATCGCCATTGTGACCATCCGTGAAAGTGGTTTAAAAAAAGGCGCTACTCAAGTGATTGCAAACCGTATCGACTGGACACTGCACCAAAGGACGTAATTTTGTGGCGATTCAATAATAAAACATAAAAATTTCGGCTTATAATCAGGCTCGCGTCCCACCGCTCGGCGGACACTCCGTCTACCATCGTCTCAGTTTGTTTCTGTTAATTTCCCAGTTGTTCAATTCATACGGTATTACATATTTTTAAATTTACTCTCTTCCTCTAAAATACTTTTTATAAAAATATAGTCCCGAAAATCACAATAGTTGCTTTTAAAACGAAGGATTGTTCGGTGAATGTCATGCCACAGAAAGATATTTATCACTTTAAAATTCCATTGATTTTTCACATAATAAAGCCTAAATAGGTTGCGTCATGGTAATAATAGAAAACATTTTATTAATAGTTTTTTTTTTATAATTCCTAAATCCTTAGAAACCAAATTGGCCTCTTGGAGCGGCAAATAGATCAATCTGGATTTATCACATAACAAATGCAATAGCCAACAGCGAAATACATTTTATCCTGAGTAGACTACACTTTAAGTACTAACAACTCTTATAGTTACACTAAAACGAACTTAAGAAAATATATTGAATGTCGAGGCCTTATCAACATTCAACATCTTATTAATATAGTAAAAATCGATTGTGCCTCAGCCTCCATTAACCTCTACCCTATATTATATTATAATCAACCTGGCTGAGCAAATACATTCCTATTGAACACCAACACTTCACTCGTAAATACCGATATAAAAATGGCAACGCCAGAAAAATCTCTCCTTACCTTCTTTAAAAAAAAATACTTTGACCCGTAACTAACTAACATACTAGCTACCATAGAGGCATGCCATCTTTGTCCTCAGGGTTGGCAAAGCATTTGCAGTCTTAGGATTGCAGTCTTGTGAATGCAATGTCTATGGGTCACAGTTTCCACTTACCATCAGGTGGCCTGAGTGCTCGTTTGCCTTCTTAATGCCATAAAAAAACTACATTTTTGTTAATAATTTCATTTCTATTGCAACGTTTCCTTTGCATTTACATGTAATCTTAGGCTGTACTTTCGCTGTGATTATTTGTGCAGGCTTATTTAATAATAAGCGACATAAGAATAAAAGCAATAAGATGACAATGGGATCGAACACAACCCTGCGAAGTCAAACATCAGTCAAAATATCTAATTTAGTCACGGGTTCAAATATTTATAACATTTCTTAAAATCCTGACCCTGTAATATTTTAATTGATATAATTTCAGAATAATGTTAACTGTAACGTGTACATAATATCTCCTAGTATATTTGGTAAACCCGTTATTTTTCTCTAACAGCAAACAGCAATTATAAATATGGTGTAATTTTTCCAACAGCAATAAAGAAATAAGAAAATACAAAAGGACAGATAACAATGAAGGTATTAAGTTGAAACGCAGAATAAAATGAAAAGATTGTAAACATAATATGAAAACACTATGGAAAATAGGAATATGAAAGAAAATAGAGAAAAATAACTTCAGTAATATAAAAGGATACAAGTTAACAAATAGAGAAGACTGATAATAAAAATATATAACCCAATTCACCCCCTCTGTCTCTGATTGAATGATCACAGGAGCCCTTTTCAAACCTCTACTTATTCTTTCCATCTTCCATTTCCTTGTTTTTCTTGTTGACCAACTCCAACAATCGGCAGCGCCCGAATCTGGTGATGGTCACTTCTTGGAGCAGCTTGGCGGTGCGGTCCATTTGCTCCGACTCCTGGCCGAGGTAGCACTTCAAGTCTCTGCAGTAGTTCATGTAATCCCGCCATTTTTTGTCCCTCCCCAAGCACGAAGTGTTGCCTATTATGATCAACTTGGCTTTGGCTCGAGTCAATGTTACGTTGAATCTCTGTAATGTACAATCAAGTGTCAAACCTCTATAATCTTTTCGACGCGGTCGTTGGGTTGTTTGTTTTAAAATGGAGTATGAGAGGGGCCAGACATATCAATCTATATCGAGTAATCATTGTTTTTTTAATTACCATAAAAAAACTAACCGAACTAGTCAACACAATTGATGTTGATTAAATTCTGCAATTTCAGCCTAAAAGGATGGTAGGCGAAAAGATTTACAACAAACAAACATACGACACAGCGTTTCAAATGGATATCATCGTCAAGAGGAATCGAAAACAAAGATGTAGATCTGGTTTCTATAATACCTTGTCGTCAACGAGGAAGCCGAGGCCATACTTGGCATCGTAATCGAGCAGGCGGCAGTTGGCCCGCACGGTGGACACGAGGATGACGCGCTTCTCCTTGCCCTGGAACGCTTCCACCGTGCCCACCTCGATCTCCGAGTAGCCGTTGTTGACCAGCCAGCCCTTCATCTTGTACACCTACAGAGACAATAAAAGGTCACACTTAATGCAAGTAGTTATCGCTTTTGGAAACTATCTAATAGTTGGAGTGAGTAAAAATAAGGTGTTTTATATTTAAAGTCTTGTAGGAGTATAGATATAATATTATTGTAATATATTTATGTTTTAGCCTTGGTAAAAGTTGTACCAGAAACACAGTTAATTGACCATTCGTGAATCTTGTCACCTTACAAAGTTCATTTTTTTTTTATATCCTATAAACTAAAAAGGTTATCCTTTACGAACGCCGTTTACAGCGTAGTTAAAAGTGTATCATATAGTTTTACAATTTTTTAAACATGAAGCATTCATAAATAAAACAAATGGCCGAATTAACTTAAGCGTGTATTAAATTAGATTTAGTAGATTTTTTTTTTGTGTATTTCTATTATTATACTATGAATATATAGGTAGTACCTATTTTGAATTTAAATGACATTATGATGCCGACGGCGGCAATGTTTTTTTTTATACTGTCATTTTGTACTGTGCTTAAAATATATACAAAATAAAAAAATAAAATATTTTCTCTGTCGGACAGAAGCAGTATACAAGCCTCGGCCGGGAAGGGCAGTTGCTGGACTCGTATACAGCACAAACTCGACTGCGTCTCGGCCGCTCTAACTTATTCTCGTCCCGCAACGGCCTGTTTCCCGGCCTGTGCAGTAATGTACTAATGTAGGCAGAGATATCACGAACCTGTCTGCTGTACGGTGCAATCACGCCGATATCTTTGGGCAGCACGTTGTGCCTTTGGATCAGCGCCTTCGTGTACATTTGCAGCACGTCCAACTCTTTCTCGTTGTAAAAGCTGTCAATGAAATAAAGTATCAACACACATACACAGGTAGACTCCGCTTTTACAAGTTTTTCCATAACTTGCAATGTTTGTATGTATGTATGTTCGGGTCAAATCTTGCAAGGAAGATTTGAACCACTTCCCGTAAGCTGAAATTTGGTATACCTACGTAACTTACAATACAATAATATGCCATTAAAAGCTGGTGTGATGATGGTCTCTGAAGGTGGTGAGAGGATCAATGCTATATTTAAAGAAGACTCACCGTTTTTGGACTCATTAGGTTGGTCTTGATGAGCAGTAAATGGCTTTACAAAAAAATTGTCAGCAACAAAACCTTGTCCCAATAATAAAAAAATTGACAGAAACATTTTTCATCATGCGGCAACGTGATAGTCGGTTTCTCTTTTCGCTAAACTAACAGACCTTGAATTAATTCACGCATCTTTTAAATCATTTTCTCCATGGAAAACCAACAAAAACATATTGCATCTCTTTTCTGATTTCCTAAGGATCTTTTATTGGGTGCAAAACATACGTGGCGTAATTCGAGGTCACATGATCGAGTGCGGCCTATAATTTCCGAAAAAAAAAATTTTTCGTGGCAATTATTCCGTTCCCATATTTTCCCAGTGGCAATTAATCGCAATATTTTATTTTCTATGGGCATTGTTTCATAAAATAGTTTTTTCCCATTCCCAATATTTTCTGTTTTTTTTTTAAATCCCAATGGTGAAAATAATCAGAAGCTTTTTTTTAGAAAAAATATTACCAATAGGTACATCAATTAGCCAGTGTCGACAGAGCTCCGCTACCGCGGAGCTCCTATTTCTGGGTGGTTAGGCCCTCCGGGCCTGTTGTAAAACTAACATAACCTAAACCTACGTACGATTCTATAACCTAACTCTACTATTTGCAATTATCATAATCAACACCATTAAAATACGGTAACAAGAAATATAAGCCTAAATAAAAAATGGAATGAAAAGAAAGAGAAAAATAAATTAATTATTCAAAATAGGTGACTGGGGAAAAATGCCACTGGAAAAATATAGGAACGGAATAATTGCCACGGAGAAAAAATGATTTTCGGAAATTGTAGGCCATGATCTATCTTCAAAGTTAGCTTAAGGTGGTGTGCCGTGACGGACCTCGGCGCCTTGCCCATGCGCTGCTCGCGCGAGTGCACGGAGTGGAACACGCAGGCGCGCTCGCCGCCCGCCGTGCCCAGGATGCTGCGCCTGCTCAGGTCGTCCGCCGGCGCCAGTGGCTGCGTTACACAATAGTAGCTTATGTGACTGTTACATAATCACAATGCCTAATTATTTACAGTTACTTACACTGCTTTAACTAAATTATTTTTTGCGACAAGACAAATAGAACGGCAACCGTATTTTTTTTGTTCATTGACAAACTAGAGTCGGCGTCTATTATCATATCGTTCGATATCAAGTAACATACGAGATTGGTCAAAATTTTATGCAATTGACATTTCATTTCGAATAAAATACCATCTCGAGTAATATTAGGATTGGGGTAAAATACAATTACATTTTTAATGACCAGTCTATCGCCGGTGAAATACCGCAATACCGCGTAAGTAATAAATTGAATAAGTAGCAAAATGTGCCTTACTGGCTTACTTGTTAAGGAGTATTTTGCAAATTTGTTAGTTAAGCGGTATTGCGGTTTCACCGACGCTATACTTAAGCCATGCAAATTAGCTTCCGATAAGTGAACAAAAGTCTATAAATAAAAAATATTCTTGCTCGTTTTTAGGCTTCCGTAGTCAAACTAGGAACCCATATAGTATCGCCATGTCCGTCGGTCCGTCCGTCCGTCCACAGCCTAGCGCAGAGACTCTTAGTACTAGAAAGCTGTAATTTGGCATGAATATGCATATTAGTCACGCCAACAAAGTGGTACAAAAATGTAAAAAGTAGGGTATTTCCCCTACACGTAACGTGGGGATGTATTTTTTTTTTTCGTCTACCCTATAGTGTGGGGTGTCATTGGATAGGTCTTTCAATAATTTTTGTAAATAATAAAATTACTGTTATAGATATATTGTTGAGTCTCCATACAAAGAAAACGTAACTTTCCTGGGGTATAAGCCGCGCGTGCCAGGCCGCACATTTTCTAGACGCGCCCGGCGTGATATAGTGGATACAACTGCGCGCTACGTACTGTAGTCCGCGGCCGATATGAAGTCAATCCTGACACCTGTCATTCCAGTATTATAACCTCAAACCTAAGAGTAGGTTATGAATTGTACTTCGATGATAAGTGTTAGGATTGGCTTCTCGTTGGCCTGGCAGTTGTCGCCCTCCCGAGCTGCGGGCTGACCTTCAGGTTGTTGTTGTAGAAGAGGTCGTTGGGCAGGCGCAGGATGTCAGGGTCGTTGCGGAAGTTCTTCACCAACATCGTGATGTAGTTCGGGTCGGACTCGTATAGGTTCGAGTAGTCGCTCTTCAGGCGCTCCATGAGGGATTTACCTGGAGATGGCAATAGTTACATTATTCAAAGCTGATCGGTATGAGGGTTATCGCAGAAGGACGCCATGCACACCGATCAGTTTTTTTGTTGCATAGAATGACGAATAGAGAGTGGACAGGAAACAAATGCAGTGAAGCATGCCGTGAGGTGATGATGGGTTCTACGGATTTATTTACATTGCCCGCCACTCACCGCAGCCGCTGTCATCGCAACTACAGAGGCCCTAGCCAAGATGCGTTCGCTAACTAGTGTTTCTATTCGTTTTGATTTTAAACCAATCGCGTCACTGGTAGACCACGTGACTTTTCGTATGACGTGATCTACCAGTGACGCGATTGGTTACGCTACACAAATATCGGATCGGAGGGACGTGATCCAAGCACGATGTCATTATTACATGTTTAAAAACACAAATTCAAAATTACTTAACTGAAATATAATTATATATGTAGATATAATACGCGTAATTATCTTCTATACGAACGTCATAATAATGAATGCTCTTGAGATCGAGTGACGAATTACGAAGGCAGAGCTTTCTACATACATAACATCACGCCTTCATTCCCAGTGGGGTAGGTAGCGCTACGGAAATACCAACAACTCTCAGAATCAGAATCAGAATAATCTTTATTCAAGTAGGTTTACAAATAATAAACTCTTTTGAAACGTCATAGTAGCAACTTAGCCTAAATTGACTGCAGGTTCAAATCGCGACCGATCAGAGAAGAACCTGTAAGAAACTCTGTCGGATGTCTTTTTTTTTTCGACGTTCGCAACCTTTTGTCGTAAGGACTAAACATTTTATTACAAGCAATTCAGTCCCAAGCATTGTTATCATTAATATAGTCTTTAATACAATAATATGCTTTAGAAATTAGTTTACGCTTAACGTAACTCTTAAATTTATTTACTGATAGTTCAGTAACATTACTTGGGAGCTTATTATAGAACCTAATACAATTACCCATAAAAGAGTTTTTTATTTTATGGAGCCGCATGAAGGGCACTGCGAGCTTATATTTATTTCTGGTATTAACATTATGTATGTCACAGTTCTTTCTAAATTTAGCGATGTTTTTATGAACATAAATAATGTTTTCATAAATGTATTGACTGTGCATGGTCAATATATTAATTTCTTTAAACTTATCTCTAAGCGAGTCTCTCTGGCCCATCTTGTAGACAGCACGAATAGCCCTCTTCTGCAGAACAAAGATGCTATTTACATCAGCAGCACTACCCCACAGTAAAATACCATATGACATAATACTATGGAAGTAACTAAAATAAACTAATCGAGCGGTATCTAAGTCTATTAATTGCCGAATCTTATTAACTGCAAAAACTGCTGAACTGAGTCTACCCGCCAATCCAGCAAGATGAGGACCCCATTGGAGCTTGGAGTCTAACGTTATACCAAGAAACACTGTATCATTAACTAGGTCTAGTTTGTCATTTTTAATAGTTACAGTAGTTTGACTATTTTTCACATTAGTAGTCATGAACTTTATACATTTCGTCTTTTTTTCATTCAGTAATAAATTATTAACACTAAACCAATCGACTACTTTTGATATAGCATTGTTTACATCGACATTAAACTGCTGTTGTCGTTTAACTTTGAACACAAGTGACGTATCATCAGCAAACAATACTATATCATGGTTGTCCTTTATAAGGTAAGGTAAGTCATTTATGTAGATGAGGAATAAAAATGGACCCAATATTGAGCCCTGTGGTACGCCCATTGAGACCAATGACCCAGGTGATCGTACTCCATTCACGTCTACCCTTTGTATTCTCCCGTATAAGTACGTTTTTATTAAGTTTAGCGCAGTTCCTCTAACTCCATAGTGGTGTAGTTTCCTGATCAATGTGTCATGGTTAACGCAATCGAAGGCCTTGGACAAATCACAAAAAATACCTAAAGCATCCTGTGACCCTTCCCAGGCATTAAAAATGTTTTTAATCAACTCAACACCAGCTTCGGTTGTCGAGCGACCCCGAGTAAAACCAAATTGTTTATTGTGTAATAAATTATTATACCGAAAATGTTCCGCTAACTGTGACAAAATCAATTTCTCAAATATTTTACTGAAAGTGGGTAGTATGGATATTGGTCTAAAATTTGTGGGGTCAAAAGTACTACCCGTTTTGAATAATGGAATTATCTTACTATGTTTCATAAGATCAGGAAACTCACCACAATCAACACAGTGATTAAATACGACCATTAAGTCAGATGCTATGACTTCAATTAAGGATTTGAGTACATGGACCGACACTCCCCAAAGGTCACTGGTTTTCTTTATATTGATTGAGTTGAATGCCTTAATTACATCCAAGGCAGTAACGCGCTTGAATTCAAAGTATATACTGCATTCAGGCACGTTATCTTCTAAAAGTACAATGGCAGACGCAGGCGAAGAGTTCAAGCACTTAGTCGTGGACACTGGTATATCGGTAAAAAACTTTTCAAATTCAATTGCGATATCTGGATTGGAATCTATTATTTTACCATCTACTTTTAAACGATAGTCGTTAATGTTCTTTTTTCGGCGACCTGTTTCTTCATTAATTATTTTCCAGGTCGTTTTAATAACATCAGAACTATTCAAGATTTTGTTACTTAAAAAATTTCGCTTAGTTATACGGCAGTCTATCTTGAATTGCTTAGAATACTGTTTGACATGTTCCTTAAACTCCTCACTCGCGTTATACCTCCGTTCCTCATATAGTTGATACAGTATTCTTCTACGCTTATGTAAGTCCGCAGTAGCCCAGTCACTGAAAACCTTTGCACCACCAACCACAACCACACTCTTAAAAGACTTGTTAATAATTCTATAAGCACATTTTGCACAATCAGGCCAAGTAGTGTGCAGTGTATTTGCAGGATGTTCTAATAACATAATTTAAGAAATGGCACGTTTCGTCGCGTCTGCTCCGTGGAGCCCTTACCCAGGCCGCGGTCCTTGGCGTCGCGGCTGATGCAGACGGGCCCCAGCTGCAGCGGGTCGCCGGCCAGCACGACGCGGCCGGCGGGCGCCAGCAGCCCGCACAGCGGCACCAGCGTCGCCGGCTCCGACGCCTGCGCCGCCTCGTCGATGAACAGGTGCGTCATCTGGAGCTTGTGCGCTTGCTGCGCTCGCGGACTGGGAAACAAACGAAAACGCGATTACAACGCCGCCTGCAAATATACAGGGTGTCCCAAAAATCGACGTCAAGACGGAAATAGGTGATAGGGCAGCTCATAAGCTATCGATTTAACCCTCATGTATGTTCAGCGATTTTTAGTACTTTCAGAGATATTGATCATTTTAATCGGAATTATTGTAATTTTCCCTTATAAATGTCCATGTTACAAAAAAACCCTGAAGTTCATATTATATTATTTCAATATTTTAGCAGTTTTTTTAAATCGATAGAATTATGGACTTAAGATGTTTTTAAAGCTACTTGCCAATTGAATTTTCATATAAATTTTTTGTATAATTTAATTACACAAAGTTTGTTTTCCCATACTAGATCTAAAAGTATCTAACTATTTCTTCCAATAAAGTCGACTTTCAAAAAACCTTTCTTATTGCACTTCTAGGATATCCAAGGAATATTCCCTCCAAATGATGAGTCCAAAAGGTTTGTACGTTGTCTGCAAAAGTCAGTCACAGAACACTTAGGACCGTATTTATAAACTGATCTCAACTGTAATGCTCGTCCCAAGATGCGTCAAAAATGACAGTTTTCTATGGGTTGACGTTTACTTTGACGTATCTTGTGACCGCATCTTAGCCAAGCCCTTATATGTACAGTTAGATGTACTCACGAGCCATATTTGGCAGAATGCAGCAGCGTGGTGACGACGATGCGGTACGAGGACAGCGCGTAGTTGCTCAGGGAGTAAGAGTTGGTGTAGTTCGAGCCGTTTGACACCGGCACCAGCTCCGGGGGCATCACGCTCCTGTCAATTATATAACATGTACTTACATAGCATCATGCCTTCATAGAAATACCAGCAACTGTAAAAATACCACATTCTGCACAATCAGGCCAAGAAGTTTACTATAGAACAGGTATGGTCTTTGTGGATCGTTATTTTGATTCACCATCATCGACTTCATCTAAATAAAATGAAAATAAATAAATAAATCACAGGACAATGTCACACAAATTGACCTAGTCCCAAACTAAGCTCTAGGCTTGTACTATGTACTAGACAACGATAAACTTACTTATATAGAGAAATATATATACTTAAATACTCGAAAACATCCAAGACTCAGGAACAAATACTCGTGTACATCACACAAATATTTGAACCCAGGACGGAGCTTCGAAGGCAGGGTAGCGCGTATCGTCAAAAAAGCGACAAAAGCTACCGCGCTTTCGCTAGAATCAAGAGGGATGGCTCTAGTGCTTCCGCGCGATGAACGTGAGATGCATATAGTTTTCCCGCGCCTTGATTGCAGTTTAATCCATATAATTGCGATTGAGTGTGAAACTACATTTGTTAAAAAAAAAGGTTTACCAGGATGAAGTTTAAATCATCGTTAAAGATCGACCGATTTATAAGATCTGACCAAAACCATGTGAAGGTGTCGTGATTGAAAAATAAAACTACCGAGGATTTGTGTTTCTAATCGTGGTTTCACGTTTCACAGTTTCAAGTAAAAAGTATCCAAAGAACAGACGCATAGGCGAAGTGGTTATTTATTGAGATCCAGATCGCTGAACTTGCACCTAAGCATGAGGCTTAGCATATAATATGGGTTCTTAAATTACGGTTGTCGCAGTACATGTAATTAAAATAATTTTATACAAAAAAAAAGTTATTCCTTTCGGCAATTGGGATTGTTAATGTTATGCATTGTAATTATTCAGCTTCGGCTTTATGCGTTGTGAATGTATGCTTAACCCTTAAATTCGCATAATTAAAAATTCATAGATTCAAACCTCTTTTGAATTTGATAGCGTATAAAAAAATCGTTATAAAAATAGGAAAAGGAAGATTATGCAATATTAATTAGATTATAGAAAAGGGGAGTAAAGATTTAAAATAAATAAATAATCACAGGACAATGTCACACAAATTGACCTAGTCCCAAACTAAGCTCTAGGCTTGTACTATGGGTACTAGACAACGATAAACTTACTTACATAGAGAAATATATACTTAAATACATAGAAAACATCAAAGACTCGGGAACAAATAGTCATGCTCATCACACAAATATCTGCCCTTACCGGGATTTGAACCCAGGACCCCTAGCTTCGAAGGCAGGGTCACTCCCAACTAGGCTGGCGTGTCGTCAAAGTTAAAGTATTTATTAAAGTAGTGCAGTGTTAGTCTTACCAAACTCGCGATTTAGAGTTAGCGCGCACTATGAAGTTATTGATGTTAAGCTGTTTGTTATATTTGAGGAGCATGAGCGCGATGTGGTCCGCCGCCATGTTGGAATCGGTGCACACCAGCACGCGGTTCTTGGAGCTGTACAGTACTATCTGGAAACAAATGCCGTAGTACCGGAGTTAAGGTTATTTAACTAGGGACAAAGCATTTTTCTTAAATTAAGGACTTAGGGGGTCGACTAGTGATCGTAAAGTAGGTACCGAGCTCGAACGCCCGAGGTCACCATGTACCAATAGATTTTTCTGATTTAAGATGCTCTTACGGTGAAGGGAAAAATATCCCGAGGAAACATTCACATTCGAACAGGTGTGCAAGTGGGTTATCGCACAAAAGATCATAAAGGGGTCGAAATGTCCGAAAACGCGCATCGTAAGATAAGATAAGAAAAGTAAATGACTTGCGAATTATGTGGCATTTTTGTATTCTGGTGACCGCGGCTATAGTAACACTTGACGATAAGCGGAAAATTTATGCTCGATTAAGTCCCTTTTTACCATTTTAGTATCAATAAGGCACAGATCCGTGGGTCACAGGAAGAAATCTTGGCCTAGAAATATGCGAGAATAGACGGGAGTTGCGAGTGCTGCCCAGCTGTTTCGCCTGATTGCCAACCTTTTGGGAACTCAATTGGCGTCCAAAGTTAACTTCTGTAATATACCGATTTTATTATACATATATGTTTCCTTCTTAAATTTCCTTAAGTAGCATTTTTCCGTTGAGAATTACTTAATTAATTGTGAATTTCGACATGTCAAATTATGTTAAAGAAGAAAGCGAGGTTATGTCACGTTAGTTATGCCCAAAGGGCCAAAGCAACAGAAATAGGAGCTCCGCAAACAAGAACTCCGTCAATCCTGTCAAATTTAACAGCATGAATTACCATAGAGGAAAAAACGCCCACAAATATATAAAATATGAATATTGCCTTTTAAAAATGTATGGTTTTCACAAATTGAGCTAAGAAATCACAGTTTGCATATAGAACCCGCGTACCTGTATGATGGCCTCCACGATGGTTATGGTCTTGCCGGTGCCGGGCGGGCCGAACACCATGTACGGCGCGCGCGCCGACGTGCCCGACAGGATGTGCTGCACCGCCGACCGCTGCTCCTCGTTGCTCTTGATCAGCGGGTTGTACCAGCTGCACGACACGTCACGTCATAAATTAAGCTATTCACCCTTACACAATGAGGTAAAAGGAGTGGTGTTCCAAGTTAAACATGGACTTCTAGAAGAGATCGTTAATCAACGATAAGATCTGTTGTTTACCTGTTTCTATGTAATGTTTTTATTTTGTATTGTAACGTGTGTGTTTGTGTGTCTGCCTGTTTTGGTTTTTATAAACTAGTAATCTGAATTGTCGTGGTTTGTGGTTAGGTTTCATGACAATCGATGGGACCGTTTTGGAGATATCAGCTCTGAAACTGGGGTCGCCTTATATCGATAGTATTAAGCTATTGAGCCAGAACACTTTGGTTCCACAAGAATATTGTGTCCAGGTCATTGTCAACGCGTCATAATTGATGAAATGTGCGTAGCGCATGGTGGTTCAGTTCGACACGGCCACGTGGCGCGCTCGTGCGAGACAGAGCGCACGTTATACTGGTGCCGCTGTGTACTCACGTGTAGACCGGCTTGAGCGCGATCTGCTTGCGGCGCGGCTCGGGGAACAGCCGCGGGTCCTGCCGGCGCTCGAACACCTGCGACACGGCCACGTGCGCGCGCTCGGCCGGCACGCGTGACATCATGAAACGCACGTCGAATAACGCATCCGGCGAGTAGTACGCCGCGAACCTGTAACAATATATTTATTCAATATTGTTGTTTGGGTTCCGATTCCTTTATGATTATGCGGATTCAAAGATGTCCGGAGTAAAATTTTGAAGAAAGATTATAAAGACAAAAGGAATTAGGCGTTTTAGATATCCCTCCGCGTATCCAAGGGGCGTCTAGCAGGTACACACCTTTAGCGCAAGCTCAAGAGGGCGCCGAGCGTCCAGGGGCGCCCTCGTTCCTTTTATTGTGTTTTCTAATAAACTAAAGTGTTATCTTAAAACCTCAGAGCGCTTTACTGTTGTACGAATGAATACGCAATATACACGGTAATTTTTTTATCAGTGCACAAATTTTAACATATGATTTTGTATCGTTAATATAATAAATTACGACAATAAAACGAGTTAAAAAAAAAATGTTGCAAATTATCTCTCTTTTACCTTTTCGTGTGGACACATTTTTTTCTGATATGAACGATATATGTAACTCAATATCACAAAAAATGTCGCTTATCCCATTTCGCCTTTCAAGCGTCGCTAATATTTTTTAAGCTAGAGTAAAAATAACACAACATGTGTTATTGTGTTATTGATTAACAATAGCGAAGCAAATATTAAAATTTGTGCACCTATTAAAAAATTACCATGTATAGCATACATGACACAGTACCTTCATGTAGTCAACTTCACGGAAAAAGGCGGCTACTTTCCGTTAAGTTGGTCACTCATAGTTCAATTGTTGTTAAATTATGTCACATTCTCTATAATTTGTGTATTCATTTGTACAACGGTAAAGCGCTCTTTGACCTTAAGATAATAATTTACTTTATTAAATAATTTATAACTCAATAAAAGTAATGAGGTCGCCGACGCCATCTTAAGGATTATTTGTTGACGCTCCAGAAATCCAAATCCTAATCCAGCACTTACACACTTGGTAACATGCCAACCGGTTGGTTTTTAAATAACTTTTATTCATCTTTTTACCAAGGCTGTTCATTAGAGATGAAACGGATAGTGATTTACCGGATACCGGATACCGAATATCCGGCTGGCTCACAAGCTAGATGGCTGGATATCCGGCAGGACTTGTAAATAAATATAAGGGACAGTGTCACACACATTGACCTAGTCCCTAATGGGCAGAATCAGAATCAAGAGAAAAACGCGATTTCTAATGAACTTGACTATTATTTGAATGCTGTACGAATCGGTCGTACTTCTGACCCTTACCTTTGGTGGTCAGTCACTGCGACACAATATCCAAAGTTGACAAAGTTTGCAAAAATATACTTGTCAGCTCCATGCAGCAGTCTTTGCAGTGAGAGGTTATTTTCTGAAGCCGGTCTTGTCTATGAAAACAAGCGCAATCGACTTTTACCCACAAACGTGTAGAAAATTGTGTTAATGCTTCATAATTTACCGCTAGTTCTTTGAATATTAAAAAACTAAACAACAAATTTATTGGATTTTCTTTCATTCGTCCTGTTTTACTATCCGGCATCCAGCCGGATAGTAAAATATGGCCGGATAGGCCGCATACCGAATAGTTACCGGATATCCGTTTCGTCTCTACTGTTCATCATATTTATATAATAATAATAATAATAATAATCACAGGACAATCTCACACAAATTGACCTAGTCCAAACTAAGCTCTAGGCTTGTACTATGGGTACTAGACAACGATAAACATACGTATATAGAGAAATAAATACTTAAATAAATAGGAAACATCCAAGACTCAGGAACAAATACTCGTGCTCATCACACAAATATCTGCCCTGACCGGGATTTGAACCCAGGACACCTAGCTTCGAAGGCAGGGTCACTCCCAACTAGGCTAGCGTGTCGTCAAACACAAACACGTCAAATATAAGTATTAGTATGTTCAGGCGTATATAGCATTATAATATTTATAATATAGAATGTTTGTACAGCGCTCCGTGAGTCAGCCCGTACTGGCCGAAAATCAGCGCTGGGGGGCGATTTTTGCGGAAGTTGAAACCGTATTTTACAAAATACAAGCGATAGAAAATTTAAAAACGAGTGGTTCACACAATTCGGTTTTAAATCTATCATTAGAAAATTGTTTTAACATCTGACGAACGAACACAAACCACAGATGTTTAATTTTTGCAAGGGCCTGACACGCTTTGACAGAGAAAGATAGGCCTTATTGCGATTCCTGTAAGAGGAAAAAGAAAAGATTTCGATGTTTTGTCTGTATCAACGACCGGTCGTTTTTCATAGTCGGATTATAGGCACACTGAAACAAGCTGTAAGCGACAAGTGTGCAAAATGTAAACCGGTCAAATTTTGTACTTAAATGTACATTTTGATGTCATTATATCTTTCTCTTATCCCTGGTATCTCGATGTCAAATCTATAAATACTTGTATATACTATACTTATCTATGATTTTCAGCCAATTCAAATACCTATCATAGACTTAGTCTATGATAATTATTTTGGCGGGGTAAAACTTTTATTTAATAGTTTTAAATAGTAAAAGTTTTTGGTAAAAAGTATTAAAAACACTGAAAGTGCACATAAATAATGATATAATCGCCATAATAACAATTTCTCATCAAGTCGTATCGCACCTTCGGTAGAACAAGGGCACAATTGCCCCTTGAGTCACATTGTACATTGTGCACTTTGTTCTAGTGTACAAGTGCATAATTGCCTCTTTAGTCACATTGTATATTTTGCCCTTGTTCTACCGAAGGTGCGGTATGTTTATTTATACATAAAAGATGATTTAAAAAAAACGGTTATCGTCGACTTCTTGCGCACAACGAAACACGCACAAATTCAACTTTCAAAAATAGGGGATAATGGATTCACGCGAAAATAACCGTGACAATAAATTTTCGCGTGCTAATATTTTCTATCACTCGACTTTGATTTCAAGCACTCGAAAGTGAAAAATCGCCTTAATAAAAATGGTAGGTACAAATAATAACTCACCCCTCGTCTATGTTCCCGATGTGAATGACACTCTCCTCCATTTCCTTTATAATACTTTCAAATAAAACCTCAGTGCTTTTATGAGGTTTGATGAATACTTTGTCACCTAAAAAAATGGACATTTGTATCAATATTGTTATTAGTAACAAAATTTATAACAAATAACCGGGCAAGAGCATGTCGGACCATGCTCGGTGTAGGGTTTCGAAGCCGTTAAGTAGCTCAAACACAAAAAACAACTAGTATGAATGCCATCTTAGATAGTTTTAATGGGATTTTTAGTATTTGTAGTTTTGGCTGTAGGGGCTTACCCCTACAGCCATCAAAGGGTAGACGAGAAAATCAACATCCTCACTTTACGTGTAACACAAAAAAATATTTTCATGATTTTATTTTACCACTTTGTCGGCGTGACCAATGTGTATTCATGCCAAATAACAGATCTATGTGTCTCCGAGTTCCAGACGAACGGACAGACGGACATAGCAAAACTATAAGGGTTCCTAGTTTGACGAAGGAATCCAAAAAAAAGACGGATTTTATTGATTAAATTTAATGGTCATCACTTACCATGTATGATGATTGATGAATGATTTAACACTCACCTCGTAAAAGAGAAGGACGGTTCTCGGCCAGACCGGGCACTTCCAGCAGGTATACGTCGCCTTTATGCTCCAATGTCACGCTGAACATGTTATATTTCTGAAAAACATCGACACTCGGTTACATTCAATAAAACCTAACGATTGCATGTGATAATAAGTAGGATACTACACTGCTAAGCAAAATAGCAGCATCTGAAATAAAGCTGTAGCAATCGCAACCCAACAGGAGAGGATTGAATCTACATTGGCAATTTCCAAGATATGCTGTTAATTGGCTGAGGAGGGACAGAGATTTTGTTTACCCTTAAATTGATCGATGCAATGATTTCTTCCCACCACAGCAGATGGTGAAAGTATATCATGTAGTTCGATCGTGTTATACCTTCGTCGAATATAGCTCTGCAATTTAAAAAAATCGTATGAGAATAAATCTATAAATATAGGCCTAGACAAGATGTAAATGTTGTTAGCGTTTCGGTTTTCTATCGACTCTAATTGTATGGAGTTGACATAAGCGGTCGATATGATTTGTCATTAGCTTACGTCAAACCTATACATTTTGTAGATTTTCGAAAAATTGATAACTTAGCGTTAAATGCATATATTGACTAGGCGCCCAAGAGTTGTTTTGGTATAATAAATAAAAAAAAGCTTACCGAGTGGTTATCAAAATTTGTCTCAGTTGCTGTTTCATTTCTATGGACGCATCAACTTTTTCCAAAGCTTCTTCCTCAAGGCCGTGGGGCATAAGTATTTTTAGAACTTTCGGTATTTTGAATAGCTTTGAGTATGCCCTAAAATTTTAAAGTACATGTCGTTTTTATTAAAATGGTTAAATACAATAAATAAGAGCTACAAAAAAGATGTTAAAAGCGTGAAAAAAGTTGAAGAAATTAAGTAAGCACAAAAAATAAAAATTATTCAGGGTGTCTCATTTAAATCGGTCAATATGGGGATTTCTGAAACTATAACACATACGAAGATCTGTTCTTAGGAACCATGTCATCGATTTTAATAAGAAGAAAAACTGCATTCATAAATTTTAATAAAACCTGAATGCAGCTCGTGAAAACCGGTTGTTGTGAAAAAAATAAACTTACTATTTATATATTTTCTATTTAGATCTCGATTGTGTAGGTCTTAAGCAGTAAATGGCTCTATGAAACATGATGTGTAAAATGGATAAATACATACTTAAATACATAGAAAACTTCCAAGACTCAGGAACAAATATTCGCGCTCATCACACAAATATCTGCCCTTACCGGGATTTGAACCCAGGACCGCTGGCTTCGGAGGCAGGGTCATTCGCAACTAGGCCACTGTGTCGTCAATTACCTGCCTATTGTATGTATTTCAATTTGCAATGCAATATGCAATGTAGTACGCGTGGAAAAATATTGGCCAGATTCCATCACCCACACGCTAAGAAGACGATAGAGCCACACAATCCAGATCTTTCTGATAAAATTTAATTTTAAAAGGGTTCGTATCTCATATGCTAGGACCGGATAAACGCCCGTCATTTTCGAAACATAACCCTGTTCCGTATAGCAAAGACTTCAAACAAAGAGAGAAAGAGATGTTTGGTATAATGTATCAATAAATAGGAAACCACACTTGCTAGATATTATGTATAAACGTGTTAATGAATAAATAATAAAAAATATAATATCGTAAGTATCGTAACATCATAAAGGAGTCTCTGCCGTACGGAACAGGGTTGTTTTGAAAATGACGGGCGTTCGTCCGATCCTTGCTCATATGTGGTGCACTCACGTATGGAGTGTACCTCGGAATGTATAATATATGGGCCATGCACAGTGAACGTGTTAATCAGTGATATTACATATTATATATAGGAAGTACATATGTTACTGCCGCACCCAAGTTGAAGATTCAGAAAAGACCCAATCACTGTCGCTGTTTATGCCAAACAAGTAGACGATACTTATCTTTCTTACTGTCGTGTTTTACTTATCTGTCCATCATTTATTTGTGAAAAAATTGATTGTAGTTTATCTATTTTCAAACGCAATTTACTAGGACCGTACAGTAGAATTATTTTGAGTTTAACACTGACAGATTGCCTTCATTTAATTTTCAGCTTTAATCTCATACAAATAAAATAGATATTAACTTATTACTAAATCGGTAGACGTGGGTAACAGTATTCTGAAAATTGCTTTATTTGTATAAAATAAAAGTTGATAATTCAATGAAGACAAACTATGTCAGTGGTAAACTTACAGTAATCGTACTGTAACATCATTACTCTGTACTCTGTAATATCATTGGATTCTGTTACTTACACGTGATCCGTAGAGACTATGAAATGGTCCACGTGGTTCCACTCTTTATTAGTGTATGGGCTTTTAGAATAATGCTTGTCAGGCATTTGAGTTTGCACCATTACTACCTGAAAGACGAATATTTCATATTAAGGTGCAGTTTTGCGGGTGGTAAGACCTTGTGTAGGGTCCGTCCGAATCGCTACCACCACCTTATCCATTAACCTACCGCCAAACAGCAGTGTTCGCATTATTGTGTTCCGGTTTGGGGATAAGACAGCCGGTGAAATAACTAGCATAGAGGCATTCCATCTTAGTCCTCAGGGTTGGCAACGCATTTGCAGCCTTTGGATTGCAATGTTGTGAATGCGAATGTCTATGGGTCACAGTTTCCACTTACCATCAGGTGGCCTGTGTGCTCGTTTGCCTTCTCGACGCCATTAAAAAAAAAGAAAAAAAAAGTTGTATGGGGTGGGGATCTGGAGAGAAGCGAAAAATCTACCAATAAGATATCGGATCACACCAGGGACCGGAAGACCTCTTTATTTCGTGAAACCTATCGATAAGGAAACCGTATAGTTTGGCTACCCAATTGATATGGTTCCTCTATGATTTTGTTACCGTAACGTTAAGAGGCCGTATACGAAACTTCGCCGGTTTTGCTTCTTTTCATGATTTTACAGTTATAATACTGCTTTTCTATACGTTTTAATGCACAACATGAAATATCATTTCAGTTATGATCGAATAAATGAGTTACGAATAAATGAGCTACTTTTTTTATTTTAATCGAGTATTATAATGCGAAATTATGGTTGTTTTAAAACATACATACTATTATTATTTTTACATGTTTTTTTATGGTAATGGCTTGATTTTGAACTGAACTTTATCACTGTTGTTTTAATTTTGTGGATACACGTTCAAATTACGCGAGGCACGCTTTTGAACACGGTCAAAAGCCCGACTCGCGACGGCTCGCCGCGCGCCGCTCGCCCGCTGCTCGCGCACAGCGCGTGAGCGCGTACGAATTTGAGCAAAATAGGTGAGTCGTGCGTGCCTCAACCCGAGGCTGCTCTTATTCGTACCCACCTTTACAGGACACCGGGACAGGTGAAGCTTAATAAAAACTTGTAAAATGGGGTAAAATGAATGTGGAATAGAGTACATTTTTAAAAATTACACCAATTATTGGCCAGACTCTCTTTCGATGCTAGACAGGAGTTAAGAGTGATATTGAAAACTTTAAACAACATACCATTTCCCTGACAAAAATGAGGTTCGCAGAGTTACTAGTTTTAAAGAAAGTAAACATTATAGGCATTTCATATTGGCCAACAGCCGCTCCGGTAAATCTGACAGTTATTCCCGACATGATTGATGATTCTGAAATAAAGGGCATTTTTAATAAACTGAATAAGTAGGTGTTTAAAATGTGGTTACAGAATTATAAACAAGTCTTTTTAGAGTTGTTGGTATTTCTGTAGCTCTGCCTACCCCACTCTGGGAATGAGGGCGTGATGCTATGTATGTATAGGTGGTATAAAGGCTTCATTTGACAATTCAACAGCACACATGACACGGGTCACAGAAAATAATTAATTCAATAAAAATACGACTTGTAAATAATAAACAACTCACAGGGAACCCCACATGAAAGGTACGCGGAAAGACCATGCCCAGACAATTTTTTAAAATGAATTTTCATCTCTAAATGAAAAGTTCACGAGGAATTATTTAACACTCAGAGATATAAATCTTACATAATTAACTTTTATTTTTTATCACAATACCCCCGTAACATTAAAATAACGTACGAAATTAAATAGTTCCATATCATAATAAAGTAGTAGGAAGTAATAAATTAACGGGGTGGCCCGGTAAAAAAACAATAACAAAGTTTGGACCACCCAACTAGGCATGTTCTTTCCATGTACCCTTCACATACGTTTGTTAAGTACTACTTTTGACTGTCAAGTCAGGTATCATCATACATCGCAATTTTCGGTGCGGGAATGATTTGAGAAAGAATAGAGATAAACAGATAGGTAAGTCTGAGAAAAATCATATTATACCTAATGAACAACTACCTCTCTGCGAATTGTATACTCAATTATATACTTAGTTTTATTTTTAACTTTACTACCAAGCCTTATAAGATTTTAATAAAAATAACTTTAATTAATTACCTGTAGTATTTTTCAGAATCAGAATCAGAATCAGAAAAAGATTTATTGCCACACATAACACAGTAGTTGGACAGATTATTATTTAAAGTAAGATAAAATATAAAGTATTAACTACAACAAGTCTCATAGATGCTACGGCAAAAGGTTCAGAACTCAGCGAATGCTGTGACACGGGGTCTACACAGCGCTGTTTTTCAGCCTACACCTCCCTCTCAATGTGTGAATGCTTAAGCCTTAAGGGTACACTTCATTACATCACGATATTATAATTTATAAAACAAAACATATAACAAAACTTAACACAGAACAGGAACTTTCTACAAGGACAACATTCAGGTGTCGTACTTTTAATACAAAAACAGGGGTAATTATATTACATAATAATATCGTTTATTAATTAAGTAGGTAATTAACAAATAATCAAACAGCCAAACAGAACATTCTGAAAACCGCATATTGTTTTGAGTTTAATGTTTAAATGGTTTTTTTGGGGTATATATAAATAAAAATAAAAGGAGGGGGTTAAGGAAAAACAAAAAAAAAAGAGTTTTTTCCTTAACCATCTTTTAGCTGCTTTTCAAGTAGTGATTTCTGAATTTTAAGTTCGAAAATTGGCAGCGACATTTTAGTGCGTAGTGGGGCCGGGATCTCGTTCCATATTTTTGATGCTCTAAAACTGAAGCTACCTCTGAAACCCATATATTTGTGTTTAGGCACAATGACTTTATTGGCGTGCATGCTTCTTACACCAACATTTAGTAGTTGACGCGATTTTCAAAATACAGAACAGTTAATCTACAGCGTCTTGCTGTAAATATCTATTTCAAGGAACTGAACGGTCTTTCCACGGCGGCAGTTATAATAGGTGCTTTTTTTTGAAGCAATATATTGTTGCACGAATAGTTTGCGATCCAAGTTCTATTTCTTTGCCTTGTAACAATTCGTTCATAGTATGTATACAACGTGTTACAAAATAATCCGTAAAAAAGAAATTACGAAAGTAGTGTCAACCCTTGTATACTGTATACCTAAGATAATTACTGAACTGACGTTGTTTAATAAGGGTTGACACTACTTTTGTAATTTCTTTTTTACGGATTTTTTTGTAACACGTTGTATATGTATGATTTATTAAAGTATTTTTTAAATTCATTATTCATATGGTAAAAACCAGCTAGAGTACATCCTGTTTTTAAGTCAATACCTACTCTTTGGGTAATATCAATAATTCCCGCACCGAAAATTGCGATGTATGGGTATCATGCACCTTAGCTTCTCAGCTACCTCAATTCTATTTAAAAAGACGAAGGCATCAAACGGCTTACAACCTTCTTTTGTCAAAACCCTAATACTCACTTCTTTCCAAAATATGCGGCTCCATTCCAAATTCGTACGGGTGTTCCGTCATCTGGAACTGAGGCTGCGGGTGCGCTAACTGAATGCCTACCACCAGCACATCCTCATTATTCAGGTCATTACTTATGGAGAAGAAAAAAATCACTTCTTGCTCAGGTTTCACCTATAACAGAACAATAATATTTAATATGATGATAAAACATCGAATATAGCCTAGCCAAGGATTACTATCCTTGTACGTGTGTAGTACATAATGTATTTGAAACACTTTACTGTACAAAACACAACATCCAATTACAATATATGTATACGAAGCGACTTTATCCTTTAGGGGGTCTCTTCCAGCTATCGTGAATTGACTGAGGAAATTAAGAAAAAAGTGTTAAGAGTGCGCCGAGGCAACGACACGTAATTACGAAAAAAATGCGTTCGTTTGATCGCCTGCTGCATTGTTTTTACTGAAGCTTTAGTTATGCAATTCATATGTAAGATATTTAAGGAATCACTCTATTTATCATATACTTTAGAAACACGATTACTTGTACTTCCCTCGATAGAAAACACATCCAAAGATACCTCTACATAACAAAATAAACACTTAGTACGGCGTAATTACTTCACGGAAGATCATCAGTTTTGGATTTACAACAAAACTACACGTCTTCTATATATTCATCACTTTAGATTTGAAAATGTGTTTTTATTTTACTAATATGAAGGAAATACCTAAATTCGCACGCGTTTCGTCCATTTTAGCCAGAGCCGTCACGTTTCCCCCATGTCCGCATTAGTCAGGCTTCGGCCGTCGGACGTGGAGGCTGTGTCGCTTGGTGGTTGGTTGCGTTTATCGCGATTTTTGTGATTATTCACTTTATTTTAAATGGGGAACAAACACAACCAAGAAAGGAAGAGAAGGGGTTGGCAAAAGCACAATGCTAAACGCTTGCGTGAAGAAATGAAGTTAGTTAAAATCGTAAACCTACTGATAGTGGAGTAGTTCTAAGAAACCTGATTTGACAGTTGTCAAAATGCCACGCTAAGGGAGGAGAAAATAAATCGGTAGCAACATAGACTGATTTTCGAGATGTATCGATTTGTATTACTAAGACTTTGTAATCGTTTAGTTGTAGTCTTGATGTTTTGGGCCAAAATATTTTCAACAACACGCGAAGTTCTTTCAATTAGTAGGTAGGTATATAAAAAATACACTTCTATGGTGAATATTTACCAAGATATAAAAGTAATTTAGCTAAAAAAACACATTTACAGGCAAAACAAGCTTCTTAGAACGACCCGAGGTTTTTTTTACTATAATTAATTATATAATATTGTTACTTCTTGGGATGGTTTCAATATTTCTAGAGCAAGACATCTCCAGAAATCTGAATACAAAGAGAATACTCCGTAAGAATACTCAGTACCTAACAACTATATTTCAACAAATGAGTAAAATTGCAAAATTATTCATATTTTTTTATTTATAGGGTTAATGTTCCAGTTGTTGGCACTTCGCTACAAAGCGAAGAGTTAGGTACCTAATGAACCGGTGAGGTATGCGTAAAAATAGTAAGAGGTGTATAGGAAAATATTTTAATAAATTTAGTATGAATTTTCACATTATCTTTATATTTTTTCAATTTACAGAGTAAATGAATTGGTTGACATCGATTATAAAATTTACCACACAATGGAATTGTAAGTCCCAAATACGAATTATTTTTATAGAATGAGGATTACAAAATTTCATCCAAAAACTAATTCTGTTAATAAATAAATTATAGTTAAATCAAAACGTTCTGTTTTATTACAGGATGCCAATGGACCAAATTTTTTGTCTTTCACTGGATGGAGAAATAGACAATGACATTGCTTACTCACACAGACAAAATAATGCCGTGAAGTAAAATCCGATATTGATTATTGTTGTTTCTTATGTCCTAATATTTTTTTCTAAAGATACCTGCGTACATTATTCATTACATTATATACATACAAACATTAAGTAGGAACTTCTAAATATGTGATTGATACAGCAGCTTTAAGTTTTTAGTTTTTTAAAACATCAATTTAATTTTATACTTTATAGTGATCAGAATCAGACATTGAAGTTTTTGCGGAAATAATCATGGATAAACATTCGTACAAACTAAGATCCTTTTTTTAAAGACGGTTAAAATACCAAAACCTTCTCCTATGTGAAACAAATACTTTTCTGAAAACCGCATTAAAAACGGTTCAGCCAAACGTGAGATAATCGCGGACAAACATACATACATACATACAGGTCAAACTGAGAACTTCCTTTTCTTTGAAGTCAGTTAAAAATAATATCTTGAAGAAAGGGTCCATGACTGGGATTTTTGCCCTACTCAGCCGTTCTTATTACTTTACATTAGGTATTGAGTTCACTTTATTTTGTGCTTAGAATATTGTCAATAAAGGTAATTAGGTTTTATTTCATTTCAATATACAGTCACATTAAATCACGGGGTTGTTGAGCCACCATAGAACTCTGTCCTAATGACAGCGTCAAGTCACGCAAAAGAAATTATTTACGTCAAAATTTACCGTCAACTTTCTATGAAAGGGTTCTCCCGGTAACCTTCGGAGAGGGAAGATGGCCGATTGGAAGATGTACGGCTTTTACTTATGATTTATTCTCTTTAGCCGAACAATTTGCCCAATAAATATTATAAATAACTTAACACTAGCTAAATACACCATAGATGTACAAACGACATTAATTAAAAATTATCTATCTATCTGTGAGTGGGTTCTAGAGTGGCTCAACAATCTCGTGATGTGACTGTACCTCAACAATACAAGTAATTCAATCCTACCTTACCTACCGACAGTAAACAACAAATTTTAAAAAAAATGTAGACTGAAAAAAGTTTTTAACTTCTTATAGTCAATATTTGAATAAAAGTATTCGGAATCGATTATGTTTTTTTATTTTGTAAACATTGGTAGCAACCTCCGCGCCTAGTGGACCGGCGCACGGCTCGTCAGGCGCGGCGCGCGGCCGGCGCATGGCTCCAGCTCGCTCCTTGCTGGTGTGCTATACGCACACATACACAGAGTGCATAAAATACCTAAAGTTAATGAGCGCAAAAAGCTCGGTGCCCCCTTAACAAGTAGATATAATTACATTAATTACAAACACAAAGTGTATAGAAACTACGTGAACTAAAAGCTAAAATAATTAATGGTCTCCCATAATTCTATCGAATTTCACTTCATCAATTGTAGGTATCATTTTATTGTACGCTGTTTTCTGCGGAAACCATAATGTTTTCAGGATATCTTAAACATTAATTACGTAGGTTAAGTTAGTCTTGTGACTTTCGAAAATCCTCGTGCGGTGAGAAATTCCTTTCGGTAAAATGAAAATTCTGCGTAATGACACGTTCGTTGAACGGTGTTTCGATAAATAATAGGTACCCACAATTAATGTATATCAACAGATATATTATATTAAAATTAACAATAATAAATAACAAACGTCACCCTTCTCTTTCTCGTAGCAAGTGACAGGTACAAGCTTCTCGGGGCCATATTAATAAAACAATGGTGAATGATGTACCCGTCTTGAGACTTGTCAGAAACTATTGGTTTTCTTTAAATAACACATAACTTTGGCGTGTCTTCAGACGGAAATCTCACTCAACCAGCTACTTACATATCTTGATAGAGCTTGGCTTGCTTCCTATCCATAAACAATTAAAATGTATTACAACCAGGATAAATACTCTTAACAATTGGAATGAGTATCTATGTTCACAATAGCCACTGCCGAGAAAAAAATCATTTTTTTTTCAATCACGTTATTTTGTTAGTCACTTAAATAAACGTAATCAAAAAACCACTTGATATAGTTCGTCAGCCAATAGAGACACAACGCATTAACCGCATAGCCTCGGACCCCCGGTCGACCTTACCCTAAAATTCAAAAGATAAAAATATTCACAACTCACAAATATCCGGACTTTATGGTGATCAGTTGGAGGCTCCTTCACAATCGGTCCCTTGCCAGGCAGACTCTCTGCGCTCCCAAGAATAAGAATCCCGTCTCGGTTCCTGCTAAAACCTTTCCTGAAATTAATAAATTGTTTTAAAAGTTAGAAGCATTAGGGCCCTTTGCCACAGCAACGTTCCGTTTTTTGCGGGTTCAGTTTTTTGCAGGATCACGTTTAGTAGTAGGTATACGTGCTACTGTGGTAATATTCACATGAGCATATAGTTTGCAGGATACCGCAAAAGTCCGATCCGTTCAAAAGTACCTACGGTTTTGCCACTACAAACTGGACGGCTGGATAAATAACGGTATCCAGTTTAGTTACGTACATAGTTTAATGAAAGTGTTCCCACTAGCATCCTGCATACGGTGTTAACGACTGCCAATGCTATGCCGTATTTTTTTTTAAAACCCCCGACTAAATAGTTTACAGTAGCTGGAATATTTTATGTTATTTCATTTAACTTACCGGTCCCCCGCCGTGTCAGTTTAGTTAGTGTCAGTGTTCAGTTAACTATCTAATTATCAAACAATCAGCCCTTAGGGCCACTAGGTACTACTATTTAGTCGGGCCTTTTTAAATTTCTAAATTAATTTGGTATTTCACGCTTTTTAAACATCTCTTTCTGAGTGCGTTTGTGGCATCGTAACTCCCAAACGAATGAACGGATTTGGACGCAGGTTTTTCAATTAAAGCTACATTAATCAGGATGGTTCTTAGCAAGATTTCATGAAAATTTGTTGGGCTGTTTAAGAGATATCAGCTCTGAAAATAGGTGTCGCAGTTATTTTGGGGGCTTTTAACCCCTTAAAAGCTCAATATCTCAATAACGGCTGAACCGATTTGTATAAAACATTAATTTAAAAAAAAAACGCATTCAAATCGGTACATCCATTTAAGAGCTACGGTGCCACAGACAGACAGACACACACACACACTTACACGTCAAACTCATAACACCCCTCTTTTGCGTCGGGGGTTAAAAACAGGATGCAAACTTCTGTGTGTGAACACAGGTAAAAAGGTCCGTGGGAAAGAGCTCTAAATGTGCTCGCCTCCACTGTCCCGACTTTGCACGAGTTAGCGAGAGAGAGCTATAAATACATCGACTAAAACATTATCAAATTTCATTAACTTGGTTTTTTATACGCCACAGTGAATGAAAGACACGCGTTGGTTTAAAATGAGACTAATTTCCCGTACCATTACGACACTTACGTAGACTAGACTATAGTAAAATAGAAAGGTAGGTCATCTTCGGCCCTATAGGAGTTTGTTGTCTATGACCACTCGGGCGCTAAGGTTGTTCATATACGACCCTAAGAGCTGAGTTGCTGAAATTTTGCGTCTGTGCACGTTGTTAGATAATTGATACACACGCAAGCAAACGAGGTGACCCGGCTCGGTCCGTCCTCTCGCTCGCGGCGCGGACTGTCGAGGTAGGTACATAAGCAAGCCGCGTGATATACTTTTGTTTAAAGATAAAATATTGTTCTAGTTACACTATGACTAGACGGTAGTGCCTCTCTAATATATCTACTTGTCATTTTGTTTTACTTAGCTTACTTTTTGTGTTTATACTCCAACAGTATCTGATTACAGACGTGTTTGGGGGTGTCCTCGTGGTGCAGCACCGAGTGCTCGTCGTACTCCCCGTCCACAACGCCGCAGACCTCACAAAACATGCCCGTATCTTGCATCCTGCTGCAAATATCAAAACTTTTTATTCCACAGTAGAGGACGCCCGCGACTTAATACGCGCGTAATTATATACACATCAAAAACATGTAACAACCAAAAAAAAGACGTAACCAACAATTAACTTAGGTATATTATATAACAAGTATGTGTTTAAATGTCTTTCTAATTAAGTATATTTAGTCATATATAATAGTCGGGGGACAATGTCACACAAATTGACCTAGTCCCAAACAAAGCTCTATAGGCTTGTACTATGGGTAATACTTAAATATATAGAAAACCTCCAAGACTTAGAAAAAACTCAATACCCGCGCCCATCACATAAATGCCTGCCCTTACCGAGATTTGAATCCGGGACCGCTAGCTTCGTAGGCAGGGTCACTACCAATTTCGCTAACGTGTCGTCAGTAATTAATTATTAGATCATCATCATCATCATCATCATATCAGCCGAAAGACGTCCACTGCTGGACATAGGCCTCCCCCAAGGCTCTCCACTTAGACCGGTCTTGTGCCTTCCGCATCCATCGCGATCCCGCCATCCTTACGATGTCGTCGCTCCATCTTGTTGGAGGCCTACCAACAGCTCGTCTCCCGGTCCGTGGACGCCATTCGAGAACTTTCTGGTCCCATCGGCCATCAGTCCTGCGAGCAATGTGCCCCGCCCACTGCCACTTAAGTTTCGCTATTCTTCGGGCTATGTCGGTAACCTTAGTTCTACTGCGGATATCATCATTTCTGATTCTATCCCGCAGAGAAACCCCGAGCATAGCTCTCTCCATAGCCCTCTGAGTGACTCTGAGCTTTCTTATGAGGCCCATCGTTAGCGCCCTCGTCTCAGATCCGTAAGTCATCACTTGCAACACACACTGGTCAAAGTCTTTTGACTTTAAACACTGCGGTAATTTGGACGAAAAAACACTGCGAAGCTTCCCGAACGCTGCCCAGCCGAGTCGGATTCGACGAGTGACCTCTTTCTCGAAGTTGGACCTACCTAACTGGACCGTTTGTCCCAGGTATACATAGTCGTCAACAACTTCGAGTGCAGAGCCTCCGACAATCACGGGAGTTGGCACAACATGGACATTAGACATGACTTTCGTCTTGTCCATGTTCATTTTCAGGCCAACTTGGTCGGAAACTCTGCTGAGGTCAGCGAGCATAGCACTGAGGTCCTCCATGGTTTCAGCCATGACTACGATATCGTCAGCAAATCGAAGGTGAGTGATGTACTCGCCATTAATGTTGATGCCTCGTCCTTTCCAGTCCAGAACCTTAAAAGCATCCTCCAATGCAGCGGTGAACAGCTTCGGAGATATCACATCCCCTTGTCTGACTCCTCGCTGCAGAGGAATAGGCTTTGTGCTCTGGTCCTGTAGTCGGACGGACATAGTGGCGTTTTCGTACAGACACTTCAACACTTCGATATATCGGTAGTCAACTTGGCACCGCTGGAGAGACTGCAGCACAGCCCAGGTCTCGATCGAATCGAAGGCTTTCTCGTAGTCCACAAATGCAAGGCAAAGAGGGAGGTTATACTCTTCAGTCTTCTGTATAACCTGCCGCAACGCATGTATGTGGTCTACGGTACTATAGCCTTTTCGGAAGCCGGCTTGTTCGGGAGGCTGGAAGTCGTCAAACCTGCGCGCGAGACGATTCGTGATGACTCTCGAAAACAGCTTGTAAACATGGCTCAGAAGTGAGATGGGTCTGTAATTCTTCAGCAAGGTGTTATCACCTTTTTTGAAGAAGAGCACCACCACACTTCTGTTCCATGCTTTTGGCGTTCTCCCTTCGTGGAGGACGGAACTAAACAGCGTCTGAAGGCCTTTAAGAACTGGTTTACCACCCGCCTTCAGGAGTTCGGCTGTAATTCCATCGTCACCTGGGGCCTTGCCATTCTTAAGCTGTTTGAGAGCCATACTAATCTCGTACAGGCTGACGTCCGGAATATCATCGGTATAGTGCCGGGTTAGTCTAGCCCTCGGGTCTTTGGCTAGATTTTCAACGGGTGTTCGGGTTGTCGTGTAGAGTTGCCCATAAAACCTCTCGATTTCCCCCAGTACCTCAGGCCTGGATGAAACGATCCTGCCGTCGTCGGTCTTCAGCTTCATCAATTGGCTTTGGCCAACAGACAAATCTCTGGTAAAAACCTTAGAGCCCCTGTTACGCTCAATAGCCTCTTCAATACTTTTAGTATTAAATCGGCGTATATCGCGCTTCAGAGACTTTGATATCTGTCTGTTGAGCTGCCGATAGCGACAAGCATCACCAGAGGACTGCAAAACCATCTCGCGCCTAACCTCCATGAGCCTAAGGGTGGAGTCCGAGAGCTTCTTGGTTCTGGCACGGCGGATCTTAAAGTATTTAGACCCAACCGCATGGACAGCTTCCACGAACCCGTCGTTGAAATCGTCCACGTCACTTCCTAGGCATTCGAAACGGTTTTGGAGTTCGAGCTGGAAGCTCTCGGGGTTTTGGAGCTGGGCGGGTGCCGGGCGGAGCGTAGACTTCATCAGTCGAGACCTTTCAAGCTTGAACTGGATATTCAATGAGCCTCGTACCATACGGTGATCACTCCCGGTTTTAACCGCACTGATCACGGAGACATCATTGAATATGTGCTTCTTCGTCGACATGATAAAGTCTATCTCGTTCCTCGTTACACCATCAGGGCTCATCCAGGTCCACTTCCTATGCTCACGTTTTCTGAAGAAGGAGTTCATCATATAGAGTCCCTCCTTCTCCATAAAACTGGCCAGTAGGTGACCCCGGTGATTCCTACGCCCCACTCCAAATTTCCCCACTCTCAGCTCTTCACCGTCTCGTTAATTATTAGATAGTGCTAATTAATATTGGTGTTAAATAACTGTTCGTGCCCGTGCGTTGAGCGATTTGTTTTTCATATAAACCTTGCCTGGCAATTAAAGAAAGAAAATACATTGATTAAGAATACAAAATTATTACTTTATTCGTTTGGAGTACCTATGTGTTATTTGTATGTTGACGATAAAACTAGATTAATTTCTTACATGGATGTTTCTTTACTCCTTATGTTTATTGGAAATCTCTTACCCGTATTGAATCTTTTGACTAGTATTTAAAAATAGTAAGTGTTTATTTTTTGGATTTTAGTTGGTTTGATGGCTAAGGTAAAATAAACTGTGAATGCAGCTATATTCATCTGATTATTAAATTTGAAGTACCTACATCCCATTCATGACCCATTGATTTTTAACAGCCTGTTTAAGTAAGAATCGACTAAGGGAATGAGGGCTTCTAGTACTGTTAGGTGATGGGCTTGCAACCTGTCACTAATACACTGGTAAACATCTTAGCCTGTTTGTGCAATCTGTGGTTACAGAATTGCCAACAACTCCTGTTGTAGTTGTTGGTATTTCTGCAGCTCTGCCTACCCCACTCTGGGAATGAAGGCGTGATAATATGTATGTATGTATTTATAAGTAAGGCAGTAAAAGAATTAATACATTTCGCATAGCTATAAAATGTGATTTACATACATACATTAACGTCACGCCTTTATTCCCAGAGTGGGGTAGGCAGAGCAACAGAATACCAACAACTCTAAACTTGTTGATAATTCTGTAACCACATTTTGCATACTCAGGCTAAGATGTTTACTGTGATTTCTTACTTTGTAATGTAGTAAATAATTAAATCAGCGAAATTTAAAATACAGAAAGTTTGTCACAGTAAATTTTTTTTTGTTGTACAGTAAATTTTAACAACAAACTTAGAGCAAAATTGCTTATTTGAGGTGAATTGTAATTTAATCAGGTTACACAAAGAAGTCATTTGTAATTTGAGTTGATGACATAAGCTGTCATTAATTGTAATCTATTAAATGATTCCTTGCATTAACCTTTGGATAGCTGATTAGCCTATTAGGTACCTTGGGAGCCAGTGTCAACGGCTACTTCGATTTCTTTGGCATAGGTCAAGGGTGTCAGATTTCAACACTTAAGTAGGTTTGTTAAACCGTGGGAATTTTGTTTCTATTAAATAAAATAAATAAATATCAGGTGTCAATCTCACACAAATCCACCTCATCCCAAACTAAGCTCTAGGCTTGTACTATGGGTACTATACAACGATAAACATATATATAGAGAAATACTTACTTAAATTCATAGAAATCAAACTATCTGCCCTCACCGGGATTTGAACCCTGGACCGCTGGCTTCGGAGGCAGGGTCACTCCCAACTAAGACAATGTGTCTATTGACATGAAATTGGATGTTTTTTGTTAAGACTTGGATGATTAAGCATGTCAACTTATAAAATTGTGTAGGTACCTTGAAGTGGGTCTAATAGAGATTTCAAAGTAAAAATAAAATTAATTTGTATGTACCACCAAGATTTTAAAGCCATCTACATCAAAAGCTCTGGCATAACCACCAATGTTAAACCACCTTGGCTTTTCTCGGATGAAAATAATTCATGTGGAATCTTTTTTTAAATGTGCTAATTACTAAAGATCCATCACATTCGAAAATATTGTAAAGCAAAGGAACAAACAAACAAACATTCAGATTTATTAATGTATGTCATTGCCACTAAATGGTTCTACTTGATTTGGATTGACACCATAAATATTAAACTGATATGAGAAGTAGATTTGAGAATTAAACAGTTAATTATAAACATGTTGAATCAACAAGCGAATAGGCAGCTTGCTTATGCTGTTTCTCTGTAATGTTTTTATTAGGTGCACATAAAGTATTGTGTATTGCATTATAGCTAATGCTAAACAAAATGAATACTGCTATGGCACATTGACTTATTACCATCAAGAGGCAGCCCAAGATGTTGTTGTTCTTGTTTGAATTGTATAATATAAAATACATATAGTAGTAGTAAATATCAATAAGTTATTAACATAATGTTATCTAAATAGTGCTGTGGGTATCTTTCCACTGAATGTAATTTCTTTTCTTTATGACTTCCTACAGTACTTCCAACATTCAGCTAGCTATGCCAATTAAACTTGCACTTGTAACTTACAATACAACGTGTTACAAAATAACCCGTAAAAAAGAAATTATGAAAGTATTGTCAACCCTAGTATACTGTATACCTAAGATACTGAACTGACGTTATTTAATAAGGGTTGACACTACTTTTGTAATTTCTTTTTTACGGATTATTTTGTAACACGTTGTATATTCAGTCAATCCCAGTATAGTCACTCGTGTTTGATAGAAAACCAAAGAATGTGGATAACTGTACTTTTATAATACCAATTGTAATTGCAATCGGGTTATTAGTAGTAATTAATATAAATGGTGCACAGGTGTTCATAATTTCTGTTAAGTATCTGTATAACAAGGGTTTTATATCCATTTCCAATCTTCACCTCAATCTCAATCTTTTGATTATAAAACAATATATTGGCAAACAATCATTTTCCCAAAAAACTAGATCAGTGCGAGTGGGACTCGCATATAAAGGGTTCCGTACCACCATACAATATTTTCTTGTATTGCGACCCCCAACTTTTACCTTCATGTTAATTTTATTGTTTGTTGTTATGGCATTTACAGTTATACACACTCTGTAAATAAAAATAAGCATCTAGCTATAAAAGTTCAAATGGTAAAGCCCTGACAGACAGACAAACAAAAGGACATTTGGGTATGGATCAATAAAAACATATTTTGTTTACTTTTATGCCATTTCAAATCTTCCCATCCCCAAACAAAACCTGTTATATTTTTCAAACATAGTATGGGATTATTATTTTTATTTGGGATCCTTTTGAAAATGTAAGAAGAACACAGGATAGGTAATTTAAACAAAGGAATATCAGAACAATTTATATAAGTAATCTAATATAATAATAACAGACCCATTATCAAAATAATTTGATTAAAAAAAAACTAGTAAAATAATAATATGTAGGTGAGAATTTCTCATGCAACATTAAAAATAAATGTTTGTGGTCAAAAAATAATATTAGGCATACTACAAGTTCAATAGCAAACAAATAAAACAATATTACATTCAATTATAACTTAAAATTAGAATAGACTATTTATTTAAATAATTAGGGTACTTAAGACAAGACTTAATTCAAAGGCAGAAATGCTGTACTTACTAGATAATTATTCAATTTGCAGAACCTAAGACTAGCTACACACTTTAATTATCGATACATGACAGTTGTTTACAAACTTTATAATTAATTTGAATATTGTTGGTCGCTCTATGAAACGACCTATACTACACTTTACTGCAATGCAATGCCACAACTATGCGGCGACTGCCGATTTTAAGAACAAAGAAATGTTTATACTTCAATTAACGTTCGCGTATTAACGGAAGAGGAATTCCCCGAACAGCGACAATGAAACAATAACAAGTGATTAGGAGTGATAACATAAACTTACCCGTGGATGCCAGTATTCTCGTCTCTATCTAATATTTATATTTGAGCTTAGTGCTTTGTGTTATGGTTTTAATATGTCGACCTGTTGATTGACAAGACAGAGTTAAAATCGGCAACATCGGCAAGCACGAAAAACTTGCCGGCGCCGTTGTACCGATGTATATTTATTATACATGTGTTGCCACAATTGCCGCAAATTTTCACCTCGCACACCACCGAAAAATAAAAGAATACTAAGCTAATTGACTTTGGATTAGATACGCAGTGCTAAACATCACAATTAAAATGTGTTAGATAACTAAGCTAAACACAAGTCATTTCACTGAGATAATAATAGTGTATTGATTAAACTTTAGAAGCCCATTCACGATCCTGCAATTGCAGTCTGCTATGGAATTGACTGCAAAAGTTGGATGTATACACACACACTCTTTTGCATAGCCGTCCATTACACAATTGAATATAGAAAAATTAGAAAAGGACCTTGAATTACGGCATCTTTTTCTCCAGGAAGGTAGAAAAGAAACAAAAGCATCCCTTTATTAATTTCCAAGAAAAGAGATGTTATATTTTCTAGCTTCAGTCCAAAGTTTGCTCTGTATTCTCCATATTATATTCAGTTTAATGCCGTCAACCGTGTTTTGTTTCATTCACGTGTCCTTTGGAAGCCGCACTATTCGTACCCTGAAATAACCTGAACTATTTATAAACTACGGCTAGGCAAATTTGAATGAAATTTGAAATGAAGATAGCTAATATCCTGGATTTAAACAAAGGATAGGCTCTTTATCATGGCGGAAAATTGAACGAAATCAATGCGGACGAAGTTGTGGGCAGAAGCTAGTTAACTAATTGTTGCTTAAAATGGCAACAAAATGATGAAACCTGTTTTTGACTTTTCGTTTCCAGTTTATCTACCGTTACGATAAATTCAATTTAAACAAAATTTAACGCAATTATAATTATACTTATTTATTATAATAATTATTTTATCTTTTTTTTTAAATATGATAATTGGCAAATAATCTTCTTTTCTAATATAATTCTAGTTTTACCCTTTGATTAAATAATCAAAGGTTTTAAGTACCTTTATTATTTACTTTGATGTGCATGAGACTGAAAATTTCCCTAGATGATTAGAATGACAGATGTCACTTTGTGACGGAATGCAACTTTTAAAAGTATTTAAGCAAAATTATCATTATTTCCAAAGGCGAAATAATGCGAGGAAAATAAAATTACATCAAAAAAGCAGATTGCTCAAACACTCAATTTATTAGATCGTACGGTTAAGATTTTAAGGTAAAGGCACTACTATAATCGTAACGTCAGATTGGCATCTGTCATTCTAATCACCTAAGACACAGACCAATAAGAGAAACCATGTAATGTCTAAGGAAAATTTCAGTATAGTTGCAAGTGGTCGGCGGAGTTCGTCAAGGCTCATGAAGGACTCAAGACGCATCCAGAGGCCCTACTTTGAAAATCGATGTTCGATGTTATGTTAGAACCATCCCTTTCTCTCGATTTAGTCTCGAGTAAAGAGTGACACGGACTCGGCACGCGAAGTTGTGTTGTACGATCGATCGCAATGTAGGATCTTAAAAATGCCCCTTTAAAGTCGGTGGTCGGTAATCTGTGGTTCATCTGTGGTTACATATATACTGTAATTCTATGGAACTTGCTAACTATGTAAACAAACAATATATTGAAATTGACATCTAATGTCAATTTTAGTATGGCGGCTTGCAAGTTCCATAGAATGACACTTTATATTTATGCTTATGCATACCCTTATATCTTGCCCTTGGTTGTAATTATGCTTATGTGATGGTTGCCATTTGTCAAAATTGTATTTCTAACCCATTTCTGACAAGACCTTTATAACGTTATGAAAAATAACGATATCTTAAGAATTAAGATATCAATACAGTATATTTTGTTAGTGTTAGGTACACAGATATTTCTTTATAATTAAAATATTTTACTTTACACCGCAACGAAACAATAAAATACAGATTCGTTGGTAAAATAGTTGTCTGTGGCGGTGTCTTGTCGGTTTAGTTTACGAAACATTAAACTTTTTTTTTTGATTAATTAGTATTCCTAACATTATGCGTAGCGATGTGTAAATACATTGTTTTTAGAAGATGTTAAATGCATAATTATAATTCTAATTTTAATTAATGTCTTTCACTCCCGTAAAGATATGTGTAGGGTAGGGAGGGGCATGTTGAGCAAGCGGGTAGGTTGAGCAATCGAAATATCTCCAAAACTAAACACCCGACGTAGAACGTCAAATGGCGGAACGTGAGGTCTGGGGGAGGAGAACACATTCTGCCATTACAAATTTACAAGTTGCCACGCGGCGTAGGAGTTGGTGACACGCATCATTTGTTTTTTTTCGAATTAAAAAGTAAAAAAAGTTAACTGTGGTATTTTACTTCTAAAATTGTGAGAATAGATGATTCAGGCATCAGGTAAGCATTATTACTTAATAAATTTTCGTGTCTTTTGTGTTTTAATACTTATGTTGTCGTAAGTATTACCAATTTTATTATAACCTAAGATTTGATAAAAATGCGTGGCACGGGGCTAGTTGGTCAGGTTTTGACGGGGCTAGTTGAACAATGCTCAACTAGCTCCTTTAGTGACTATTCATTTGTGCAATATATCTTAGTAAAATTTATTATTTTGTTGTAGAATGTGAAACTATAAACGAAAAACCACAAGGAGTTCTGCGACAAGTGAACAGTTAAAAAATGCCGCGAAAGCGGTTTTGGTGGAGAAAAAAAGTATCAACGCTGCCGCCAAAGAATACGATATTAAAAGAATGACGTTAACTAGGTGCATTAAAAAATTAAACAACCCTAGTATTCTTTATATTATATTATTACATTCAGTGCCAATCCTGCAAGCAATGGGCTCATTCAAAGTGCCAAATGACAATTATTCATATATTTGCACCCATTGTGATAGAGAAAATGATGATTAGTGGTTTTTAGGTTATTTTTCTACTATGTAAATCTTGTAGTATCCTGATTTATTTTAGTAGGTACCTATTGTTGATTACTTGGTAATAAATTATGTTTTTTTTTAAATAATCTTTATCTGTTTAAATAGAATAATTCAAGTTGAAGTCTACTTATGTATGATTTGATTACTGTACCTATGTCATTTAGAAATAAAGATTTCAGTTAGGAAAATGTGATATAGATAAAAACGAATTAACGTTGCAAGGAAGAAACAAATCTTGTCGTGTGTTGATCTCGTATTATTACATTATAATTTGAAGTTTATCTATATTACTAGGTACCGTGATTGGTAGTTCTTGAGTCCTAACTAATGAAACGTGATTCCGGAGTCAAAAACTCCGTTAAAATATGTAATTATAATAAGACTGATTGTAGTTTCTTGGTAATAAAGAAATATGAGCAATAAATATGATGATTTAATTATTTTTCTTCATGCAATTCTTACCTTGCTCAACTTACCTCATACCCATGCTCAACTTACCTCACTATCGAGGTAAGTTGAGCATGTCTAACTTTGGTCACTTTAAAGCGAATTTCTGCTAAACAATACAAAATATAGAAAATCTGTCTAGAGACGTTTATTCCCAGATACATTTCCTAACAATCAAAGCGGATATCATCTTTCTAACGCAAACCATCACGAAAGTAGGTACAGGACGATCATTCCAAAGTTGCTCAATGTGCCTCTCCCTACCCTACGTAAGATTTAATTAATTACTATGACGAAAGCGATGCGCCGTGGACCTGCATCATTGCACGCTGCGCAGCCGTGAATATACAAACTGACATTCATTTGTGGGTTCGTCGATCGAGAAATGAAAGCTAGGACTCCAAATGCGATGCCAAATTTTAAGAATATGATGAGTTACCTTTTGCCTCTATACTAGTAATTTCACTAGCAGTCTTATCGCTACACAACAATGCGAACACAGCAGTGGCGGTAGTTTATAGGATAGGTGGTAGCAATCCGGACGGACCTTGCACAAGGTCCTACTACCACAACCACTAGATTAGAAAATAAGGATATTTCAAAATGATAAGTCCAAAAAATCACGAATATTCCAATTTATTAAAAGCATAATTTAATGTAAAATAATATAATATAGTACTTAAATTACGAGATCATAATAGTGTTACGAAATAGAGAAATACATAATTAAAATTATTCTGATTCATTTACTAATGAGATCACTTATTGTAACGCGGCCACATCTGCGGGATTCGGTGCATATTCGAGTTGGTGTGTCTGTTTTTATTAATGGGTAGCACTTATGGGTTATTCGTAAAACATGGTTGTTGCGTCTCTTTCATTCAATGTGGTAAATATTAGAGGTGTAAGATCAATATTTGCAAACATGGCCAAGTGAAGTGACGCCATTAAAGTAAGAGACGCCATCACGAAACTAGTAGATGTGGCCCCGTCATAATAGTTATAAAGTTAACTATAGCAGTAAATCAATGAATACATTCTGCTAAGAATATTATTCTGGATCTTTAATTAAGGTACAGTCAAGGTTATAAATATGTATACACTTTAGTACCTTGTCACTTTAATCGCTGTGACATTTTCATATGGCAGTTTAAACATGACGTTAAATAGACAAGGTACTAAAGTGTATACATATTTATAACCTTGACTGTACTCGAGTATGCTTTGCGTTGTGTTGAGGCCACAGTAGCACGTGAGAGTATGTGGATGTTGGACCTCAGGAAATACATTAGATTCAGATGTCACGACGGGCTCGCAGGGGGTATCGGATCGGGTTGATTATATACTGCACGTTGCTGTCCACGGGGTGGGTCATACCTGGTGAATGGAAAACAATACTTAGGCAATGCTATAAATGTGAACGTAACTTTGTCTGTTTGTTTCGCTTTCTACATCGTTGGACTGATTGCGATGTTTTTTGGTTTGGAGATTAGCTTGAACCCGGAGGATGGATACGAGGTAATTTACTCCGCGAGAATCAATTAACGACTTTTGAGCGAACGGAGTTGGGGGCAACATCTAGTATATAAATGAATGTGAAAGTTAAAAGACGGTTCCCGAGGGAATACCGTAAAACGGTTTCTACGCGGACGGAGCCGCAGACAGCGGATCTTTCGTACTACACTGGAAGATAAAATAATATTGTTTACATTTTTGTCGATGATAAATCTTAAGTAGGTAAATTGACTTACCCCGTCGACTCGCACGTTTGGGAATTAAATTTGTAATTCATATTTGGTTATAAAGTAAAAACATCGTGATGAGACCTTCACACAAGGGCGAAGCAATTGAATGTGTGTAGTGTAAAGTCCCCATTACGCACTCGACCCGCGTGGGGACTGGCCTAATAGGGCTTCTATAAACGGGCCATGTTGTGCTGCAATTTGTGGCCGGGCAACTATACACATCTTGCTCTAACATATAAAGTAAGAGTAAGATAGAAATAGTTGCCGGCCAAAAATTGCATTAAAACAGAAGCCCCATATGAAAATAATCATGTGCTCAGGTGGGACAGATCGTCTCCAGGGGCCCATTTCATAAAAGCTTATAACTTGTAGGTAATACAAGTGGAAGTCTCTTTTTAATACATACTGTTAGAAAGAGATTACTGCTTGTAATATAAAGTATTATGTTATATAAACGCATCCACTACTCTATACGCAAATGATCTCGTAGACATGAATATAAGCAGGGCCTCTGACTATTCAGGTGCGTTAAAACGATATCGTGTTTGACACGTTTAAAAATCGTTTATGTCACAGTCGCCATTATTGTAAATGACATAAGAGTTATCAAAACGTTGACAATACGGAAACAGGTCAAAAACGATATCGTTATAACGCAGCGCAGTTGAATAGAGGCCCTGATAATGTGAATATACATATACATAGTCGTACTTTCTTTTAAGTCTTTACTCGCGACTTTGTCAGCCATAGAACTTGATTATCGTTTGTTTCCTTCGAGCTCTATAACTTTTTCCGGGGTATATGTTTTTAGGACATAGGATCTGTGTGTTCAATTGTATCCAAATCCGTTCAGCCATTCATGCATAACAGTCGTCTATCGCTACTCTTTTACAGAATTATCAAGAAATCTTTTTAGAATTGTTGGAATTTCTGTAGCCCTGCCTACCCCACTCATGGAATGAAGGCGTGATGTTATGTGCAATAAAGTGGTCTGCACCTGTGCACTCGCCAAGGGCCTGGTTGCAATAGTAGCCGTGGGCGCACCTCTGCCCGTAGATATCGAACAACATCTTCTCTGTGCACTGCTCCCCGGCACCCTAGGAGAGAACATTTTTTAGTAGGTAGTCAGATATTAACCAGGTCCCAAACTAAGCTTAGGCTTGTAGTATGGGTACTAGACAACGATAAACTTACTTATACATATAGAGAAATAACATAGAAAACATCCCAGACTCAGCAACAAATACTCGCGCTCGTAACAACAAAAATCTACCTTTACCGGGATTTGAACTCGTGGACCGCTAGCTTCGTAGGCAGTGTCAATACTGTGGCTAACGTGTCGTCTTTAAAGTGAAACATTAGTAGCCACTTCTACTTGTACAGAGCAATAGTGCAAGAAACCTTAAAAACACTTTTAGGTTCGGTTGAAAACTAACCTCCCTTATTAGCCAGTAGGGTAGAGAAGTAAATAAATGAAGTTTTAAAAGATATTGTAGTACATTGCCAATACACTCAAGGTCAAAGGGATAAGGAGTAAGTGGTAAGTGTTACCCGGTAGCAGTCGCGTCGGTTGCCGCAGACCTCGTTGATGTAGGTACCCAGCGGGCAGCGTTTGAACCGCTTGCCCTCGCGCACGATATCGCACGTCTCCTTGTTGGACATCCAGCCGGCACTCTCGCACACGGGACACTCCACGATGTCGCTGTTAAGGACACCGCAACGCACATATGAGGTTCTGCGGTGAAGTCCCGGTTTTATCACCGTCTTAACAAATGTTTTTGAAAGCGAATGCTTCTGCGTTAAAGATTTTAAATTAGCAAGCCATTGTGAAACATTTTGTTTAAATTTGACCAATGTTTCTAGCGGGAAACCAGCGCTGGCTTTAAAACCAGCAACGTGTTGAGCTGGGACTGTTTCATTTTGTCTGGCATATATTTTGTGTTTTGTTTGATATGATATCCAAATTTTTAATGAAAATTTGGCGTCTCAGGAATATCTGATGATAAAGTTGGAAGGTGGGAACAGGTTCTCCACTCTGGTGAGGAACTACCGAGTCCGGACTTCCTATAGTCTCAATGAGTAGTTGCTGACTCTACAAAAATACAGTTGGCCCAAACTCGTTGCAGATAGTTATTTTGTAAATTAGAAAAATAGCTATGCCAGAAATTGAAGTGCTGAAATAAAAAAAACAACAGCAGAAGTACCATCAGCAACACAGTTCACCGTTTGTGAATCTATATCACCTTACAATAAGCCTCACTAGTGGTCAGTTGACAGTAATGCTGTTTCTACAGTATAACTAGTGGTTAGAGGAACTGCACTTAAAAGATAAATAGCGTTCTTTGAATGATACGCTATCAACAATTTCCAAGTTAATAGATAAATTTAATGTTTAACGATAAGACTGAATAAAAAATAGCACTGACAGTTCAAGTAGCCTGAATTGTCTATGAATGGTTAATCCCCTGTCTGTGTTTATTTAAGTAACACAATCATGTACCATGCAAATAAATATGGATTCTCAATGAGAAATTTAACGCGATAAAACAGCGCGCACAATCCGCATTGTCATTACACTATGTACTCGTATAATAATGCTTGCCTGGGGTCCTAGGCATGATGCTAACGCTCCTAACGTTTGTCTTTTCTCATTCTCGTGCGTTACGATATACCACGTGGTCAATTGTCATTCCGTACATTCTGAGCGATGGAAAAGAAAAACGTTAGACGCGTTTGCATCCTGGCTAGGGGCTCTGATGTAGATCATGGAGGTCTAAAGAGGTAATGATGGTTACCTTTCAAGTTCCTGAGGCTCGCGCTCGATGAGGTTGCGCGAGTCGTACCCGCGGTAGTGAGCGACGCACGCGCCTGCGAGCAGCATCAGGTAGACCAGGGGGTGCATGTTCGCAGAGTTCTGAACATACCATTACAGGAATAATTACCGTGTTTTCACAAGAAACTAACTAGTAGTGGTCTGCGACTTGTAGACCGCTCAGGGCCTCTATTCAGGTGCGTTAAAACGATATCGTGTTTGACACGTTTAAGAATCGTTTATGTCACAGTCGCCATTATTGTAAATGACATAAGAGATATCAAAACGTTGACAATATGGAAACACGTCAAATACGATATTGTTATTACCGTGTAGAATCCTAGCCCTGATATCCCTTTCTAACTAGTCTAACGATGAAGTCTGGGCGAGAAGCGAGAAAATAATATAAGTTGCTACTTGAAATGGTGATGGTGTTAGACTGAAGGTTATTCTTGTTATTATGAATTTCCTGTCATTAAAACGTAAACGTTTGGGTTGTAAACCATAGTAACCACGTCATGTGTCAGGGAATTACAATGGTTGTGAATCATTTATTTTACCCATTGGGTGCAATAGTTTTAGGTGTCATATCAACTTAAATGTTTTAGGTTTAACAAGCCATTGGCCGTAGACAAGATGCATTCGGCAAACGATATCGTTACCCGTGTTTAATAATATAATGAACTAGCTGTTTTCGCGTAGAAGTCTTTTATCGCTATTCCCTCAGGAAACGTACAATTTTTTGCAATAAAAACTACCCTTTGTCCTTCCTTGAGACTCAAACTATCTCCATACCCAATGTCATTTAAATCGGTTCAGTAAATCCAGAGACCTCTTTATACTATTAGTATATATCGAAGTATAGATTGACGTAAGCTTCCGGACAATTTTAGTTTTCGAAAATCGTATAAGTTGTCGTTATGCATCTTGTCTAGGGCTGGGATTCTACGCGATAATAACGATATCGTATTTGATGTGTTTCCGTATTGTCAACGCTTTGATAACTCTTATGTAGTTATGTCACTTACAATAATGGCGACTGTAACATAAACGATTCTGAAACACGTCAAACACGATATCGTTATAACGCATTAGAATAGAGGCCTAGGGCCTATTAGGGTTATTTTTAAGCTACGAACGCTACGTGCTACGGCGTAGCGCTAATGAGCGGCGGGCCTGGGCCTCTATTCTACTACGTTATAACGATATCGCGTTAGACGTATTTTGGAATCGTTTATGACTAGGTCGCCATTATTGTAAATGACATAAGAGTTATCAAAACGTTGTCAATACGGACACATGTCAAAGACGATATCGTTATTACCGTGTAGAATCTCGGCCCTGTTTTATCGTTTTCTAAAATTAATAACAAGTCCGATCACCTTTTAAAATATACGTTTGGATTTTTTCTTTTTTTTTCTTTATTAGCGATTAGAAATTAGCCGTAAACAATGCTGTTTAGGAAATATCTAATAGATGTACGATAATGTACCTTTATAGGTATTCAAACAAAAGTATTCCTTATTGTCGGTATTAAATGGTAGGTAACTTAATTACTCTCAGTTTATATCGCTCTATCACTATCACTACATAGTATAAAACAAAGTCGTTTTTTCTGTCCCTATATACCTATGTATACTTAAATCTTTGATACGGTTTTTTTTAATAGATAGATTGAAGAGGAAGGTTTATATGTATAATACTTTAATCCGGAGCGAAGCGAGGGCGGGTCGCTAGTATTTTATAATATTATCAATAAATGAGTATGGGTAACACTCCCAAATCTAACTTAAGCCAGTATAATTTATTAACAGTATTAGTTGTAAGAAATCTATGAAATTAAATTTTCCTCATCAACAAGTCCTCCCACGAACATTTAAAATTTCTGAATCATTTTTAACTCTATTTTGAACGTTTTTGTCAGAATCGTCATGTCGTTGTGAATGAAGCCGTCAGTGGGCGGCGGCGTCAACATCACGTCGACATCACGGGACGTCTCATGTTTATGTATTTATGTATTCATTTAATTTTATAACATACACAGGTACTTCAATGCAGCAAGTTTAGTGGTTGTAGGACCCTGTGCAGGGTCCGTCCGGATCGCTACCACCATCTTATCCAGTAACCACCCGCCAAGCAACAGTGTTTGAATTGTTGTGTTCCGGTGTGGGGATAAGACAACCGGTCAAATTACTAGCATAGAGGCATTCCATCTTAGTCCTCAGGGTTGGTAACGCATTTGAGGTCTTAGGATTATAGTCTTGAGAATTCAAATGTCTATGGATCTCAGATTCCACTTACCATCAGGTGGCCTGAGTGTTCGTGTGCCTTCTCCTTAACATAAAAAAAAAATAAAAATAAAAAAGCAAGTCTTAAAGGGCCTAGAGGTCGTGGTAAAATCTATGCAATGCGAAATATAAAAATCCGAAGGTCTGAAGTATTTGTATAGGCTTTAAAGCAGGTCGTGAATAAATAAAAGATAAACCATGGTATCTACGGTGTTTGTTTGATCTAGTATTTTATAGAGGTTTTTGTACACAAACTTGAGTATGTCAGTCTCACAGGGAGACTATTAAAGTAATAGAGAGTTGCTTTGCAAATGTAGAAATCAGAATAGCACCGTTAACAACGAGCATGTCAGCACTGTATTCACTTCACCATTCATTATATAAATTCAGGTGTGATCCAACTATTTATCCCTGAGACCTACAAATATATATTCTTTTTAAAGTTTTATTACAACATTCACACAAAGTTCTAAAGAACTGAAACACTCTCATCATATTTAAAAATTGATTTATTGTCGTAACGGCCACCATACTACAAACAAGGAGATATTTAATTTTGTAAGTGGGATTTTGTATCTAACAGCAATGAAATAAAGTTCAATTATCTTTGCTCTTAAATGGTATTTTTAACTAGGAAACAAATAAAAATAAACTTTATACTCATTCGAATAAAGTTCAAACTAAATTGCCTCGATTATGTACCCTCTATAGCATACCGGGGCTCACAGAAAATCCCAGGGGAGGGTGGCCTGATCAAACCAGAGAACCCTGAACACTTTACTTAAAGTGGTACTGTACCAAATACTTTTTATTACGGTCAGAGTAAGTACGTCTTGCTTGTCTGTTAGGTTCACATGCTGTCACGTGTCCTGCTGTCACCTGCTTGGGTCCAGGGCCTTTATTCTACTCGATAAAACAATATTGCCTTTGTCAATGTTATCGTACTTTTTTTTAATTCGGCCGCCATTAATGTCGAGTAAATAAGAGGTATCGTAACGTTGACAGCACGATGAAGTATCAAAAGCAATATGGTTTTATTAGGTATAATAGAAGCCCAGTTATGATTTGTGTTTTTAAAGAGAATACGCATGTTCTACGTACATAACATACGTATCTATCATCGAAGTGTACCATATAAGCAAGATAAACATACAACAAATCCGGAAAAGTTTTTTGTTGTTTTTTTTTTTGATATTCGTTTGAGTTTCTGCTTTGGACTCAGGATTTGCAGGTTATTTGAAACTTTCAGTAGCTGTGCCACGCGTGTTGTTTCTTTTTTCCACGTCCATTCAATGAATTTATATTTAAACATTTTATAACTTTATTTGTGCGGTGTGGTGGGCGACGACTGGATCCCTCTGAGACTACTCGCCGAGCGCACGTATACAAAGTGTATTTTTACCAAGACTGTTGACGGGGGCGTGGCGTTTGTTTACTGTTTTACCGCTTGTTGTAAGGGTTCCTAAAACGGGAACCTTATTAATAAGACTCGAATCCGCTGTCGGTCTGTCCGTCAGTCACCACGCTGTGTCTCAAGAGCCGTGATAGTTAGACAATTGCAATTTTCATAGATGATGTATTTCTGTTGCTGCTATAACTGAGTGAATAGGGCAATAGGGTTTTACGGTACTAGACAAGAAAAAACCGATACCTTTAAGTACATTACAATGAGACATTTTAGGAATAGGAACAGATATTTGTAGACAGGGTTTGTCTTTGATGAATTGTCGAATTAACTATTGTTAAAAAGTAGCTTGTGTTTACGTATTATTTTTGAGTAATGCCAGAGATTGTGGCGTCAATCCTATTTACCAAGCATAATTGCTTTGCTTGTTTATTGTTGGGAACTGTTGACAGTCAGATATGGACCCAACGACGCTAGACTAGACAAAAACTACGTATTAATTATAATAATATCTTGTTATCTATAAATTGCACGCTGCCTAGTCTTTTTTCGAGCTTGTTTAGCCGAAAACATACAACGTACATCAAATCAAAGTCTATATGGACTGTATTATGTGAGAGATATATATATAGGTTTGATTTAAGAAGTCACTGACATGGATTGGAATTTAAAAATAAAACGTCATTGCTCGGTTTGAGTGTAAATAAAACGTACTTTACAAATTCCACGTCCATTGCCGTTTATGTGGGAAATTAAGACAAATGAGTGGATAAAAGCGGTAAGTGATAATGAAATGTGCGATAGCGAAGAGGGCGGGATGTTTAGTGGTGCGGCAATCTGCGCACGCGCTGCTTCGCCGCCCGCCCAGCCGATCGCCTGTTCATTGCGCATTCATGTGACACACTTCGCCTGAAGCGGATCGTAAAATATTTTTGAGAAAAACCTTTTTGTTAAGAACTTTTTAATTACTACTCTACCTTGTTGAATAAAGTGGAAAGTCAGTGTTTTGTTTATAAAGTTCGAATTTTAAAACGAAATGGGTATGATTTCGCGAGTGCGTGGACGCATAAGGAGTGATTCTTTCTCGAAAATTCATGCGTTAAAATCAGAGGATAAAATCGCCAACATTGGTAAGTGTATATTAAATCCGCTTCGACTTCAAAGTGCTGTAAGATGCACTTAGTGGTTAACAACTTGGGTTAACTGGTGTGCCTAAGTTATTTAATATGACCTAGATATATGACGTGACGGGTAAATAGATGTCTTTAAATTTAAGCACCTATGAAATTAGTTTTTTAAAGATTTCCTTTAAAGGTGTAGTGTGCAATTATTTGTTGTTATTTTCCTATGCAATGACTCATCGTAAGCCAAATCGCACGTGGCTGTGACAGAAAATTGGAACATGAAAACAAAATACGCGTTAATATTTGATACTATATCTAGACATGTTTACTGTCGCTGCCCGAGGACGACGCACAAAGAAACAGAAAACAAAGTGGGTCAATAGCAATAATTTGGCTGTCAAGGTTGTCACAGTGAGGCCAAAGACATATTTCGTGCAGGCTAGGTTAGCGACGAGGAAGCGACGCAGGACGACCGCCACCTGAATAATTACCTACTTACTCAACTCATAATATATTTTGAAAGGTCAGATTTTATAAAAGATATGCGCTCTCGTATTTTGCATCTGTATACATATAATGCACTTTTTTAAATTGGACTAAAATAGCTGTAAAGATTTAAAGTATATTTTATGCTCTCGAAACGGAAGGTTACAGTTTATCGAGCCTTCGTACGGTTTCGGTTTTTATTTTAATTGGAATAAGACCTGATTACAAAAGCAAATTGAGCGTGTTATGACATATTTATAGTTTTTACGTGTGAAACTAAGCTTAAGAATTTTATAATAGGTCTAGCTAGTATCTCGTCGCTTTAACGCCTTTGACAGATTAGTGCAGTAGTTCAAACAGTCGTTAACGTGACAAAGCACAAACAAATGACAAAGCCAACCGTAGTTAGAAGCTATGCGTCGCCTATGAGGGCATAAAAACAGCTCAAATTTTAAATATTTTAAACCTTGTGCTATTTTCCGTCTCTGCCCGAATAAATCCTACATATTTTAAACTTGCGACCATCGTCATTGTTAGTTATTCTTATCTCGGATAGCATGGGCCGACAAATGAACCATGAGCCATGTGATTCTCTTATTATAATCACTTTTAACTCGACGGACGAATTACTAACCGGCGAGTTTAAATTGTCCCAAAAAAGCGAACAAACAACATATAAGCGCATGTCGAGTTAGGTCCCTAGAGGGGGCTTGCTCGCTCGTTTAACCAATCGACAAAGAGACCATTTTCAAGAGTATTAAACCAATAAAACCTCAGATTGTCGGCTCACGGGCTTACTGCATCAGATTACGCTGCACCAAATCCTGCTGCACTGGTACACGGCCGACATCTTTTATGGTTCTAAATTAATCTCTTCGAGTTTAACAGTTTTCCGGTTGCATGGATGACTTTATTTTTAACTCAATCTCGCAAGGAAATTCTGAGCAATGATTAATTATTACCTCCCTTACAAAAACCAAATCTGTGCTAATTTATTTAATTAATGGGGAACCCTCATCGAAATCCGTTACGTGGTTTTGGAGGAGTTAACGGATATACATACAGACCGGCAGATAGACGCGGAAAGCTGCTTTGTTTTATACTAAGTTTATAAAGAAGATAAAGATATGTAACCTTCTTCGAAGTCCTTTGAGTGACTAAGACATTTCCTATGAGGTCATCGCTGACAACGCTCGCTGATCTAGGACGTGCGGTTGGTAGTGGTGGAGTTGATTATGAAATTCAGCAGTCGGTCTGTCGTCGGATCCTGCTATTTATTCTGCCTAATTAATCTTCTTCCTTCCAAAGCAAAGATGTAATTTTCAATTCTAAACAATTTTCATGAAATTGATTAGGGTATTCTTTCCGAAGAACAGCTCCTCAATTTCATAGATCGATAGGTGACCAGAAAACATTTTCATTGCGTGAAAGGCTTTCGAAAAAGAACTTAGTTACACACCTTGCATTGTGTTCCGTTGTGGGGATAAGACTACCGGTGAAATTATTATCATACAGACTTATTATTCTTCCATATTAGTCTTCAGGGTTGGCAGCGCGTTTGCAGTGTAAGGACTGCAGTCTTGAGATAGCAAATGTTTATTAACCTTGTGTGCTCGTTTGCCTTCTCCAAACCATAAAAAACATGTCAATGGACTGGAACAGCTTGCCCCCGCATGCGGAGCATATCGATCATTAAAACTGAGCTTTAACTCTCCTCAGTGTGGCTGCTCTCGCTGGTGCTGCTGCTGCCGTACTGGGCGCCGCGCGGCCTGCTGGTGGCGCTCGGCGGCGCGTGGCTGATGGCCGCCTATACCTGCCTGGTGCTGCCGGTGCTCATCTCCGCCAACTACCGCTACCCCGCCCGCTGGTACCCCGCCGTCGTCAAACTCGCGCAAAGTGAGTACAAATAACGAGCATAATTGATGATTAAACGAACTTACCTTTAAGTTAAGATTTTGCTTTGTCTTGGGCGCCTTTCGCAAAGAGATTAGTTTCGTCACAATGTAGTATAACAGGATGGTACTACTACTCTGGTGCTTGACACTGGTCGTACAGTGGAACTTGTTCGAGAGATTAAAACACTGCAAATTTTTTAGTGGCTCCTGCGCATTTACGTTGTCTTTCACGTTGAAGTGTATAACCGTTCTAGGTAATTTTCGTTACCCTTTTTACTATCGAAAGGAATCATTTACAAATAAAGATATCTCTTAACGCATTTAAATTGTACGTCAATAAAAAGGAAGTTGCATTTATTCAAGAAATACGTAAAACGTTTAGACCAATCCCAACATTCCCAACCTATCGCAGCAGGTATTAGGTTTAGTTAAGTTGACAAAAAGTACTTAAAGCCAACCATGAGCACATCTATTGTTTAATTGCTATCTTCAAGTAGGGTTGTAAAACAATAACGCGGGTGTGTCGGAAGGTTTAAAGGATACTGTGAACAAGCAATCTTTATAGTACCTACCTATTGATGTTGTTAGTCGGCATTACACTGCACGTGCGTTTTTAATTGTGACCCGATTGTCATATATGTCTAAGTTTTAATTTACTATGTATCACTAACCAGCTAACGACACTTTAAATTATATTTAATGTAGACTATAAGAAAAAGTAACATGCATAACATGCTAGTAGTAGTAAGTGTTGATTTATTGCTGAAGACATTTTAATTTATATTGAATGTTATTAACCATGACAATACCGTGACAGCTTAAAAAAAACTTACATTTCAAAGGTCAGTTTTATTACGTCTGTTTGTTATCTTTTCCTTTCATGTTTAGCAACAAAAGAAGTGGTAAAATCCCACTTTAACTGCATATTCGTCATTTTAACTAGAAAAACCTACTTATAGAAAAATTATCTCTGTACTTATCTCGGACGTTTAACCGTTAGGTTTTTATGGATACTTGGGTTTTAAATTACTTACATTGTTTTTTTACAGTCCATATTTTAAATACTCGGTCGTAGAGCTATCAATGACATATTTTCTAATTTGACTATAGTTAAGCCGCGATATGATCTAATGTTGTAAAATCAATATTTATGCATGGTTCTCCTGTAATATAATTATCCAATATTGCGCTCAAATTATTTGACACGCCTTAAGTATCTACCTCATAGATTCATGCCAGATATTTTAAAACTCAATCTTGGACAATATTGAAAGAGGAAGTTGCACAAACAATCCGATGTGTGGAAGGGAACTCGGTGAAATACATTGACTGTTGAGATTAAGCGATCAACGTAACGAATCGCGATTGAGAAGATATTCAGCAACTTTCTCTGAAACGCGGGTGCAGTCTAAACAGCAAAGCTATTTTAAAACTTGATTGAGAAAGGTTCCTGTAATGAAAACAACGTCGGCGCATCACGAGGCAAAGGCTAAAGTCTGTACGATTGGCAGAAATCTCCGCTAGGCCGGGTGTTGTCTTTATTATTTTCCTTGGAGAATGACAATGTTTATCAATGTACTGTATTTTTGTGCGACAACACCGCTCTGTGCCAATTTACTGACCTATGCTGCGTGGGCGCAGTTTGCATGGATTTTTATGTTCCTAGTCTACACCAGACTGACTGAAAACAAATAATATCACAGATTTTTTTAGAATTTAGAGCGTGGGACGCATGTTCAGTATTTTGTTTTAAATAACAAAGTGTTAGTTTAGTGGTAACTATCGGCGTGGATATACGAGTATCATGCATGAGAAATAAAATACCATTTTTTTTGTTACAGCTAGAACCTCGTTGTTGTAATAATTCACCAGCGGTACCCAGAATTCCCAGTCATACTTAAACAATATGGCTGACAAGTGTTTTCAAAACATTTACGAGTGCTAAACTGATATGCATAGGTATTTTAGCAGCGGCATATGTGTTTCAAAATGTAAAACTTTACTCAATGTACACACTATTATTTTGCGGCAGGCTAAGGTCAATCCGAAGGTGGCATGGAACTGAGCCACTGAGTTTTCATGCGTCTCTTCGCTAGGACGTATCCATTAAGGACCTACTTAAGCGCTAGCCGCTAAAAGTGCCACATTCGGTGTGGGTTTAGTTTACACTAACGTCTTGGTCCTTCGACCCGAATTAGTAAGTATACGATATCATCGCATCATGTTGCATCTAGTAAGACTCGTAGGTACACTCATTTGGCATTAAGCGATATAGCCGTCATGTGAGAAAGTCGGGTCATTGTCAATCTGAATGGGACGGAAGCGAGCGCGGGCGCAGCGCCAGTGCGCGTGCGTCACTCGAATCTTCCTCCCGGACGCTGTTCGGTGTAAAACGCCCCCGAAATAAAACTCGTGTATTGCCCGTCGAAGTTTGTCTCGTGCCAATATATAGCGAGGAAGCGGTTCCACAGGAAATAGGTATCGAAAGTGATCTCTAATTGTTGTTTTCCGCGAATCCACTTGTTATGATTATCAACCGTCACGAGTTGAGTAAGGCGCTATTTCAACATCGTTTATAAGGTACACTTGTTTTCAATGTATCGTCACTATAAAACCATTTCGAAGAATTTTACTGTCCCTATATAATTCAATGTCGGATAAAAAACAAGTAGTTTATTGGTACATACAACTTATTTACCTTCAATGCGAAAAAAAAAGATATAATAATGCGAAACAATCTTCTAAGCTTCTTAAAATTGTCTTTTTTCAATATAACCTAGGGTCAAAGTCCTTTAAGATCTTCGCGTGTTTTATAAAGACAAAATATTAAAATACCATCATGTAATTATAGACACAATGAATCAGTACCTATGTGCATGTTCCCATTACACTGCATAGGTACAATTCTCGTTACTCTATAGACGGAGGAGCAACTAATACATTTATAAACTTTACTGTTACAAAGTTTCAAGCGATTTGGCGTACCTACGGGTAGATCTCACTATTCCCATTTCCCATTGCAGTGGTAATACTGAGACTGCACTTTTTTTTCAAATCAGTCTCACTATTCCTATTGAATTACGAACCGCCGAATGGTAATAGCGAGACTTACGTTCTCCTACAAAATGTCTCATTATTCCCATTTTGAGCGGTTTTTTTTAAACGTAGGTTGTAAAATAATATACTATCCTACAAAAAAAACAAATATACGCAATATAAATTTTTATTTGGGCTTTCAGTAATTATTTATGTATATCTTATAATTGTATTTACAACGGCAAACCAAAATTCTTCAAACTTTTGTGGTGGTATTTGCATTAAAATTTTACGCCATTGAAAATCATTATTACTAATTGCCTGTATAGATATCAAAACAATAATAAAGAGGTCATAATATCCGAGGGTTTTATTGGTCGCGAATAGTAGCGGTTATATAAAATGGGGATATTGATACAAGTAGTATCACTATTACCATCAATGGGAAAGCTCAATGGGAATAGTGAGATCTACCCGTACCTACTGACATTCTTCATACTAATAACACGCTTGAAAATCGTACATAAATTGACCTAGTCACTTGCCCTAGATTTTCTCTACAATCGGCGTCAGAAAAATCGCACCTTTAGAAATTCTCTAAAGAGGCCTTACACGTATTATCGTTTTTTCAATAGAGTAAAAACAGAAAAAAAACCGGTCAAGTGCGAGTCTTACTCGCGCACCGAGGGTTCCGTACAAACTTATAAGAATGTATAATTGTAGGTATTGAGGGACGAACTTGACTTTGCCGTTGAAAAACTTTTGTCAATAAATTGTGAATAAATTTCAGCTTGATACCTACGCGTTTCTGAGAAAAAATGTCTTGACAGACGGACGGACAACAAAGTGATCCTATGAGGGTTCCGCTTTTTCCTTTCGAGGTGCGGAACCCTAAAAAGGTTAGAATGAATGAAATTTGGTGAACACAAATACCTATCTCTAGTTGGCTCAAAATAAAAACACTCATACGAGTATACATTTTAAACTAGCCACAGCGGTGCTCTACAGAATAACACGCAAAAAATGTTGTGTAGGTACCAACCGTACATTTGGTAACAACAGAAAGATACCGAAAACAAAGAACTTGTTGTACGTACCCCAAAGAAAACCTTGAGCACTTTAGTGACTGTGTCATAATAAACCACGAAATGAATATCAAACGACAAGCACGACAATCTCTATAACAAGGTTCTAAGTATGCTCAATATTTTAATTGGGTGACTGTACCCTTATCAATCTTATCATTAAATATCTTGATGGCACTCACTTGTTCTTGGAGAGTTGTTTCAGAATATGGTTTTTTAAATGCCCCTGAGACGTTTCGTGGTCCTCCGGGACGCATTCTTGAGAGCATATACCACAGCGCGAATACATTTTCAATTTTAATCGGCCTAGAAAGAAATAACTGTTATTAGTTTGACTAAAGTAAACTAATAAATATTCTGCGATCAGTTAAAACTAAAAGACGCTACAACAACAAGCGTATAGGTACTTACGGATCTTATTCCAAGAAATCAATGTCGCGAGTACGTGTCGTGTTTCGCTGGTATAGGCGTATTTACAACTCGACTTATGTCACACTGACTGGTAAAGATCCACACCATTTACTTTTATCGCAACAATTATAAGCCGAGCTTATAAGTAATGACGACCACGCGCCGCGGTCTCTCACAAGCGACTGGACTGTACTGGACGGACGGACGGATAGATAGAAGAGAGTCGCTTCGCTTCAAGCAACACAACGTGGTGATTCCCTAGAAGACGCTTGTGTGTTGCCATGCTTTTTGGTGCGTCATTGACGTATCGAACCAGTGAACGCACGGCGACCGATCGACAGCCAATCGCATCCCAAGTTAAAACATTACGTTATATATAATGTTTTCAAATTTCAATCATGTAGTCCCGCCCCGCCAAACAATAAATAGTACGGTTTAATCATGAACGTAAAATTAAGTACTTATTATGGAGACTTTGTGGACTTGAAATAGGTAGGTACTTTACTTTAGTTGTTTATCACTACAAATACCGCTATTTTACCTTAATACGATTGTGAGGCGACGCTTAGGTAATTCGCGTAGCTGTCAATTTTGTTCCATACAAGCTTAGCTCCGGGCTGTAACGTTATGTTATGAAAAACAAGGTATGTACGTTTCAGTTTTCTTTGTTTCTTTCCAAGAAATATTTAGAACCGTACAAACCTAACCAGCACTAGCCTCTGCAGTGTCAGAAACAATTCACACTTTGACAGTTAAGTCATTTCGGGATTCGTTTTTCGGGGTAGGGTAGGTTAGTTTGCCTGTTTAATTGTATTGCGGTTTTAGCTTATTTTGTTTATTTCAGTTTAGTGCGTGTGTTATGTGACTTACGTGTGTGTGACCTGCTAGCTGTGGTTTCATTGGATGATTCAAACGAAAGACCAGCGCTGGCTTTTGCCAGCATAACGCTGAGTTGGAACCATTTCGTGACAACATTTTTTTTCTATGTCAGTATTTTGTTCATTTGTCTTTGTCTGTTTGTCACGAATAAATATTCTTTTTTTCTTCCAAAGATAACCAGTCATAACAATATCACCAAATTATTTTGCTGTTATAAAATTTTAGGTTTTCATAATGGGTGTGTAATGATCGGTATAAGTAGTTTTGATATAACAACTTTTGATATATTTCCATAGAAATATTCACTCAAAGGATATAATAAACTTTTGATATAACAACAACGGAGATATTTTCATAATGTTCAATTATAATGAACATTTGATTATTAGTGATATAATGAGTAATAAGATCTAAAAATATTGTGTCTGCAAGGGATCATGCGTGTAATGTAAACGCCTATGTAATTGAATGAGCAATGACTCTGGTAACCTACATATTTTGCGGCGGTGGTATTGAATAAATAAGGCAAGGGATGTTTTGTTGTTACTTAAGAGATGCAAAAAAAAACCTCGAACACTAAGGCGGAAGGTTCGCTACGCTTCGCTCCCGCCTTAGCCCTCTCACCTAACCTATCCGAGTCGCTTCTGCCCTGACCCACCTTGCTCGCTAGCTTCGCTCGCTCGCTGCAACATGTTATTATTCCCAAAATTCCAATTTTTGTCTTTATTCTTTTTGTCATATCAATTCATTTGAATAATGCATTCCAGATTATACCGCTACTTAATTATACCCACGAACACAATTATATCACATGTAACTACGTTATACCATATGACTGTTAGATAAATAGTTGTTATGTTATATATAAGCTCATTATACCTGATGATAGTTAGATCATATCAGAATATGCCAAATATTGTTATACCAAAAGTGCATTATATCCCTTAATCGTTATATCCAGTGAAAATATATTAAAAGTACGTATACCGACCGTAACGCACCCTTTCATAATATCTATGTACCTACAACTTATTTAAAAATCATGAAAAGGTTTATAGGAGAGAAACGTTACCGTATTTTGTATGGAAATGTTCAGCCTCACAATCCTTTTGACCGTCCTTTACTAATAATAAAGATGCGGTGTTTCTTATGCCATAACGTTATTATAATATCGTTATTGAACCAGTATACTTAGCGGCATTCCTCAAATATCAATTTAAAATGTATATAATTTTACCTTAAACGATATAATAACGGTACCTATGCCTAAGTCACCTTGCTACTGGCGCTCTAATCTACCCTTTAAAACGGTATTGCTTTGGAGATGTTTCCGTATTGTTTTTAACTCGGCAGCCATAAATATTAAGTAATTATGAGGTATCATAACGTTGACAATACGGAAAGATGATTTTAACGAGGTGAATAAAGCCATTGCACTTATGCAACTGCAGTGCCTCGTATACATTGTGCGACCGCGCGCTGACCTTCAAATGCCCCATCTGATACGCATCATACGCGCGTAAAATCCAACAATGAAACTATGCAATAAATAACCGCCGGCGGCGCGTGCTCAGAGAGATTTTAGAGACGTGTTCATTTTTATTTAACTTTGTGGATGAAGAATCTTTATTGGAACGACGTAATCTTCATTTACTGACTCTTGTCGCTCAGTGCGTCTCCATCGTTACAGACTCGGTCGAAAGGGAGAGACAAACAAGTCGCGGGCCACTTGTGCTAGCCTCCCGAGTACTACGACAGTAACTTATAAATTTAAAAGCTATTAAACTTTAACTGTAATTAACGGCCGCGTTCAAAGTAAAGTTACAATGATGAAGTCGTTGCTGAGTTAATTGTCTCTAAAACGTCTCAGGTAATGTCACTGTTGGATTTAACGTACGAAAGAGCCGCCAGCGGCACAACTCTTTGAATTTTAGTATTAATTAAAACTATGATTTACGTACGGACCGGCAACATCGCGGAATTAAAAACGTAATTATTACGGCATTTGGTTCTGTGATGATTTAGATTCCGTTGAGATGTAATATAACGTTAAAGAAACATCGATATGTACGAACGTAATTATAAACACAATGTACCTCCTTGTGGTTTTTGGAATATTTTTTTGTGTTTGTATAAACGGCGTCGGAACCCTACTCTGAGTATGGTCCTACAACATGCTCTTGCCCGGATTATTCTTAGTAAAATAACTGTCTTGCTAACATGTATACAAGGTTTATCCGGCTAAAAACAAATTAAATACTCAAATCTAACTACAATCGATGTTAATAGTGCTTTCTTTTGTTTTTAAATCACGTTCGGTCTTAATGGCATGTTCCATTTCACCATACCCAATATTGATTCGTGCATACTTAATGATGATCGAAGGCCGCGGATAGCTTTTTATTTTTTGAGCACTTCACCAGAAATATACTCTAAATATTTCACCAGTTGATCTAAAGCGACCTCAAATTATGGCCCCTCTGGAGATCCACTCGGTAATTTAATTCCGATTTGAGCCGATATAAACCGAGAAACGCCGAGTCCCCTAGTCTCGCGCGTATGAAAAATCTCCGTAATATCAATATAAATGTTAATCGAGACATCCCACGAGAATTAATAGAGTTGCATTATTTTTGTAATACGTATTAATTTAAGGTCATACATACGTAGATGCTGACGCCCAAATAGTAGGTGGTCTGCCATTCTAAAGTTGAATTCCGTTTGCACGTCATGGAACAGTAAATCAATAAGACGCATCTGTCAATTTGAAGGGTCGACTCCAGTGAATTGAGTGCATGGGACAATAAATGAAGGTACAGAGAAGGATAATTGAATTTTATATTTAAACATTACATGAGCCTCACTAATTTTAAATCTGATGGTTAATGAGTTTGTAATAGTGATTGGTACATAGCAGCGCCTTTGGGTTAAAATCGGCAATTTCTCTACGGGTGCAAAATAGAGCCGGAATCGCCCCCATAACCCTACTAATTTAAATATGTCATGATATTGACAAATAAGATAACGTGCATGAAGCTGCGGTGTATTTGTGTTTTGTTGTGTAATCCTGTCAAATCATTTTGAAAGGTTGCCCGTGAATTGAATTTTTAGTAGTGTAAACACTACCTCTATGGACTGGCTATTGACGACGTGAAAACAAAAAGCTTTTATACTTATGAAGAATGCAGAGCAAACTTTGAATTGAAGCGAATTGAATCCAGAAATTATAACCTTGAATTACATTACGTATGTATTGCGCCCCTTCATATTGGTGAATAAAAGAGATGCAAGGTGTTTTTGTTGCTTTTCTTCCTTCCTGTAGAAAGAGATGCAAAACATACGTGATGTAATTTAAGGTATTTTTCCTGCCTTCATTTGTTTTTTAGGTGTGCTCTCTTCATAGCCATTCTGACTCTGCTGCTGCTGTTAACAGCAGTGAGCATACTCGGGCATTAGTGTAGGTACGTTTTTCACGTGTCCGACGACTACATTCAATCTTTGTGTTATAATTTTGTCAAAAACTTTGATTTATAGCTAAATGATCAGATAAAAAATACTTTTACGAGTAAAAAAATGCTCCTAGACATATTACATAATATTAATTTTACTGTTTTTTGTTGAATTTAGTTCCCGAAGACGCCCATTTTTTACCGCGTCTAGGCCTGATGTAACAATTTCCGAATTTCGAACTTTAAATAAACTAGTTTGGGAGACTTTTGTCGTGCATGATATGATAACACTTGTTTTCGGGAGTCTAATATGTGAATTTACCTACTAACCGCCCTTAATTAATCTCTTTTAGGGTTAATATTTAACAAAATATTAACTCTAAAGGCTATAGCGTACGCCTCGCAATAATAAAAAAGAAAGATTTTTCAGTCTTTACTAAACTTGAAAACAAAGCCTAGTGTTTGGTAATGATGAATAAGCATATAGTAAAACATAGATGGATTGTAAAAACGGCTAACACAATAGTACTCATCGCACTCGTTACAAATGTCCTTCGTAAAAAAGAGATGTCTCTAACCTTTTCAACGCCATTTCAAATACAAATCCAGAGCGAATGACAACTTTGCCTCATAGATACTAGAGAGAGGTCTATTTTGCGCTGTCAACCATGGCGGAAATATCCGTCAATGGCGTTGGATAGGATATACGACCACTTTCAAAAGTGTACCGTTTTTAAGTAAGTATGTTAGTGTGCCTGACTCTTCATTAGTGTGCAGCCATTGATGTGCGGTTCATCGATAAAACACTATACCCGCCTGGATTTTGCGATTGATTACCAATTGACGATTGACCTTATTTCTGAAAGTGGACTTTGGGAGATTTCCTTTTTTGTTGTTTAATAAAAAAATAAGACAGTTTCCATTCAAAAATAATTCGTTTGTCTTTAATAATGATGAATACCTAAGTGTTGCAAAAAGTATTTGGAAGACAGTTTGTGATCGAAATAACATCGAAAGAAAAAATAAAAATTTGGGTCATTCCCTTCACCACCACCAATTTGTTACCACTAATAACAGCTGGATTTTTTTTCTCATCTTTTACCTGTGGTAACTAATAGGAATAAAAATTCCCAATTATTACCATTAACTGGGAAATATATTCCCAGTTCACTAGTGTCTAGGTGTGTACCTAACAAGTAGTATTAGATTTTTGAGCGCATCGGTCGCCAACAAACTGTCTCACAGTTTGGCGACATTTAGACTAAGGTACTATGAAAAATCTATTAACAATAAAAACAATGTTGTTACCACAGAGTACTTTAGTGTTAAAAGATGAGAAAATAAATCCCAGCTGTTACCAGTGGTAACAAATTGGTGGTGACAGGTGGGAAAAACCCAAAAATATCGTTAATCATATGTGTGGAAGATGTAAATCGTGTCCCATTTCTAATGTTTCGTGTACATACATAATACTATGTACAGATATATATAGTACTACCTAGTGGTAACTATTTAGTGGTGGTGGTAGGACCTTGTGCATGGTCCGTGCAGGTCGTTACATCTTATCCCTTTCAACGCTATTTCAAATACAAAATACTTCACTCACACGAAAGCGTGACCAAAGAAAGCGCGGCAATTCAAAAAATATACATGTGGTATTCATAAATTATAGTAGGAAAAAAGTATTTTGATATTTTGTCCAGAGGGCTTATTGACTAACGCACTCGCAATCACGATCGTTTTCATTTTGAAAATCGAACGCTCGTCTGCATACAATATGAAAACAATTGCTCCATTTTGAAGCCGGTTGCAATTGCGAGTGCGTTAGACAATAGCCCCTCTGGTCACACTTTCGTTGCCAGACTATCAAAACATTTTTTCATACTATAAGGAGTAATACCACATGTATATTTTTTGAATTGCCGCGCTTTCAGGTCACGCTTTCGTTTGCCGTACTCTATTTAACCTTGTCTTATAAAAACTCGGGTCTATTTTGCGCTGTCAACCATGATGGAAATATCCGATAATGGCGCTATTGGTTTGTGGATAAGAGAACTAAAATCTTAATCCTCACGGTTGGTAACACATTTGCAGTCTTGGTAAAAATGCAAATGTCCATGGGTCTTGGATCCCACTTACCATAAGGTGGCGTTTTTTTTTTTCAAAAGCATATACTTACATAATTAATTTTAAAGTTACTCGCCATACTGCCTACGCAGTTTGTTGGCGAGAAAACTATGCACCTATATGCGTGCTCGTTTGCTTCCTCTATCCTATAAAAAATCCGTTTTTACCAATGATGAGCACCGCTTTATGTACATCTACCTGTTTTTATTGAAAGTAAATGCCATTTGTTACATTCATTATGTAATGTAAGTTACTATATGAAGGTACTGTTTTTTGTAACTTAATTAAAAAAAAAAAAGTGGTGAGGTTAGTACGCCCAAAAAAGAAAAAAAAGTATTTACTCACAAACCTATCCTATAGCACTGAATTAGAACCACGAATGGAGAGTGCAGTAAGATAGGAGCACAGAGTAGACGAAAAACAATTTTATTTAAAATAATCATTTATTCATAAAATGTCAAATACAATATTGGCTTTAACCTAAACGTAACTATATAGGACGTAGCTAAATCTAGTCATTCGTTAATACAAAATGAACGAAGCATCAAATATGTTTAAAATATCTCTCTTCATAAAATTGATCGCGTTTAACGCTAAATTATACGTGGGGCACCAAATAGGTAGTAAACTATCAAAAATGTATATGTAACCTTAAATGATAACACTCTTAATTAAACATCACAGCTAACATGTACTTTCCTAAAAACATATTGAACCAAATGTATTATAACTAGAGTAAGCTTTGGCTTAAAGAGGCCGTCATGGCATGACTCGTATGGCGCCATCGTGTGGAATGATTTAAAACGTTGGAAAATAAATATCGCCATTGTGACCATCCGTGAAAGTGGTTTAAAAAAAGGCGCTACTCAAGTGATTGCAAACCGTATCGACTGGACACTGCACCAAAGGACGTAATTTTGTGGCGATTCAATAATAAAACATAAAAATTTCGGCTTATAATCAGGCTCGCGTCCCACCGCTCGGCGGACACTCCGTCTACCATCGTCTCAGTTTGTTTCTGTTAATTTCCCAGTTGTTCAATTCATACGGTATTACATATTTTTAAATTTACTCTCTTCCTCTAAAATACTTTTTATAAAAATATAGTCCCGAAAATCACAATAGTTGCTTTTAAAACGAAGGATTGTTCGGTGAATGTCATGCCACAGAAAGATATTTATCACTTTAAAATTCCATTGATTTTTCACATAATAAAGCCTAAATAGGTTGCGTCATGGTAATAATAGAAAACATTTTATTAATAGTTTTTTTTTTACAATTCCTAAATCCTTAGAAACCAAATTGGCCTCTTGGAGCGGCAAATAGATCAATCTGGATTTATCACATAACAAATGCAATAGCCAACAGCGAAATACATTTTATCCTGAGTAGACTACACTTTAAGTACTAACAACTCTTATAGTTACACTAAAACGAACTTAAGAAAATATATTGAATGTCGAGGCCTTATCAACATTCAACATCTTATTAATATAGTAAAAATCGATTGTGCCTCAGCCTCCATTAACCTCTACCCTATATTATATTATAATCAACCTGGCTGAGCAAATACATTCCTATTGAACACCAACACTTCACTCGTAAATACCGATATAAAAATGGCAACGCCAGAAAAATCTCTCCTTACCTTCTTTAAAAAAAAATACTTTGACCCGTAACTAACTAACATACTAGCTACCATAGAGGCATGCCATCTTTGTCCTCAGGGTTGGCAAAGCATTTGCAGTCTTAGGATTGCAGTCTTGTGAATGCAATGTCTATGGGTCACAGTTTCCACTTACCATCAGGTGGCCTGAGTGCTCGTTTGCCTTCTTAATGCCATAAAAAAACTACATTTTTGTTAATAATTTCATTTCTATTGCAACGTTTCCTTTGCATTTACATGTAATCTTAGGCTGTACTTTCGCTGTGATTATTTGTGCAGGCTTATTTAATAATAAGCGACATAAGAATAAAAGCAATAAGATGACAATGGGATCGAACACAACCCTGCGAAGTCAAACATCAGTCAAAATATCTAATTTAGTCACGGGTTCAAATATTTATAACATTTCTTAAAATCCTGACCCTGTAATATTTTAATTGATATAATTTCAGAATAATGTTAACTGTAACGTGTACATAATATCTCCTAGTATATTTGGTAAACCCGTTATTTTTCTCTAACAGCAAACAGCAATTATAAATATGGTGTAATTTTTCCAACAGCAATAAAGAAATAAGAAAATACAAAAGGACAGATAACAATGAAGGTATTAAGTTGAAACGCAGAATAAAATGAAAAGATTGTAAACATAATATCGCCCTATTACTGCAAATACCTGCTAAGTGACATTTTGGCGAAAATGATTTTATTACCCCATCGAACTGCATTTTTCAAGCTTTATAAGCTGGTAAAACCCTTTTTTCGACATGACCCTTGGATGCGAAGATGGGAAAATCATAAAGTATCATTTTATCAATTTTCTACAATTATGTACTAGTAGAAACTGAAATGTCTATGATAACAAAATGTTTTTTGTTTTATCTCCACCCAAAAACTGTTATTGGATTTTAGCTTTTATTTGCAAACCCGTTTTATAATATTATTGCCATTTTGTGTTCCGAATGTAAGTTCTAAACGTACTTTACCGTTATTTGCATTAAAGTTGTTATAGTGTAATATTTATTTTACGACATCCAAAATAGACTAAACGTGTGTATCGTTTTTTACCAGAATATTTTAATATCATTATACTACATTATTCAACAGCTATAAAAAGTTACAGTGACTTAGTTCTTTTTGCCTGTAACTTTATTCCAGTTTTAACGTGTAGTCGTACAGGAAGAACCAGCTAACAAGCGCTTACAAGCTTCGTGACGTAGCTAACTTCACTCTGTTGCGGCTCACGCGCCGATGTCACAGTGTTGATGTTTGTAGCTGTCGTTAAAAAAGTTGTTCAGTTGTTCTTTAGAAGCTAAATCTAATGATACCGAACGATAAAAATGAGTGCAAGGAGTAGAAGACTTGTTAAAATGGTTGCGGGAGATAAGGACACAAATAGTAAGTACAATTCAGATAAGTAATAAATTAATATAATAAGTAAGTTTTAGGTTAGTACAATATAAATCGATAACTGCAGATTTAAATAAATAATGAATGTGGATAGTTGTGCAAAGTAAACATTTATTAATTATTATACTTGGATAAATACAAGGTCATTCATTTCGTCGACAAGCATGAGCCGAGCTGGTAGGTTGATGTAGTTACCTATCTATCTGAGGCTATGTTTATTTGCGGAATTAATCGAGTGCTGTAATTATTATAATATATATTTAAAACAATTAAATTTAGTTGGTAAGTGAATACAATATCATGCATCGCCTAGCGTACCTACGCCGGCCGGCTGATTTGTAGGTACTACCTACCTACGACAACGTTACTAAGCGGCTCGTGGATACCTAAGTATACCTTTTCGCGCCTGTGTTCATCCGCAATATGTATAGTCTCTGTAATGTTTGGTACTTAAAACATTACAATTTAGTAAGTGAATACAATAGCGCAAGCCAGTCGGTTGATGTGGGTACCTACCTACCTACCTACGTTATCAGGTGGCTCCTGGCTACCTACACTTTTCTGCGGCTGCGTTTACTTATCTGCAGAATGCATTGAATGTCTGTAATTATTTTCGAACCTACTGAAAACAATTATCCAAATTGGCAATTAATACCTAGACCAAAATTGTGTGTTTGAATCGGCCGTAGGCACCTCGATCAAAAATTCAAAGATTTAGGTGTCATTGTGATTGTGTTTTTAGATCTTGACGATGATGTGCAATATTAATATTCTTTTATAGTGTATAATTATTATTTATATATTTTTTCTAGATGAAAGCAGCAAGAGCGCATAGCTAATGAAATGCAGCTTATCATTAATGATAATTTTTTTGATGATGACCTACCCAATTCTGAACAAGAATTCGCACAGACGATCGTTCCACTACCAATACGGCGAATTTCAAATTCGGATTCGGATTCTTTATTCAGTGGTGACTTTTCGGATAACGATCCTTCGTACTATCCAGAAGAACCGAAACAGCAGCGGCCAATAGACAACCATAGCGATGATGAAGATTTAATCACGTTACAGGACTTATTAAGCTCTAAAAGTAACGAGTTGTTCCAATCTTTTCCTGGATCTCCACAGCCTGGCCCCAGTAGTCGCAGTCACCCATATGTTGATATGGAGGAAAGTAACAATACAGCTTTGGATATTGCCGACAGAACTGACAATGTCGCTTCGGAGATTGTCCAGTTAATATTAACAGATATTTTAGAATTGGTTTGGGATCAGGTAAAAACTATAAGCCGCTGGCGTGCTGTTGATCCCAACAATTGGAAATGGAAATGATAACCCTGTGTCTGCCATAACATACCGCCGAATTTTCTCCACTCAATTCAACCTGAGCTTTTTTGTTCCAAAGAAAGATCAATGCCAGGTTTGTAACAAGTATTCCCCAGCAAAAAAAAAAAGATAGAGCTGATCTGGCTACCTATAACGAACACATAGAAAGAAAAATTGCATGCGAAGCTGAGAAAGCAAGAGATAAAGAAAAAGCGGGGACTGATCCAACCTTTCTATTGGTCTCGTTTGATTTGCAAGCTATTTTACAATTGCCATGCTCGAAGATTGGCTTACTTTATTATGTGCGAAAATTGACCGTATGTAATTTAACTATGTTTAACTATGTATGCTTTACCTAATAATGCTTTTTGCTTTCCTTGGTCCGAGGTACATGGCAAGAAGGGAAGCGCGGAGATAGGAACAATTTTTATACTATTACTTGTCTTCTTGCATCCCGCGTCACGTCACAAGTATCTCTTTGTTGTCCGACACCTGCGGTGGACAGAACCGTAACCAAAATGTTGCAGCTATTTTGCTTTGGGCTGTTAACGAAATAGAGCACTTAGAGAGGCATTCCTATATGGAAGCAGATTCCATGCACAGCAGCATTGAAAGTGCGAAAAAACACAAGGACTTATACTCAATGACAGATTGGAAAAACATTTTTAAGAGTGTTAGATCAAAAGGAGTCTACAAAGCAGGCAACAAGAAAGTGAAGAAAGATCCTTACAATGTTAAAGAGTTTAAGTACAATGAGTTCTATGACCTGAAACAACTTGCTGAAGCTACAATAAAAAACAAAACTAAAGACTGCAATGGGAACAAAGTTTCTTGGCTAAAGATTAAAAAAAAAAATATGTGAAGGGTGTCCCAAAAATCTACTTCAATTATAATGCATCTGAAGAGTATTTAAATTTTGATACCAGAGCAGTTGTACCATCTCGCAGAAATGCAACTCCTCAATCTGGCCCACGATACAGCACAAGAAAAGGAAAGCAACGCAACAAGTCCAATCCGAATTCTGTGGAACCACTTGCACTCCTACAACATGGATTAGAGAAGTTGTACAATAAACCCTTGGCGATCTCTGCAGCAAAGAAAAAAGATTTACTGAGTCTTTGTCAAAAAGGTATCATCCGGAAGAATACCACGGTTGGTATCACGGGCTCCATTGTGAGAACGATATTGTCGACAGAGTTCCGGATATTGCAGCCTCAGATTCAAGCAGCGATGAAGATTGTTTGCTTTGTATTTTGATTAATACCTCATTGTTTTGTATTTTGATTAATAAAGTAGCTTGCTATACTGATTAAAAGATGTTTATTTATTTCAACCATTAATAGATATACCATTGTTACACATTAAATGTCCCTAATACAGTAAAATAAATTCATTAAAACTACTTTCTTAAATAAAAACATTAAAAATGAGTAGAATTTAGTGAAGTTAAGATACTTTTAATAAGGTATTCCAAAATTCTGTACAGGTAAAACCGGCTATATTGTTGATGATTTTAAGAAAATTTAAAAATACTCGCCCATCTACAGGTATTTTTGATTATTTTGTAGTTTGTAGGCATATGGTACGAAAACGAAAGCTTCATAAAATAGAAACATGTTCATAAACACTTAACTGAACGAAATATACAAAAATATATTTGTACAGGTAAAACCTGCTAAGTGTGCGACAATTTTTTTTCAATCACGTTTTTATGGTCTAATAATTTCATTCTAGGTCTCTTCAATTAGTAAAATGTAAACTAGATACAATAAGGCTTAACAGTATATAAAAACACTTAATTTTTTTACAGGTTTCAATAGAAAAAAAATTGGTCAAACATTAAAATGACCATATCTCAAAATGAGATTTTTGCAGATAGCAGGTATTTGCAGTAATAGGACGATATGAAAACACTATGGAAAATAGGAATATGAAAGAAAATAGAGAAAAATAACTTCAGTAATATAAAAGGATACAAGTTAACAAATAGAGAAGACTGATAATAAAAATATATAACCCAATTCACCCCCTCTGTCTCTGATTGAATGATCACAGGAGCCCTTTTCAAACCTCTACTTATTCTTTCCATCTTCCATTTCCTTGTTTTTCTTGTTGACCAACTCCAACAATCGGCAGCGCCCGAATCTGGTGATGGTCACTTCTTGGAGCAGCTTGGCGGTGCGGTCCATTTGCTCCGACTCCTGGCCGAGGTAGCACTTCAAGTCTCTGCAGTAGTTCATGTAATCCCGCCATTTTTTGTCCCTCCCCAAGCACGAAGTGTTGCCTATTATGATCAACTTGGCTTTGGCTCGAGTCAATGTTACGTTGAATCTCTGTAATGTACAATCAAGTGTCAAACCTCTATAATCTTTTCGACGCGGTCGTTGGGTTGTTTGTTTCAAAATGGAGTATGAGAGGGGCCAGACATATCAATCTATATCGAGTAATCATTGTTTTTTTAATTACCATAAAAAAACTAACCGAACTAGTCAACACAATAGATGTTTATTAAATTCTGCAATTTCAGCCTAAAAGGATGTTAGGCGAAAAGATTTACAACAAACAAACATACGACATAGCGTTTCAAATGGATATCATCGTCGAGAGGAACCGAAAACAAAGATGTAGATCTGGTTTCCATAATACCTTGTCGTCGACGAGGAAGCCGAGGCCGTACTTGGCGTCGTAGTCGAGCAGGCGGCAGTTGGCCCGCACGGTGGACACGAGGATGACGCGCTTCTCCTTGCCCTGGAACGCTTCCACCGTGCCCACCTCGATCTCCGAGTAGCCGTTGTTGACCAGCCAGCCCTTCATCTTGTACACCTACAGAGACAATAAAAGGTCACACTTAATGCAAGTAGTTATCGCTTTTGGAAACTATCTAATAGTTGGAGTGAGTAAAAATAAGGTGTTTTATATTTAAAGTCTTGTAGGAGTATAGATATAATATTATTGTAATATATTTATGTTTTAGCCTTAGTAAAAGTTGTACCAGAAACACAGTTAATTGACCATTTGTGAATCTTGTCACCTTACAAAGTTCTTTTTTTTTATATCCTATAAACTAAAAACGTTATCCTTTACGAACGCCGTTTACAGCGTAGTTAAAAGTGTATCATATAGTTTTACAATTTTTTAAACATGAAGCATTCATAAATAAAACAAATGGCCGAATTAACTTAAGCGTGTATTAAATTAGATTTAGTAGATTTTTTTTTTGTGTATTTCTATTATTATACTATGAATATATAGGTAGTACCTATTTTGAATTTAAATGACATTATGATGCCGACGGCGGCAATGTTTTTTTTTATACTGTCATTTTGTACTGTGCTTAAAATATATACAAAATAAAAAAATAAAATATTTTCTCTGTCGGACAGAAGCAGTATACAAGCCTCGGCCGGGAAGGGCGGTTGCTGGACTCGTATACAGCACAAACTCGACTGCGTCTCGGCCGCTCTAACTTATTCTCGTCCCGTAACGGCCTGTTTCCCGGCCTGTGTAATAATGTACTAATGTAGGCAGAGATATCACGAACCTGTCTGCTGTACGGTGCAATCACGCCGATATCTTTGGGCAGCACGTTGTGCCTTTGGATCAGCGCCTTCGTGTACATTTGCAGCACGTCCAACTCTTTCTCGTTGTAAAAGCTGTCAATGAAATAAAGTATCAACACACATACACAGGTAGACTCCGCTTTTAGAAGTCTTTCCATAACTTGCAATGTTTGTATGTATGTATGTATGTTCGGGTCAAATCTTGCAAGGAAGATTTGAACCACTTCCCGTAAGCTGAAATTTGGTATACTTACGTAACTTACAATACAATAATATGCCATTAAAAGCTGGTGTGATGATGGTCTCTGAAGGTGGTGAGAGGATCAATGCTATATTTAAAGAAGACTCACCGTTTTTGGACTCATTAGGTTGGCCTTGATGAGTAGTAAATGGCTTTACAAAAAAAATTGTCAGCAACAAAACCTTGTCCCAATAATAAAAAAATTGACAGAAACATTTTTCATCATGCGGCAACGTGATAGTCGGTTTCTCTATTCGCTAAACTAACAGACCTTGAATTAATTCACGCATCTTTTAAATCATTTTCTCCATGGAAAACCAACAAAAACATATTGCATCTCTTTTCTGATTTCCTAAGGATCTTTTATTGGGTTCAAAACATACGTGGCGTAATTCAAGGTCACATGATCGAGTGTGGCCTATAATTTCCGAAAAAAAAATTTTTTCGTGGCAATTATTCCGTTCCCATATTTTCCCAGTGGCAATTAATCGCAATATTTTATTTTCTATGGGCATTGTTTCATAAAATAGTTTTTTCCCATTCCCAATATTTTCTGTTTTTTTTAAAATACTAATGGTGAAAATAATCAGAAGCTTTTTTTCAGAAAAAATATTACCAATAGGTACATCAATTAGCCAGTGTCTACAGAGCTCCGCTACCGTGGAGCTCCTATTTCTGGGTGGTTAGGCCCTCCGGGCCTGTTGTAAAACTAACATAACCTAAACCTACGTACGATTCTATAACCTAACTCTACTATTTGCAATTATCATAATCAACACCATTAAAATATGGTAACAAGAAATATAAGCCTAAATAAAAAATGGAATGAAAAGAAAGAGAAAAATAAATTAATTATTCAAAATAGGTGACTGGGGAAAAATGCCACTGGAAAAATATAGGCACGGAATAATTGCCACAGAGAAAAAATTATTTCCGGAAATTGTAGGCCATGATCTATCTTCAAAGTTAGCTTAAGGTGGTGTGCCGTGACGGACCTCGGCGCCTTGCCCATGCGCTGCTCGCGCGAGTGCACGGAGTGGAACACGCAGGCGCGCTCGCCGCCCGCCGTGCCCAGGATGCTGCGCCTGCTCAGGTCGTCCGCCGGCGCCAGTGGCTGCGTTACACAATAGTAGCTTATGTGACTGTTACATAATAACATCACACGAGTGTTTTAATGCCTAATTATTTACAGTTACTTACACTGCTTTAACTAAATTATTTTTTGCGACAAGACAAATAGAACGGCAACCGTATTTTTTTTTGTTCATTGACAAACTAGAGTCGGCGTCTATTATCATATCGTTCGATATCAAGTAACATACGAGATTGGTCAAAATTTTATGCAATTGACATTTCATTTCGAATAAAATACCATCTCGAGTAATATTAGGATTGGGGTAAAATACAATTACATTTTTCATGACCAGCCTATCGTCGGTGAAATACCGCAATACCGCGTAAGTAATAAATTGAATAAGTAGCAAAATGTGCCTTACTGGCTTACTTGTTAAGGAGTATTTTGCAACTTATTCAATTTGTTAATTACGCGGTATTGCGGTTTCACCGACGCTATACTTAAGCCATGCAAATTAGCTTCCGATATGTGAAGAAAAGTCTATAAATAAAAAATATTCTTGCTCGTTTATAGGCTTCCGTAGTCAAACTAGGAACCCATATAGTTTCGCCATGTCCGTCGGTCTGTCCGTCCGTCGACAGCCTAGCGCAGAGACTCTTAGTACTAGAAAGCTGTAATTTGGCATGAATATATTAGTCACGCCAACAAAGTGGTACAAAAAATGTAAAAAAAACTTTTGTTTAGGGTACTTCCCCTACACGTAACGTGGGAATGTATTTTTTTTCTCGTCTACCCTATAGTGTGGGGTGTCATTGGATAGGTCTTTCAATAATATTACGGATAAGTGAAAACAGTTTTTTGATTAAGTAATCCGTTTATGAAATATTAAGCTTTAAAGCGCAAATTTTTATTAGACTCCCCCCCCTCCCCCCCAATACAGCCAAAACTACAAACACTAAAATTCTGAAAAAATCTCAAATGAAAGAGCATGTAACGAATTTTAAAGGAAGACTATCACGACTAAGTAGACATCATTGGTTCTTGAGATACAGGCGATTAAAGTGTTTATACCTACTAAAATCATCTAGACTGCACCAATTGACTTTGTTCGAATCAAACAAAAAGGATTTATCTCTGTATGTTAATGTCTTTGCGAGTAAAAAAATAACATTCATCAAGATGTCAGAAGAAAAGATGTCAAATATATAATTTTGTTCCCGTAATAAAATATTTAAAACCTATATGTCTTTACATGTATTATTACCACCGTAAAGGAAACATTGGTATATACATGTAAATTTGGTCCTTCAATAGAAATATGCCTACGTATTGAGGCTATCGAAGAAAATAATTTCTCATATATTTGGCTTTCGAGCCAAGAAAAGAACATTCTAGCGGATTAATATTATAGTCCAGAAGGAAAGTCAAACAACTTTCCTAAATTTTAAGAAGCACGCAACACGACAAGTCTTTCAAGCGGTATACCAATAACCGGCCAATAGCGGATTGTCTGTCCGTGCCTACCGGATTCAGTGTCGTCGTTACTGCCAAAGGAAGTATTCAACTTATGGTTTTGTTTTATATGTAGAAATAGTTGTGCGTTTGCTATTTTAAACGATGGATTTAAAAGAAATTGTCGCCAATCGAGGATATTTAAAAGGGTCAATTACTCGTATTTATAAATTTTGTACAGATGAAAAATTTAAATCTGCTTCAGCAGTAATGCTTAGGGAAAAGAAGACTAGGCTTTATGATGCCTTCCTTGATTATGAAAAGTGTAACAAAACGATTTTAACTATAAGCTCCTCAGATCCCGAGGATTATGCTTTGGTTGAGGATTACTACGATCAGTGTATGGAGGCTATTAACAAGAAATTAAAAAACATGGATGCTGGTGAACCTTCTAAGTCAGCGTCTGCTCCAAGTGAGTTTAAAAAGTTACCTTCTATCAACATAAAGAGTTTTGACGGAAAGAATTTAGTTGACTATTTTCCGTTCATAAACATGTTTAATGCGGTAATTAATTCTGATACAAAGTTAGGTTCATGTGAAAAGTTTTACTATCTCCGTTCTTTTCTGGCGGGGGAAGCTTTGGATTTAGTTAAGCACCTATTGCTTACTGAAGCTAACTATAGTGTTGCACTGGACTTGTTGGATAAAAGATATAACAATAAACCAAAAATTATAAACTTTCATATAAATAGCATACTTGATTTGCCAGTTTTGACCAGGTGCACCGCGCAAGGTTTGCGTTCGATGGTATCTAATGTAAACATGCACTTGGCTGCGCTAAAGAATTTAGGTGAAAGTGTTGAACACTGGGGTACTCTTGTGGTGAGTATTTTGATCAAAAAGATTGACGCGTACACTTGCCGAGGCTTTCATCTTGAGCGTGACATGAGGGAGGTTCCTACTTTACACGAATTTCTCGTCTATTTGGAAAAACGGGCGATAGTTTTGGAGGCAACTACTGCGGAGGAGAAGCTGACAAGACCGGTGAAGCCTTCGGTCAGTGGCGCAGTCACCGCTCAGGCGGCGTGTAAGTTTTGCAAAGAGCCTCATAAATTGTTCCAGTGTGCGAAGTTTAGAATGCTTCAATATAAAGAAAAAGATGATTTTGTTAATAGTAATCGTCTTTGCAAGCTATGCTTGAATGCTCATAATGGTAAATGTTTTTTAAAACTGAAGTGTGCAACATGCCACCAACAGCATAACACGATTATGCACATGCCAGCTAGTAGCGGAGTGTCTAATGTTGGCTCAATTGGCGATTCTAGTCAAAATGTAAATATTGCTTCAAGTAGTGTAAATAATAGTAGTTTAGTAGAAAAAGCTTCTAACCATATTGCAATGTCACACGCTTTGCAATCCCAAAGCGTTTTGTTACCTACTGCTATGGTAAAATTATTGAATAAATATGGTACTTATACCTTCGCCAAGGCTCTGTTAGACTCAGGAAGCCAAGTGTCTTTTGTGACCAAGAAAATAATTGATAAAATTGTATGCAAAGTATATAAAACAGTGTATCAAAAAAGGCTGATTTTACTGTTAACTCTTCTGTAAATAATTTTCAATTACAGGTTTCGTGCTGTGTCACAAAAAATATAACCTGCCCTCTCCCCCAGCAAGTATTTGACTTATCAGGTTTTAATATACCCTCTTATGTCAAGCTGGCAGATGAACGCTTTAACCAAACGGATGAAATATCATTATTACTTGGATGCGACATATTCTTCCAGGTGCTCCAGCGTGAATCTTTGCCGCTGACTCCGTCTGGTCCGTTCCTAGTTAACACCTATTTTGGATATATTGCTGCCGGGACGCTGCCAGTTTCTTCTGGCAAGATTTCAGCTTGTAATTTTTGCATCGCGGTTGAAGGTAATCCTATCAATTTTAAAGCCGGGGTGCAGTTGCCGCAAATGTTTGGTGATGAGGTCGCCACTCCTAGTTTGGGCATAGAAAAGACCATTTCTAAGTTTTGGGAATGTGAACAGGTTCCTGACCTTGTTAAAGAGTCTAGCACTGAACACCAATTCGCTGAACAGGTGTTCCAGGAATCTGTTAAATTAGAAGACAAAAGGTTTACTGTTGGTTTGCCTTTAAAAGTTGAATTAATCCGAAGAGTGATTAATCCGAATAGCAAAACAACGCCTGTTCGTGCTGTTTTTGACGGTGGTGCAATTACCAAAAGCAATATATCGTTAAATGACGTTCTACTTAACGGTCCTGTTGTTCAAAATGATCTTTTTGACATTTTGGTTCTATTCCGTACCTTCAAGTACGTGCTGTTGTGCGATGTAAAGGCAATGTATCGACAAGTTCTTATTGAAGATAAATACCGCAGCTTGCAAAATATATTATGGCGCGATTCGCCAAACGAGTCCGTAAAATGCGTTCAATTGCAGACGGTTACATATGGTTTGAAAAGCTCTGCTTTCTTAGCTACCAGGTGCTTAGTGGAGCTCGCGCGAAAATATAAAGATAAATATCCCTTAGCTTCATTTGCGTTGCTTCACACGAGTTATGTCGATGATATTCAGTGCGTTTCTAATGAGCTTACTGAGTTTATTGCGATGAAAAGGGAACTAATTGAGCTTATGGAATTAGCCAGTTTCTCTTTGCATAAGTGGTGTTCGAATTACAAGGGTATTTTAAATGATGTACCAATAGAATTGCATCAGCTAGGTGAAAAAAGATTTGACAAATCCAATGAATACGTTAAAACTCTTGGTTTGACGTATGACGTAGTGGCCGACACGTTGAACGTTCAGTGTCCTGAAAGTCATGTGCAAGATCGATATACTAAAAGGGAAATGCTATGTTTTATCAGTAAATTCTTTGATCCTTTGGGTCTTGTCGGTCCTATACTAGTACAGGCAAAGATCTTGATGCAACAAGTCTGGTTTGAGAATATAAGATGGGATGATTATTTGCCAGATTCTATCAATACTAAATGGCTTAGTTTTGCTAAAAGTTTAGTTGAGATGCCTTGCATTGCCGTACCTAGGAATATTAACGTGCAAGGAGCAAAATCTATAGAACTCATAGGATTTAGTGATATAAATATGGCACATGGTTGGTTGTATCTAAGATTAATTGATGCGCAAAATAGCGTATCTATCCATTTGCTTTGTTCGAAATCACGTATCAATCCCAAAAATAAAATTCTTACCATTCCAAGGTTGGAATTAAACGGTGCATTGTTATTAGCGATGCTGGCTAAGAAGGTTCACTCCAACTTGTCATTAAAGTATACAGTTAAAACTTATCTCTATACTGATTCATTGATCGTGCTGTCCTGGCTCGGGACTCAACCTCTAAAGCTAAATATGTATGTAGGAAATAGGGTTGAACAAATTAGGAAATTAACTTCAGAATTTGAATGGCATTATGTCAATACTGTTGATAATCCTGCGGACATCTTGTCTCGAGGTGTCGAGCCCCAAGCGTTAGCAAAATGTGATTTATGGTGGAAGGGGCCACATTGCTTGCAAAGCATTGAATATTTGCATTCGAATGCAAAATGTAACCTCTTAACGAATAACTTACCTGAGATAAAAGCTCAGTCTAAGGCATGTAATTCATGTAGTGAAATAAACACCGTTTATAATTGTATATTAAAATATTCTAGCATTGATAAAATGACTAGAATTATGTCTTACGTATTAAGATTTGTATATAATTGTAAAAAGATAAATTTTGCCAAAAAGCGAAACAATTTATGTCCTGACGAGTTAAAAGCTGCACTAAATACAATCATAAAGTTAGATCAGAGCTATCATTTCGAAGAAGATATAAAAAAAATAAACTCAAATGTTACATTAAAGTCTGGTTTGAGTAGTTTAAACCCTTTTATCGATTCTATTGGGTTGCTAAAAGTCGGTGGAAGATTGCACAATGCTGCATTAGCGTTCACTCAAAAGCACCCTATAATTTTACCTAAGGGTTCCCATATAACCAAGCTAATTATTCTAAGGGAACACTTGAGATTAAAGCATGCAGGGCATACATTGGTTCGGGTCAGTTTAAATGAGGCTTACTGGATTATTAATGTCAACAGAGAAATAAAATCTGTTTTGCATAAATGTATTATATGTTTTAAGTTGAAGGCGAAAAGTGCATCTCAGTTAATGGGATCATTGCCTCTTGATCGTGTAAATATGACGCGTCCGTTTCAAATAGTGGGCACAGATTATGCTGGACCTTTTTATGTAAAGCAAACTAGAGTAAGAAATCCAGTTATAACAAAGGCGTATGTGGTAATCTTTATATGCTTTGTAACCAAAGCTATTCACATTGAGCTAGCCTCTGATATGACGACCGGAACGTTTCTAGGGTGCCTAAAAAGATTTATAGCGCGTAGGAATAAGCCTTCTAAAATATATTGTGATAATGCAGCCTATTACAAAGGTGCCGAAATTGTACTTAAAGAATTGTACGATTTACAAAACTCCAGGCAGCACCATAACTCCGTGATTGATTTTGCTAATTCAGAAAGAATATCTTTCCATTTTATTCCATCATACTCTCCGGTGTTCAGAGGCCTGTGGGAGGCAGGGATAAAGAGTATAAAATACCATATGAAGCGAGTGCTCACCAACACGGTGCTCACTTATGAGGAGCTTTATACAGTATTAGTGCAAATAGAAAGTATCTTAAATTCGAGGCCTTTGACTCCTTTATCGAGAGATCCCGATGACATGGTTTATCTCACACCTGGGCATTTTCTAACATGTGCTTCTATGTCATCGTATCCCGAATCGGATTTAACAAATGTAAATATAGGTCGATTAAGTTTTTGGAAGCAATGTGTCCAGCTTCAGCAAAGCTTTTGGAAGCAATGGCATAGCCAATATTTAGTGCTATTGCAAAGTAGGCCAAAATGGAAAAACGAGTGTCCTAATTTAAAGGTAGGTGCTCTAGTTTTATTGAAAGATGACTGTGCTTCTCCTTTGAATTGGCCAGTTGGTAGAGTAGTGGATGTTCACCCTGGTCGAGATGGCAATGTTAGGGCTTTAAGTGTAAGAACGGCTAGGGGATTTGTTACAAAAACAAGTGTTTTAAAGGTCTGTCCTTTTCCTATTGAGTAATTTATTATTAGGTTCTATTATGTTCAATTTTGCTTATAAGTAGGTATGTGTTGTTCATTCTGCTGTAGAAAGTTGTTTAGTTTATTTGCGCCCCCAGCATGTTCGAATCAAACAAAAAGGATTTATCTCTGTATGTTAATGTCTTTGCGAGTAAAAAAATAACATTCATCAAGATGTCAGAAGAAAAGATGTCAAATATATAATTTTGTTCCCGTAATAAAATATTTAAAACCTATATGTCTTTACATGTATTATTACCACCATAAAGGAAACATTGGTATATACAGACTTTAAGTAAAAATTTAGTTATTACTTGTTGATTTTTACGTTTGTAATACTTAACGGCTTCGGAACCCTACACTGAGCATGGTCCGACATGCTCTTGCCCGGTTTTTTCTGATAGTCATTACACTCCTATTAAGTAGATAATTTAGGCGGTATAAAGTTTTGAGGATGAAAACTAATTTGAAATTGAACTTCCATAGTAAATTAATGTAATTCAATACAAATTTAATACTTAGATGTGTCGTAGACGGACAGCGTCAAATATATTGCCGCCTTGTAACTCGTAAAGTATAGGAACGAAAAAAAAAAATTATCTTTCTCAAAAAAACACTGGAAAAAAAATCTGCACTGCCCGAACTACAAAAGTTTGCCGTTTATTATTTTTTATAAAAGAAATTACGTTAAAGGGTTAACGGAAAATGGTGACCACTTTTTTCCGTTAAGTTACTCACTCATCAATTGTTATTAAATTATGTCATTATACACTCTGAATTGTGTTTTCATTTGTACAACAAAGATAATACTTTGGTTTATTAGAAAATACATCAATAGTAATGAGGGCGCCACTGGACGCTCGGTGCAGTTTTAAGCCAGAGGAGATGCGAAAGCGATGCACTGCCGAGTGCTATTGTTTTACCATTCGCCGATGTTTGAACACTTCATAATAAAATAAAAAGTGCAACACGTGTGCGTACGGCGCGCGTCAGGACGAGCGTGACTCATAATAGCCCAGGCCACATACAATTTTTTTTGGAAATAATTCGATATCAGGCTAAATATTTTGTAAACAGTCATAAAGGGTTATTTTGACTTACTTTATTATTGAATCCACCAAAATATCATACCGGAAGTTGCTAAAAAAACGAATGTACTCTAAAAAGAGGTGGAAATTTTCAGGAAAAATGCTACAACTATTGCTATGGTGAAAATGTATTGTTTGACATCAGTTTCAATGTCCGAAATTAAAATCCAAAAGTAAAGTATACGGGAACATATTTAGGTGGATTAACACAGAATATGGTTATGAACTTGCCAAACAATTACTGTAAATAATAAAATTACTGTTATAGATATATTGTTGAGTCTCCATACAAAGAAAACGTAACTTTACTGGGGTATAAGCCGCGCGTGCCAGGCCGCACATTTTCTAGGCTATAGCGTGGAGTGCGCCCGGCCTGATATAGTGGATACAACTGCGCGCTACGTACTGTAGTCCGCGGCCGATATGAAGTCAATCCTGACACCTGTCATTCCAGTATTATAACCTCAAACCTAAGAGAAGGTTATGAATTGTACTTCGATGATAAGTGTTAGGATTGGCTTCTCGTTGGCCTGGCAGTTGTCGTCCTCCCGAGCTGCGGGCTGACCTTCAGGTTGTTGTTGTAGAAGAGGTCGTTAGGCAGGCGCAGGATGTCAGGGTCGTTGCGGAAGTTCTTCACCAACATCGTGATGTAGTTCGGGTCGGACTCGTATAGGTTCGAGTAGTCGCTCTTCAGGCGCTCCATGAGGGATTTACCTGGAGATGGCAATAGTTACATTATTCAAAGCTGATCGGTATGAGGGTTATCGCAGAAGGACGCCATGCACACCGATCAGTTTTTTTGTTGCATAGAATGACGAATAGAGAGTGGACAGGAAACAAATGCAGTGAAGCATGCCGTGAGGTGATGATGGGTTCTACGGATTTATTTACATTGCCCGCCACTCACCGCAGCTGCTGTCATCGCAACTACAGAGGCCCTAGCCAAGATGCGTTCGCTAACTAGTGTTTCTATTCGTTTTGATTTTAAACCAATCGCGTCACTGGTATACCACGTGACTTTTCGTATGACGTGATCTACCAGTGACGCGATTGATTACGCTACACAAATATCGGATCGGAGGGACGTGATCCAAGCACGATGTCATTATTACATGTTTAAAAACACAAATTCAAAATTACTTAATTGAAATATAATTATATAGATATAATACGAGTAATTATCTTCTATACGAACGTCATAATAATGAATGCTCTTGAGATCGAGTGACGAATTACGAAGGCAGAGCTTTCTACATACATAACATCACGCCTTCATTCCCAGTGGGGTAGGTAGTGCTACGGAAATACCAACAACTCTTAAAAGACTTGTTAATAATTCTATAAGCACATTATGCACAATCAGGCCAAGTAGTGTGCAGTGTATTTGCAGGATGTTCTAATAACATAATTTAAGAAATGGCACGTTTCGTCGCGTCGGTTCCGTGGAGCCCTTACCCAGGCCGCGGTCCTTGGCGTCGCGGCTGATGCAGACGGGCCCCAGCTGCAGCGGGTCGCCGGCCAGCACGAGGCGGCCGGCGGGCGCCAGCAGCCCGCACAGCGGCACCAGCGTCGCCGGCTCCGACGCCTGCGCCGCCTCGTCGATGAACAGGTGCGTCATCTGGAGCTTGTGCGCTTGCTGCGCTCGCGGACTGGGAAACGAACGAAAACGCGATTACAACGCCGCCTGCAAATATACAGGGTGTCCCAAAAATCGACGTCAAGACGGAAATAGGTGATAGGGCAGCTCATAAGCTATCGATTTAACCCCCATGTATGTTCAGCGATTTTTAGTACTTTCAGAGATATTGATCATTTTAATCGGAATTATTGTAATTTTCCCTTATAAATGTCCATGTTACAAAAAAACCCTGAAGTTCATATATTATTTCAATATTTTAGCAGTTTTTTTAAATCGATAGAATTATGGATTAAGATGTTTTTAAAGCTACTTGCCAATTGAATTTTCATATCAATTTTTTGTATAATTTAATTACACAAAGTTTGTTTTTCCATACTAGATCTAAAAGTATCTAACTATTTCTTCCAATAAAGTCGACTTTCAAAAAACCTTTCTTACTGCACTTCTAGGATATCCAAGGAATATTCCCTCCAAATGATGAGTCCAAAAGGTTTGTACGTTGTCTGCAAAAGTCAGTCACAGAACACTTAGGACCGTATTTATAAACTGATCTCAACTGTAATGCTCGTCCCAAGATGCGTCAAAAATGACAGTTTTCTATGGGTTGACGTTTACTTTGACGTATCTTGTGACCGCATCTTAGCCAGACCCTTATATGTACAGTTAGATGTACTCACGAGCCATATTTGGCAGAATGCAGCAGCGTGGTGACGACGATGCGGTACGAGGACAGCGCGTAGTTGCTCAGGGAGTAAGAGTTGGTGTAGTTCGAGCCGTTTGACACCGGCACCAGCTCCGGGGGCATCACGCTCCTGTCAATTATATAACATGTACTTACATAGCATCATGCCTTCATAGAAATACCAGCAACTGTAAAAATACCACATTCTGCACAATCAGGCCAAGAAGTTTACTATAGAACAGGTATGGTCTTTGTGGATCGTTATTTTGATTCACCATCATCGACTTCATCTAAATAAAATGAAAATAAATAAATAAATCACAGGACAATGTCACACAAATTGACCTAGTCCCAAACTAAGCTCTAGGCTTGTACTATGTATTAGACAACGATAAACTTACTTATATAGAGAAATATATATACTTAAATACTTAAATACTCGAAAACATCCAAGACTCAGGAACAAATACTCGTGTACATCACACAAATATTTGAACCCAGGACGGAGCTTCGAAGGCAGGGTAGCGCGTATCGTCAAAAAAGCGACAAAAGCTACCGCGCTTTCGCTAGAATCAAGAGGGATGGCTCTAGTGCTTCCGCGCGATGAACGTGAGATGCATATAGTTTTCCCGCGCCTTAATTGCAGTTTAATCCATATAATTGCGATTGAGTGTGAAACTACATTTGTTAAAAAAAAAGGTTTACCAGGAAGAAGTTTTAATCATCGTTAAAGATCGACCGGTTTATAAGATCTGACCAAAACCATGTGAAGGTGTCGTGATTGAAAAATAAAACTACCGAGGATTTGTGTTTCTAATCGTGGTTTCACGTTTCACAGTTTCAAGTAAAAAATATCCAACGAACAGACGCATAGGCGAAGTGGTTATTTATTGAGATCCAGATCGCTGAACTTGCATCTAAGCATTAGGCTTAGCATATAATATGGGTTCTTAAATTACGGTTGTCGCAGTACATGTAATTAAAATAATTTTATACAAAAAAAAGTTATTCCTTTCGGCAATTGGGATTGTTAATGTTATGCATTGTAATTATTCAGCTTCGGCTTTATGCGTTGTGAATGTATGCTTAACCCTTAAATTCGCATAATTAAAAATTCATAGATTCAAACCTCTTTTGAATTTGATAGCGTATAAAAAAATCGTTATAAAAATAGGAAAAGGAAAATTATGCAATATTAATTAGATTATAGAAAAGGGGAGTAAAGATTTAAAATAAATAAATAATCACAGGACAATGTCACACAAATTGACCTAGTCCCAAACTAAGGTCTAGGCTTGTACTATGGGTACTAGACAACGATAAACTTACTTACATAGAGAAATATATACTTAAATACATAGAAAACATCAAAGACTCGGGAACAAATAGTCATGCTCATCACACAAATATCTGCCCTTACCGGGATTTGAACCCAGGACCCCTAGCTTCGAAGGCAGGGTCACTCCCAACTAGGCTGGCGTGTCGTCAAAGTTAAAGTATTTATTAAAGTAGTGCAGTGTTAGTCTTACCAAACTCGCGATTTAGAGTTAGCGCGCACTATGAAGTTATTGATGTTAAGCTGTTTGTTATATTTGAGGAGCATGAGCGCGATGTGGTCCGCCGCCATGTTGGAATCGGTGCACACCAGCACGCGGTTCTTGGAGCTGTACAGTACTATCTGGAAACAAATGCCGTAGTACCGGAGTTAAGGTTATTTAACTAGGGACAAAGCATTTTTCTTAAATTAAGGACTTAGGGGGTCGACTAGTGATCGTAAAGTAGGTACCGAGCTCGAACGCCCGAGGTCACCATGTACCAATAGATTTTTCTGATTTAAGATGCTCTTACGGTGAAGGGAAAAATATCCCGAGGAAACATTCACATTCGAACAGGTGTGCAAGTGGGTTATCGCACAAAAGATCATAAAGGGGTCGAAATGTCCGAAAAGGCGCATCGTAAGATAAGATAAGAAAAGTAAATGACTTGCGAATTATGTGGCATTTTTGTATTCTGGTGACCGCGGCTATAGTAACACTTGACGATAAGCGGAAAATGTATGCTCGATTAAGTCCCTTTTTACCATTTTAGTATCAATAAGGCACAGATCCGTGGGTCACAGGAAGAAATCTTGGCCTAGAAATATGCGAGAATAGACGGGAGTTGCGAGTGCTGCCCAGCTGTTTCGCCTGATTGCCAACCTTTTGGGAACTCAATTGGCGTCCAAAGTTAACTTCTGTAATATACCGATTTTATTATACATATATGTTTCCTTCTTAAATTTCCTTAAGTAGCATTTTTCCGTTGAGAATTACTTAATTAATTGTGAATTTCGACATGTCAAATTATGTTAAAGAAGAAAGCGAGGTTATGTCACGTTAGTTATGCCCAAAGGGCCAAAGCAACAGAAATAGGAGCTACGCAAACAAGAACTCCGTCAATCCTGTCAAATTTAACAGCATGAATTACCATAGAGGAAAAAACGCCCACAAATATATAAAATATGAATATTGCCTTTTAAAAATGTATGGTTTCACAAATTGAGCTAAGAAATCACAGTTTGCATATAGAACCCGCGTACCTGTATGATGGCCTCCACGATGGTTATGGTCTTGCCGGTGCCGGGCGGGCCGAACACCATGTACGGCGCGCGCGCCGACGTGCCCGACAGGATGTGCTGCACCGCCGACCGCTGCTCCTCGTTGCTCTTGATCAGCGGGTTGTACCAGCTGCACGACACGTCACGTCATAAATTAAGCTATTCACCCTTACACAATGAGGTAAAAGGAGTGGTGTTCCAAGTTAAACATGGACTTCTAGAAGAGATCGTTAATCAACGATAAGATCTGTTGTTTACCTGTTTCTATGTAATGTTTTTATTTTGTATTGTAACGTGTGTGTTTGTGTGTCTGCCTGTTTTGGTTTTTATAAACTAGTAATCTGAATTGTCGTGGTTTGTGGTTAGGTTTCATGACAATCGATGGGACCGTTTTGGAGATATCAGCTCTGAAACTGGGGTCGCCTTATATCGATAGTATTAAGCTATTGAGCCAGAACACTTTGGTTCCACAAGAATATTGTGTCCAGGTCATTGTCAACGCGTCATAATTGATGAAATGTGCGTAGCGCATGGTGGTTCAGTTCGACACGGCCACGTGGCGCGCTCGTGCGAGACAGAGCGCACGTTATACTGGTGCCGCTGTGTACTCACGTGTAGACCGGCTTGAGCGCGATCTGCTTGCGGCGCGGCTCGGGGAACAGCCGCGGGTCCTGCCGGCGCTCGAACACCTGCGACACGGCCACGTGCGCGCGCTCGGCCGGCACGCGTGACATCATGAAACGCACGTCGAATAACGCATCCGGCGAGTAGTACGCCGCGAACCTGTAACAATATATTTATTCAATATTGTTGTTTGGGTTCCGATTCCTTTATGATTATGCGGATTCAAAGATGTCCGGAGTAAAATTTTGAAGAAAGATTATAAAGACAAAAGGAATTAGGCGTTTTAGATATCCCTCCGCGTATCCAAGGGGCGTCTAGCAGGTGCACACCCTTAGCGCAAGCTCAAGCGGCCGCCGAGCGTCCAGGGGCGCCCTCGTTCCTTTTATTGTGTTTTCTAATAAACTAAAGTGTTATCTTAAAACCTCAGAGCGCTTTACTGTTGTACGAATGAATACGCAATATACACGGTAATTTTTTTATCAGTGCACAAATTTTAACATATGATTTTGTATCGTTAATATAATAAATTACGACAATAAAACGAGTTAAAAAAAAAATGTTGCAAATTATCTCTCTTTTACCTTTTCGTGTGGACACATTTTTTTCTGATATGAACGATATATGTAACTCAATATCACAAAAAATGTCGCTTATCCCATTTCGCCTTTCAAGCGTCGCTAATATTTTTTAAGCTAGAGTAAAAATAACACAACATGTGTTATTGTGTTATTGATTAACAATAGCGAAGCAAATATTAAAATTTGTGCACCTATTAAAAAATTACCATGTATAGCATACATGACACAGTACCTTCATGTAGTCAACTTCACGGAAAAAGGCGGCTACTTTCCGTTAAGTTGGTCACTCATAGTTCAATTGTTGTTAAATTATGTCACATTCTCTATAATTTGTGTATTCATTTGTACAACGGTAAAGCGCTCTTTGACCTTAAGATAATAATTTACTTTATTAAATAATTTATAACTCAATAAAAGTAATGAGGTCGCCGACGCCATCTTAAGGATTATTTGTTGACGCTCCAGAAATCCAAATCCTAATCCAGCACTTACACACTTGGTAACATGCCAACCGGTTGGTTTTTAAATAACTTTTATTCATCTTTTTACCAAGGCTGTTCATTAGAGATGAAACGGATAGTGATTTACCGGATACCGGATACCGAATATCCGGCTGGCTCACAAGCTAGATGGCTGGATATCCGGCAGGACTTGTAAATAAATATAAGGGACAGTGTCACACACATTGACCTAGTCCCTAATGGGCAGAATCAGAATCAAGAGAAAAACGCGATTTCTAATGAACTTGACTATTATTTGAATGCTGTACGAATCGGTCGTACTTCTGACCCTTACCTTTGGTGGTCAGTCACTGCGACACAATATCCAAAGTTGACAAAGTTTGCAAAAATATACTTGTCAGCTCCATGCAGCAGTCTTTGCAGTGAGAGGTTATTTTCTGAAGCCGGTCTTGTCTATGAAAACAAGCGCAATCGACTTTTACCCACAAACGTGTAGAAAATTGTGTTAATGCTTCATAATTTACCGCTAGTTCTTTGAATATTAAAAAACTAAACAACAAATTTATTGGATTTTCTTTCATTCGTCCTGTTTTACTATCCGGCATCCGGCCGGATAGTAAAATATGGCCGGATAGGCCGCATACCGAATAGTTACCGGATATCCGTTTCGTCTCTACTGTTCATCATATTTATATAATAATAATAATAATAATAATCACAGGACAATCTCACACAAATTGACCTAGTCCAAACTAAGCTCTAGGCTTGTACTATGGGTACTAGACAACGATAAACATACGTATATAGAGAAATAAATACTTAAATAAATAGGAAACATCCAAGACTCAGGAACAAATACTCGTGCTCATCACACAAATATCTGCCCTGACCGGGATTTGAACCCAGGACACCTAGCTTCGAAGGCAGGGTCACTCCCAACTAGGCTAGCGTGTCGTCAAACACAAACACGTCAAATATAAGTATTAGTATGTTCAGGCGTATATAGCATTATAATATTTATAATATAGAATGTTTGTACAGCGCTCCGTGAGTCAGCCCGTACTGGCCGAAAATCAGCGCTGGGGGGCGATTTTTGCGGAAGTTGAAACCGTATTTTACAAAATACAAGCGATAGAAAATTTAAAAACGAGTGGTTCACACAATTCGGTTTTAAATCTATCATTAGAAAATTGTTTTAACATCTGACGAACGAACACAAACCACAGATGTTTAATTTTTGCAAGGGCCTGACACGCTTTGACAGAGAAAGATAGGCCTTATTGCGATTCCTGTAAGAGGAAAAAGAAAAGATTTCGATGTTTTGTCTGTATCAACGACCGGTCGTTTTTCATAGTCGGATTATAGGCACACTGAAACAAGCTGTAAGCGACAAGTGTGCAAAATGTAAACCGGTCAAATTTTGTACTTAAATGTACATTTTGATGTCATTATATCTTTCTCTTATCCCTGGTATCTCGATGTCAAATCTATAAATACTTGTATATACTATACTTATCTATGATTTTCAGCCAATTCAAATACCTATCATAGACTTAGTCTATGATAATTATTTTGGCGGGGTAAAACTTTTATTTAATAGTTTTAAATAGTAAAAGTTTTTGGTAAAAAGTATTAAAAACACTGAAAGTGCACATAAATAATGATATAATCGCCATAATAACAATTTCTCATCAAGTCGTATCGCACCTTCGGTAGAACAAGGGCACAATTGCCCCTTGAGTCACATTGTACATTGTGCACTTTGTTCTAGTGTACAAGTGCATAATTGCCTCTTTAGTCACATTGTATATTTTGCCCTTGTTCTACCGAAGGTGCGGTATGTTTATTTATACATAAAAGATGATTTAAAAAAAACGGTTATCGTCGACTTCTTGCGCACAACGAAACACGCACAAATTCAACTTTCAAAAATAGGGGATAATGGATTCACGCGAAAATAACCGTGACAATAAATTTTCGCGTGCTAATATTTTCTATCACTCGACTTTGATTTCAAGCACTCGAAAGTGAAAAATCGCCTTAATAAAAATGGTAGGTACAAATAATAACTCACCCCTCGTCTATGTTCCCGATGTGAATGACACTCTCCTCCATTTCCTTTATAATACTTTCAAATAAAACCTCAGTGCTTTTATGAGGTTTGATGAATACTTTGTCACCTAAAAAAATGGACATTTGTATCAATATTGTTATTAGTAACAAAATTTATAACAAATAACCGGGCAAGAGCATGTCGGACCATGCTCGGTGTAGGGTTTCGAAGCCGTTAAGTAGCTCAAACACAAAAAACAACTAGTATGAATGCCATCTTAGATAGTTTTAATGGGATTTTTAGTATTTGTAGTTTTGGCTGTAGGGGCTTACCCCTACAGCCATCAAAGGGTAGACGAGAAAATCAACATCCTCACTTTACGTGTAACACAAAAAAATATTTTCATGATTTTATTTTACCACTTTGTCGGCGTGACCAATGTGTATTCATGCCAAATAACAGATCTATGTGTCTCCGAGTTCCAGACGAACGGACAGACGGACATAGCAAAACTATAAGGGTTCCTAGTTTGACGAAGGAATCCAAAAAAAAGACGGATTTTATTGATTAAATTTAATGGTCATCACTTACCATGTATGATGATTGATGAATGATTTAACACTCACCTCGTAAAAGAGAAGGACGGTTCTCGGCCAGACCGGGCACTTCCAGCAGGTATACGTCGCCTTTATGCTCCAATGTCACGCTGAACATGTTATATTTCTGAAAAACATCGACACTCGGTTACATTCAATAAAACCTAACGATTGCATGTGATAATAAGTAGGATACTACACTGCTAAGCAAAATAGCAGCATCTGAAATAAAGCTGTAGCAATCGCAACCCAACAGGAGAGGATTGAATCTACATTGGCAATTTCCAAGATATGCTGTTAATTGGCTGAGGAGGGACAGAGATTTTGTTTACCCTTAAATTGATCGATGCAATGATTTCTTCCCACCACAGCAGATGGTGAAAGTATATCATGTAGTTCGATCGTGTTATACCTTCGTCGAATATAGCTCTGCAATTTAAAAAAATCGTATGAGAATAAATCTATAAATATAGGCCTAGACAAGATGTAAATGTTGTTAGCGTTTCGGTTTTCTATCGACTCTAATTGTATGGAGTTGACATAAGCGGTCGATATGATTTGTCATTAGCTTACGTCAAACCTATACATTTTGTAGATTTTCGAAAAATTGATAACTTAGCGTTAAATGCATATATTGACTAGGCGCCCAAGAGTTGTTTTGGTATAATAAATAAAAAAAAGCTTACCGAGTGGTTATCAAAATTTGTCTCAGTTGCTGTTTCATTTCTATGGACGCATCAACTTTTTCCAAAGCTTCTTCCTCAAGGCCGTGGGGCATAAGTATTTTTAGAACTTTCGGTATTTTGAATAGCTTTGAGTATGCCCTAAAATTTTAAAGTACATGTCGTTTTTATTAAAATGGTTAAATACAATAAATAAGAGCTACAAAAAAGATGTTAAAAGCGTGAAAAAAGTTGAAGAAATTAAGTAAGCACAAAAAATAAAAATTATTCAGGGTGTCTCATTTAAATCGGTCAATATGGGGATTTCTGAAACTATAACACATACGAAGATCTGTTCTTAGGAACCATGTCATCGATTTTAATAAGAAGAAAAACTGCATTCATAAATTTTAATAAAACCTGAATGCAGCTCGTGAAAACCGGTTGTTGTGAAAAAAATAAACTTACTATTTATATATTTTCTATTTAGATCTCGATTGTGTAGGTCTTAAGCAGTAAATGGCTCTATGAAACATGATGTGTAAAATGGATAAATACATACTTAAATACATAGAAAACTTCCAAGACTCAGGAACAAATATTCGCGCTCATCACACAAATATCTGCCCTTACCGGGATTTGAACCCAGGACCGCTGGCTTCGGAGGCAGGGTCATTCGCAACTAGGCCACTGTGTCGTCAATTACCTGCCTATTGTATGTATTTCAATTTGCAATGCAATATGCAATGTAGTACGCGTGGAAAAATATTGGCCAGATTCCATCACCCACACGCTAAGAAGACGATAGAGCCACACAATCCAGATCTTTCTGATAAAATTTAATTTTAAAAGGGTTCGTATCTCATATGCTAGGACCGGATAAACGCCCGTCATTTTCGAAACATAACCCTGTTCCGTATAGCAAAGACTTCAAACAAAGAGAGAAAGAGATGTTTGGTATAATGTATCAATAAATAGGAAACCACACTTGCTAGATATTATGTATAAACGTGTTAATGAATAAATAATAAAAAATATAATATCGTAAGTATCGTAACATCATAAAGGAGTCTCTGCCGTACGGAACAGGGTTGTTTTGAAAATGACGGGCGTTCGTCCGATCCTTGCTCATATGTGGTGCACTCACGTATGGAGTGTACCTCGGAATGTATAATATATGGGCCATGCACAGTGAACGTGTTAATCAGTGATATTACATATTATATATAGGAAGTACATATGTTACTGCCGCACCCAAGTTGAAGATTCAGAAAAGACCCAATCACTGTCGCTGTTTATGCCAAACAAGTAGACGATACTTATCTTTCTTACTGTCGTGTTTTACTTATCTGTCCATCATTTATTTGTGAAAAAATTGATTGTAGTTTATCTATTTGCAAACGCAATTTACTAGGACCGTACAGTAGAATTATTTTGAGTTTAACACTGACAGATTGCCTTCATTTAATTTTCAGCTTTAATCTCATACAAATAAAATAGATATTAACTTATTACTAAATCGGTAGACGTGGGTAACAGTATTCTGAAAATTGCTTTATTTGTATAAAATAAAAGTTGATAATTCAATGAAGACAAACTATGTCAGTGGTAAACTTACAGTAATCGTACTGTAACATCATTACTCTGTACTCTGTAATATCATTGGATTCTGTTACTTACACGTGATCCGTAGAGACTATGAAATGGTCCACGTGGTTCCACTCTTTATTAGTGTATGGGCTTTTAGAATAATGCTTGTCAGGCATTTGAGTTTGCACCATTACTACCTGAAAGACGAATATTTCATATTAAGGTGCAGTTTTGCGGGTGGTAAGACCTTGTGTAGGGTCCGTCCGAATCGCTACCACCACCTTATCCATTAACCTACCGCCAAACAGCAGTGTTCGCATTATTGTGTTCCGGTTTGGGGATAAGACAGCCGGTGAAATAACTAGCATAGAGGCATTCCATCTTAGTCCTCAGGGTTGGCAACGCATTTGCAGCCTTTGGATTGCAATGTTGTGAATGCGAATGTCTATGGGTCACAGTTTCCACTTACCATCAGGTGGCCTGTGTGCTCGTTTGCCTTCTCGACGCCATTAAAAAAAAAGAAAAAAAAAGTTGTATGGGGTGGGGATCTGGAGAGAAGCGAAAAATCTACCAATAAGATATCGGATCACACCAGGGACCGGAAGACCTCTTTATTTCGTGAAACCTATCGATAAGGAAACCGTATAGTTTGGCTACCCAATTGATATGGTTCCTCTATGATTTTGTTACCGTAACGTTAAGAGGCCGTATACGAAACTTCGCCGGTTTTGCTTCTTTTCATGATTTTACAGTTATAATACTGCTTTTCTATACGTTTTAATGCACAACATGAAATATCATTTCAGTTATGATCGAATAAATGAGTTACGAATAAATGAGCTACTTTTTTTATTTTAATCGAGTATTATAATGCGAAATTATGGTTGTTTTAAAACATACATACTATTATTATTTTTACATGTTTTTTTATGGTAATGGCTTGATTTTGAACTGAACTTTATCACTGTTGTTTTAATTTTGTGGATACACGTTCAAATTACGCGAGGCACGCTTTTGAACACGGTCAAAAGCCCGACTCGCGACGGCTCGCCGCGCGCCGCTCGCCCGCTGCTCGCGCACAGCGCGTGAGCGCGTACGAATTTGAGCAAAATAGGTGAGTCGTGCGTGCCTCAACCCGAGGCTGCTCTTATTCGTACCCACCTTTACAGGACACCGGGACAGGTGAAGCTTAATAAAAACTTGTAAAATGGGGTAAAATGAATGTGGAATAGAGTACATTTTTAAAAATTACACCAATTATTGGCCAGACTCTCTTTCGATGCTAGACAGGAGTTAAGAGTGATATTGAAAACTTTAAACAACATACCATTTCCCTGACAAAAATGAGGTTCGCAGAGTTACTAGTTTTAAAGAAAGTAAACATTATAGGCATTTCATATTGGCCAACAGCCGCTCCGGTAAATCTGACAGTTATTCCCGACATGATTGATGATTCTGAAATAAAGGGCATTTTTAATAAACTGAATAAGTAGGTGTTTAAAATGTGGTTACAGAATTATAAACAAGTCTTTTTAGAGTTGTTGGTATTTCTGTAGCTCTGCCTACCCCACTCTGGGAATGAGGGCGTGATGCTATGTATGTATAGGTGGTATAAAGGCTTCATTTGACAATTCAACAGCACACATGACACGGGTCACAGAAAATAATTAATTCAATAAAAATACGACTTGTAAATAATAAACAACTCACAGGGAACCCCACATGAAAGGTACGCGGAAAGACCATGCCCAGACAATTTTTTAAAATGAATTTTCATCTCTAAATGAAAAGTTCACGAGGAATTATTTAACACTCAGAGATATAAATCTTACATAATTAACTTTTATTTTTTATCACAATACCCCCGTAACATTAAAATAACGTACGAAATTAAATAGTTCCATATCATAATAAAGTAGTAGGAAGTAATAAATTAACGGGGTGGCCCGGTAAAAAAACAATAACAAAGTTTGGACCACCCAACTAGGCATGTTCTTTCCATGTACCCTTCACATACGTTTGTTAAGTACTACTTTTGACTGTCAAGTCAGGTATCATCATACATCGCAATTTTCGGTGCGGGAATGATTTGAGAAAGAATAGAGATAAACAGATAGGTAAGTCTGAGAAAAATCATATTATACCTAATGAACAACTACCTCTCTGCGAATTGTATACTCAATTATATACTTAGTTTTATTTTTAACTTTACTACCAAGCCTTATAAGATTTTAATAAAAATAACTTTAATTAATTACCTGTAGTATTTTTCAGAATCAGAATCAGAATCAGAAAAAGATTTATTGCCACACATAACACAGTAGTTGGACAGATTATTATTTAAAGTAAGATAAAATATAAAGTATTAACTACAACAAGTCTCATAGATGCTACGGCAAAAGGTTCAGAACTCAGCGAATGCTGTGACACGGGGTCTACACAGCGCTGTTTTTCAGCCTACACCTCCCTCTCAATGTGTGAATGCTTAAGCCTTAAGGGTACACTTCATTACATCACGATATTATAATTTATAAAACAAAACATATAACAAAACTTAACACAGAACAGGAACTTTCTACAAGGACAACATTCAGGTGTCGTACTTTTAATACAAAAACAGGGGTAATTATATTACATAATAATATCGTTTATTAATTAAGTAGGTAATTAACAAATAATCAAACAGCCAAACAGAACATTCTGAAAACCGCATATTGTTTTGAGTTTAATGTTTAAATGGTTTTTTTGGGGTATATATAAATAAAAATAAAAGGAGGGGGTTAAGGAAAAACAAAAAAAAAAGAGTTTTTTCCTTAACCATCTTTTAGCTGCTTTTCAAGTAGTGATTTCTGAATTTTAAGTTCGAAAATTGGCAGCGACATTTTAGTGCGTAGTGGGGCCGGGATCTCGTTCCATATTTTTGATGCTCTAAAACTGAAGCTACCTCTGAAACCCATATATTTGTGTTTAGGCACAATGACTTTATTGGCGTGCATGCTTCTTACACCAACATTTAGTAGTTGACGCGATTTTCAAAATACAGAACAGTTAATCTACAGCGTCTTGCTGTAAATATCTATTTCAAGGAACTGAACGGTCTTTCCACGGCGGCAGTTATAATAGGTGCTTTTTTTTGAAGCAATATATTGTTGCACGAATAGTTTGCGATCCAAGTTCTATTTCTTTGCCTTGTAACAATTCGTTCATAGTATGTATACAACGTGTTACAAAATAATCCGTAAAAAAGAAATTACGAAAGTAGTGTCAACCCTTGTATACTGTATACCTAAGATAATTACTGAACTGACGTTGTTTAATAAGGGTTGACACTACTTTTGTAATTTCTTTTTTACGGATTTTTTTGTAACACGTTGTATATGTATGATTTATTAAAGTATTTTTTAAATTCATTATTCATATGGTAAAAACCAGCTAGAGTACATCCTGTTTTTAAGTCAATACCTACTCTTTGGGTAATATCAATAATTCCCGCACCGAAAATTGCGATGTATGGGTATCATGCACCTTAGCTTCTCAGCTACCTCAATTCTATTTAAAAAGACGAAGGCATCAAACGGCTTACAACCTTCTTTTGTCAAAACCCTAATACTCACTTCTTTCCAAAATATGCGGCTCCATTCCAAATTCGTACGGGTGTTCCGTCATCTGGAACTGAGGCTGCGGGTGCGCTAACTGAATGCCTACCACCAGCACATCCTCATTATTCAGGTCATTACTTATGGAGAAGAAAAAAATCACTTCTTGCTCAGGTTTCACCTATAACAGAACAATAATATTTAATATGATGATAAAACATCGAATATAGCCTAGCCAAGGATTACTATCCTTGTACGTGTGTAGTACATAATGTATTTGAAACACTTTACTGTACAAAACACAACATCCAATTACAATATATGTATACGAAGCGACTTTATCCTTTAGGGGGTCTCTTCCAGCTATCGTGAATTGACTGAGGAAATTAAGAAAAAAGTGTTAAGAGTGCGCCGAGGCAACGACACGTAATTACGAAAAAAATGCGTTCGTTTGATCGCCTGCTGCATTGTTTTTACTGAAGCTTTAGTTATGCAATTCATATGTAAGATATTTAAGGAATCACTCTATTTATCATATACTTTAGAAACACGATTACTTGTACTTCCCTCGATAGAAAACACATCCAAAGATACCTCTACATAACAAAATAAACACTTAGTACGGCGTAATTACTTCACGGAAGATCATCAGTTTTGGATTTACAACAAAACTACACGTCTTCTATATATTCATCACTTTAGATTTGAAAATGTGTTTTTATTTTACTAATATGAAGGAAATACCTAAATTCGCACGCGTTTCGTCCATTTTAGCCAGAGCCGTCACGTTTCCCCCATGTCCGCATTAGTCAGGCTTCGGCCGTCGGACGTGGAGGCTGTGTCGCTTGGTGGTTGGTTGCGTTTATCGCGATTTTTGTGATTATTCACTTTATTTTAAATGGGGAACAAACACAACCAAGAAAGGAAGAGAAGGGGTTGGCAAAAGCACAATGCTAAACGCTTGCGTGAAGAAATGAAGTTAGTTAAAATCGTAAACCTACTGATAGTGGAGTAGTTCTAAGAAACCTGATTTGACAGTTGTCAAAATGCCACGCTAAGGGAGGAGAAAATAAATCGGTAGCAACATAGACTGATTTTCGAGATGTATCGATTTGTATTACTAAGACTTTGTAATCGTTTAGTTGTAGTCTTGATGTTTTGGGCCAAAATATTTTCAACAACACGCGAAGTTCTTTCAATTAGTAGGTAGGTATATAAAAAATACACTTCTATGGTGAATATTTACCAAGATATAAAAGTAATTTAGCTAAAAAAACACATTTACAGGCAAAACAAGCTTCTTAGAACGACCCGAGGTTTTTTTTACTATAATTAATTATATAATATTGTTACTTCTTGGGATGGTTTCAATATTTCTAGAGCAAGACATCTCCAGAAATCTGAATACAAAGAGAATACTCCGTAAGAATACTCAGTACCTAACAACTATATTTCAACAAATGAGTAAAATTGCAAAATTATTCATATTTTTTTATTTATAGGGTTAATGTTCCAGTTGTTGGCACTTCGCTACAAAGCGAAGAGTTAGGTACCTAATGAACCGGTGAGGTATGCGTAAAAATAGTAAGAGGTGTATAGGAAAATATTTTAATAAATTTAGTATGAATTTTCACATTATCTTTATATTTTTTCAATTTACAGAGTAAATGAATTGGTTGACATCGATTATAAAATTTACCACACAATGGAATTGTAAGTCCCAAATACGAATTATTTTTATAGAATGAGGATTACAAAATTTCATCCAAAAACTAATTCTGTTAATAAATAAATTATAGTTAAATCAAAACGTTCTGTTTTATTACAGGATGCCAATGGACCAAATTTTTTGTCTTTCACTGGATGGAGAAATAGACAATGACATTGCTTACTCACACAGACAAAATAATGCCGTGAAGTAAAATCCGATATTGATTATTGTTGTTTCTTATGTCCTAATATTTTTTTCTAAAGATACCTGCGTACATTATTCATTACATTATATACATACAAACATTAAGTAGGAACTTCTAAATATGTGATTGATACAGCAGCTTTAAGTTTTTAGTTTTTTAAAACATCAATTTAATTTTATACTTTATAGTGATCAGAATCAGACATTGAAGTTTTTGCGGAAATAATCATGGATAAACATTCGTACAAACTAAGATCCTTTTTTTAAAGACGGTTAAAATACCAAAACCTTCTCCTATGTGAAACAAATACTTTTCTGAAAACCGCATTAAAAACGGTTCAGCCAAACGTGAGATAATCGCGGACAAACATACATACATACATACAGGTCAAACTGAGAACTTCCTTTTCTTTGAAGTCAGTTAAAAATAATATCTTGAAGAAAGGGTCCATGACTGGGATTTTTGCCCTACTCAGCCGTTCTTATTACTTTACATTAGGTATTGAGTTCACTTTATTTTGTGCTTAGAATATTGTCAATAAAGGTAATTAGGTTTTATTTCATTTCAATATACAGTCACATTAAATCACGGGGTTGTTGAGCCACCATAGAACTCTGTCCTAATGACAGCGTCAAGTCACGCAAAAGAAATTATTTACGTCAAAATTTACCGTCAACTTTCTATGAAAGGGTTCTCCCGGTAACCTTCGGAGAGGGAAGATGGCCGATTGGAAGATGTACGGCTTTTACTTATGATTTATTCTCTTTAGCCGAACAATTTGCCCAATAAATATTATAAATAACTTAACACTAGCTAAATACACCATAGATGTACAAACGACATTAATTAAAAATTATCTATCTATCTGTGAGTGGGTTCTAGAGTGGCTCAACAATCTCGTGATGTGACTGTACCTCAACAATACAAGTAATTCAATCCTACCTTACCTACCGACAGTAAACAACAAATTTTAAAAAAAATGTAGACTGAAAAAAGTTTTTAACTTCTTATAGTCAATATTTGAATAAAAGTATTCGGAATCGATTATGTTTTTTTATTTTGTAAACATTGGTAGCAACCTCCGCGCCTAGTGGACCGGCGCACGGCTCGTCAGGCGCGGCGCGCGGCCGGCGCATGGCTCCAGCTCGCTCCTTGCTGGTGTGCTATACGCACACATACACAGAGTGCATAAAATACCTAAAGTTAATGAGCGCAAAAAGCTCGGTGCCCCCTTAACAAGTAGATATAATTACATTAATTACAAACACAAAGTGTATAGAAACTACGTGAACTAAAAGCTAAAATAATTAATGGTCTCCCATAATTCTATCGAATTTCACTTCATCAATTGTAGGTATCATTTTATTGTACGCTGTTTTCTGCGGAAACCATAATGTTTTCAGGATATCTTAAACATTAATTACGTAGGTTAAGTTAGTCTTGTGACTTTCGAAAATCCTCGTGCGGTGAGAAATTCCTTTCGGTAAAATGAAAATTCTGCGTAATGACACGTTCGTTGAACGGTGTTTCGATAAATAATAGGTACCCACAATTAATGTATATCAACAGATATATTATATTAAAATTAACAATAATAAATAACAAACGTCACCCTTCTCTTTCTCGTAGCAAGTGACAGGTACAAGCTTCTCGGGGCCATATTAATAAAACAATGGTGAATGATGTACCCGTCTTGAGACTTGTCAGAAACTATTGGTTTTCTTTAAATAACACATAACTTTGGCGTGTCTTCAGACGGAAATCTCACTCAACCAGCTACTTACATATCTTGATAGAGCTTGGCTTGCTTCCTATCCATAAACAATTAAAATGTATTACAACCAGGATAAATACTCTTAACAATTGGAATGAGTATCTATGTTCACAATAGCCACTGCCGAGAAAAAAATCATTTTTTTTTCAATCACGTTATTTTGTTAGTCACTTAAATAAACGTAATCAAAAAACCACTTGATATAGTTCGTCAGCCAATAGAGACACAACGCATTAACCGCATAGCCTCGGACCCCCGGTCGACCTTACCCTAAAATTCAAAAGATAAAAATATTCACAACTCACAAATATCCGGACTTTATGGTGATCAGTTGGAGGCTCCTTCACAATCGGTCCCTTGCCAGGCAGACTCTCTGCGCTCCCAAGAATAAGAATCCCGTCTCGGTTCCTGCTAAAACCTTTCCTGAAATTAATAAATTGTTTTAAAAGTTAGAAGCATTAGGGCCCTTTGCCACAGCAACGTTCCGTTTTTTGCGGGTTCAGTTTTTTGCAGGATCACGTTTAGTAGTAGGTATACGTGCTACTGTGGTAATATTCACATGAGCATATAGTTTGCAGGATACCGCAAAAGTCCGATCCGTTCAAAAGTACCTACGGTTTTGCCACTACAAACTGGACGGCTGGATAAATAACGGTATCCAGTTTAGTTACGTACATAGTTTAATGAAAGTGTTCCCACTAGCATCCTGCATACGGTGTTAACGACTGCCAATGCTATGCCGTATTTTTTTTTAAAACCCCCGACTAAATAGTTTACAGTAGCTGGAATATTTTATGTTATTTCATTTAACTTACCGGTCCCCCGCCGTGTCAGTTTAGTTAGTGTCAGTGTTCAGTTAACTATCTAATTATCAAACAATCAGCCCTTAGGGCCACTAGGTACTACTATTTAGTCGGGCCTTTTTAAATTTCTAAATTAATTTGGTATTTCACGCTTTTTAAACATCTCTTTCTGAGTGCGTTTGTGGCATCGTAACTCCCAAACGAATGAACGGATTTGGACGCAGGTTTTTCAATTAAAGCTACATTAATCAGGATGGTTCTTAGCAAGATTTCATGAAAATTTGTTGGGCTGTTTAAGAGATATCAGCTCTGAAAATAGGTGTCGCAGTTATTTTGGGGGCTTTTAACCCCTTAAAAGCTCAATATCTCAATAACGGCTGAACCGATTTGTATAAAACATTAATTTAAAAAAAAAACGCATTCAAATCGGTACATCCATTTAAGAGCTACGGTGCCACAGACAGACAGACACACACACACACTTACACGTCAAACTCATAACACCCCTCTTTTGCGTCGGGGGTTAAAAACAGGATGCAAACTTCTGTGTGTGAACACAGGTAAAAAGGTCCGTGGGAAAGAGCTCTAAATGTGCTCGCCTCCACTGTCCCGACTTTGCACGAGTTAGCGAGAGAGAGCTATAAATACATCGACTAAAACATTATCAAATTTCATTAACTTGGTTTTTTATACGCCACAGTGAATGAAAGACACGCGTTGGTTTAAAATGAGACTAATTTCCCGTACCATTACGACACTTACGTAGACTAGACTATAGTAAAATAGAAAGGTAGGTCATCTTCGGCCCTATAGGAGTTTGTTGTCTATGACCACTCGGGCGCTAAGGTTGTTCATATACGACCCTAAGAGCTGAGTTGCTGAAATTTTGCGTCTGTGCACGTTGTTAGATAATTGATACACACGCAAGCAAACGAGGTGACCCGGCTCGGTCCGTCCTCTCGCTCGCGGCGCGGACTGTCGAGGTAGGTACATAAGCAAGCCGCGTGATATACTTTTGTTTAAAGATAAAATATTGTTCTAGTTACACTATGACTAGACGGTAGTGCCTCTCTAATATATCTACTTGTCATTTTGTTTTACTTAGCTTACTTTTTGTGTTTATACTCCAACAGTATCTGATTACAGACGTGTTTGGGGGTGTCCTCGTGGTGCAGCACCGAGTGCTCGTCGTACTCCCCGTCCACAACGCCGCAGACCTCACAAAACATGCCCGTATCTTGCATCCTGCTGCAAATATCAAAACTTTTTATTCCACAGTAGAGGACGCCCGCGACTTAATACGCGCGTAATTATATACACATCAAAAACATGTAACAACCAAAAAAAAGACGTAACCAACAATTAACTTAGGTATATTATATAACAAGTATGTGTTTAAATGTCTTTCTAATTAAGTATATTTAGTCATATATAATAGTCGGGGGACAATGTCACACAAATTGACCTAGTCCCAAACAAAGCTCTATAGGCTTGTACTATGGGTAATACTTAAATATATAGAAAACCTCCAAGACTTAGAAAAAACTCAATACCCGCGCCCATCACATAAATGCCTGCCCTTACCGAGATTTGAATCCGGGACCGCTAGCTTCGTAGGCAGGGTCACTACCAATTTCGCTAACGTGTCGTCAGTAATTAATTATTAGATCATCATCATCATCATCATCATATCAGCCGAAAGACGTCCACTGCTGGACATAGGCCTCCCCCAAGGCTCTCCACTTAGACCGGTCTTGTGCCTTCCGCATCCATCGCGATCCCGCCATCCTTACGATGTCGTCGCTCCATCTTGTTGGAGGCCTACCAACAGCTCGTCTCCCGGTCCGTGGACGCCATTCGAGAACTTTCTGGTCCCATCGGCCATCAGTCCTGCGAGCAATGTGCCCCGCCCACTGCCACTTAAGTTTCGCTATTCTTCGGGCTATGTCGGTAACCTTAGTTCTACTGCGGATATCATCATTTCTGATTCTATCCCGCAGAGAAACCCCGAGCATAGCTCTCTCCATAGCCCTCTGAGTGACTCTGAGCTTTCTTATGAGGCCCATCGTTAGCGCCCTCGTCTCAGATCCGTAAGTCATCACTTGCAACACACACTGGTCAAAGTCTTTTGACTTTAAACACTGCGGTAATTTGGACGAAAAAACACTGCGAAGCTTCCCGAACGCTGCCCAGCCGAGTCGGATTCGACGAGTGACCTCTTTCTCGAAGTTGGACCTACCTAACTGGACCGTTTGTCCCAGGTATACATAGTCGTCAACAACTTCGAGTGCAGAGCCTCCGACAATCACGGGAGTTGGCACAACATGGACATTAGACATGACTTTCGTCTTGTCCATGTTCATTTTCAGGCCAACTTGGTCGGAAACTCTGCTGAGGTCAGCGAGCATAGCACTGAGGTCCTCCATGGTTTCAGCCATGACTACGATATCGTCAGCAAATCGAAGGTGAGTGATGTACTCGCCATTAATGTTGATGCCTCGTCCTTTCCAGTCCAGAACCTTAAAAGCATCCTCCAATGCAGCGGTGAACAGCTTCGGAGATATCACATCCCCTTGTCTGACTCCTCGCTGCAGAGGAATAGGCTTTGTGCTCTGGTCCTGTAGTCGGACGGACATAGTGGCGTTTTCGTACAGACACTTCAACACTTCGATATATCGGTAGTCAACTTGGCACCGCTGGAGAGACTGCAGCACAGCCCAGGTCTCGATCGAATCGAAGGCTTTCTCGTAGTCCACAAATGCAAGGCAAAGAGGGAGGTTATACTCTTCAGTCTTCTGTATAACCTGCCGCAACGCATGTATGTGGTCTACGGTACTATAGCCTTTTCGGAAGCCGGCTTGTTCGGGAGGCTGGAAGTCGTCAAACCTGCGCGCGAGACGATTCGTGATGACTCTCGAAAACAGCTTGTAAACATGGCTCAGAAGTGAGATGGGTCTGTAATTCTTCAGCAAGGTGTTATCACCTTTTTTGAAGAAGAGCACCACCACACTTCTGTTCCATGCTTTTGGCGTTCTCCCTTCGTGGAGGACGGAACTAAACAGCGTCTGAAGGCCTTTAAGAACTGGTTTACCACCCGCCTTCAGGAGTTCGGCTGTAATTCCATCGTCACCTGGGGCCTTGCCATTCTTAAGCTGTTTGAGAGCCATACTAATCTCGTACAGGCTGACGTCCGGAATATCATCGGTATAGTGCCGGGTTAGTCTAGCCCTCGGGTCTTTGGCTAGATTTTCAACGGGTGTTCGGGTTGTCGTGTAGAGTTGCCCATAAAACCTCTCGATTTCCCCCAGTACCTCAGGCCTGGATGAAACGATCCTGCCGTCGTCGGTCTTCAGCTTCATCAATTGGCTTTGGCCAACAGACAAATCTCTGGTAAAAACCTTAGAGCCCCTGTTACGCTCAATAGCCTCTTCAATACTTTTAGTATTAAATCGGCGTATATCGCGCTTCAGAGACTTTGATATCTGTCTGTTGAGCTGCCGATAGCGACAAGCATCACCAGAGGACTGCAAAACCATCTCGCGCCTAACCTCCATGAGCCTAAGGGTGGAGTCCGAGAGCTTCTTGGTTCTGGCACGGCGGATCTTAAAGTATTTAGACCCAACCGCATGGACAGCTTCCACGAACCCGTCGTTGAAATCGTCCACGTCACTTCCTAGGCATTCGAAACGGTTTTGGAGTTCGAGCTGGAAGCTCTCGGGGTTTTGGAGCTGGGCGGGTGCCGGGCGGAGCGTAGACTTCATCAGTCGAGACCTTTCAAGCTTGAACTGGATATTCAATGAGCCTCGTACCATACGGTGATCACTCCCGGTTTTAACCGCACTGATCACGGAGACATCATTGAATATGTGCTTCTTCGTCGACATGATAAAGTCTATCTCGTTCCTCGTTACACCATCAGGGCTCATCCAGGTCCACTTCCTATGCTCACGTTTTCTGAAGAAGGAGTTCATCATATAGAGTCCCTCCTTCTCCATAAAACTGGCCAGTAGGTGACCCCGGTGATTCCTACGCCCCACTCCAAATTTCCCCACTCTCAGCTCTTCACCGTCTCGTTAATTATTAGATAGTGCTAATTAATATTGGTGTTAAATAACTGTTCGTGCCCGTGCGTTGAGCGATTTGTTTTTCATATAAACCTTGCCTGGCAATTAAAGAAAGAAAATACATTGATTAAGAATACAAAATTATTACTTTATTCGTTTGGAGTACCTATGTGTTATTTGTATGTTGACGATAAAACTAGATTAATTTCTTACATGGATGTTTCTTTACTCCTTATGTTTATTGGAAATCTCTTACCCGTATTGAATCTTTTGACTAGTATTTAAAAATAGTAAGTGTTTATTTTTTGGATTTTAGTTGGTTTGATGGCTAAGGTAAAATAAACTGTGAATGCAGCTATATTCATCTGATTATTAAATTTGAAGTACCTACATCCCATTCATGACCCATTGATTTTTAACAGCCTGTTTAAGTAAGAATCGACTAAGGGAATGAGGGCTTCTAGTACTGTTAGGTGATGGGCTTGCAACCTGTCACTAATACACTGGTAAACATCTTAGCCTGTTTGTGCAATCTGTGGTTACAGAATTGCCAACAACTCCTGTTGTAGTTGTTGGTATTTCTGCAGCTCTGCCTACCCCACTCTGGGAATGAAGGCGTGATAATATGTATGTATGTATTTATAAGTAAGGCAGTAAAAGAATTAATACATTTCGCATAGCTATAAAATGTGATTTACATACATACATTAACGTCACGCCTTTATTCCCAGAGTGGGGTAGGCAGAGCAACAGAATACCAACAACTCTAAACTTGTTGATAATTCTGTAACCACATTTTGCATACTCAGGCTAAGATGTTTACTGTGATTTCTTACTTTGTAATGTAGTAAATAATTAAATCAGCGAAATTTAAAATACAGAAAGTTTGTCACAGTAAATTTTTTTTTGTTGTACAGTAAATTTTAACAACAAACTTAGAGCAAAATTGCTTATTTGAGGTGAATTGTAATTTAATCAGGTTACACAAAGAAGTCATTTGTAATTTGAGTTGATGACATAAGCTGTCATTAATTGTAATCTATTAAATGATTCCTTGCATTAACCTTTGGATAGCTGATTAGCCTATTAGGTACCTTGGGAGCCAGTGTCAACGGCTACTTCGATTTCTTTGGCATAGGTCAAGGGTGTCAGATTTCAACACTTAAGTAGGTTTGTTAAACCGTGGGAATTTTGTTTCTATTAAATAAAATAAATAAATATCAGGTGTCAATCTCACACAAATCCACCTCATCCCAAACTAAGCTCTAGGCTTGTACTATGGGTACTATACAACGATAAACATATATATAGAGAAATACTTACTTAAATTCATAGAAATCAAACTATCTGCCCTCACCGGGATTTGAACCCTGGACCGCTGGCTTCGGAGGCAGGGTCACTCCCAACTAAGACAATGTGTCTATTGACATGAAATTGGATGTTTTTTGTTAAGACTTGGATGATTAAGCATGTCAACTTATAAAATTGTGTAGGTACCTTGAAGTGGGTCTAATAGAGATTTCAAAGTAAAAATAAAATTAATTTGTATGTACCACCAAGATTTTAAAGCCATCTACATCAAAAGCTCTGGCATAACCACCAATGTTAAACCACCTTGGCTTTTCTCGGATGAAAATAATTCATGTGGAATCTTTTTTTAAATGTGCTAATTACTAAAGATCCATCACATTCGAAAATATTGTAAAGCAAAGGAACAAACAAACAAACATTCAGATTTATTAATGTATGTCATTGCCACTAAATGGTTTTACTTGATTTGGATTGACACCATAAATATTAAACTGATATGAGAAGTAGATTTGAGAATTAAACAGTTAATTATAAACATGTTGAATCAACAAGCGAATAGGCAGCTTGCTTATGCTGTTTCTCTGTAATGTTTTTATTAGGTGCACATAAAGTATTGTGTATTGCATTATAGCTAATGCTAAACAAAATGAATACTGCTATGGCACATTGACTTATTACCATCAAGAGGCAGCCCAAGATGTTGTTGTTCTTGTTTGAATTGTATAATATAAAATACATATAGTAGTAGTAAATATCAATAAGTTATTAACATAATGTTATCTAAATAGTGCTGTGGGTATCTTTCCACTGAATGTAATTTCTTTTCTTTATGACTTCCTACAGTACTTCCAACATTCAGCTAGCTATGCCAATTAAACTTGCACTTGTAACTTACAATACAACGTGTTACAAAATAACCCGTAAAAAAGAAATTATGAAAGTATTGTCAACCCTAGTATACTGTATACCTAAGATACTGAACTGACGTTATTTAATAAGGGTTGACACTACTTTTGTAATTTCTTTTTTACGGATTATTTTGTAACACGTTGTATATTCAGTCAATCCCAGTATAGTCACTCGTGTTTGATAGAAAACCAAAGAATGTGGATAACTGTACTTTTATAATACCAATTGTAATTGCAATCGGGTTATTAGTAGTAATTAATATAAATGGTGCACAGGTGTTCATAATTTCTGTTAAGTATCTGTATAACAAGGGTTTTATATCCATTTCCAATCTTCACCTCAATCTCAATCTTTTGATTATAAAACAATATATTGGCAAACAATCATTTTCCCAAAAAACTAGATCAGTGCGAGTGGGACTCGCATATAAAGGGTTCCGTACCACCATACAATATTTTCTTGTATTGCGACCCCCAACTTTTACCTTCATGTTAATTTTATTGTTTGTTGTTATGGCATTTACAGTTATACACACTCTGTAAATAAAAATAAGCATCTAGCTATAAAAGTTCAAATGGTAAAGCCCTGACAGACAGACAAACAAAAGGACATTTGGGTATGGATCAATAAAAACATATTTTGTTTACTTTTATGCCATTTCAAATCTTCCCATCCCCAAACAAAACCTGTTATATTTTTCAAACATAGTATGGGATTATTATTTTTATTTGGGATCCTTTTGAAAATGTAAGAAGAACACAGGATAGGTAATTTAAACAAAGGAATATCAGAACAATTTATATAAGTAATCTAATATAATAATAACAGACCCATTATCAAAATAATTTGATTAAAAAAAAACTAGTAAAATAATAATATGTAGGTGAGAATTTCTCATGCAACATTAAAAATAAATGTTTGTGGTCAAAAAATAATATTAGGCATACTACAAGTTCAATAGCAAACAAATAAAACAATATTACATTCAATTATAACTTAAAATTAGAATAGACTATTTATTTAAATAATTAGGGTACTTAAGACAAGACTTAATTCAAAGGCAGAAATGCTGTACTTACTAGATAATTATTCAATTTGCAGAACCTAAGACTAGCTACACACTTTAATTATCGATACATGACAGTTGTTTACAAACTTTATAATTAATTTGAATATTGTTGGTCGCTCTATGAAACGACCTATACTACACTTTACTGCAATGCAATGCCACAACTATGCGGCGACTGCCGATTTTAAGAACAAAGAAATGTTTATACTTCAATTAACGTTCGCGTATTAACGGAAGAGGAATTCCCCGAACAGCGACAATGAAACAATAACAAGTGATTAGGAGTGATAACATAAACTTACCCGTGGATGCCAGTATTCTCGTCTCTATCTAATATTTATATTTGAGCTTAGTGCTTTGTGTTATGGTTTTAATATGTCGACCTGTTGATTGACAAGACAGAGTTAAAATCGGCAACATCGGCAAGCACGAAAAACTTGCCGGCGCCGTTGTACCGATGTATATTTATTATACATGTGTTGCCACAATTGCCGCAAATTTTCACCTCGCACACCACCGAAAAATAAAAGAATACTAAGCTAATTGACTTTGGATTAGATACGCAGTGCTAAACATCACAATTAAAATGTGTTAGATAACTAAGCTAAACACAAGTCATTTCACTGAGATAATAATAGTGTATTGATTAAACTTTAGAAGCCCATTCACGATCCTGCAATTGCAGTCTGCTATGGAATTGACTGCAAAAGTTGGATGTATACACACACACTCTTTTGCATAGCCGTCCATTACACAATTGAATATAGAAAAATTAGAAAAGGACCTTGAATTACGGCATCTTTTTCTCCAGGAAGGTAGAAAAGAAACAAAAGCATCCCTTTATTAATTTCCAAGAAAAGAGATGTTATATTTTCTAGCTTCAGTCCAAAGTTTGCTCTGTATTCTCCATATTATATTCAGTTTAATGCCGTCAACCGTGTTTTGTTTCATTCACGTGTCCTTTGGAAGCCGCACTATTCGTACCCTGAAATAACCTGAACTATTTATAAACTACGGCTAGGCAAATTTGAATGAAATTTGAAATGAAGATAGCTAATATCCTGGATTTAAACAAAGGATAGGCTCTTTATCATGGCGGAAAATTGAACGAAATCAATGCGGACGAAGTTGTGGGCAGAAGCTAGTTAACTAATTGTTGCTTAAAATGGCAACAAAATGATGAAACCTGTTTTTGACTTTTCGTTTCCAGTTTATCTACCGTTACGATAAATTCAATTTAAACAAAATTTAACGCAATTATAATTATACTTATTTATTATAATAATTATTTTATCTTTTTTTTTAAATATGATAATTGGCAAATAATCTTCTTTTCTAATATAATTCTAGTTTTACCCTTTGATTAAATAATCAAAGGTTTTAAGTACCTTTATTATTTACTTTGATGTGCATGAGACTGAAAATTTCCCTAGATGATTAGAATGACAGATGTCACTTTGTGACGGAATGCAACTTTTAAAAGTATTTAAGCAAAATTATCATTATTTCCAAAGGCGAAATAATGCGAGGAAAATAAAATTACATCAAAAAAGCAGATTGCTCAAACACTCAATTTATTAGATCGTACGGTTAAGATTTTAAGGTAAAGGCACTACTATAATCGTAACGTCAGATTGGCATCTGTCATTCTAATCACCTAAGACACAGACCAATAAGAGAAACCATGTAATGTCTAAGGAAAATTTCAGTATAGTTGCAAGTGGTCGGCGGAGTTCGTCAAGGCTCATGAAGGACTCAAGACGCATCCAGAGGCCCTACTTTGAAAATCGATGTTCGATGTTATGTTAGAACCATCCCTTTCTCTCGATTTAGTCTCGAGTAAAGAGTGACACGGACTCGGCACGCGAAGTTGTGTTGTACGATCGATCGCAATGTAGGATCTTAAAAATGCCCCTTTAAAGTCGGTGGTCGGTAATCTGTGGTTCATCTGTGGTTACATATATACTGTAATTCTATGGAACTTGCTAACTATGTAAACAAACAATATATTGAAATTGACATCTAATGTCAATTTTAGTATGGCGGCTTGCAAGTTCCATAGAATGACACTTTATATTTATGCTTATGCATACCCTTATATCTTGCCCTTGGTTGTAATTATGCTTATGTGATGGTTGCCATTTGTCAAAATTGTATTTCTAACCCATTTCTGACAAGACCTTTATAACGTTATGAAAAATAACGATATCTTAAGAATTAAGATATCAATACAGTATATTTTGTTAGTGTTAGGTACACAGATATTTCTTTATAATTAAAATATTTTACTTTACACCGCAACGAAACAATAAAATACAGATTCGTTGGTAAAATAGTTGTCTGTGGCGGTGTCTTGTCGGTTTAGTTTACGAAACATTAAACTTTTTTTTTTGATTAATTAGTATTCCTAACATTATGCGTAGCGATGTGTAAATACATTGTTTTTAGAAGATGTTAAATGCATAATTATAATTCTAATTTTAATTAATGTCTTTCACTCCCGTAAAGATATGTGTAGGGTAGGGAGGGGCATGTTGAGCAAGCGGGTAGGTTGAGCAATCGAAATATCTCCAAAACTAAACACCCGACGTAGAACGTCAAATGGCGGAACGTGAGGTCTGGGGGAGGAGAACACATTCTGCCATTACAAATTTACAAGTTGCCACGCGGCGTAGGAGTTGGTGACACGCATCATTTGTTTTTTTTCGAATTAAAAAGTAAAAAAAGTTAACTGTGGTATTTTACTTCTAAAATTGTGAGAATAGATGATTCAGGCATCAGGTAAGCATTATTACTTAATAAATTTTCGTGTCTTTTGTGTTTTAATACTTATGTTGTCGTAAGTATTACCAATTTTATTATAACCTAAGATTTGATAAAAATGCGTGGCACGGGGCTAGTTGGTCAGGTTTTGACGGGGCTAGTTGAACAATGCTCAACTAGCTCCTTTAGTGACTATTCATTTGTGCAATATATCTTAGTAAAATTTATTATTTTGTTGTAGAATGTGAAACTATAAACGAAAAACCACAAGGAGTTCTGCGACAAGTGAACAGTTAAAAAATGCCGCGAAAGCGGTTTTGGTGGAGAAAAAAAGTATCAACGCTGCCGCCAAAGAATACGATATTAAAAGAATGACGTTAACTAGGTGCATTAAAAAATTAAACAACCCTAGTATTCTTTATATTATATTATTACATTCAGTGCCAATCCTGCAAGCAATGGGCTCATTCAAAGTGCCAAATGACAATTATTCATATATTTGCACCCATTGTGATAGAGAAAATGATGATTAGTGGTTTTTAGGTTATTTTTCTACTATGTAAATCTTGTAGTATCCTGATTTATTTTAGTAGGTACCTATTGTTGATTACTTGGTAATAAATTATGTTTTTTTTTAAATAATCTTTATCTGTTTAAATAGAATAATTCAAGTTGAAGTCTACTTATGTATGATTTGATTACTGTACCTATGTCATTTAGAAATAAAGATTTCAGTTAGGAAAATGTGATATAGATAAAAACGAATTAACGTTGCAAGGAAGAAACAAATCTTGTCGTGTGTTGATCTCGTATTATTACATTATAATTTGAAGTTTATCTATATTACTAGGTACCGTGATTGGTAGTTCTTGAGTCCTAACTAATGAAACGTGATTCCGGAGTCAAAAACTCCGTTAAAATATGTAATTATAATAAGACTGATTGTAGTTTCTTGGTAATAAAGAAATATGAGCAATAAATATGATGATTTAATTATTTTTCTTCATGCAATTCTTACCTTGCTCAACTTACCTCATACCCATGCTCAACTTACCTCACTATCGAGGTAAGTTGAGCATGTCTAACTTTGGTCACTTTAAAGCGAATTTCTGCTAAACAATACAAAATATAGAAAATCTGTCTAGAGACGTTTATTCCCAGATACATTTCCTAACAATCAAAGCGGATATCATCTTTCTAACGCAAACCATCACGAAAGTAGGTACAGGACGATCATTCCAAAGTTGCTCAATGTGCCTCTCCCTACCCTACGTAAGATTTAATTAATTACTATGACGAAAGCGATGCGCCGTGGACCTGCATCATTGCACGCTGCGCAGCCGTGAATATACAAACTGACATTCATTTGTGGGTTCGTCGATCGAGAAATGAAAGCTAGGACTCCAAATGCGATGCCAAATTTTAAGAATATGATGAGTTACCTTTTGCCTCTATACTAGTAATTTCACTAGCAGTCTTATCGCTACACAACAATGCGAACACAGCAGTGGCGGTAGTTTATAGGATAGGTGGTAGCAATCCGGACGGACCTTGCACAAGGTCCTACTACCACAACCACTAGATTAGAAAATAAGGATATTTCAAAATGATAAGTCCAAAAAATCACGAATATTCCAATTTATTAAAAGCATAATTTAATGTAAAATAATATAATATAGTACTTAAATTACGAGATCATAATAGTGTTACGAAATAGAGAAATACATAATTAAAATTATTCTGATTCATTTACTAATGAGATCACTTATTGTAACGCGGCCACATCTGCGGGATTCGGTGCATATTCGAGTTGGTGTGTCTGTTTTTATTAATGGGTAGCACTTATGGGTTATTCGTAAAACATGGTTGTTGCGTCTCTTTCATTCAATGTGGTAAATATTAGAGGTGTAAGATCAATATTTGCAAACATGGCCAAGTGAAGTGACGCCATTAAAGTAAGAGACGCCATCACGAAACTAGTAGATGTGGCCCCGTCATAATAGTTATAAAGTTAACTATAGCAGTAAATCAATGAATACATTCTGCTAAGAATATTATTCTGGATCTTTAATTAAGGTACAGTCAAGGTTATAAATATGTATACACTTTAGTACCTTGTCACTTTAATCGCTGTGACATTTTCATATGGCAGTTTAAACATGACGTTAAATAGACAAGGTACTAAAGTGTATACATATTTATAACCTTGACTGTACTCGAGTATGCTTTGCGTTGTGTTGAGGCCACAGTAGCACGTGAGAGTATGTGGATGTTGGACCTCAGGAAATACATTAGATTCAGATGTCACGACGGGCTCGCAGGGGGTATCGGATCGGGTTGATTATATACTGCACGTTGCTGTCCACGGGGTGGGTCATACCTGGTGAATGGAAAACAATACTTAGGCAATGCTATAAATGTGAACGTAACTTTGTCTGTTTGTTTCGCTTTCTACATCGTTGGACTGATTGCGATGTTTTTTGGTTTGGAGATTAGCTTGAACCCGGAGGATGGATACGAGGTAATTTACTCCGCGAGAATCAATTAACGACTTTTGAGCGAACGGAGTTGGGGGCAACATCTAGTATATAAATGAATGTGAAAGTTAAAAGACGGTTCCCGAGGGAATACCGTAAAACGGTTTCTACGCGGACGGAGCCGCAGACAGCGGATCTTTCGTACTACACTGGAAGATAAAATAATATTGTTTACATTTTTGTCGATGATAAATCTTAAGTAGGTAAATTGACTTACCCCGTCGACTCGCACGTTTGGGAATTAAATTTGTAATTCATATTTGGTTATAAAGTAAAAACATCGTGATGAGACCTTCACACAAGGGCGAAGCAATTGAATGTGTGTAGTGTAAAGTCCCCATTACGCACTCGACCCGCGTGGGGACTGGCCTAATAGGGCTTCTATAAACGGGCCATGTTGTGCTGCAATTTGTGGCCGGGCAACTATACACATCTTGCTCTAACATATAAAGTAAGAGTAAGATAGAAATAGTTGCCGGCCAAAAATTGCATTAAAACAGAAGCCCCATATGAAAATAATCATGTGCTCAGGTGGGACAGATCGTCTCCAGGGGCCCATTTCATAAAAGCTTATAACTTGTAGGTAATACAAGTGGAAGTCTCTTTTTAATACATACTGTTAGAAAGAGATTACTGCTTGTAATATAAAGTATTATGTTATATAAACGCATCCACTACTCTATACGCAAATGATCTCGTAGACATGAATATAAGCAGGGCCTCTGACTATTCAGGTGCGTTAAAACGATATCGTGTTTGACACGTTTAAAAATCGTTTATGTCACAGTCGCCATTATTGTAAATGACATAAGAGTTATCAAAACGTTGACAATACGGAAACAGGTCAAAAACGATATCGTTATAACGCAGCGCAGTTGAATAGAGGCCCTGATAATGTGAATATACATATACATAGTCGTACTTTCTTTTAAGTCTTTACTCGCGACTTTGTCAGCCATAGAACTTGATTATCGTTTGTTTCCTTCGAGCTCTATAACTTTTTCCGGGGTATATGTTTTTAGGACATAGGATCTGTGTGTTCAATTGTATCCAAATCCGTTCAGCCATTCATGCATAACAGTCGTCTATCGCTACTCTTTTACAGAATTATCAAGAAATCTTTTTAGAATTGTTGGAATTTCTGTAGCCCTGCCTACCCCACTCATGGAATGAAGGCGTGATGTTATGTGCAATAAAGTGGTCTGCACCTGTGCACTCGCCAAGGGCCTGGTTGCAATAGTAGCCGTGGGCGCACCTCTGCCCGTAGATATCGAACAACATCTTCTCTGTGCACTGCTCCCCGGCACCCTAGGAGAGAACATTTTTTAGTAGGTAGTCAGATATTAACCAGGTCCCAAACTAAGCTTAGGCTTGTAGTATGGGTACTAGACAACGATAAACTTACTTATACATATAGAGAAATAACATAGAAAACATCCCAGACTCAGCAACAAATACTCGCGCTCGTAACAACAAAAATCTACCTTTACCGGGATTTGAACTCGTGGACCGCTAGCTTCGTAGGCAGTGTCAATACTGTGGCTAACGTGTCGTCTTTAAAGTGAAACATTAGTAGCCACTTCTACTTGTACAGAGCAATAGTGCAAGAAACCTTAAAAACACTTTTAGGTTCGGTTGAAAACTAACCTCCCTTATTAGCCAGTAGGGTAGAGAAGTAAATAAATGAAGTTTTAAAAGATATTGTAGTACATTGCCAATACACTCAAGGTCAAAGGGATAAGGAGTAAGTGGTAAGTGTTACCCGGTAGCAGTCGCGTCGGTTGCCGCAGACCTCGTTGATGTAGGTACCCAGCGGGCAGCGTTTGAACCGCTTGCCCTCGCGCACGATATCGCACGTCTCCTTGTTGGACATCCAGCCGGCACTCTCGCACACGGGACACTCCACGATGTCGCTGTTAAGGACACCGCAACGCACATATGAGGTTCTGCGGTGAAGTCCCGGTTTTATCACCGTCTTAACAAATGTTTTTGAAAGCGAATGCTTCTGCGTTAAAGATTTTAAATTAGCAAGCCATTGTGAAACATTTTGTTTAAATTTGACCAATGTTTCTAGCGGGAAACCAGCGCTGGCTTTAAAACCAGCAACGTGTTGAGCTGGGACTGTTTCATTTTGTCTGGCATATATTTTGTGTTTTGTTTGATATGATATCCAAATTTTTAATGAAAATTTGGCGTCTCAGGAATATCTGATGATAAAGTTGGAAGGTGGGAACAGGTTCTCCACTCTGGTGAGGAACTACCGAGTCCGGACTTCCTATAGTCTCAATGAGTAGTTGCTGACTCTACAAAAATACAGTTGGCCCAAACTCGTTGCAGATAGTTATTTTGTAAATTAGAAAAATAGCTATGCCAGAAATTGAAGTGCTGAAATAAAAAAAACAACAGCAGAAGTACCATCAGCAACACAGTTCACCGTTTGTGAATCTATATCACCTTACAATAAGCCTCACTAGTGGTCAGTTGACAGTAATGCTGTTTCTACAGTATAACTAGTGGTTAGAGGAACTGCACTTAAAAGATAAATAGCGTTCTTTGAATGATACGCTATCAACAATTTCCAAGTTAATAGATAAATTTAATGTTTAACGATAAGACTGAATAAAAAATAGCACTGACAGTTCAAGTAGCCTGAATTGTCTATGAATGGTTAATCCCCTGTCTGTGTTTATTTAAGTAACACAATCATGTACCATGCAAATAAATATGGATTCTCAATGAGAAATTTAACGCGATAAAACAGCGCGCACAATCCGCATTGTCATTACACTATGTACTCGTATAATAATGCTTGCCTGGGGTCCTAGGCATGATGCTAACGCTCCTAACGTTTGTCTTTTCTCATTCTCGTGCGTTACGATATACCACGTGGTCAATTGTCATTCCGTACATTCTGAGCGATGGAAAAGAAAAACGTTAGACGCGTTTGCATCCTGGCTAGGGGCTCTGATGTAGATCATGGAGGTCTAAAGAGGTAATGATGGTTACCTTTCAAGTTCCTGAGGCTCGCGCTCGATGAGGTTGCGCGAGTCGTACCCGCGGTAGTGAGCGACGCACGCGCCTGCGAGCAGCATCAGGTAGACCAGGGGGTGCATGTTCGCAGAGTTCTGAACATACCATTACAGGAATAATTACCGTGTTTTCACAAGAAACTAACTAGTAGTGGTCTGCGACTTGTAGACCGCTCAGGGCCTCTATTCAGGTGCGTTAAAACGATATCGTGTTTGACACGTTTAAGAATCGTTTATGTCACAGTCGCCATTATTGTAAATGACATAAGAGATATCAAAACGTTGACAATATGGAAACACGTCAAATACGATATTGTTATTACCGTGTAGAATCCTAGCCCTGATATCCCTTTCTAACTAGTCTAACGATGAAGTCTGGGCGAGAAGCGAGAAAATAATATAAGTTGCTACTTGAAATGGTGATGGTGTTAGACTGAAGGTTATTCTTGTTATTATGAATTTCCTGTCATTAAAACGTAAACGTTTGGGTTGTAAACCATAGTAACCACGTCATGTGTCAGGGAATTACAATGGTTGTGAATCATTTATTTTACCCATTGGGTGCAATAGTTTTAGGTGTCATATCAACTTAAATGTTTTAGGTTTAACAAGCCATTGGCCGTAGACAAGATGCATTCGGCAAACGATATCGTTACCCGTGTTTAATAATATAATGAACTAGCTGTTTTCGCGTAGAAGTCTTTTATCGCTATTCCCTCAGGAAACGTACAATTTTTTGCAATAAAAACTACCCTTTGTCCTTCCTTGAGACTCAAACTATCTCCATACCCAATGTCATTTAAATCGGTTCAGTAAATCCAGAGACCTCTTTATACTATTAGTATATATCGAAGTATAGATTGACGTAAGCTTCCGGACAATTTTAGTTTTCGAAAATCGTATAAGTTGTCGTTATGCATCTTGTCTAGGGCTGGGATTCTACGCGATAATAACGATATCGTATTTGATGTGTTTCCGTATTGTCAACGCTTTGATAACTCTTATGTAGTTATGTCACTTACAATAATGGCGACTGTAACATAAACGATTCTGAAACACGTCAAACACGATATCGTTATAACGCATTAGAATAGAGGCCTAGGGCCTATTAGGGTTATTTTTAAGCTACGAACGCTACGTGCTACGGCGTAGCGCTAATGAGCGGCGGGCCTGGGCCTCTATTCTACTACGTTATAACGATATCGCGTTAGACGTATTTTGGTTACCATCAGGTGGCCTGAGTGTTCGTGTGCCTTCTCCTTAACATAAAAAAAAAATAAAAATAAAAAAGCAAGTCTTAAAGGGCCTAGAGGTCGTGGTAAAATCTATGCAATGCGAAATATAAAAATCCGAAGGTCTGAAGTATTTGTATAGGCTTTAAAGCAGGTCGTGAATAAATAAAAGATAAACCATGGTATCTACGGTGTTTGTTTGATCTAGTATTTTATAGAGGTTTTTGTACACAAACTTGAGTATGTCAGTCTCACAGGGAGACTATTAAAGTAATAGAGAGTTGCTTTGCAAATGTAGAAATCAGAATAGCACCGTTAACAACGAGCATGTCAGCACTGTATTCACTTCACCATTCATTATATAAATTCAGGTGTGATCCAACTATTTATCCCTGAGACCTACAAATATATATTCTTTTTAAAGTTTTATTACAACATTCACACAAAGTTCTAAAGAACTGAAACACTCTCATCATATTTAAAAATTGATTTATTGTCGTAACGGCCACCATACTACAAACAAGGAGATATTTAATTTTGTAAGTGGGATTTTGTATCTAACAGCAATGAAATAAAGTTCAATTATCTTTGCTCTTAAATGGTATTTTTAACTAGGAAACAAATAAAAATAAACTTTATACTCATTCGAATAAAGTTCAAACTAAATTGCCTCGATTATGTACCCTCTATAGCATACCGGGGCTCACAGAAAATCCCAGGGGAGGGTGGCCTGATCAAACCAGAGAACCCTGAACACTTTACTTAAAGTGGTACTGTACCAAATACTTTTTATTACGGTCAGAGTAAGTACGTCTTGCTTGTCTGTTAGGTTCACATGCTGTCACGTGTCCTGCTGTCACCTGCTTGGGTCCAGGGCCTTTATTCTACTCGATAAAACAATATTGCCTTTGTCAATGTTATCGTACTTTTTTTTAATTCGGCCGCCATTAATGTCGAGTAAATAAGAGGTATCGTAACGTTGACAGCACGATGAAGTATCAAAAGCAATATGGTTTTATTAGGTATAATAGAAGCCCAGTTATGATTTGTGTTTTTAAAGAGAATACGCATGTTCTACGTACATAACATACGTATCTATCATCGAAGTGTACCATATAAGCAAGATAAACATACAACAAATCCGGAAAAGTTTTTTGTTGTTTTTTTTTTTGATATTCGTTTGAGTTTCTGCTTTGGACTCAGGATTTGCAGGTTATTTGAAACTTTCAGTAGCTGTGCCACGCGTGTTGTTTCTTTTTTCCACGTCCATTCAATGAATTTATATTTAAACATTTTATAACTTTATTTGTGCGGTGTGGTGGGCGACGACTGGATCCCTCTGAGACTACTCGCCGAGCGCACGTATACAAAGTGTATTTTTACCAAGACTGTTGACGGGGGCGTGGCGTTTGTTTACTGTTTTACCGCTTGTTGTAAGGGTTCCTAAAACGGGAACCTTATTAATAAGACTCGAATCCGCTGTCGGTCTGTCCGTCAGTCACCACGCTGTGTCTCAAGAGCCGTGATAGTTAGACAATTGCAATTTTCATAGATGATGTATTTCTGTTGCTGCTATAACTGAGTGAATAGGGCAATAGGGTTTTACGGTACTAGACAAGAAAAAACCGATACCTTTAAGTACATTACAATGAGACATTTTAGGAATAGGAACAGATATTTGTAGACAGGGTTTGTCTTTGATGAATTGTCGAATTAACTATTGTTAAAAAGTAGCTTGTGTTTACGTATTATTTTTGAGTAATGCCAGAGATTGTGGCGTCAATCCTATTTACCAAGCATAATTGCTTTGCTTGTTTATTGTTGGGAACTGTTGACAGTCAGATATGGACCCAACGACGCTAGAGACCCGACTTTCTCACATGACGGCTATATCGCTTAATGCCAAATAAGTGTACCTACGAGTCTTACTAGATGCAACATGATGCGATGATATCGTATACTTACTAATTCGGGTCGAAGGACCAAGACGTTAGTGTAAACTAAACCCACACCGAATGTGGCACTTTTAGCGGCTAGCGCTTAAGTAGGTCCTTAATGGATACGTCCTAGCGAAGAGACGCATGAAAACTCAGTGGCTCAGTTCCATGCCACCTTCGGATTGACCTTAGCCTGCCGCAAAATAATAGTGTGTACATTGAGTAAAGTTTTACATTTTGAAACACATATGCCGCTGCTAAAATACCTATGCATATCAGTTTAGCACTCGTAAATGTTTTGAAAACACTTGTCAGCCATATTGTTTAAGTATGACTGGGAATTCTGGGTACCGCTGGTGAATTATTACAACAACGAGGTTCTAGCTGTAACAAAAAAAATGGTATTTTATTTCTCATGCATGATACTCGTATATCCACGCCGATAGTTACCACTAAACTAACACTTTGTTATTTAAAACAAAATACTGAACATGCGTCCCACGCTCTAAATTCTAAAAAAATCTGTGATATTATTTGTTTTCAGTCAGTCTGGTGTAGACTAGGAACATAAAAATCCATGCAAACTGCGCCCACGCAGCATAGGTCAGTAAATTGGCACAGAGCGGTGTTGTCGCACAAAAATACAGTACATTGATAAACATTGTCATTCTCCAAGGAAAATAATAAAGACAACACCCGGCCTAGCGGAGATTTCTGCCAATCGTACAGACTTTAGCCTTTGCCTCGTGATGCGCCGACGTTGTTTTCATTACAGGAACCTTTCTCAATCAAGTTTTAAAATAGCTTTGCTGTTTAGACTGCACCCGCGTTTCAGAGAAAGTTGCTGAATATCTTCTCAATCGCGATTCGTTACGTTGATCGCTTAATCTCAACAGTCAATGTATTTCACCGAGTTCCCTTCCACACATCGGATTGTTTGTGCAACTTCCTCTTTCAATATTGTCCAAGATTGAGTTTTAAAATATCTGGCATGAATCTATGAGGTAGATACTTAAGGCGTGTCAAATAATTTGAGCGCAATATTGGATAATTATATTACAGGAGAACCATGCATAAATATTGATTTTACAACATTAGATCATATCGCGGCTTAACTATAGTCAAATTAGAAAATATGTCATTGATAGCTCTACGACCGAGTATTTAAAATATGGACTGTAAAAAAACAATGTAAGTAATTTAAAACCCAAGTATCCATAAAAACCTAACGGTTAAACGTCCGAGATAAGTACAGAGATAATTTTTCTATAAGTAGGTTTTTCTAGTTAAAATGACGAATATGCAGTTAAAGTGGGATTTTACCACTTCTTTTGTTGCTAAACATGAAAGGAAAAGATAACAAACAGACGTAATAAAACTGACCTTTGAAATGTAAGTTTTTTTTAAGCTGTCACGGTATTGTCATGGTTAATAACATTCAATATAAATTAAAATGTCTTCAGCAATAAATCAACACTTACTACTACTAGCATGTTATGCATGTTACTTTTTCTTATAGTCTACATTAAATATAATTTAAAGTGTCGTTAGCTGGTTAGTGATACATAGTAAATTAAAACTTAGACATATATGACAATCGGGTCACAATTAAAAACGCACGTGCAGTGTAATGCCGACTAACAACATCAATAGGTAGGTACTATAAAGATTGCTTGTTCACAGTATCCTTTAAACCTTCCGACACACCCGCGTTATTGTTTTACAACCCTACTTGAAGATAGCAATTAAACAATAGATGTGCTCATGGTTGGCTTTAAGTACTTTTTGTCAACTTAACTAAACCTAATACCTGCTGCGATAGGTTGGGAATGTTGGGATTGGTCTAAACGTTTTACGTATTTCTTGAATAAATGCAACTTCCTTTTTATTGACGTACAATTTAAATGCGTTAAGAGATATCTTTATTTGTAAATGATTCCTTTCGATAGTAAAAAGGGTAACGAAAATTACCTAGAACGGTTATACACTTCAACGTGAAAGACAACGTAAATGCGCAGGAGCCACTAAAAAATTTGCAGTGTTTTAATCTCTCGAACAAGTTCCACTGTACGACCAGTGTCAAGCACCAGAGTAGTAGTACCATCCTGTTATACTACATTGTGACGAAACTAATCTCTTTGCGAAAGGCGCCCAAGACAAAGCAAAATCTTAACTTAAAGGTAAGTTCGTTTAATCATCAATTATGCTCGTTATTTGTACTCACTTTGCGCGAGTTTGACGACGGCGGGGTACCAGCGGGCGGGGTAGCGGTAGTTGGCGGAGATGAGCACCGGCAGCACCAGGCAGGTATAGGCGGCCATCAGCCACGCGCCGCCGAGCGCCACCAGCAGGCCGCGCGGCGCCCAGTACGGCAGCAGCAGCACCAGCGAGAGCAGCCACACTGAGGAGAGTTAAAGCTCAGTTTTAATGATCGATATGCTCCGCATGCGGGGGCAAGCTGTTCCAGTCCATTGACATGTTTTTTATGGTTTGGAGAAGGCAAACGAGCACACAAGGTTAATAAACATTTGCTATCTCAAGACTGCAGTCCTTACACTGCAAACGCGCTGCCAACCCTGAAGACTAATATGGAAGAATAATAAGTCTGTATGATAATAATTTCACCGGTAGTCTTATCCCCACAACGGAACACAATGCAAGGTGTGTAACTAAGTTCTTTTTCGAAAGCCTTTCACGCAATGAAAATGTTTTCTGGTCACCTATCGATCTATGAAATTGAGGAGCTGTTCTTCGGAAAGAATACCCTAATCAATTTCATGAAAATTGTTTAGAATTGAAAATTACATCTTTGCTTTGGAAGGAAGAAGATTAATTAGGCAGAATAAATAGCAGGATCCGACGACAGACCGACTGCTGAATTTCATAATCAACTCCACCACTACCAACCGCACGTCCTAGATCAGCGAGCGTTGTCAGCGATGACCTCATAGGAAATGTCTTAGTCACTCAAAGGACTTCGAAGAAGGTTACATATCTTTATCTTCTTTATAAACTTAGTATAAAACAAAGCAGCTTTCCGCGTCTATCTGCCGGTCTGTATGTATATCCGTTAACTCCTCCAAAACCACGTAACGGATTTCGATGAGGGTTCCCCATTAATTAAATAAATTAGCACAGATTTGGTTTTTGTAAGGGAGGTAATAATTAATCATTGCTCAGAATTTCCTTGCGAGATTGAGTTAAAAATAAAGTCATCCATGCAACCGGAAAACTGTTAAACTCGAAGAGATTAATTTAGAACCATAAAAGATGTCGGCCGTGTACCAGTGCAGCAGGATTTGGTGCAGCGTAATCTGATGCAGTAAGCCCGTGAGCCGACAATCTGAGGTTTTATTGGTTTAATACTCTTGAAAATGGTCTCTTTGTCGATTGGTTAAACGAGCGAGCAAGCCCCCTCTAGGGACCTAACTCGACATGCGCTTATATGTTGTTTGTTCGCTTTTTTGGGACAATTTAAACTCGCCGGTTAGTAATTCGTCCGTCGAGTTAAAAGTGATTATAATAAGAGAATCACATGGCTCATGGTTCATTTGTCGGCCCATGCTATCCGAGATAAGAATAACTAACAATGACGATGGTCGCAAGTTTAAAATATGTAGGATTTATTCGGGCAGAGACGGAAAATAGCACAAGGTTTAAAATATTTAAAATTTGAGCTGTTTTTATGCCCTCATAGGCGACGCATAGCTTCTAACTACGGTTGGCTTTGTCATTTGTTTGTGCTTTGTCACGTTAACGACTGTTTGAACTACTGCACTAATCTGTCAAAGGCGTTAAAGCGACGAGATACTAGCTAGACCTATTATAAAATTCTTAAGCTTAGTTTCACACGTAAAAACTATAAATATGTCATAACACGCTCAATTTGCTTTTGTAATCAGGTCTTATTCCAATTAAAATAAAAACCGAAACCGTACGAAGGCTCGATAAACTGTAACCTTCCGTTTCGAGAGCATAAAATATACTTTAAATCTTTACAGCTATTTTAGTCCAATTTAAAAAAGTGCATTATATGTATACAGATGCAAAATACGAGAGCGCATATCTTTTATAAAATCTGACCTTTCAAAATATATTATGAGTTGAGTAAGTAGGTAATTATTCAGGTGGCGGTCGTCCTGCGTCGCTTCCTCGTCGCTAACCTAGCCTGCACGAAATATGTCTTTGGCCTCACTGTGACAACCTTGACAGCCAAATTATTGCTATTGACCCACTTTGTTTTCTGTTTCTTTGTGCGTCGTCCTCGGGCAGCGACAGTAAACATGTCTAGATATAGTATCAAATATTAACGCGTATTTTGTTTTCATGTTCCAATTTTCTGTCACAGCCACGTGCGATTTGGCTTACGATGAGTCATTGCATAGGAAAATAACAACAAATAATTGCACACTACACCTTTAAAGGAAATCTTTAAAAAACTAATTTCATAGGTGCTTAAATTTAAAGACATCTATTTACCCGTCACGTCATATATCTAGGTCATATTAAATAACTTAGGCACACCAGTTAACCCAAGTTGTTAACCACTAAGTGCATCTTACAGCACTTTGAAGTCGAAGCGGATTTAATATACACTTACCAATGTTGGCGATTTTATCCTCTGATTTTAACGCATGAATTTTCGAGAAAGAATCACTCCTTATGCGTCCACGCACTCGCGAAATCATACCCATTTCGTTTTAAAATTCGAACTTTATAAACAAAACACTGACTTTCCACTTTATTCAACAAGGTAGAGTAGTAATTAAAAAGTTCTTAACAAAAAGGTTTTTCTCAAAAATATTTTACGATCCGCTTCAGGCGAAGTGTGTCACATGAATGCGCAATGAACAGGCGATCGGCTGGGCGGGCGGCGAAGCAGCGCGTGCGCAGATTGCCGCACCACTAAACATCCCGCCCTCTTCGCTATCGCACATTTCATTATCACTTACCGCTTTTATCCACTCATTTGTCTTAATTTCCCACATAAACGGCAATGGACGTGGAATTTGTAAAGTACGTTTTATTTACACTCAAACCGAGCAATGACGTTTTATTTTTAAATTCCAATCCATGTCAGTGACTTCTTAAATCAAACCTATATATATATCTCTCACATAATACAGTCCATATAGACTTTGATTTGATGTACGTTGTATGTTTTCGGCTAAACAAGCTCGAAAAAAGACTAGGCAGCGTGCAATTTATAGATAACAAGATATTATTATAATTAATACGTAGTTTTTGTCTAGTCTAGCGTCGTTGGGTCCATATCTGACTGTCAACAGTTCCCAACAATAAACAAGCAAAGCAATTATGCTTGGTAAATAGGATTGACGCCACAATCTCTGGCATTACTCAAAAATAATACGTAAACACAAGCTACTTTTTAACAATAGTTAATTCGACAATTCATCAAAGACAAACCCTGTCTACAAATATCTGTTCCTATTCCTAAAATGTCTCATTGTAATGTACTTAAAGGTATCGGTTTTTTCTTGTCTAGTACCGTAAAACCCTATTGCCCTATTCACTCAGTTATAGCAGCAACAGAAATACATCATCTATGAAAATTGCAATTGTCTAACTATCACGGCTCTTGAGACACAGCGTGGTGACTGACGGACAGACCGACAGCGGATTCGAGTCTTATTAATAAGGTTCCCGTTTTAGGAACCCTTACAACAAGCGGTAAAACAGTAAACAAACGCCACGCCCCCGTCAACAGTCTTGGTAAAAATACACTTTGTATACGTGCGCTCGGCGAGTAGTCTCAGAGGGATCCAGTCGTCGCCCACCACACCGCACAAATAAAGTTATAAAATGTTTAAATATAAATTCATTGAATGGACGTGGAAAAAAGAAACAACACGCGTGGCACAGCTACTGAAAGTTTCAAATAACCTGCAAATCCTGAGTCCAAAGCAGAAACTCAAACGAATATCAAAAAAAAAAACAACAAAAAACTTTTCCGGATTTGTTGTATGTTTATCTTGCTTATATGGTACACTTCGATGATAGATACGTATGTTATGTACGTAGAACATGCGTATTCTCTTTAAAAACACAAATCATAACTGGGCTTCTATTATACCTAATAAAACCATATTGCTTTTGATACTTCATCGTGCTGTCAACGTTACGATACCTCTTATTTACTCGACATTAATGGCGGCCGAATTAAAAAAAAGTACGATAACATTGACAAAGGCAATATTGTTTTATCGAGTAGAATAAAGGCCCTGGACCCAAGCAGGTGACAGCAGGACACGTGACAGCATGTGAACCTAACAGACAAGCAAGACGTACTTACTCTGACCGTAATAAAAAGTATTTGGTACAGTACCACTTTAAGTAAAGTGTTCAGGGTTCTCTGGTTTGATCAGGCCACCCTCCCCTGGGATTTTCTGTGAGCCCCGGTATGCTATTAAAATATACGTTTGGATTTTTTCTTTTTTTTTCTTTATTAGCGATTAGAAATTAGCCGTAAACAATGCTGTTTAGGAAATATCTAATAGATGTACGATAATGTACCTTTATAGGTATTCAAACAAAAGTATTCCTTATTGTCGGTATTAAATGGTAGGTAACTTAATTACTCTCAGTTTATATCGCTCTATCACTATCACTACATAGTATAAAACAAAGTCGTTTTTTCTGTCCCTATATACCTATGTATACTTAAATCTTTGATACGGTTTTTTTTAATAGATAGATTGAAGAGGAAGGTTTATATGTATAATACTTTAATCCGGAGCGAAGCGAGGGCGGGTCGCTAGTATTTTATAATATTATCAATAAATGAGTATGGGTAACACTCCCAAATCTAACTTAAGCCAGTATAATTTATTAACAGTATTAGTTGTAAGAAATCTATGAAATTAAATTTTCCTCATCAACAAGTCCTCCCACGAACATTTAAAATTTCTGAATCATTTTTAACTCTATTTTGAACGTTTTTGTCAGAATCGTCATGTCGTTGTGAATGAAGCCGTCAGTGGGCGGCGGCGTCAACATCACGTCGACATCACGGGACGTCTCATGTTTATGTATTTATGTATTCATTTAATTTTATAACATACACAGGTACTTCAATGCAGCAAGTTTAGTGGTTGTAGGACCCTGTGCAGGGTCCGTCCGGATCGCTACCACCATCTTATCCAGTAACCACCCGCCAAGCAACAGTGTTTGAATTGTTGTGTTCCGGTGTGGGGATAAGACAACCGGTCAAATTACTAGCATAGAGGCATTCCATCTTAGTCCTCAGGGTTGGTAACGCATTTGAGGTCTTAGGATTATAGTCTTGAGAATTCAAATGTCTATGGATCTCATAAAAAAAACCGTATCAAAGATTTAAGTATACATAGGTATATAGGGACAGAAAAAACGACTTTGTTTTATACTATGTAGTGATAGTGATAGAGCGATATAAACTGAGAGTAATTAAGTTACCTACCATTTAATACCGACAATAAGGAATACTTTTGTTTGAATACCTATAAAGGTACATTATCGTACATCTATTAGATATTTCCTAAACAGCATTGTTTACGGCTAATTTCTAATCGCTAATAAAGAAAAAAAAAGAAAAAATCCAAACGTATATTTTAAAAGGTGATCGGACTTGTTATTAATTTTAGAAAACGATAAAACAGGGCCGAGATTCTACACGGTAATAACGATATCGTCTTTGACATGTGTCCGTATTGACAACGTTTTGATAACTCTTATGTCATTTACAATAATGGCGACCTAGTCATAAACGATTCCAAAATACGTCTAACGCGATATCGTTATAACGTAGTAGAATAGAGGCCCAGGCCCGCCGCTCATTAGCGCTACGCCGTAGCACGTAGCGTTCGTAGCTTAAAAATAACCCTAATAGGCCCTAGGCCTCTATTCTAATGCGTTATAACGATATCGTGTTTGACGTGTTTCAGAATCGTTTATGTTACAGTCGCCATTATTGTAAGTGACATAACTACATAAGAGTTATCAAAGCGTTGACAATACGGAAACACATCAAATACGATATCGTTATTATCGCGTAGAATCCCAGCCCTAGACAAGATGCATAACGACAACTTATACGATTTTCGAAAACTAAAATTGTCCGGAAGCTTACGTCAATCTATACTTCGATATATACTAATAGTATAAAGAGGTCTCTGGATTTACTGAACCGATTTAAATGACATTGGGTATGGAGATAGTTTGAGTCTCAAGGAAGGACAAAGGGTAGTTTTTATTGCAAAAAATTGTACGTTTCCTGAGGGAATAGCGATAAAAGACTTCTACGCGAAAACAGCTAGTTCATTATATTATTAAACACGGGTAACGATATCGTTTGCCGAATGCATCTTGTCTACGGCCAATGGCTTGTTAAACCTAAAACATTTAAGTTGATATGACACCTAAAACTATTGCACCCAATGGGTAAAATAAATGATTCACAACCATTGTAATTCCCTGACACATGACGTGGTTACTATGGTTTACAACCCAAACGTTTACGTTTTAATGACAGGAAATTCATAATAACAAGAATAACCTTCAGTCTAACACCATCACCATTTCAAGTAGCAACTTATATTATTTTCTCGCTTCTCGCCCAGACTTCATCGTTAGACTAGTTAGAAAGGGATATCAGGGCTAGGATTCTACACGGTAATAACAATATCGTATTTGACGTGTTTCCATATTGTCAACGTTTTGATATCTCTTATGTCATTTACAATAATGGCGACTGTGACATAAACGATTCTTAAACGTGTCAAACACGATATCGTTTTAACGCACCTGAATAGAGGCCCTGAGCGGTCTACAAGTCGCAGACCACTACTAGTTAGTTTCTTGTGAAAACACGGTAATTATTCCTGTAATGGTATGTTCAGAACTCTGCGAACATGCACCCCCTGGTCTACCTGATGCTGCTCGCAGGCGCGTGCGTCGCTCACTACCGCGGGTACGACTCGCGCAACCTCATCGAGCGCGAGCCTCAGGAACTTGAAAGGTAACCATCATTACCTCTTTAGACCTCCATGATCTACATCAGAGCCCCTAGCCAGGATGCAAACGCGTCTAACGTTTTTCTTTTCCATCGCTCAGAATGTACGGAATGACAATTGACCACGTGGTATATCGTAACGCACGAGAATGAGAAAAGACAAACGTTAGGAGCGTTAGCATCATGCCTAGGACCCCAGGCAAGCATTATTATACGAGTACATAGTGTAATGACAATGCGGATTGTGCGCGCTGTTTTATCGCGTTAAATTTCTCATTGAGAATCCATATTTATTTGCATGGTACATGATTGTGTTACTTAAATAAACACAGACAGGGGATTAACCATTCATAGACAATTCAGGCTACTTGAACTGTCAGTGCTATTTTTTATTCAGTCTTATCGTTAAACATTAAATTTATCTATTAACTTGGAAATTGTTGATAGCGTATCATTCAAAGAACGCTATTTATCTTTTAAGTGCAGTTCCTCTAACCACTAGTTATACTGTAGAAACAGCATTACTGTCAACTGACCACTAGTGAGGCTTATTGTAAGGTGATATAGATTCACAAACGGTGAACTGTGTTGCTGATGGTACTTCTGCTGTTGTTTTTTTTATTTCAGCACTTCAATTTCTGGCATAGCTATTTTTCTAATTTACAAAATAACTATCTGCAACGAGTTTGGGCCAACTGTATTTTTGTAGAGTCAGCAACTACTCATTGAGACTATAGGAAGTCCGGACTCGGTAGTTCCTCACCAGAGTGGAGAACCTGTTCCCACCTTCCAACTTTATCATCAGATATTCCTGAGACGCCAAATTTTCATTAAAAATTTGGATATCATATCAAACAAAACACAAAATATATGCCAGACAAAATGAAACAGTCCCAGCTCAACACGTTGCTGGTTTTAAAGCCAGCGCTGGTTTCCCGCTAGAAACATTGGTCAAATTTAAACAAAATGTTTCACAATGGCTTGCTAATTTAAAATCTTTAACGCAGAAGCATTCGCTTTCAAAAACATTTGTTAAGACGGTGATAAAACCGGGACTTCACCGCAGAACCTCATATGTGCGTTGCGGTGTCCTTAACAGCGACATCGTGGAGTGTCCCGTGTGCGAGAGTGCCGGCTGGATGTCCAACAAGGAGACGTGCGATATCGTGCGCGAGGGCAAGCGGTTCAAACGCTGCCCGCTGGGTACCTACATCAACGAGGTCTGCGGCAACCGACGCGACTGCTACCGGGTAACACTTACCACTTACTCCTTATCCCTTTGACCTTGAGTGTATTGGCAATGTACTACAATATCTTTTAAAACTTCATTTATTTACTTCTCTACCCTACTGGCTAATAAGGGAGGTTAGTTTTCAACCGAACCTAAAAGTGTTTTTAAGGTTTCTTGCACTATTGCTCTGTACAAGTAGAAGTGGCTACTAATGTTTCACTTTAAAGACGACACGTTAGCCACAGTATTGACACTGCCTACGAAGCTAGCGGTCCACGAGTTCAAATCCCGGTAAAGGTAGATTTTTGTTGTTACGAGCGCGAGTATTTGTTGCTGAGTCTGGGATGTTTTCTATGTTATTTCTCTATATGTATAAGTAAGTTTATCGTTGTCTAGTACCCATACTACAAGCCTAAGCTTAGTTTGGGACCTGGTTAATATCTGACTACCTACTAAAAAATGTTCTCTCCTAGGGTGCCGGGGAGCAGTGCACAGAGAAGATGTTGTTCGATATCTACGGGCAGAGGTGCGCCCACGGCTACTATTGCAACCAGGCCCTTGGCGAGTGCACAGGTGCAGACCACTTTATTGCACATAACATCACGCCTTCATTCCATGAGTGGGGTAGGCAGGGCTACAGAAATTCCAACAATTCTAAAAAGATTTCTTGATAATTCTGTAAAAGAGTAGCGATAGACGACTGTTATGCATGAATGGCTGAACGGATTTGGATACAATTGAACACACAGATCCTATGTCCTAAAAACATATACCCCGGAAAAAGTTATAGAGCTCGAAGGAAACAAACGATAATCAAGTTCTATGGCTGACAAAGTCGCGAGTAAAGACTTAAAAGAAAGTACGACTATGTATATGTATATTCACATTATCAGGGCCTCTATTCAACTGCGCTGCGTTATAACGATATCGTTTTTGACCTGTTTCCGTATTGTCAACGTTTTGATAACTCTTATGTCATTTACAATAATGGCGACTGTGACATAAACGATTTTTAAACGTGTCAAACACGATATCGTTTTAACGCACCTGAATAGTCAGAGGCCCTGCTTATATTCATGTCTACGAGATCATTTGCGTATAGAGTAGTGGATGCGTTTATATAACATAATACTTTATATTACAAGCAGTAATCTCTTTCTAACAGTATGTATTAAAAAGAGACTTCCACTTGTATTACCTACAAGTTATAAGCTTTTATGAAATGGGCCCCTGGAGACGATCTGTCCCACCTGAGCACATGATTATTTTCATATGGGGCTTCTGTTTTAATGCAATTTTTGGCCGGCAACTATTTCTATCTTACTCTTACTTTATATGTTAGAGCAAGATGTGTATAGTTGCCCGGCCACAAATTGCAGCACAACATGGCCCGTTTATAGAAGCCCTATTAGGCCAGTCCCCACGCGGGTCGAGTGCGTAATGGGGACTTTACACTACACACATTCAATTGCTTCGCCCTTGTGTGAAGGTCTCATCACGATGTTTTTACTTTATAACCAAATATGAATTACAAATTTAATTCCCAAACGTGCGAGTCGACGGGGTAAGTCAATTTACCTACTTAAGATTTATCATCGACAAAAATGTAAACAATATTATTTTATCTTCCAGTGTAGTACGAAAGATCCGCTGTCTGCGGCTCCGTCCGCGTAGAAACCGTTTTACGGTATTCCCTCGGGAACCGTCTTTTAACTTTCACATTCATTTATATACTAGATGTTGCCCCCAACTCCGTTCGCTCAAAAGTCGTTAATTGATTCTCGCGGAGTAAATTACCTCGTATCCATCCTCCGGGTTCAAGCTAATCTCCAAACCAAAAAACATCGCAATCAGTCCAACGATGTAGAAAGCGAAACAAACAGACAAAGTTACGTTCACATTTATAGCATTGCCTAAGTATTGTTTTCCATTCACCAGGTATGACCCACCCCGTGGACAGCAACGTGCAGTATATAATCAACCCGATCCGATACCCCCTGCGAGCCCGTCGTGACATCTGAATCTAATGTATTTCCTGAGGTCCAACATCCACATACTCTCACGTGCTACTGTGGCCTCAACACAACGCAAAGCATACTCGAGTACAGTCAAGGTTATAAATATGTATACACTTTAGTACCTTGTCTATTTAACGTCATGTTTAAACTGCCATATGAAAATGTCACAGCGATTAAAGTGACAAGGTACTAAAGTGTATACATATTTATAACCTTGACTGTACCTTAATTAAAGATCCAGAATAATATTCTTAGCAGAATGTATTCATTGATTTACTGCTATAGTTAACTTTATAACTATTATGACGGGGCCACATCTACTAGTTTCGTGATGGCGTCTCTTACTTTAATGGCGTCACTTCACTTGGCCATGTTTGCAAATATTGATCTTACACCTCTAATATTTACCACATTGAATGAAAGAGACGCAACAACCATGTTTTACGAATAACCCATAAGTGCTACCCATTAATAAAAACAGACACACCAACTCGAATATGCACCGAATCCCGCAGATGTGGCCGCGTTACAATAAGTGATCTCATTAGTAAATGAATCAGAATAATTTTAATTATGTATTTCTCTATTTCGTAACACTATTATGATCTCGTAATTTAAGTACTATATTATATTATTTTACATTAAATTATGCTTTTAATAAATTGGAATATTCGTGATTTTTTGGACTTATCATTTTGAAATATCCTTATTTTCTAATCTAGTGGTTGTGGTAGTAGGACCTTGTGCAAGGTCCGTCCGGATTGCTACCACCTATCCTATAAACTACCGCCACTGCTGTGTTCGCATTGTTGTGTAGCGATAAGACTGCTAGTGAAATTACTAGTATAGAGGCAAAAGGTAACTCATCATATTCTTAAAATTTGGCATCGCATTTGGAGTCCTAGCTTTCATTTCTCGATCGACGAACCCACAAATGAATGTCAGTTTGTATATTCACGGCTGCGCAGCGTGCAATGATGCAGGTCCACGGCGCATCGCTTTCGTCATAGTAATTAATTAAATCTTACGTAGGGTAGGGAGAGGCACATTGAGCAACTTTGGAATGATCGTCCTGTACCTACTTTCGTGATGGTTTGCGTTAGAAAGATGATATCCGCTTTGATTGTTAGGAAATGTATCTGGGAATAAACGTCTCTAGACAGATTTTCTATATTTTGTATTGTTTAGCAGAAATTCGCTTTAAAGTGACCAAAGTTAGACATGCTCAACTTACCTCGATAGTGAGGTAAGTTGAGCATGGGTATGAGGTAAGTTGAGCAAGGTAAGAATTGCATGAAGAAAAATAATTAAATCATCATATTTATTGCTCATATTTCTTTATTACCAAGAAACTACAATCAGTCTTATTATAATTACATATTTTAACGGAGTTTTTGACTCCGGAATCACGTTTCATTAGTTAGGACTCAAGAACTACCAATCACGGTACCTAGTAATATAGATAAACTTCAAATTATAATGTAATAATACGAGATCAACACACGACAAGATTTGTTTCTTCCTTGCAACGTTAATTCGTTTTTATCTATATCACATTTTCCTAACTGAAATCTTTATTTCTAAATGACATAGGTACAGTAATCAAATCATACATAAGTAGACTTCAACTTGAATTATTCTATTTAAACAGATAAAGATTATTTAAAAAAAAACATAATTTATTACCAAGTAATCAACAATAGGTACCTACTAAAATAAATCAGGATACTACAAGATTTACATAGTAGAAAAATAACCTAAAAACCACTAATCATCATTTTCTCTATCACAATGGGTGCAAATATATGAATAATTGTCATTTGGCACTTTGAATGAGCCCATTGCTTGCAGGATTGGCACTGAATGTAATAATATAATATAAAGAATACTAGGGTTGTTTAATTTTTTAATGCACCTAGTTAACGTCATTCTTTTAATATCGTATTCTTTGGCGGCAGCGTTGATACTTTTTTTCTCCACCAAAACCGCTTTCGCGGCATTTTTTAACTGTTCACTTGTCGCAGAACTCCTTGTGGTTTTTCGTTTATAGTTTCACATTCTACAACAAAATAATAAATTTTACTAAGATATATTGCACAAATGAATAGTCACTAAAGGAGCTAGTTGAGCATTGTTCAACTAGCCCCGTCAAAACCTGACCAACTAGCCCCGTGCCACGCATTTTTATCAAATCTTAGGTTATAATAAAATTGGTAATACTTACGACAACATAAGTATTAAAACACAAAAGACACGAAAATTTATTAAGTAATAATGCTTACCTGATGCCTGAATCATCTATTCTCACAATTTTAGAAGTAAAATACCACAGTTAACTTTTTTTACTTTTTAATTCGAAAAAAAACAAATGATGCGTGTCACCAACTCCTACGCCGCGTGGCAACTTGTAAATTTGTAATGGCAGAATGTGTTCTCCTCCCCCAGACCTCACGTTCCGCCATTTGACGTTCTACGTCGGGTGTTTAGTTTTGGAGATATTTCGATTGCTCAACCTACCCGCTTGCTCAACATGCCCCTCCCTACCCTACACATATCTTTACGGGAGTGAAAGACATTAATTAAAATTAGAATTATAATTATGCATTTAACATCTTCTAAAAACAATGTATTTACACATCGCTACGCATAATGTTAGGAATACTAATTAATCAAAAAAAAAAGTTTAATGTTTCGTAAACTAAACCGACAAGACACCGCCACAGACAACTATTTTACCAACGAATCTGTATTTTATTGTTTCGTTGCGGTGTAAAGTAAAATATTTTAATTATAAAGAAATATCTGTGTACCTAACACTAACAAAATATACTGTATTGATATCTTAATTCTTAAGATATCGTTATTTTTCATAACGTTATAAAGGTCTTGTCAGAAATGGGTTAGAAATACAATTTTGACAAATGGCAACCATCACATAAGCATAATTACAACCAAGGGCAAGATATAAGGGTATGCATAAGCATAAATATAAAGTGTCATTCTATGGAACTTGCAAGCCGCCATACTAAAATTGACATTAGATGTCAATTTCAATATATTGTTTGTTTACATAGTTAGCAAGTTCCATAGAATTACAGTATATATGTAACCACAGATGAACCACAGATTACCGACCACCGACTTTAAAGGGGCATTTTTAAGATCCTACATTGCGATCGATCGTACAACACAACTTCGCGTGCCGAGTCCGTGTCACTCTTTACTCGAGACTAAATCGAGAGAAAGGGATGGTTCTAACATAACATCGAACATCGATTTTCAAAGTAGGGCCTCTGGATGCGTCTTGAGTCCTTCATGAGCCTTGACGAACTCCGCCGACCACTTGCAACTATACTGAAATTTTCCTTAGACATTACATGGTTTCTCTTATTGGTCTGTGTCTTAGGTGATTAGAATGACAGATGCCAATCTGACGTTACGATTATAGTAGTGCCTTTACCTTAAAATCTTAACCGTACGATCTAATAAATTGAGTGTTTGAGCAATCTGCTTTTTTGATGTAATTTTATTTTCCTCGCATTATTTCGCCTTTGGAAATAATGATAATTTTGCTTAAATACTTTTAAAAGTTGCATTCCGTCACAAAGTGACATCTGTCATTCTAATCATCTAGGGAAATTTTCAGTCTCATGCACATCAAAGTAAATAATAAAGGTACTTAAAACCTTTGATTATTTAATCAAAGGGTAAAACTAGAATTATATTAGAAAAGAAGATTATTTGCCAATTATCATATTTAAAAAAAAAGATAAAATAATTATTATAATAAATAAGTATAATTATAATTGCGTTAAATTTTGTTTAAATTGAATTTATCGTAACGGTAGATAAACTGGAAACGAAAAGTCAAAAACAGGTTTCATCATTTTGTTGCCATTTTAAGCAACAATTAGTTAACTAGCTTCTGCCCACAACTTCGTCCGCATTGATTTCGTTCAATTTTCCGCCATGATAAAGAGCCTATCCTTTGTTTAAATCCAGGATATTAGCTATCTTCATTTCAAATTTCATTCAAATTTGCCTAGCCGTAGTTTATAAATAGTTCAGGTTATTTCAGGGTACGAATAGTGCGGCTTCCAAAGGACACGTGAATGAAACAAAACACGGTTGACGGCATTAAACTGAATATAATATGGAGAATACAGAGCAAACTTTGGACTGAAGCTAGAAAATATAACATCTCTTTTCTTGGAAATTAATAAAGGGATGCTTTTGTTTCTTTTCTACCTTCCTGGAGAAAAAGATGCCGTAATTCAAGGTCCTTTTCTAATTTTTCTATATTCAATTGTGTAATGGACGGCTATGCAAAAGAGTGTGTGTGTATACATCCAACTTTTGCAGTCAATTCCATAGCAGACTGCAATTGCAGGATCGTGAATGGGCTTCTAAAGTTTAATCAATACACTATTATTATCTCAGTGAAATGACTTGTGTTTAGCTTAGTTATAGCAAAGATAATTGAACTTTATTTCATTGCTGTTAGATACAAAATCCCACTTACAAAATTAAATATCTCCTTGTTTGTAGTATGGTGGCCGTTACGACAATAAATCAATTTTTAAATATGATGAGAGTGTTTCAGTTCTTTAGAACTTTGTGTGAATGTTGTAATAAAACTTTAAAAAGAATATATATTTGTAGGTCTCAGGGATAAATAGTTGGATCACACCTGAATTTATATAATGAATGGTGAAGTGAATACAGTGCTGACATGCTCGTTGTTAACGGTGCTATTCTGATTTCTACATTTGCAAAGCAACTCTCTATTACTTTAATAGTCTCCCTGTGAGACTGACATACTCAAGTTTGTGTACAAAAACCTCTATAAAATACTAGATCAAACAAACACCGTAGATACCATGGTTTATCTTTTATTTATTCACGACCTGCTTTAAAGCCTATACAAATACTTCAGACCTTCGGATTTTTATATTTCGCATTGCATAGATTTTACCACGACCTCTAGGCCCTTTAAGACTTGCTTTTTTATTTTTATTTTTTTTTTATGTTAAGGAGAAGGCACACGAACACTCAGGCCACCTGATGGTAAGTGGAATCTGAGATCCATAGACATTTGAATTCTCAAGACTATAATCCTAAGACCTCAAATGCGTTACCAACCCTGAGGACTAAGATGGAATGCCTCTATGCTAGTAATTTGACCGGTTGTCTTATCCCCACACCGGAACACAACAATTCAAACACTGTTGCTTGGCGGGTGGTTACTGGATAAGATGGTGGTAGCGATCCGGACGGACCCTGCACAGGGTCCTACAACCACTAAACTTGCTGCATTGAAGTACCTGTGTATGTTATAAAATTAAATGAATACATAAATACATAAACATGAGACGTCCCGTGATGTCGACGTGATGTTGACGCCGCCGCCCACTGACGGCTTCATTCACAACGACATGACGATTCTGACAAAAACGTTCAAAATAGAGTTAAAAATGATTCAGAAATTTTAAATGTTCGTGGGAGGACTTGTTGATGAGGAAAATTTAATTTCATAGATTTCTTACAACTAATACTGTTAATAAATTATACTGGCTTAAGTTAGATTTGGGAGTGTTACCCATACTCATTTATTGATAATATTATAAAATACTAGCGACCCGCCCTCGCTTCGCTCCGGATTAAAGTATTATACATATAAACCTTCCTCTTCAATCTATCTATTAAAAAAAACCGTATCAAAGATTTAAGTATACATAGGTATATAGGGACAGAAAAAACGACTTTGTTTTATACTATGTAGTGATAGTGATAGAGCGATATAAACTGAGAGTAATTAAGTTACCTACCATTTAATACCGACAATAAGGAATACTTTTGTTTGAATACCTATAAAGGTACATTATCGTACATCTATTAGATATTTCCTAAACAGCATTGTTTACGGCTAATTTCTAATCGCTAATAAAGAAAAAAAAAGAAAAAATCCAAACGTATATTTTAAAAGGTGATCGGACTTGTTATTAATTTTAGAAAACGATAAAACAGGGCCGAGATTCTACACGGTAATAACGATATCGTCTTTGACATGTGTCCGTATTGACAACGTTTTGATAACTCTTATGTCATTTACAATAATGGCGACCTAGTCATAAACGATTCCAAAATACGTCTAACGCGATATCGTTATAACGTAGTAGAATAGAGGCCCAGGCCCGCCGCTCATTAGCGCTACGCCGTAGCACGTAGCGTTCGTAGCTTAAAAATAACCCTAATAGGCCCTAGGCCTCTATTCTAATGCGTTATAACGATATCGTGTTTGACGTGTTTCAGAATCGTTTATGTTACAGTCGCCATTATTGTAAGTGACATAACTACATAAGAGTTATCAAAGCGTTGACAATACGGAAACACATCAAATACGATATCGTTATTATCGCGTAGAATCCCAGCCCTAGACAAGATGCATAACGACAACTTATACGATTTTCGAAAACTAAAATTGTCCGGAAGCTTACGTCAATCTATACTTCGATATATACTAATAGTATAAAGAGGTCTCTGGATTTACTGAACCGATTTAAATGACATTGGGTATGGAGATAGTTTGAGTCTCAAGGAAGGACAAAGGGTAGTTTTTATTGCAAAAAATTGTACGTTTCCTGAGGGAATAGCGATAAAAGACTTCTACGCGAAAACAGCTAGTTCATTATATTATTAAACACGGGTAACGATATCGTTTGCCGAATGCATCTTGTCTACGGCCAATGGCTTGTTAAACCTAAAACATTTAAGTTGATATGACACCTAAAACTATTGCACCCAATGGGTAAAATAAATGATTCACAACCATTGTAATTCCCTGACACATGACGTGGTTACTATGGTTTACAACCCAAACGTTTACGTTTTAATGACAGGAAATTCATAATAACAAGAATAACCTTCAGTCTAACACCATCACCATTTCAAGTAGCAACTTATATTATTTTCTCGCTTCTCGCCCAGACTTCATCGTTAGACTAGTTAGAAAGGGATATCAGGGCTAGGATTCTACACGGTAATAACAATATCGTATTTGACGTGTTTCCATATTGTCAACGTTTTGATATCTCTTATGTCATTTACAATAATGGCGACTGTGACATAAACGATTCTTAAACGTGTCAAACACGATATCGTTTTAACGCACCTGAATAGAGGCCCTGAGCGGTCTACAAGTCGCAGACCACTACTAGTTAGTTTCTTGTGAAAACACGGTAATTATTCCTGTAATGGTATGTTCAGAACTCTGCGAACATGCACCCCCTGGTCTACCTGATGCTGCTCGCAGGCGCGTGCGTCGCTCACTACCGCGGGTACGACTCGCGCAACCTCATCGAGCGCGAGCCTCAGGAACTTGAAAGGTAACCATCATTACCTCTTTAGACCTCCATGATCTACATCAGAGCCCCTAGCCAGGATGCAAACGCGTCTAACGTTTTTCTTTTCCATCGCTCAGAATGTACGGAATGACAATTGACCACGTGGTATATCGTAACGCACGAGAATGAGAAAAGACAAACGTTAGGAGCGTTAGCATCATGCCTAGGACCCCAGGCAAGCATTATTATACGAGTACATAGTGTAATGACAATGCGGATTGTGCGCGCTGTTTTATCGCGTTAAATTTCTCATTGAGAATCCATATTTATTTGCATGGTACATGATTGTGTTACTTAAATAAACACAGACAGGGGATTAACCATTCATAGACAATTCAGGCTACTTGAACTGTCAGTGCTATTTTTTATTCAGTCTTATCGTTAAACATTAAATTTATCTATTAACTTGGAAATTGTTGATAGCGTATCATTCAAAGAACGCTATTTATCTTTTAAGTGCAGTTCCTCTAACCACTAGTTATACTGTAGAAACAGCATTACTGTCAACTGACCACTAGTGAGGCTTATTGTAAGGTGATATAGATTCACAAACGGTGAACTGTGTTGCTGATGGTACTTCTGCTGTTGTTTTTTTTATTTCAGCACTTCAATTTCTGGCATAGCTATTTTTCTAATTTACAAAATAACTATCTGCAACGAGTTTGGGCCAACTGTATTTTTGTAGAGTCAGCAACTACTCATTGAGACTATAGGAAGTCCGGACTCGGTAGTTCCTCACCAGAGTGGAGAACCTGTTCCCACCTTCCAACTTTATCATCAGATATTCCTGAGACGCCAAATTTTCATTAAAAATTTGGATATCATATCAAACAAAACACAAAATATATGCCAGACAAAATGAAACAGTCCCAGCTCAACACGTTGCTGGTTTTAAAGCCAGCGCTGGTTTCCCGCTAGAAACATTGGTCAAATTTAAACAAAATGTTTCACAATGGCTTGCTAATTTAAAATCTTTAACGCAGAAGCATTCGCTTTCAAAAACATTTGTTAAGACGGTGATAAAACCGGGACTTCACCGCAGAACCTCATATGTGCGTTGCGGTGTCCTTAACAGCGACATCGTGGAGTGTCCCGTGTGCGAGAGTGCCGGCTGGATGTCCAACAAGGAGACGTGCGATATCGTGCGCGAGGGCAAGCGGTTCAAACGCTGCCCGCTGGGTACCTACATCAACGAGGTCTGCGGCAACCGACGCGACTGCTACCGGGTAACACTTACCACTTACTCCTTATCCCTTTGACCTTGAGTGTATTGGCAATGTACTACAATATCTTTTAAAACTTCATTTATTTACTTCTCTACCCTACTGGCTAATAAGGGAGGTTAGTTTTCAACCGAACCTAAAAGTGTTTTTAAGGTTTCTTGCACTATTGCTCTGTACAAGTAGAAGTGGCTACTAATGTTTCACTTTAAAGACGACACGTTAGCCACAGTATTGACACTGCCTACGAAGCTAGCGGTCCACGAGTTCAAATCCCGGTAAAGGTAGATTTTTGTTGTTACGAGCGCGAGTATTTGTTGCTGAGTCTGGGATGTTTTCTATGTTATTTCTCTATATGTATAAGTAAGTTTATCGTTGTCTAGTACCCATACTACAAGCCTAAGCTTAGTTTGGGACCTGGTTAATATCTGACTACCTACTAAAAAATGTTCTCTCCTAGGGTGCCGGGGAGCAGTGCACAGAGAAGATGTTGTTCGATATCTACGGGCAGAGGTGCGCCCACGGCTACTATTGCAACCAGGCCCTTGGCGAGTGCACAGGTGCAGACCACTTTATTGCACATAACATCACGCCTTCATTCCATGAGTGGGGTAGGCAGGGCTACAGAAATTCCAACAATTCTAAAAAGATTTCTTGATAATTCTGTAAAAGAGTAGCGATAGACGACTGTTATGCATGAATGGCTGAACGGATTTGGATACAATTGAACACACAGATCCTATGTCCTAAAAACATATACCCCGGAAAAAGTTATAGAGCTCGAAGGAAACAAACGATAATCAAGTTCTATGGCTGACAAAGTCGCGAGTAAAGACTTAAAAGAAAGTACGACTATGTATATGTATATTCACATTATCAGGGCCTCTATTCAACTGCGCTGCGTTATAACGATATCGTTTTTGACCTGTTTCCGTATTGTCAACGTTTTGATAACTCTTATGTCATTTACAATAATGGCGACTGTGACATAAACGATTTTTAAACGTGTCAAACACGATATCGTTTTAACGCACCTGAATAGTCAGAGGCCCTGCTTATATTCATGTCTACGAGATCATTTGCGTATAGAGTAGTGGATGCGTTTATATAACATAATACTTTATATTACAAGCAGTAATCTCTTTCTAACAGTATGTATTAAAAAGAGACTTCCACTTGTATTACCTACAAGTTATAAGCTTTTATGAAATGGGCCCCTGGAGACGATCTGTCCCACCTGAGCACATGATTATTTTCATATGGGGCTTCTGTTTTAATGCAATTTTTGGCCGGCAACTATTTCTATCTTACTCTTACTTTATATGTTAGAGCAAGATGTGTATAGTTGCCCGGCCACAAATTGCAGCACAACATGGCCCGTTTATAGAAGCCCTATTAGGCCAGTCCCCACGCGGGTCGAGTGCGTAATGGGGACTTTACACTACACACATTCAATTGCTTCGCCCTTGTGTGAAGGTCTCATCACGATGTTTTTACTTTATAACCAAATATGAATTACAAATTTAATTCCCAAACGTGCGAGTCGACGGGGTAAGTCAATTTACCTACTTAAGATTTATCATCGACAAAAATGTAAACAATATTATTTTATCTTCCAGTGTAGTACGAAAGATCCGCTGTCTGCGGCTCCGTCCGCGTAGAAACCGTTTTACGGTATTCCCTCGGGAACCGTCTTTTAACTTTCACATTCATTTATATACTAGATGTTGCCCCCAACTCCGTTCGCTCAAAAGTCGTTAATTGATTCTCGCGGAGTAAATTACCTCGTATCCATCCTCCGGGTTCAAGCTAATCTCCAAACCAAAAAACATCGCAATCAGTCCAACGATGTAGAAAGCGAAACAAACAGACAAAGTTACGTTCACATTTATAGCATTGCCTAAGTATTGTTTTCCATTCACCAGGTATGACCCACCCCGTGGACAGCAACGTGCAGTATATAATCAACCCGATCCGATACCCCCTGCGAGCCCGTCGTGACATCTGAATCTAATGTATTTCCTGAGGTCCAACATCCACATACTCTCACGTGCTACTGTGGCCTCAACACAACGCAAAGCATACTCGAGTACAGTCAAGGTTATAAATATGTATACACTTTAGTACCTTGTCTATTTAACGTCATGTTTAAACTGCCATATGAAAATGTCACAGCGATTAAAGTGACAAGGTACTAAAGTGTATACATATTTATAACCTTGACTGTACCTTAATTAAAGATCCAGAATAATATTCTTAGCAGAATGTATTCATTGATTTACTGCTATAGTTAACTTTATAACTATTATGACGGGGCCACATCTACTAGTTTCGTGATGGCGTCTCTTACTTTAATGGCGTCACTTCACTTGGCCATGTTTGCAAATATTGATCTTACACCTCTAATATTTACCACATTGAATGAAAGAGACGCAACAACCATGTTTTACGAATAACCCATAAGTGCTACCCATTAATAAAAACAGACACACCAACTCGAATATGCACCGAATCCCGCAGATGTGGCCGCGTTACAATAAGTGATCTCATTAGTAAATGAATCAGAATAATTTTAATTATGTATTTCTCTATTTCGTAACACTATTATGATCTCGTAATTTAAGTACTATATTATATTATTTTACATTAAATTATGCTTTTAATAAATTGGAATATTCGTGATTTTTTGGACTTATCATTTTGAAATATCCTTATTTTCTAATCTAGTGGTTGTGGTAGTAGGACCTTGTGCAAGGTCCGTCCGGATTGCTACCACCTATCCTATAAACTACCGCCACTGCTGTGTTCGCATTGTTGTGTAGCGATAAGACTGCTAGTGAAATTACTAGTATAGAGGCAAAAGGTAACTCATCATATTCTTAAAATTTGGCATCGCATTTGGAGTCCTAGCTTTCATTTCTCGATCGACGAACCCACAAATGAATGTCAGTTTGTATATTCACGGCTGCGCAGCGTGCAATGATGCAGGTCCACGGCGCATCGCTTTCGTCATAGTAATTAATTAAATCTTACGTAGGGTAGGGAGAGGCACATTGAGCAACTTTGGAATGATCGTCCTGTACCTACTTTCGTGATGGTTTGCGTTAGAAAGATGATATCCGCTTTGATTGTTAGGAAATGTATCTGGGAATAAACGTCTCTAGACAGATTTTCTATATTTTGTATTGTTTAGCAGAAATTCGCTTTAAAGTGACCAAAGTTAGACATGCTCAACTTACCTCGATAGTGAGGTAAGTTGAGCATGGGTATGAGGTAAGTTGAGCAAGGTAAGAATTGCATGAAGAAAAATAATTAAATCATCATATTTATTGCTCATATTTCTTTATTACCAAGAAACTACAATCAGTCTTATTATAATTACATATTTTAACGGAGTTTTTGACTCCGGAATCACGTTTCATTAGTTAGGACTCAAGAACTACCAATCACGGTACCTAGTAATATAGATAAACTTCAAATTATAATGTAATAATACGAGATCAACACACGACAAGATTTGTTTCTTCCTTGCAACGTTAATTCGTTTTTATCTATATCACATTTTCCTAACTGAAATCTTTATTTCTAAATGACATAGGTACAGTAATCAAATCATACATAAGTAGACTTCAACTTGAATTATTCTATTTAAACAGATAAAGATTATTTAAAAAAAAACATAATTTATTACCAAGTAATCAACAATAGGTACCTACTAAAATAAATCAGGATACTACAAGATTTACATAGTAGAAAAATAACCTAAAAACCACTAATCATCATTTTCTCTATCACAATGGGTGCAAATATATGAATAATTGTCATTTGGCACTTTGAATGAGCCCATTGCTTGCAGGATTGGCACTGAATGTAATAATATAATATAAAGAATACTAGGGTTGTTTAATTTTTTAATGCACCTAGTTAACGTCATTCTTTTAATATCGTATTCTTTGGCGGCAGCGTTGATACTTTTTTTCTCCACCAAAACCGCTTTCGCGGCATTTTTTAACTGTTCACTTGTCGCAGAACTCCTTGTGGTTTTTCGTTTATAGTTTCACATTCTACAACAAAATAATAAATTTTACTAAGATATATTGCACAAATGAATAGTCACTAAAGGAGCTAGTTGAGCATTGTTCAACTAGCCCCGTCAAAACCTGACCAACTAGCCCCGTGCCACGCATTTTTATCAAATCTTAGGTTATAATAAAATTGGTAATACTTACGACAACATAAGTATTAAAACACAAAAGACACGAAAATTTATTAAGTAATAATGCTTACCTGATGCCTGAATCATCTATTCTCACAATTTTAGAAGTAAAATACCACAGTTAACTTTTTTTACTTTTTAATTCGAAAAAAAACAAATGATGCGTGTCACCAACTCCTACGCCGCGTGGCAACTTGTAAATTTGTAATGGCAGAATGTGTTCTCCTCCCCCAGACCTCACGTTCCGCCATTTGACGTTCTACGTCGGGTGTTTAGTTTTGGAGATATTTCGATTGCTCAACCTACCCGCTTGCTCAACATGCCCCTCCCTACCCTACACATATCTTTACGGGAGTGAAAGACATTAATTAAAATTAGAATTATAATTATGCATTTAACATCTTCTAAAAACAATGTATTTACACATCGCTACGCATAATGTTAGGAATACTAATTAATCAAAAAAAAAAGTTTAATGTTTCGTAAACTAAACCGACAAGACACCGCCACAGACAACTATTTTACCAACGAATCTGTATTTTATTGTTTCGTTGCGGTGTAAAGTAAAATATTTTAATTATAAAGAAATATCTGTGTACCTAACACTAACAAAATATACTGTATTGATATCTTAATTCTTAAGATATCGTTATTTTTCATAACGTTATAAAGGTCTTGTCAGAAATGGGTTAGAAATACAATTTTGACAAATGGCAACCATCACATAAGCATAATTACAACCAAGGGCAAGATATAAGGGTATGCATAAGCATAAATATAAAGTGTCATTCTATGGAACTTGCAAGCCGCCATACTAAAATTGACATTAGATGTCAATTTCAATATATTGTTTGTTTACATAGTTAGCAAGTTCCATAGAATTACAGTATATATGTAACCACAGATGAACCACAGATTACCGACCACCGACTTTAAAGGGGCATTTTTAAGATCCTACATTGCGATCGATCGTACAACACAACTTCGCGTGCCGAGTCCGTGTCACTCTTTACTCGAGACTAAATCGAGAGAAAGGGATGGTTCTAACATAACATCGAACATCGATTTTCAAAGTAGGGCCTCTGGATGCGTCTTGAGTCCTTCATGAGCCTTGACGAACTCCGCCGACCACTTGCAACTATACTGAAATTTTCCTTAGACATTACATGGTTTCTCTTATTGGTCTGTGTCTTAGGTGATTAGAATGACAGATGCCAATCTGACGTTACGATTATAGTAGTGCCTTTACCTTAAAATCTTAACCGTACGATCTAATAAATTGAGTGTTTGAGCAATCTGCTTTTTTGATGTAATTTTATTTTCCTCGCATTATTTCGCCTTTGGAAATAATGATAATTTTGCTTAAATACTTTTAAAAGTTGCATTCCGTCACAAAGTGACATCTGTCATTCTAATCATCTAGGGAAATTTTCAGTCTCATGCACATCAAAGTAAATAATAAAGGTACTTAAAACCTTTGATTATTTAATCAAAGGGTAAAACTAGAATTATATTAGAAAAGAAGATTATTTGCCAATTATCATATTTAAAAAAAAAGATAAAATAATTATTATAATAAATAAGTATAATTATAATTGCGTTAAATTTTGTTTAAATTGAATTTATCGTAACGGTAGATAAACTGGAAACGAAAAGTCAAAAACAGGTTTCATCATTTTGTTGCCATTTTAAGCAACAATTAGTTAACTAGCTTCTGCCCACAACTTCGTCCGCATTGATTTCGTTCAATTTTCCGCCATGATAAAGAGCCTATCCTTTGTTTAAATCCAGGATATTAGCTATCTTCATTTCAAATTTCATTCAAATTTGCCTAGCCGTAGTTTATAAATAGTTCAGGTTATTTCAGGGTACGAATAGTGCGGCTTCCAAAGGACACGTGAATGAAACAAAACACGGTTGACGGCATTAAACTGAATATAATATGGAGAATACAGAGCAAACTTTGGACTGAAGCTAGAAAATATAACATCTCTTTTCTTGGAAATTAATAAAGGGATGCTTTTGTTTCTTTTCTACCTTCCTGGAGAAAAAGATGCCGTAATTCAAGGTCCTTTTCTAATTTTTCTATATTCAATTGTGTAATGGACGGCTATGCAAAAGAGTGTGTGTGTATACATCCAACTTTTGCAGTCAATTCCATAGCAGACTGCAATTGCAGGATCGTGAATGGGCTTCTAAAGTTTAATCAATACACTATTATTATCTCAGTGAAATGACTTGTGTTTAGCTTAGTTATCTAACACATTTTAATTGTGATGTTTAGCACTGCGTATCTAATCCAAAGTCAATTAGCTTAGTATTCTTTTATTTTTCGGTGGTGTGCGAGGTGAAAATTTGCGGCAATTGTGGCAACACATGTATAATAAATATACATCGGTACAACGGCGCCGGCAAGTTTTTCGTGCTTGCCGATGTTGCCGATTTTAACTCTGTCTTGTCAATCAACAGGTCGACATATTAAAACCATAACACAAAGCACTAAGCTCAAATATAAATATTAGATAGAGACGAGAATACTGGCATCCACGGGTAAGTTTATGTTATCACTCCTAATCACTTGTTATTGTTTCATTGTCGCTGTTCGGGGAATTCCTCTTCCGTTAATACGCGAACGTTAATTGAAGTATAAACATTTCTTTGTTCTTAAAATCGGCAGTCGCCGCATAGTTGTGGCATTGCATTGCAGTAAAGTGTAGTATAGGTCGTTTCATAGAGCGACCAACAATATTCAAATTAATTATAAAGTTTGTAAACAACTGTCATGTATCGATAATTAAAGTGTGTAGCTAGTCTTAGGTTCTGCAAATTGAATAATTATCTAGTAAGTACAGCATTTCTGCCTTTGAATTAAGTCTTGTCTTAAGTACCCTAATTATTTAAATAAATAGTCTATTCTAATTTTAAGTTATAATTGAATGTAATATTGTTTTATTTGTTTGCTATTGAACTTGTAGTATGCCTAATATTATTTTTTGACCACAAACATTTATTTTTAATGTTGCATGAGAAATTCTCACCTACATATTATTATTTTACTAGTTTTTTTTTAATCAAATTATTTTGATAATGGGTCTGTTATTATTATATTAGATTACTTATATAAATTGTTCTGATATTCCTTTGTTTAAATTACCTATCCTGTGTTCTTCTTACATTTTCAAAAGGATCCCAAATAAAAATAATAATCCCATACTATGTTTGAAAAATATAACAGGTTTTGTTTGGGGATGGGAAGATTTGAAATGGCATAAAAGTAAACAAAATATGTTTTTATTGATCCATACCCAAATGTCCTTTTGTTTGTCTGTCTGTCAGGGCTTTACCATTTGAACTTTTATAGCTAGATGCTTATTTTTATTTACAGAGTGTGTATAACTGTAAATGCCATAACAACAAACAATAAAATTAACATGAAGGTAAAAGTTGGGGGTCGCAATACAAGAAAATATTGTATGGTGGTACGGAACCCTTTATATGCGAGTCCCACTCGCACTGATCTAGTTTTTTGGGAAAATGATTGTTTGCCAATATATTGTTTTATAATCAAAAGATTGAGATTGAGGTGAAGATTGGAAATGGATATAAAACCCTTGTTATACAGATACTTAACAGAAATTATGAACACCTGTGCACCATTTATATTAATTACTACTAATAACCCGATTGCAATTACAATTGGTATTATAAAAGTACAGTTATCCACATTCTTTGGTTTTCTATCAAACACGAGTGACTATACTGGGATTGACTGAATATACAACGTGTTACAAAATAATCCGTAAAAAAGAAATTACAAAAGTAGTGTCAACCCTTATTAAATAACGTCAGTTCAGTATCTTAGGTATACAGTATACTAGGGTTGACAATACTTTCATAATTTCTTTTTTACGGGTTATTTTGTAACACGTTGTATTGTAAGTTACAAGTGCAAGTTTAATTGGCATAGCTAGCTGAATGTTGGAAGTACTGTAGGAAGTCATAAAGAAAAGAAATTACATTCAGTGGAAAGATACCCACAGCACTATTTAGATAACATTATGTTAATAACTTATTGATATTTACTACTACTATATGTATTTTATATTATACAATTCAAACAAGAACAACAACATCTTGGGCTGCCTCTTGATGGTAATAAGTCAATGTGCCATAGCAGTATTCATTTTGTTTAGCATTAGCTATAATGCAATACACAATACTTTATGTGCACCTAATAAAAACATTACAGAGAAACAGCATAAGCAAGCTGCCTATTCGCTTGTTGATTCAACATGTTTATAATTAACTGTTTAATTCTCAAATCTACTTCTCATATCAGTTTAATATTTATGGTGTCAATCCAAATCAAGTAAAACCATTTAGTGGCAATGACATACATTAATAAATCTGAATGTTTGTTTGTTTGTTCCTTTGCTTTACAATATTTTCGAATGTGATGGATCTTTAGTAATTAGCACATTTAAAAAAAGATTCCACATGAATTATTTTCATCCGAGAAAAGCCAAGGTGGTTTAACATTGGTGGTTATGCCAGAGCTTTTGATGTAGATGGCTTTAAAATCTTGGTGGTACATACAAATTAATTTTATTTTTACTTTGAAATCTCTATTAGACCCACTTCAAGGTACCTACACAATTTTATAAGTTGACATGCTTAATCATCCAAGTCTTAACAAAAAACATCCAATTTCATGTCAATAGACACATTGTCTTAGTTGGGAGTGACCCTGCCTCCGAAGCCAGCGGTCCAGGGTTCAAATCCCGGTGAGGGCAGATAGTTTGATTTCTATGAATTTAAGTAAGTATTTCTCTATATATATGTTTATCGTTGTATAGTACCCATAGTACAAGCCTAGAGCTTAGTTTGGGATGAGGTGGATTTGTGTGAGATTGACACCTGATATTTATTTATTTTATTTAATAGAAACAAAATTCCCACGGTTTAACAAACCTACTTAAGTGTTGAAATCTGACACCCTTGACCTATGCCAAAGAAATCGAAGTAGCCGTTGACACTGGCTCCCAAGGTACCTAATAGGCTAATCAGCTATCCAAAGGTTAATGCAAGGAATCATTTAATAGATTACAATTAATGACAGCTTATGTCATCAACTCAAATTACAAATGACTTCTTTGTGTAACCTGATTAAATTACAATTCACCTCAAATAAGCAATTTTGCTCTAAGTTTGTTGTTAAAATTTACTGTACAACAAAAAAAAATTTACTGTGACAAACTTTCTGTATTTTAAATTTCGCTGATTTAATTATTTACTACATTACAAAGTAAGAAATCACAGTAAACATCTTAGCCTGAGTATGCAAAATGTGGTTACAGAATTATCAACAAGTTTAGAGTTGTTGGTATTCTGTTGCTCTGCCTACCCCACTCTGGGAATAAAGGCGTGACGTTAATGTATGTATGTAAATCACATTTTATAGCTATGCGAAATGTATTAATTCTTTTACTGCCTTACTTATAAATACATACATACATATTATCACGCCTTCATTCCCAGAGTGGGGTAGGCAGAGCTGCAGAAATACCAACAACTACAACAGGAGTTGTTGGCAATTCTGTAACCACAGATTGCACAAACAGGCTAAGATGTTTACCAGTGTATTAGTGACAGGTTGCAAGCCCATCACCTAACAGTACTAGAAGCCCTCATTCCCTTAGTCGATTCTTACTTAAACAGGCTGTTAAAAATCAATGGGTCATGAATGGGATGTAGGTACTTCAAATTTAATAATCAGATGAATATAGCTGCATTCACAGTTTATTTTACCTTAGCCATCAAACCAACTAAAATCCAAAAAATAAACACTTACTATTTTTAAATACTAGTCAAAAGATTCAATACGGGTAAGAGATTTCCAATAAACATAAGGAGTAAAGAAACATCCATGTAAGAAATTAATCTAGTTTTATCGTCAACATACAAATAACACATAGGTACTCCAAACGAATAAAGTAATAATTTTGTATTCTTAATCAATGTATTTTCTTTCTTTAATTGCCAGGCAAGGTTTATATGAAAAACAAATCGCTCAACGCACGGGCACGAACAGTTATTTAACACCAATATTAATTAGCACTATCTAATAATTAACGAGACGGTGAAGAGCTGAGAGTGGGGAAATTTGGAGTGGGGCGTAGGAATCACCGGGGTCACCTACTGGCCAGTTTTATGGAGAAGGAGGGACTCTATATGATGAACTCCTTCTTCAGAAAACGTGAGCATAGGAAGTGGACCTGGATGAGCCCTGATGGTGTAACGAGGAACGAGATAGACTTTATCATGTCGACGAAGAAGCACATATTCAATGATGTCTCCGTGATCAGTGCGGTTAAAACCGGGAGTGATCACCGTATGGTACGAGGCTCATTGAATATCCAGTTCAAGCTTGAAAGGTCTCGACTGATGAAGTCTACGCTCCGCCCGGCACCCGCCCAGCTCCAAAACCCCGAGAGCTTCCAGCTCGAACTCCAAAACCGTTTCGAATGCCTAGGAAGTGACGTGGACGATTTCAACGACGGGTTCGTGGAAGCTGTCCATGCGGTTGGGTCTAAATACTTTAAGATCCGCCGTGCCAGAACCAAGAAGCTCTCGGACTCCACCCTTAGGCTCATGGAGGTTAGGCGCGAGATGGTTTTGCAGTCCTCTGGTGATGCTTGTCGCTATCGGCAGCTCAACAGACAGATATCAAAGTCTCTGAAGCGCGATATACGCCGATTTAATACTAAAAGTATTGAAGAGGCTATTGAGCGTAACAGGGGCTCTAAGGTTTTTACCAGAGATTTGTCTGTTGGCCAAAGCCAATTGATGAAGCTGAAGACCGACGACGGCAGGATCGTTTCATCCAGGCCTGAGGTACTGGGGGAAATCGAGAGGTTTTATGGGCAACTCTACACGACAACCCGAACACCCGTTGAAAATCTAGCCAAAGACCCGAGGGCTAGACTAACCCGGCACTATACCGATGATATTCCGGACGTCAGCCTGTACGAGATTAGTATGGCTCTCAAACAGCTTAAGAATGGCAAGGCCCCAGGTGACGATGGAATTACAGCCGAACTCCTGAAGGCGGGTGGTAAACCAGTTCTTAAAGGCCTTCAGACGCTGTTTAGTTCCGTCCTCCACGAAGGGAGAACGCCAAAAGCATGGAACAGAAGTGTGGTGGTGCTCTTCTTCAAAAAAGGTGATAACACCTTGCTGAAGAATTACAGACCCATCTCACTTCTGAGCCATGTTTACAAGCTGTTTTCGAGAGTCATCACGAATCGTCTCGCGCGCAGGTTTGACGACTTCCAGCCTCCCGAACAAGCCGGCTTCCGAAAAGGCTATAGTACCGTAGACCACATACATGCGTTGCGGCAGGTTATACAGAAGACTGAAGAGTATAACCTCCCTCTTTGCCTTGCATTTGTGGACTACGAGAAAGCCTTCGATTCGATCGAGACCTGGGCTGTGCTGCAGTCTCTCCAGCGGTGCCAAGTTGACTACCGATATATCGAAGTGTTGAAGTGTCTGTACGAAAACGCCACTATGTCCGTCCGACTACAGGACCAGAGCACAAAGCCTATTCCTCTGCAGCGAGGAGTCAGACAAGGGGATGTGATATCTCCGAAGCTGTTCACCGCTGCATTGGAGGATGCTTTTAAGGTTCTGGACTGGAAAGGACGAGGCATCAACATTAATGGCGAGTACATCACTCACCTTCGATTTGCTGACGATATCGTAGTCATGGCTGAAACCATGGAGGACCTCAGTGCTATGCTCGCTGACCTCAGCAGAGTTTCCGACCAAGTTGGCCTGAAAATGAACATGGACAAGACGAAAGTCATGTCTAATGTCCATGTTGTGCCAACTCCCGTGATTGTCGGAGGCTCTGCACTCGAAGTTGTTGACGACTATGTATACCTGGGACAAACGGTCCAGTTAGGTAGGTCCAACTTCGAGAAAGAGGTCACTCGTCGAATCCGACTCGGCTGGGCAGCGTTCGGGAAGCTTCGCAGTGTTTTTTCGTCCAAATTACCGCAGTGTTTAAAGTCAAAAGACTTTGACCAGTGTGTGTTGCAAGTGATGACTTACGGATCTGAGACGAGGGCGCTAACGATGGGCCTCATAAGAAAGCTCAGAGTCACTCAGAGGGCTATGGAGAGAGCTATGCTCGGGGTTTCTCTGCGGGATAGAATCAGAAATGATGATATCCGCAGTAGAACTAAGGTTACCGACATAGCCCGAAGAATAGCGAAACTTAAGTGGCAGTGGGCGGGGCACATTGCTCGCAGGACTGATGGCCGATGGGACCAGAAAGTTCTCGAATGGCGTCCACGGACCGGGAGACGAGCTGTTGGTAGGCCTCCAACAAGATGGAGCGACGACATCGTAAGGATGGCGGGATCGCGATGGATGCGGAAGGCACAAGACCGGTCTAAGTGGAGAGCCTTGGGGGAGGCCTATGTCCAGCAGTGGACGTCTTTCGGCTGATATGATGATGATGATGATGATGATCTAATAATTAATTACTGACGACACGTTAGCGAAATTGGTAGTGACCCTGCCTACGAAGCTAGCGGTCCCGGATTCAAATCTCGGTAAGGGCAGGCATTTATGTGATGGGCGCGGGTATTGAGTTTTTTCTAAGTCTTGGAGGTTTTCTATATATTTAAGTATTACCCATAGTACAAGCCTATAGAGCTTTGTTTGGGACTAGGTCAATTTGTGTGACATTGTCCCCCGACTATTATATATGACTAAATATACTTAATTAGAAAGACATTTAAACACATACTTGTTATATAATATACCTAAGTTAATTGTTGGTTACGTCTTTTTTTTGGTTGTTACATGTTTTTGATGTGTATATAATTACGCGCGTATTAAGTCGCGGGCGTCCTCTACTGTGGAATAAAAAGTTTTGATATTTGCAGCAGGATGCAAGATACGGGCATGTTTTGTGAGGTCTGCGGCGTTGTGGACGGGGAGTACGACGAGCACTCGGTGCTGCACCACGAGGACACCCCCAAACACGTCTGTAATCAGATACTGTTGGAGTATAAACACAAAAAGTAAGCTAAGTAAAACAAAATGACAAGTAGATATATTAGAGAGGCACTACCGTCTAGTCATAGTGTAACTAGAACAATATTTTATCTTTAAACAAAAGTATATCACGCGGCTTGCTTATGTACCTACCTCGACAGTCCGCGCCGCGAGCGAGAGGACGGACCGAGCCGGGTCACCTCGTTTGCTTGCGTGTGTATCAATTATCTAACAACGTGCACAGACGCAAAATTTCAGCAACTCAGCTCTTAGGGTCGTATATGAACAACCTTAGCGCCCGAGTGGTCATAGACAACAAACTCCTATAGGGCCGAAGATGACCTACCTTTCTATTTTACTATAGTCTAGTCTACGTAAGTGTCGTAATGGTACGGGAAATTAGTCTCATTTTAAACCAACGCGTGTCTTTCATTCACTGTGGCGTATAAAAAACCAAGTTAATGAAATTTGATAATGTTTTAGTCGATGTATTTATAGCTCTCTCTCGCTAACTCGTGCAAAGTCGGGACAGTGGAGGCGAGCACATTTAGAGCTCTTTCCCACGGACCTTTTTACCTGTGTTCACACACAGAAGTTTGCATCCTGTTTTTAACCCCCGACGCAAAAGAGGGGTGTTATGAGTTTGACGTGTAAGTGTGTGTGTGTGTCTGTCTGTCTGTGGCACCGTAGCTCTTAAATGGATGTACCGATTTGAATGCGTTTTTTTTTTAAATTAATGTTTTATACAAATCGGTTCAGCCGTTATTGAGATATTGAGCTTTTAAGGGGTTAAAAGCCCCCAAAATAACTGCGACACCTATTTTCAGAGCTGATATCTCTTAAACAGCCCAACAAATTTTCATGAAATCTTGCTAAGAACCATCCTGATTAATGTAGCTTTAATTGAAAAACCTGCGTCCAAATCCGTTCATTCGTTTGGGAGTTACGATGCCACAAACGCACTCAGAAAGAGATGTTTAAAAAGCGTGAAATACCAAATTAATTTAGAAATTTAAAAAGGCCCGACTAAATAGTAGTACCTAGTGGCCCTAAGGGCTGATTGTTTGATAATTAGATAGTTAACTGAACACTGACACTAACTAAACTGACACGGCGGGGGACCGGTAAGTTAAATGAAATAACATAAAATATTCCAGCTACTGTAAACTATTTAGTCGGGGGTTTTAAAAAAAAATACGGCATAGCATTGGCAGTCGTTAACACCGTATGCAGGATGCTAGTGGGAACACTTTCATTAAACTATGTACGTAACTAAACTGGATACCGTTATTTATCCAGCCGTCCAGTTTGTAGTGGCAAAACCGTAGGTACTTTTGAACGGATCGGACTTTTGCGGTATCCTGCAAACTATATGCTCATGTGAATATTACCACAGTAGCACGTATACCTACTACTAAACGTGATCCTGCAAAAAACTGAACCCGCAAAAAACGGAACGTTGCTGTGGCAAAGGGCCCTAATGCTTCTAACTTTTAAAACAATTTATTAATTTCAGGAAAGGTTTTAGCAGGAACCGAGACGGGATTCTTATTCTTGGGAGCGCAGAGAGTCTGCCTGGCAAGGGACCGATTGTGAAGGAGCCTCCAACTGATCACCATAAAGTCCGGATATTTGTGAGTTGTGAATATTTTTATCTTTTGAATTTTAGGGTAAGGTCGACCGGGGGTCCGAGGCTATGCGGTTAATGCGTTGTGTCTCTATTGGCTGACGAACTATATCAAGTGGTTTTTTGATTACGTTTATTTAAGTGACTAACAAAATAACGTGATTGAAAAAAAAATGATTTTTTTCTCGGCAGTGGCTATTGTGAACATAGATACTCATTCCAATTGTTAAGAGTATTTATCCTGGTTGTAATACATTTTAATTGTTTATGGATAGGAAGCAAGCCAAGCTCTATCAAGATATGTAAGTAGCTGGTTGAGTGAGATTTCCGTCTGAAGACACGCCAAAGTTATGTGTTATTTAAAGAAAACCAATAGTTTCTGACAAGTCTCAAGACGGGTACATCATTCACCATTGTTTTATTAATATGGCCCCGAGAAGCTTGTACCTGTCACTTGCTACGAGAAAGAGAAGGGTGACGTTTGTTATTTATTATTGTTAATTTTAATATAATATATCTGTTGATATACATTAATTGTGGGTACCTATTATTTATCGAAACACCGTTCAACGAACGTGTCATTACGCAGAATTTTCATTTTACCGAAAGGAATTTCTCACCGCACGAGGATTTTCGAAAGTCACAAGACTAACTTAACCTACGTAATTAATGTTTAAGATATCCTGAAAACATTATGGTTTCCGCAGAAAACAGCGTACAATAAAATGATACCTACAATTGATGAAGTGAAATTCGATAGAATTATGGGAGACCATTAATTATTTTAGCTTTTAGTTCACGTAGTTTCTATACACTTTGTGTTTGTAATTAATGTAATTATATCTACTTGTTAAGGGGGCACCGAGCTTTTTGCGCTCATTAACTTTAGGTATTTTATGCACTCTGTGTATGTGTGCGTATAGCACACCAGCAAGGAGCGAGCTGGAGCCATGCGCCGGCCGCGCGCCGCGCCTGACGAGCCGTGCGCCGGTCCACTAGGCGCGGAGGTTGCTACCAATGTTTACAAAATAAAAAAACATAATCGATTCCGAATACTTTTATTCAAATATTGACTATAAGAAGTTAAAAACTTTTTTCAGTCTACATTTTTTTTAAAATTTGTTGTTTACTGTCGGTAGGTAAGGTAGGATTGAATTACTTGTATTGTTGAGGTACAGTCACATCACGAGATTGTTGAGCCACTCTAGAACCCACTCACAGATAGATAGATAATTTTTAATTAATGTCGTTTGTACATCTATGGTGTATTTAGCTAGTGTTAAGTTATTTATAATATTTATTGGGCAAATTGTTCGGCTAAAGAGAATAAATCATAAGTAAAAGCCGTACATCTTCCAATCGGCCATCTTCCCTCTCCGAAGGTTACCGGGAGAACCCTTTCATAGAAAGTTGACGGTAAATTTTGACGTAAATAATTTCTTTTGCGTGACTTGACGCTGTCATTAGGACAGAGTTCTATGGTGGCTCAACAACCCCGTGATTTAATGTGACTGTATATTGAAATGAAATAAAACCTAATTACCTTTATTGACAATATTCTAAGCACAAAATAAAGTGAACTCAATACCTAATGTAAAGTAATAAGAACGGCTGAGTAGGGCAAAAATCCCAGTCATGGACCCTTTCTTCAAGATATTATTTTTAACTGACTTCAAAGAAAAGGAAGTTCTCAGTTTGACCTGTATGTATGTATGTATGTTTGTCCGCGATTATCTCACGTTTGGCTGAACCGTTTTTAATGCGGTTTTCAGAAAAGTATTTGTTTCACATAGGAGAAGGTTTTGGTATTTTAACCGTCTTTAAAAAAAAGGATCTTAGTTTGTACGAATGTTTATCCATGATTATTTCCGCAAAAACTTCAATGTCTGATTCTGATCACTATAAAGTATAAAATTAAATTGATGTTTTAAAAAACTAAAAACTTAAAGCTGCTGTATCAATCACATATTTAGAAGTTCCTACTTAATGTTTGTATGTATATAATGTAATGAATAATGTACGCAGGTATCTTTAGAAAAAAATATTAGGACATAAGAAACAACAATAATCAATATCGGATTTTACTTCACGGCATTATTTTGTCTGTGTGAGTAAGCAATGTCATTGTCTATTTCTCCATCCAGTGAAAGACAAAAAATTTGGTCCATTGGCATCCTGTAATAAAACAGAACGTTTTGATTTAACTATAATTTATTTATTAACAGAATTAGTTTTTGGATGAAATTTTGTAATCCTCATTCTATAAAAATAATTCGTATTTGGGACTTACAATTCCATTGTGTGGTAAATTTTATAATCGATGTCAACCAATTCATTTACTCTGTAAATTGAAAAAATATAAAGATAATGTGAAAATTCATACTAAATTTATTAAAATATTTTCCTATACACCTCTTACTATTTTTACGCATACCTCACCGGTTCATTAGGTACCTAACTCTTCGCTTTGTAGCGAAGTGCCAACAACTGGAACATTAACCCTATAAATAAAAAAATATGAATAATTTTGCAATTTTACTCATTTGTTGAAATATAGTTGTTAGGTACTGAGTATTCTTACGGAGTATTCTCTTTGTATTCAGATTTCTGGAGATGTCTTGCTCTAGAAATATTGAAACCATCCCAAGAAGTAACAATATTATATAATTAATTATAGTAAAAAAAACCTCGGGTCGTTCTAAGAAGCTTGTTTTGCCTGTAAATGTGTTTTTTTAGCTAAATTACTTTTATATCTTGGTAAATATTCACCATAGAAGTGTATTTTTTATATACCTACCTACTAATTGAAAGAACTTCGCGTGTTGTTGAAAATATTTTGGCCCAAAACATCAAGACTACAACTAAACGATTACAAAGTCTTAGTAATACAAATCGATACATCTCGAAAATCAGTCTATGTTGCTACCGATTTATTTTCTCCTCCCTTAGCGTGGCATTTTGACAACTGTCAAATCAGGTTTCTTAGAACTACTCCACTATCAGTAGGTTTACGATTTTAACTAACTTCATTTCTTCACGCAAGCGTTTAGCATTGTGCTTTTGCCAACCCCTTCTCTTCCTTTCTTGGTTGTGTTTGCTCCCCATTTAAAATAAAGTGAATAATCACAAAAATCGCGATAAACGCAACCAACCACCAAGCGACACAGCCTCCACGTCCGACGGCCGAAGCCTGACTAATGCGGACATGGGGGAAACGTGACGGCTCTGGCTAAAATGGACGAAACGCGTGCGAATTTAGGTATTTCCTTCATATTAGTAAAATAAAAACACATTTTCAAATCTAAAGTGATGAATATATAGAAGACGTGTAGTTTTGTTGTAAATCCAAAACTGATGATCTTCCGTGAAGTAATTACGCCGTACTAAGTGTTTATTTTGTTATGTAGAGGTATCTTTGGATGTGTTTTCTATCGAGGGAAGTACAAGTAATCGTGTTTCTAAAGTATATGATAAATAGAGTGATTCCTTAAATATCTTACATATGAATTGCATAACTAAAGCTTCAGTAAAAACAATGCAGCAGGCGATCAAACGAACGCATTTTTTTCGTAATTACGTGTCGTTGCCTCGGCGCACTCTTAACACTTTTTTCTTAATTTCCTCAGTCAATTCACGATAGCTGGAAGAGACCCCCTAAAGGATAAAGTCGCTTCGTATACATATATTGTAATTGGATGTTGTGTTTTGTACAGTAAAGTGTTTCAAATACATTATGTACTACACACGTACAAGGATAGTAATCCTTGGCTAGGCTATATTCGATGTTTTATCATCATATTAAATATTATTGTTCTGTTATAGGTGAAACCTGAGCAAGAAGTGATTTTTTTCTTCTCCATAAGTAATGACCTGAATAATGAGGATGTGCTGGTGGTAGGCATTCAGTTAGCGCACCCGCAGCCTCAGTTCCAGATGACGGAACACCCGTACGAATTTGGAATGGAGCCGCATATTTTGGAAAGAAGTGAGTATTAGGGTTTTGACAAAAGAAGGTTGTAAGCCGTTTGATGCCTTCGTCTTTTTAAATAGAATTGAGGTAGCTGAGAAGCTAAGGTGCATGATACCCATACATCGCAATTTTCGGTGCGGGAATTATTGATATTACCCAAAGAGTAGGTATTGACTTAAAAACAGGATGTACTCTAGCTGGTTTTTACCATATGAATAATGAATTTAAAAAATACTTTAATAAATCATACATATACAACGTGTTACAAAAAAATCCGTAAAAAAGAAATTACAAAAGTAGTGTCAACCCTTATTAAACAACGTCAGTTCAGTAATTATCTTAGGTATACAGTATACAAGGGTTGACACTACTTTCGTAATTTCTTTTTTACGGATTATTTTGTAACACGTTGTATACATACTATGAACGAATTGTTACAAGGCAAAGAAATAGAACTTGGATCGCAAACTATTCGTGCAACAATATATTGCTTCAAAAAAAAGCACCTATTATAACTGCCGCCGTGGAAAGACCGTTCAGTTCCTTGAAATAGATATTTACAGCAAGACGCTGTAGATTAACTGTTCTGTATTTTGAAAATCGCGTCAACTACTAAATGTTGGTGTAAGAAGCATGCACGCCAATAAAGTCATTGTGCCTAAACACAAATATATGGGTTTCAGAGGTAGCTTCAGTTTTAGAGCATCAAAAATATGGAACGAGATCCCGGCCCCACTACGCACTAAAATGTCGCTGCCAATTTTCGAACTTAAAATTCAGAAATCACTACTTGAAAAGCAGCTAAAAGATGGTTAAGGAAAAAACTCTTTTTTTTTTGTTTTTCCTTGACCCCCTCCTTTTATTTTTATTTATATATACCCCAAAAAAACCATTTAAACATTAAACTCAAAACAATATGCGGTTTTCAGAATGTTCTGTTTGGCTGTTTGATTATTTGTTAATTACCTACTTAATTAATAAACGATATTATTATGTAATATAATTACCCCTGTTTTTGTATTAAAAGTACGACACCTGAATGTTGTCCTTGTAGAAAGTTCCTGTTCTGTGTTAAGTTTTGTTATATGTTTTGTTTTATAAATTATAATATCGTGATGTAATGAAGTGTACCCTTAAGGCTTAAGCATTCACACATTGAGAGGGAGGTGTAGGCTGAAAAACAGCGCTGTGTAGACCCCGTGTCACAGCATTCGCTGAGTTCTGAACCTTTTGCCGTAGCATCTATGAGACTTGTTGTAGTTAATACTTTATATTTTATCTTACTTTAAATAATAATCTGTCCAACTACTGTGTTATGTGTGGCAATAAATCTTTTTCTGATTCTGATTCTGATTCTGAAAAATACTACAGGTAATTAATTAAAGTTATTTTTATTAAAATCTTATAAGGCTTGGTAGTAAAGTTAAAAATAAAACTAAGTATATAATTGAGTATACAATTCGCAGAGAGGTAGTTGTTCATTAGGTATAATATGATTTTTCTCAGACTTACCTATCTGTTTATCTCTATTCTTTCTCAAATCATTCCCGCACCGAAAATTGCGATGTATGATGATACCTGACTTGACAGTCAAAAGTAGTACTTAACAAACGTATGTGAAGGGTACATGGAAAGAACATGCCTAGTTGGGTGGTCCAAACTTTGTTATTGTTTTTTTACCGGGCCACCCCGTTAATTTATTACTTCCTACTACTTTATTATGATATGGAACTATTTAATTTCGTACGTTATTTTAATGTTACGGGGGTATTGTGATAAAAAATAAAAGTTAATTATGTAAGATTTATATCTCTGAGTGTTAAATAATTCCTCGTGAACTTTTCATTTAGAGATGAAAATTCATTTTAAAAAATTGTCTGGGCATGGTCTTTCCGCGTACCTTTCATGTGGGGTTCCCTGTGAGTTGTTTATTATTTACAAGTCGTATTTTTATTGAATTAATTATTTTCTGTGACCCGTGTCATGTGTGCTGTTGAATTGTCAAATGAAGCCTTTATACCACCTATACATACATAGCATCACGCCCTCATTCCCAGAGTGGGGTAGGCAGAGCTACAGAAATACCAACAACTCTAAAAAGACTTGTTTATAATTCTGTAACCACATTTTAAACACCTACTTATTCAGTTTATTAAAAATGCCCTTTATTTCAGAATCATCAATCATGTCGGGAATAACTGTCAGATTTACCGGAGCGGCTGTTGGCCAATATGAAATGCCTATAATGTTTACTTTCTTTAAAACTAGTAACTCTGCGAACCTCATTTTTGTCAGGGAAATGGTATGTTGTTTAAAGTTTTCAATATCACTCTTAACTCCTGTCTAGCATCGAAAGAGAGTCTGGCCAATAATTGGTGTAATTTTTAAAAATGTACTCTATTCCACATTCATTTTACCCCATTTTACAAGTTTTTATTAAGCTTCACCTGTCCCGGTGTCCTGTAAAGGTGGGTACGAATAAGAGCAGCCTCGGGTTGAGGCACGCACGACTCACCTATTTTGCTCAAATTCGTACGCGCTCACGCGCTGTGCGCGAGCAGCGGGCGAGCGGCGCGCGGCGAGCCGTCGCGAGTCGGGCTTTTGACCGTGTTCAAAAGCGTGCCTCGCGTAATTTGAACGTGTATCCACAAAATTAAAACAACAGTGATAAAGTTCAGTTCAAAATCAAGCCATTACCATAAAAAAACATGTAAAAATAATAATAGTATGTATGTTTTAAAACAACCATAATTTCGCATTATAATACTCGATTAAAATAAAAAAAGTAGCTCATTTATTCGTAACTCATTTATTCGATCATAACTGAAATGATATTTCATGTTGTGCATTAAAACGTATAGAAAAGCAGTATTATAACTGTAAAATCATGAAAAGAAGCAAAACCGGCGAAGTTTCGTATACGGCCTCTTAACGTTACGGTAACAAAATCATAGAGGAACCATATCAATTGGGTAGCCAAACTATACGGTTTCCTTATCGATAGGTTTCACGAAATAAAGAGGTCTTCCGGTCCCTGGTGTGATCCGATATCTTATTGGTAGATTTTTCGCTTCTCTCCAGATCCCCACCCCATACAACTTTTTTTTTCTTTTTTTTTAATGGCGTCGAGAAGGCAAACGAGCACACAGGCCACCTGATGGTAAGTGGAAACTGTGACCCATAGACATTCGCATTCACAACATTGCAATCCAAAGGCTGCAAATGCGTTGCCAACCCTGAGGACTAAGATGGAATGCCTCTATGCTAGTTATTTCACCGGCTGTCTTATCCCCAAACCGGAACACAATAATGCGAACACTGCTGTTTGGCGGTAGGTTAATGGATAAGGTGGTGGTAGCGATTCGGACGGACCCTACACAAGGTCTTACCACCCGCAAAACTGCACCTTAATATGAAATATTCGTCTTTCAGGTAGTAATGGTGCAAACTCAAATGCCTGACAAGCATTATTCTAAAAGCCCATACACTAATAAAGAGTGGAACCACGTGGACCATTTCATAGTCTCTACGGATCACGTGTAAGTAACAGAATCCAATGATATTACAGAGTACAGAGTAATGATGTTACAGTACGATTACTGTAAGTTTACCACTGACATAGTTTGTCTTCATTGAATTATCAACTTTTATTTTATACAAATAAAGCAATTTTCAGAATACTGTTACCCACGTCTACCGATTTAGTAATAAGTTAATATCTATTTTATTTGTATGAGATTAAAGCTGAAAATTAAATGAAGGCAATCTGTCAGTGTTAAACTCAAAATAATTCTACTGTACGGTCCTAGTAAATTGCGTTTGAAAATAGATAAACTACAATCAATTTTTTCACAAATAAATGATGGACAGATAAGTAAAACACGACAGTAAGAAAGATAAGTATCGTCTACTTGTTTGGCATAAACAGCGACAGTGATTGGGTCTTTTCTGAATCTTCAACTTGGGTGCGGCAGTAACATATGTACTTCCTATATATAATATGTAATATCACTGATTAACACGTTCACTGTGCATGGCCCATATATTATACATTCCGAGGTACACTCCATACGTGAGTGCACCACATATGAGCAAGGATCGGACGAACGCCCGTCATTTTCAAAACAACCCTGTTCCGTACGGCAGAGACTCCTTTATGATGTTACGATACTTACGATATTATATTTTTTATTATTTATTCATTAACACGTTTATACATAATATCTAGCAAGTGTGGTTTCCTATTTATTGATACATTATACCAAACATCTCTTTCTCTCTTTGTTTGAAGTCTTTGCTATACGGAACAGGGTTATGTTTCGAAAATGACGGGCGTTTATCCGGTCCTAGCATATGAGATACGAACCCTTTTAAAATTAAATTTTATCAGAAAGATCTGGATTGTGTGGCTCTATCGTCTTCTTAGCGTGTGGGTGATGGAATCTGGCCAATATTTTTCCACGCGTACTACATTGCATATTGCATTGCAAATTGAAATACATACAATAGGCAGGTAATTGACGACACAGTGGCCTAGTTGCGAATGACCCTGCCTCCGAAGCCAGCGGTCCTGGGTTCAAATCCCGGTAAGGGCAGATATTTGTGTGATGAGCGCGAATATTTGTTCCTGAGTCTTGGAAGTTTTCTATGTATTTAAGTATGTATTTATCCATTTTACACATCATGTTTCATAGAGCCATTTACTGCTTAAGACCTACACAATCGAGATCTAAATAGAAAATATATAAATAGTAAGTTTATTTTTTTCACAACAACCGGTTTTCACGAGCTGCATTCAGGTTTTATTAAAATTTATGAATGCAGTTTTTCTTCTTATTAAAATCGATGACATGGTTCCTAAGAACAGATCTTCGTATGTGTTATAGTTTCAGAAATCCCCATATTGACCGATTTAAATGAGACACCCTGAATAATTTTTATTTTTTGTGCTTACTTAATTTCTTCAACTTTTTTCACGCTTTTAACATCTTTTTTGTAGCTCTTATTTATTGTATTTAACCATTTTAATAAAAACGACATGTACTTTAAAATTTTAGGGCATACTCAAAGCTATTCAAAATACCGAAAGTTCTAAAAATACTTATGCCCCACGGCCTTGAGGAAGAAGCTTTGGAAAAAGTTGATGCGTCCATAGAAATGAAACAGCAACTGAGACAAATTTTGATAACCACTCGGTAAGCTTTTTTTTATTTATTATACCAAAACAACTCTTGGGCGCCTAGTCAATATATGCATTTAACGCTAAGTTATCAATTTTTCGAAAATCTACAAAATGTATAGGTTTGACGTAAGCTAATGACAAATCATATCGACCGCTTATGTCAACTCCATACAATTAGAGTCGATAGAAAACCGAAACGCTAACAACATTTACATCTTGTCTAGGCCTATATTTATAGATTTATTCTCATACGATTTTTTTAAATTGCAGAGCTATATTCGACGAAGGTATAACACGATCGAACTACATGATATACTTTCACCATCTGCTGTGGTGGGAAGAAATCATTGCATCGATCAATTTAAGGGTAAACAAAATCTCTGTCCCTCCTCAGCCAATTAACAGCATATCTTGGAAATTGCCAATGTAGATTCAATCCTCTCCTGTTGGGTTGCGATTGCTACAGCTTTATTTCAGATGCTGCTATTTTGCTTAGCAGTGTAGTATCCTACTTATTATCACATGCAATCGTTAGGTTTTATTGAATGTAACCGAGTGTCGATGTTTTTCAGAAATATAACATGTTCAGCGTGACATTGGAGCATAAAGGCGACGTATACCTGCTGGAAGTGCCCGGTCTGGCCGAGAACCGTCCTTCTCTTTTACGAGGTGAGTGTTAAATCATTCATCAATCATCATACATGGTAAGTGATGACCATTAAATTTAATCAATAAAATCCGTCTTTTTTTTGGATTCCTTCGTCAAACTAGGAACCCTTATAGTTTTGCTATGTCCGTCTGTCCGTTCGTCTGGAACTCGGAGACACATAGATCTGTTATTTGGCATGAATACACATTGGTCACGCCGACAAAGTGGTAAAATAAAATCATGAAAATATTTTTTTGTGTTACACGTAAAGTGAGGATGTTGATTTTCTCGTCTACCCTTTGATGGCTGTAGGGGTAAGCCCCTACAGCCAAAACTACAAATACTAAAAATCCCATTAAAACTATCTAAGATGGCATTCATACTAGTTGTTTTTTGTGTTTGAGCTACTTAACGGCTTCGAAACCCTACACCGAGCATGGTCCGACATGCTCTTGCCCGGTTATTTGTTATAAATTTTGTTACTAATAACAATATTGATACAAATGTCCATTTTTTTAGGTGACAAAGTATTCATCAAACCTCATAAAAGCACTGAGGTTTTATTTGAAAGTATTATAAAGGAAATGGAGGAGAGTGTCATTCACATCGGGAACATAGACGAGGGGTGAGTTATTATTTGTACCTACCATTTTTATTAAGGCGATTTTTCACTTTCGAGTGCTTGAAATCAAAGTCGAGTGATAGAAAATATTAGCACGCGAAAATTTATTGTCACGGTTATTTTCGCGTGAATCCATTATCCCCTATTTTTGAAAGTTGAATTTGTGCGTGTTTCGTTGTGCGCAAGAAGTCGACGATAACCGTTTTTTTTAAATCATCTTTTATGTATAAATAAACATACCGCACCTTCGGTAGAACAAGGGCAAAATATACAATGTGACTAAAGAGGCAATTATGCACTTGTACACTAGAACAAAGTGCACAATGTACAATGTGACTCAAGGGGCAATTGTGCCCTTGTTCTACCGAAGGTGCGATACGACTTGATGAGAAATTGTTATTATGGCGATTATATCATTATTTATGTGCACTTTCAGTGTTTTTAATACTTTTTACCAAAAACTTTTACTATTTAAAACTATTAAATAAAAGTTTTACCCCGCCAAAATAATTATCATAGACTAAGTCTATGATAGGTATTTGAATTGGCTGAAAATCATAGATAAGTATAGTATATACAAGTATTTATAGATTTGACATCGAGATACCAGGGATAAGAGAAAGATATAATGACATCAAAATGTACATTTAAGTACAAAATTTGACCGGTTTACATTTTGCACACTTGTCGCTTACAGCTTGTTTCAGTGTGCCTATAATCCGACTATGAAAAACGACCGGTCGTTGATACAGACAAAACATCGAAATCTTTTCTTTTTCCTCTTACAGGAATCGCAATAAGGCCTATCTTTCTCTGTCAAAGCGTGTCAGGCCCTTGCAAAAATTAAACATCTGTGGTTTGTGTTCGTTCGTCAGATGTTAAAACAATTTTCTAATGATAGATTTAAAACCGAATTGTGTGAACCACTCGTTTTTAAATTTTCTATCGCTTGTATTTTGTAAAATACGGTTTCAACTTCCGCAAAAATCGCCCCCCAGCGCTGATTTTCGGCCAGTACGGGCTGACTCACGGAGCGCTGTACAAACATTCTATATTATAAATATTATAATGCTATATACGCCTGAACATACTAATACTTATATTTGACGTGTTTGTGTTTGACGACACGCTAGCCTAGTTGGGAGTGACCCTGCCTTCGAAGCTAGGTGTCCTGGGTTCAAATCCCGGTCAGGGCAGATATTTGTGTGATGAGCACGAGTATTTGTTCCTGAGTCTTGGATGTTTCCTATTTATTTAAGTATTTATTTCTCTATATACGTATGTTTATCGTTGTCTAGTACCCATAGTACAAGCCTAGAGCTTAGTTTGGACTAGGTCAATTTGTGTGAGATTGTCCTGTGATTATTATTATTATTATTATTATATAAATATGATGAACAGTAGAGACGAAACGGATATCCGGTAACTATTCGGTATGCGGCCTATCCGGCCATATTTTACTATCCGGCCGGATGCCGGATAGTAAAACAGGACGAATGAAAGAAAATCCAATAAATTTGTTGTTTAGTTTTTTAATATTCAAAGAACTAGCGGTAAATTATGAAGCATTAACACAATTTTCTACACGTTTGTGGGTAAAAGTCGATTGCGCTTGTTTTCATAGACAAGACCGGCTTCAGAAAATAACCTCTCACTGCAAAGACTGCTGCATGGAGCTGACAAGTATATTTTTGCAAACTTTGTCAACTTTGGATATTGTGTCGCAGTGACTGACCACCAAAGGTAAGGGTCAGAAGTACGACCGATTCGTACAGCATTCAAATAATAGTCAAGTTCATTAGAAATCGCGTTTTTCTCTTGATTCTGATTCTGCCCATTAGGGACTAGGTCAATGTGTGTGACACTGTCCCTTATATTTATTTACAAGTCCTGCCGGATATCCAGCCATCTAGCTTGTGAGCCAGCCGGATATTCGGTATCCGGTATCCGGTAAATCACTATCCGTTTCATCTCTAATGAACAGCCTTGGTAAAAAGATGAATAAAAGTTATTTAAAAACCAACCGGTTGGCATGTTACCAAGTGTGTAAGTGCTGGATTAGGATTTGGATTTCTGGAGCGTCAACAAATAATCCTTAAGATGGCGTCGGCGACCTCATTACTTTTATTGAGTTATAAATTATTTAATAAAGTAAATTATTATCTTAAGGTCAAAGAGCGCTTTACCGTTGTACAAATGAATACACAAATTATAGAGAATGTGACATAATTTAACAACAATTGAACTATGAGTGACCAACTTAACGGAAAGTAGCCGCCTTTTTCCGTGAAGTTGACTACATGAAGGTACTGTGTCATGTATGCTATACATGGTAATTTTTTAATAGGTGCACAAATTTTAATATTTGCTTCGCTATTGTTAATCAATAACACAATAACACATGTTGTGTTATTTTTACTCTAGCTTAAAAAATATTAGCGACGCTTGAAAGGCGAAATGGGATAAGCGACATTTTTTGTGATATTGAGTTACATATATCGTTCATATCAGAAAAAAATGTGTCCACACGAAAAGGTAAAAGAGAGATAATTTGCAACATTTTTTTTTTAACTCGTTTTATTGTCGTAATTTATTATATTAACGATACAAAATCATATGTTAAAATTTGTGCACTGATAAAAAAATTACCGTGTATATTGCGTATTCATTCGTACAACAGTAAAGCGCTCTGAGGTTTTAAGATAACACTTTAGTTTATTAGAAAACACAATAAAAGGAACGAGGGCGCCCCTGGACGCTCGGCGGCCGCTTGAGCTTGCGCTAAGGGTGTGCACCTGCTAGACGCCCCTTGGATACGCGGAGGGATATCTAAAACGCCTAATTCCTTTTGTCTTTATAATCTTTCTTCAAAATTTTACTCCGGACATCTTTGAATCCGCATAATCATAAAGGAATCGGAACCCAAACAACAATATTGAATAAATATATTGTTACAGGTTCGCGGCGTACTACTCGCCGGATGCGTTATTCGACGTGCGTTTCATGATGTCACGCGTGCCGGCCGAGCGCGCGCACGTGGCCGTGTCGCAGGTGTTCGAGCGCCGGCAGGACCCGCGGCTGTTCCCCGAGCCGCGCCGCAAGCAGATCGCGCTCAAGCCGGTCTACACGTGAGTACACAGCGGCACCAGTATAACGTGCGCTCTGTCTCGCACGAGCGCGCCACGTGGCCGTGTCGAACTGAACCACCATGCGCTACGCACATTTCATCAATTATGACGCGTTGACAATGACCTGGACACAATATTCTTGTGGAACCAAAGTGTTCTGGCTCAATAGCTTAATACTATCGATATAAGGCGACCCCAGTTTCAGAGCTGATATCTCCAAAACGGTCCCATCGATTGTCATGAAACCTAACCACAAACCACGACAATTCAGATTACTAGTTTATAAAAACCAAAACAGGCAGACACACAAACACACACGTTACAATACAAAATAAAAACATTACATAGAAACAGGTAAACAACAGATCTTATCGTTGATTAACGATCTCTTCTAGAAGTCCATGTTTAACTTGGAACACCACTCCTTTTACCTCATTGTGTAAGGGTGAATAGCTTAATTTATGACGTGACGTGTCGTGCAGCTGGTACAACCCGCTGATCAAGAGCAACGAGGAGCAGCGGTCGGCGGTGCAGCACATCCTGTCGGGCACGTCGGCGCGCGCGCCGTACATGGTGTTCGGCCCGCCCGGCACCGGCAAGACCATAACCATCGTGGAGGCCATCATACAGGTACGCGGGTTCTATATGCAAACTGTGATTTCTTAGCTCAATTTGTGAAAACCATACATTTTTAAAAGGCAATATTCATATTTTATATATTTGTGGGCGTTTTTTCCTCTATGGTAATTCATGCTGTTAAATTTGACAGGATTGACGGAGTTCTTGTTTGCGGAGCTCCTATTTCTGTTGCTTTGGCCCTTTGGGCATAACTAACGTGACATAACCTCGCTTTCTTCTTTAACATAATTTGACATGTCGAAATTCACAATTAATTAAGTAATTCTCAACGGAAAAATGCTACTTAAGGAAATTTAAGAAGGAAACATATATGTATAATAAAATCGGTATATTACAGAAGTTAACTTTGGACGCCAATTGAGTTCCCAAAAGGTTGGCAATCAGGCGAAACAGCTGGGCAGCACTCGCAACTCCCGTCTATTCTCGCATATTTCTAGGCCAAGATTTCTTCCTGTGACCCACGGATCTGTGCCTTATTGATACTAAAATGGTAAAAAGGGACTTAATCGAGCATAAATTTTCCGCTTATCGTCAAGTGTTACTATAGCCGCGGTCACCAGAATACAAAAATGCCACATAATTCGCAAGTCATTTACTTTTCTTATCTTATCTTACGATGCGCGTTTTCGGACATTTCGACCCCTTTATGATCTTTTGTGCGATAACCCACTTGCACACCTGTTCGAATGTGAATGTTTCCTCGGGATATTTTTCCCTTCACCGTAAGAGCATCTTAAATCAGAAAAATCTATTGGTACATGGTGACCTCGGGCGTTCGAGCTCGGTACCTACTTTACGATCACTAGTCGACCCCCTAAGTCCTTAATTTAAGAAAAATGCTTTGTCCCTAGTTAAATAACCTTAACTCCGGTACTACGGCATTTGTTTCCAGATAGTACTGTACAGCTCCAAGAACCGCGTGCTGGTGTGCACCGATTCCAACATGGCGGCGGACCACATCGCGCTCATGCTCCTCAAATATAACAAACAGCTTAACATCAATAACTTCATAGTGCGCGCTAACTCTAAATCGCGAGTTTGGTAAGACTAACACTGCACTACTTTAATAAATACTTTAACTTTGACGACACGCCAGCCTAGTTGGGAGTGACCCTGCCTTCGAAGCTAGGGGTCCTGGGTTCAAATCCCGGTAAGGGCAGATATTTGTGTGATGAGCATGACTATTTGTTCCCGAGTCTTTGATGTTTTCTATGTATTTAAGTATATATTTCTCTATGTAAGTAAGTTTATCGTTGTCTAGTACCCATAGTACAAGCCTAGAGCTTAGTTTGGGACTAGGTCAATTTGTGTGACATTGTCCTGTGATTATTTATTTATTTTAAATCTTTACTCCCCTTTTCTATAATCTAATTAATATTGCATAATCTTCCTTTTCCTATTTTTATAACGATTTTTTTATACGCTATCAAATTCAAAAGAGGTTTGAATCTATGAATTTTTAATTATGCGAATTTAAGGGTTAAGCATACATTCACAACGCATAAAGCCGAAGCTGAATAATTACAATGCATAACATTAACAATCCCAATTGCCGAAAGGAATAACTTTTTTTTTGTATAAAATTATTTTAATTACATGTACTGCGACAACCGTAATTTAAGAACCCATATTATATGCTAAGCCTCATGCTTAGGTGCAAGTTCAGCGATCTGGATCTCAATAAATAACCACTTCGCCTATAAAACTATATGCATCTCACGTTCATCGCGCGGAAGCACTAGAGCCATCCCTCTTGATTCTAGCGAAAGCGCGGTAGCTTTTGTCGCTTTTTTGACGATACGCGCTACCCTGCCTTCGAAGCTCCGTCCTGGGTTCAAATATTTGTGTGATGTACACGAGTATTTGTTCCTGAGTCTTGGATGTTTTCGAGTATTTAAGTATATATATTTCTCTATATAAGTAAGTTTATCGTTGTCTAGTACATAGTACAAGCCTAGAGCTTAGTTTGGGACTAGGTCAATTTGTGTGACATTGTCCTGTGATTTATTTATTTATTTTCATTTTATTTAGATGAAGTCGATGATGGTGAATCAAAATAACGATCCACAAAGACCATACCTGTTCTATAGTAAACTTCTTGGCCTGATTGTGCAGAATGTGGTATTTTTACAGTTGCTGGTATTTCTATGAAGGCATGATGCTATGTAAGTACATGTTATATAATTGACAGGAGCGTGATGCCCCCGGAGCTGGTGCCGGTGTCAAACGGCTCGAACTACACCAACTCTTACTCCCTGAGCAACTACGCGCTGTCCTCGTACCGCATCGTCGTCACCACGCTGCTGCATTCTGCCAAATATGGCTCGTGAGTACATCTAACTGTACATATAAGGGCTTGGCTAAGATGCGGTCACAAGATACGTCAAAGTAAACGTCAACCCATAGAAAACTGTCATTTTTGACGCATCTTGGGACGAGCATTACAGTTGAGATCAGTTTATAAATACGGTCCTAAGTGTTCTGTGACTGACTTTTGCAGACAACGTACAAACCTTTTGGACTCATCATTTGGAGGGAATATTCCTTGGATATCCTAGAAGTGCAATAAGAAAGGTTTTTTGAAAGTCGACTTTATTGGAAGAAATAGTTAGATACTTTTAGATCTAGTATGGGAAAACAAACTTTGTGTAATTAAATTATACAAAAAATTTATATGAAAATTCAATTGGCAAGTAGCTTTAAAAACATCTTAAGTCCATAATTCTATCGATTTAAAAAAACTGCTAAAATATTGAAATAATATAATATGAACTTCAGGGTTTTTTTGTAACATGGACATTTATAAGGGAAAATTACAATAATTCCGATTAAAATGATCAATATCTCTGAAAGTACTAAAAATCGCTGAACATACATGAGGGTTAAATCGATAGCTTATGAGCTGCCCTATCACCTATTTCCGTCTTGACGTCGATTTTTGGGACACCCTGTATATTTGCAGGCGGCGTTGTAATCGCGTTTTCGTTTGTTTCCCAGTCCGCGAGCGCAGCAAGCGCACAAGCTCCAGATGACGCACCTGTTCATCGACGAGGCGGCGCAGGCGTCGGAGCCGGCGACGCTGGTGCCGCTGTGCGGGCTGCTGGCGCCCGCCGGCCGCGTCGTGCTGGCCGGCGACCCGCTGCAGCTGGGGCCCGTCTGCATCAGCCGCGACGCCAAGGACCGCGGCCTGGGTAAGGGCTCCACGGAGCAGACGCGACGAAACGTGCCATTTCTTAAATTATGTTATTAGAACATCCTGCAAATACACTGCACACTACTTGGCCTGATTGTGCAAAATGTGCTTATAGAATTATTAACAAGTCTTTTAAGAGTGTGGTTGTGGTTGGTGGTGCAAAGGTTTTCAGTGACTGGACTACTGCGGACTTACATAAGCGTAGAAGAATACTGTATCAACTATATGAGGAACGGAGGTATAACGCGAGTGAGGAGTTTAAGGAACATGTCAAACAGTATTCTAAGCAATTCAAGATAGACTGCCGTATAACTAAGCGAAATTTTTTAAGTAACAAAATCTTGAATAGTTCTGATGTTATTAAAACGACCTGGAAAATAATTAATGAAGAAACAGGTCGCCGAAAAAAGAACATTAACGACTATCGTTTAAAAGTAGATGGTAAAATAATAGATTCCAATCCAGATATCGCAATTGAATTTGAAAAGTTTTTTACCGATATACCAGTGTCCACGACTAAGTGCTTGAACTCTTCGCCTGCGTCTGCCATTGTACTTTTAGAAGATAACGTGCCTGAATGCAGTATATACTTTGAATTCAAGCGCGTTACTGCCTTGGATGTAATTAAGGCATTCAACTCAATCAATATAAAGAAAACCAGTGACCTTTGGGGAGTGTCGGTCCATGTACTCAAATCCTTAATTGAAGTCATAGCATCTGACTTAATGGTCGTATTTAATCACTGTGTTGATTGTGGTGAGTTTCCTGATCTTATGAAACATAGTAAGATAATTCCATTATTCAAAACGGGTAGTACTTTTGACCCCACAAATTTTAGACCAATATCCATACTACCCACTTTCAGTAAAATATTTGAGAAATTGATTTTGTCACAGTTAGCGGAACATTTTCGGTATAATAATTTATTACACAATAAACAATTTGGTTTTACTCGGGGTCGCTCGACAACCGAAGCTGGTGTTGAGTTGATTAAAAACATTTTTAATGCCTGGGAAGGGTCACAGGATGCTTTAGGTATTTTTTGTGATTTGTCCAAGGCCTTCGATTGCGTTAACCATGACACATTGATCAGGAAACTACACCACTATGGAGTTAGAGGAACTGCGCTAAACTTAATAAAAACGTACTTATACGGGAGAATACAAAGGGTAGACGTGAATGGAGTACGATCACCTGGGTCATTGGTCTCAATGGGCGTACCACAGGGCTCAATATTGGGTCCATTTTTATTCCTCATCTACATAAATGACTTACCTTACCTTATAAAGGACAACCATGATATAGTATTGTTTGCTGATGATACGTCACTTGTGTTCAAAGTTAAACGACAACAGCAGTTTAATGTCGATGTAAACAATGCTATATCAAAAGTAGTCGATTGGTTTAGTGTTAATAATTTATTACTGAATGAAAAAAAGACGAAATGTATAAAGTTCATGACTACTAATGTGAAAAATAGTCAAACTACTGTAACTATTAAAAATGACAAACTAGACCTAGTTAATGATACAGTGTTTCTTGGTATAACGTTAGACTCCAAGCTCCAATGGGGTCCTCATCTTGCTGGATTGGCGGGTAGACTCAGTTCAGCAGTTTTTGCAGTTAATAAGATTCGGCAATTAATAGACTTAGATACCGCTCGATTAGTTTATTTTAGTTACTTCCATAGTATTATGTCATATGGTATTTTACTGTGGGGTAGTGCTGCTGATGTAAATAGCATCTTTGTTCTGCAGAAGAGGGCTATTCGTGCTGTCTACAAGATGGGCCAGAGAGACTCGCTTAGAGATAAGTTTAAAGAAATTAATATATTGACCATGCACAGTCAATACATTTATGAAAACATTATTTATGTTCATAAAAACATCGCTAAATTTAGAAAGAACTGTGACATACATAATGTTAATACCAGAAATAAATATAAGCTCGCAGTGCCCTTCATGCGGCTCCATAAAATAAAAAACTCTTTTATGGGTAATTGTATTAGGTTCTATAATAAGCTCCCAAGTAATGTTACTGAACTATCAGTAAATAAATTTAAGAGTTACGTTAAGCGTAAACTAATTTCTAAAGCATATTATTGTATTAAAGACTATATTAATGATAACAATGCTTGGGACTGAATTGCTTGTAATAAAATGTTTAGTCCTTACGACAAAAGGTTGCGAACGTCGAAAAAAAAAAAGACATCCGACAGAGTTTCTTACAGGTTCTTCTCTGATCGGTCGCGATTTGAACCTGCAGTCAATTTAGGCTAAGTTGCTACTATGACGTTTCAAAAGAGTTTATTATTTGTAAACCTACTTGAATAAAGATTATTCTGATTCTGATTCTGAGAGTTGTTGGTATTTCCGTAGCGCTACCTACCCCACTGGGAATGAAGGCGTGATGTTATGTATGTAGAAAGCTCTGCCTTCGTAATTCGTCACTCGATCTCAAGAGCATTCATTATTATGACGTTCGTATAGAAGATAATTACGCGTATTATATCTACATATATAATTATATTTCAGTTAAGTAATTTTGAATTTGTGTTTTTAAACATGTAATAATGACATCGTGCTTGGATCACGTCCCTCCGATCCGATATTTGTGTAGCGTAACCAATCGCGTCACTGGTAGATCACGTCATACGAAAAGTCACGTGGTCTACCAGTGACGCGATTGGTTTAAAATCAAAACGAATAGAAACACTAGTTAGCGAACGCATCTTGGCTAGGGCCTCTGTAGTTGCGATGACAGCGGCTGCGGTGAGTGGCGGGCAATGTAAATAAATCCGTAGAACCCATCATCACCTCACGGCATGCTTCACTGCATTTGTTTCCTGTCCACTCTCTATTCGTCATTCTATGCAACAAAAAAACTGATCGGTGTGCATGGCGTCCTTCTGCGATAACCCTCATACCGATCAGCTTTGAATAATGTAACTATTGCCATCTCCAGGTAAATCCCTCATGGAGCGCCTGAAGAGCGACTACTCGAACCTATACGAGTCCGACCCGAACTACATCACGATGTTGGTGAAGAACTTCCGCAACGACCCTGACATCCTGCGCCTGCCCAACGACCTCTTCTACAACAACAACCTGAAGGTCAGCCCGCAGCTCGGGAGGGCGACAACTGCCAGGCCAACGAGAAGCCAATCCTAACACTTATCATCGAAGTACAATTCATAACCTACTCTTAGGTTTGAGGTTATAATACTGGAATGACAGGTGTCAGGATTGACTTCATATCGGCCGCGGACTACAGTACGTAGCGCGCAGTTGTATCCACTATATCACGCCGGGCGCGTCTAGAAAATGTGCGGCCTGGCACGCGCGGCTTATACCCCAGGAAAGTTACGTTTTCTTTGTATGGAGACTCAACAATATATCTATAACAGTAATTTTATTATTTACAAAAATTATTGAAAGACCTATCCAATGACACCCCACACTATAGGGTAGACGAAAAAAAAAAATACATCCCCACGTTACGTGTAGGGGAAATACCCTACTTTTTACATTTTTGTACCACTTTGTTGGCGTGACTAATATGCATATTCATGCCAAATTACAGCTTTCTAGTACTAAGAGTCTCTGCGCTAGGCTGTGGACGGACGGACGGACCGACGGACATGGCGATACTATATGGGTTCCTAGTTTGACTACGGAAGCCTAAAAACGAGCAAGAATATTTTTTATTTATAGACTTTTGTTCACTTATCGGAAGCTAATTTGCATGGCTTAAGTATAGCGTCGGTGAAACCGCAATACCGCTTAACTAACAAATTTGCAAAATACTCCTTAACAAGTAAGCCAGTAAGGCACATTTTGCTACTTATTCAATTTATTACTTACGCGGTATTGCGGTATTTCACCGGCGATAGACTGGTCATTAAAAATGTAATTGTATTTTACCCCAATCCTAATATTACTCGAGATGGTATTTTATTCGAAATGAAATGTCAATTGCATAAAATTTTGACCAATCTCGTATGTTACTTGATATCGAACGATATGATAATAGACGCCGACTCTAGTTTGTCAATGAACAAAAAAAATACGGTTGCCGTTCTATTTGTCTTGTCGCAAAAAATAATTTAGTTAAAGCAGTGTAAGTAACTGTAAATAATTAGGCATTGTGATTATGTAACAGTCACATAAGCTACTATTGTGTAACGCAGCCACTGGCGCCGGCGGACGACCTGAGCAGGCGCAGCATCCTGGGCACGGCGGGCGGCGAGCGCGCCTGCGTGTTCCACTCCGTGCACTCGCGCGAGCAGCGCATGGGCAAGGCGCCGAGGTCCGTCACGGCACACCACCTTAAGCTAACTTTGAAGATAGATCATGGCCTACAATTTCCGAAAATCATTTTTTCTCCGTGGCAATTATTCCGTTCCTATATTTTTCCAGTGGCATTTTTCCCCAGTCACCTATTTTGAATAATTAATTTATTTTTCTCTTTCTTTTCATTCCATTTTTTATTTAGGCTTATATTTCTTGTTACCGTATTTTAATGGTGTTGATTATGATAATTGCAAATAGTAGAGTTAGGTTATAGAATCGTACGTAGGTTTAGGTTATGTTAGTTTTACAACAGGCCCGGAGGGCCTAACCACCCAGAAATAGGAGCTCCGCGGTAGCGGAGCTCTGTCGACACTGGCTAATTGATGTACCTATTGGTAATATTTTTTCTAAAAAAAAGCTTCTGATTATTTTCACCATTGGGATTTAAAAAAAAAACAGAAAATATTGGGAATGGGAAAAAACTATTTTATGAAACAATGCCCATAGAAAATAAAATATTGCGATTAATTGCCACTGGGAAAATATGGGAACGGAATAATTGCCACGAAAAATTTTTTTTTTCGGAAATTATAGGCCACACTCGATCATGTGACCTCGAATTACGCCACGTATGTTTTGCACCCAATAAAAGATCCTTAGGAAATCAGAAAAGAGATGCAATATGTTTTTGTTGGTTTTCCATGGAGAAAATGATTTAAAAGATGCGTGAATTAATTCAAGGTCTGTTAGTTTAGCGAAAAGAGAAACCGACTATCACGTTGCCGCATGATGAAAAATGTTTCTGTCAATTTTTTTATTATTGGGACAAGGTTTTGTTGCTGACAATTTTTTTGTAAAGCCATTTACTGCTCATCAAGACCAACCTAATGAGTCCAAAAACGGTGAGTCTTCTTTAAATATAGCATTGATCCTCTCACCACCTTCAGAGACCATCATCACACCAGCTTTTAATGGCATATTATTGTATTGTAAGTTACGTAGGTATACCAAATTTCAGCTTACGGGAAGTGGTTCAAATCTTCCTTGCAAGATTTGACCCGAACATACATACATACAAACATTGCAAGTTATGGAAAAACTTGTAAAAGCGGAGTCTACCTGTGTATGTGTGTTGATACTTTATTTCATTGACAGCTTTTACAACGAGAAAGAGTTGGACGTGCTGCAAATGTACACGAAGGCGCTGATCCAAAGGCACAACGTGCTGCCCAAAGATATCGGCGTGATTGCACCGTACAGCAGACAGGTTCGTGATATCTCTGCCTACATTAGTACATTACTGCACAGGCCGGGAAACAGGCCGTTGCGGGACGAGAATAAGTTAGAGCGGCCGAGACGCAGTCGAGTTTGTGCTGTATACGAGTCCAGCAACTGCCCTTCCCGGCCGAGGCTTGTATACTGCTTCTGTCCGACAGAGAAAATATTTTATTTTTTTATTTTGTATATATTTTAAGCACAGTACAAAATGACAGTATAAAAAAAAACATTGCCGCCGTCGGCATCATAATGTCATTTAAATTCAAAATAGGTACTACCTATATATTCATAGTATAATAATAGAAATACACAAAAAAAAAATCTACTAAATCTAATTTAATACACGCTTAAGTTAATTCGGCCATTTGTTTTATTTATGAATGCTTCATGTTTAAAAAATTGTAAAACTATATGATACACTTTTAACTACGCTGTAAACGGCGTTCGTAAAGGATAACCTTTTTAGTTTATAGGATATAAAAAAAAAATGAACTTTGTAAGGTGACAAGATTCACGAATGGTCAATTAACTGTGTTTCTGGTACAACTTTTACCAAGGCTAAAACATAAATATATTACAATAATATTATATCTATACTCCTACAAGACTTTAAATATAAAACACCTTATTTTTACTCACTCCAACTATTAGATAGTTTCCAAAAGCGATAACTACTTGCATTAAGTGTGACCTTTTATTGTCTCTGTAGGTGTACAAGATGAAGGGCTGGCTGGTCAACAACGGCTACTCGGAGATCGAGGTGGGCACGGTGGAAGCGTTCCAGGGCAAGGAGAAGCGCGTCATCCTCGTGTCCACCGTGCGGGCCAACTGCCGCCTGCTCGATTACGATGCCAAGTATGGCCTCGGCTTCCTCGTTGACGACAAGGTATTATAGAAACCAGATCTACATCTTTGTTTTCGATTCCTCTTGACGATGATATCCATTTGAAACGCTGTGTCGTATGTTTGTTTGTTGTAAATCTTTTCGCCTACCATCCTTTTAGGCTGAAATTGCAGAATTTAATCAACATCAATTGTGTTGACTAGTTCGGTTAGTTTTTTTATGGTAATTAAAAAAACAATGATTACTCGATATAGATTGATATGTCTGGCCCCTCTCATACTCCATTTTAAAACAAACAACCCAACGACCGCGTCGAAAAGATTATAGAGGTTTGACACTTGATTGTACATTACAGAGATTCAACGTAACATTGACTCGAGCCAAAGCCAAGTTGATCATAATAGGCAACACTTCGTGCTTGGGGAGGGACAAAAAATGGCGGGATTACATGAACTACTGCAGAGACTTGAAGTGCTACCTCGGCCAGGAGTCGGAGCAAATGGACCGCACCGCCAAGCTGCTCCAAGAAGTGACCATCACCAGATTCGGGCGCTGCCGATTGTTGGAGTTGGTCAACAAGAAAAACAAGGAAATGGAAGATGGAAAGAATAAGTAGAGGTTTGAAAAGGGCTCCTGTGATCATTCAATCAGAGACAGAGGGGGTGAATTGGGTTATATATTTTTATTATCAGTCTTCTCTATTTGTTAACTTGTATCCTTTTATATTACTGAAGTTATTTTTCTCTATTTTCTTTCATATTCCTATTTTCCATAGTGTTTTCATATTATGTTTACAATCTTTTCATTTTATTCTGCGTTTCAACTTAATACCTTCATTGTTATCTGTCCTTTTGTATTTTCTTATTTCTTTATTGCTGTTGGAAAAATTACACCATATTTATAATTGCTGTTTGCTGTTAGAGAAAAATAACGGGTTTACCAAATATACTAGGAGATATTATGTACACGTTACAGTTAACATTATTCTGAAATTATATCAATTAAAATATTACAGGGTCAGGATTTTAAGAAATGTTATAAATATTTGAACCCGTGACTAAATTAGATATTTTGACTGATGTTTGACTTCGCAGGGTTGTGTTCGATCCCATTGTCATCTTATTGCTTTTATTCTTATGTCGCTTATTATTAAATAAGCCTGCACAAATAATCACAGCGAAAGTACAGCCTAAGATTACATGTAAATGCAAAGGAAACGTTGCAATAGAAATGAAATTATTAACAAAAATGTAGTTTTTTTATGGCATTAAGAAGGCAAACGAGCACTCAGGCCACCTGATGGTAAGTGGAAACTGTGACCCATAGACATTGCATTCACAAGACTGCAATCCTAAGACTGCAAATGCTTTGCCAACCCTGAGGACAAAGATGGCATGCCTCTATGGTAGCTAGTATGTTAGTTAGTTACGGGTCAAAGTATTTTTTTTTAAAGAAGGTAAGGAGAGATTTTTCTGGCGTTGCCATTTTTATATCGGTATTTACGAGTGAAGTGTTGGTGTTCAATAGGAATGTATTTGCTCAGCCAGGTTGATTATAATATAATATAGGGTAGAGGTTAATGGAGGCTGAGGCACAATCGATTTTTACTATATTAATAAGATGTTGAATGTTGATAAGGCCTCGACATTCAATATATTTTCTTAAGTTCGTTTTAGTGTAACTATAAGAGTTGTTAGTACTTAAAGTGTAGTCTACTCAGGATAAAATGTATTTCGCTGTTGGCTATTGCATTTGTTATGTGATAAATCCAGATTGATCTATTTGCCGCTCCAAGAGGCCAATTTGGTTTCTAAGGATTTAGGAATTATAAAAAAAAAACTATTAATAAAATGTTTTCTATTATTACCATGACGCAACCTATTTAGGCTTTATTATGTGAAAAATCAATGGAATTTTAAAGTGATAAATATCTTTCTGTGGCATGACATTCACCGAACAATCCTTCGTTTTAAAAGCAACTATTGTGATTTTCGGGACTATATTTTTATAAAAAGTATTTTAGAGGAAGAGAGTAAATTTAAAAATATGTAATACCGTATGAATTGAACAACTGGGAAATTAACAGAAACAAACTGAGACGATGGTAGACGGAGTGTCCGCCGAGCGGTGGGACGCGAGCCTGATTATAAGCCGAAATTTTTATGTTTTATTATTGAATCGCCACAAAATTACGTCCTTTGGTGCAGTGTCCAGTCGATACGGTTTGCAATCACTTGAGTAGCGCCTTTTTTTAAACCACTTTCACGGATGGTCACAATGGCGATATTTATTTTCCAACGTTTTAAATCATTCCACACGATGGCGCCATACGAGTCATGCCATGACGGCCTCTTTAAGCCAAAGCTTACTCTAGTTATAATACATTTGGTTCAATATGTTTTTAGGAAAGTACATGTTAGCTGTGATGTTTAATTAAGAGTGTTATCATTTAAGGTTACATATACATTTTTGATAGTTTACTACCTATTTGGTGCCCCACGTATAATTTAGCGTTAAACGCGATCAATTTTATGAAGAGAGATATTTTAAACATATTTGATGCTTCGTTCATTTTGTATTAACGAATGACTAGATTTAGCTACGTCCTATATAGTTACGTTTAGGTTAAAGCCAATATTGTATTTGACATTTTATGAATAAATGATTATTTTAAATAAAATTGTTTTTCGTCTACTCTGTGCTCCTATCTTACTGCACTCTCCATTCGTGGTTCTAATTCAGTGCTATAGGATAGGTTTGTGAGTAAATACTTTTTTTTTTTTTTTTGGGCGTACTAACCTCACCACTTTTTTTTTTTAATTAAATTACAAAAAACAATACCTTCATATAGTAACTTACATTACATAATGAATGTAACAAATGACATTTACTTTCAATAAAAACAGCGTACATAAAGCGGTGCTCATCATTGGTAAAAACGGATTTTTTATAGGATAGAGGAAGCAAACGAGCACGCATATAGGTGCATAGTTTTCTCGCCAACAAACTGCGTAGGCAGTATGGCGAGTAACTTTAAAATTAATTATGTAAGTATATGCTTTTGAAAAAAAAAAACGCCACCTTATGGTAAGTGGGATCCAAGACCCATGGACATTTGCATTTTTACCAAGACTGCAAATGTGTTACCAACCGTGAGGATTAAGATTTTAGTTCTCTTATCCACAAACCAATAGCGCCATTATCGGATATTTCCATCATGGTTGACAGCGCAAAATAGACCCGAGTTTTTATAAGACAAGGTTAAATAGAGTACGGCAAACGAAAGCGTGACCTGAAAGCGCGCAATTCAAAAAATATGCATGTGGTATTACTCCTTATAGTATGAAAAAATGTTTTGATAGTCTGGCAACGAAAGTGTGACCTGGACAAAATATCAAAATATTTTTTTCCTACTATAATTTATGAATACCATATGTATATTTTTTGAATTGCCGCACTTTCTTTGGTCACGCTTTCGTGTGAGTGAAGTATTTTGTATTTGAAATAGCGTTGAAAGGGATAAGATGTAACGACCTGCACGGACCATGCACAAGGTCCTACCACCACCACTAAATAGTTACCACTAGGTAGTATTATATATCTCTGCATGGTATTATGTATGTACACTGAAACATTAGAAATGGGACACGATTTACATCTTCCACACAAATGATTAACGATATTTTTGGGTTATTCCCACCTGTCACCACCAATTTGTTACCACTGGTAAGAGCTGGGATTTATTTTCTCATCTTTTAACACTAAAGTACTCTGTGGTAACAACATTTTTTTTTATTTTTTTTATTGTAAATAGATTTTTACATAGTACGTTAGTCTAAATGTGGCCAAACTGTGAGACAGTTTGTTGGCGACCGATGCGCTCAAAAATCTAATACTACTTGTTAGGTACACACCTAGACACTAGTGAACTGGGAATATATTTCCCATTTGTTATCACTAATTGCCAGTAGTTAGTGGTATTAATTGGGAATTTTTATTCCTATTAGTTACCACAGGTAAAAGATGAGAAAAAAAACCAGCTGTTATTAGTGGTAACAAATTGGTGGTGGTGAAGGGAATGACCCAAATTTTTCTTTTTTTCTTTCGATGTTATTTCGATCACAAACTGTCTTCCAAATACTTTTTGCAACACTTAGGTATTCATCATTATTAAAGACAAACGAATTATTTTTGAATGGAAACTGTCTTATTTTTTTATTAAACAACAAAAAAGGAAATCTCCCAAAGTCCACTTTCAGAAATAAGGTCAATCGTCAATTGGTAATCAATCGCAAAATCCAGGCGGGTATAGTGTTTTATCGATGAACCGCACATCAATGGCTGCACACTAATGAAGAGTCAGGCACACTAACATACTTACTTAAAAACGGTACACTTTTGAAAGTGGTCGTATATCCTATCCAACGCCATTGACGGATATTTCCGCCATGGTTGACAGCGCAAAATAGACCTCTCTCTAGTATCTATGAGGCAAAGTTGTCATTCGCTCTGGATTTGTATTTGAAATGGCGTTGAAAAGGTTAGAGACATCTCTTTTTTACGAAGGACATTTGTAACGAGTGCGATGAGTACTATTGTGTTAGCCGTTTTTACAATCCATCTATGTTTTACTATATGCTTATTCATCATTACCAAACACTAGGCTTTGTTTTCAAGTTTAGTAAAGACTGAAAAATCTTTCTTTTTTATTATTGCGAGGCGTACGCTATAGCCTTTAGAGTTAATATTTTGTTAAATATTAACCCTAAAAGAGATTAATTAAGGGCGGTTAGTAGGTAAATTCACATATTAGACTCCCGAAAACAAGTGTTATCATATCATGCACGACAAAAGTCTCCCAAACTAGTTTATTTAAAGTTCGAAATTCGGAAATTGTTACATCAGGCCTAGACGCGGTAAAAAATGGGCGTCTTCGGGAACTAAATTCAACAAAAAACAGTAAAATTAATATTATGTAATATGTCTAGGAGCATTTTTTTACTCGTAAAAGTATTTTTTATCTGATCATTTAGCTATAAATCAAAGTTTTTGACAAAATTATAACACAAAGATTGAATGTAGTCGTCGGACACGTGAAAAACGTACCTACACTAATGCCCGAGTATGCTCACTGCTGTTAACAGCAGCAGCAGAGTCAGAATGGCTATGAAGAGAGCACACCTAAAAAACAAATGAAGGCAGGAAAAATACCTTAAATTACATCACGTATGTTTTGCATCTCTTTCTACAGGAAGGAAGAAAAGCAACAAAAACACCTTGCATCTCTTTTATTCACCAATATGAAGGGGCGCAATACATACGTAATGTAATTCAAGGTTATAATTTCTGGATTCAATTCGCTTCAATTCAAAGTTTGCTCTGCATTCTTCATAAGTATAAAAGCTTTTTGTTTTCACGTCGTCAATAGCCAGTCCATAGAGGTAGTGTTTACACTACTAAAAATTCAATTCACGGGCAACCTTTCAAAATGATTTGACAGGATTACACAACAAAACACAAATACACCGCAGCTTCATGCACGTTATCTTATTTGTCAATATCATGACATATTTAAATTAGTAGGGTTATGGGGGCGATTCCGGCTCTATTTTGCACCCGTAGAGAAATTGCCGATTTTAACCCAAAGGCGCTGCTATGGACCAATCACTATTACAAACTCATTAACCATCAGATTTAAAATTAGTGAGGCTCATGTAATGTTTAAATATAAAATTCAATTATCCTTCTCTGTACCTTCATTTATTGTCCCATGCACTCAATTCACTGGAGTCGACCCTTCAAATTGACAGATGCGTCTTATTGATTTACTGTTCCATGACGTGCAAACGGAATTCAACTTTAGAATGGCAGACCACCTACTATTTGGGCGTCAGCACCTACGTATGTATGACCTTAAATTAATACGTATTACAAAAATAATGCAACTCTATTAATTCTCGTGGGACGTCTCGATTAACATTTATATTGATATTACGGAGATTTTTCATACGCGCAAGACTAGGGGACTCGGCGTTTCTCGGTTTATATCGGCTCAAATCGGAATTAAATTACCGAGTGGATCTCCAGAGGGGCCATAATTTGAGGTCGCTTTAGATCAACTGGTGAAATATTTAGAGTATATTTCTGGTGAAGTGCTCAAAAAATAAAAAGCTATCCGCGGCCTTCGATCATCATTAAGTATGCACGAATCAATATTGGGTATGGTGAAATGGAACATGCCATTAAGACCGAACGTGATTTAAAAACAAAAGAAAGCACTATTAACATCGATTGTAGTTAGATTTGAGTATTTAATTTGTTTTAGCCGGAATAAACCTTGTATACATGTTAGTAAGACAGTTATTTTACTAAGAATAATCCGGGCAAGAGCATGTTGTAGGACCATACTCAGAGTAGGGTTCCGACGCCGTTTATACAAACACAAAAAAATATTCCAAAAACCACAAGGAGGTACATTGTGTTTATAATTACGTTCAAGTACATATCGATGTTTCTTTAACGTTATATTACATCTCAACTGAATCTAAATCATCACAGAACCAAATGCCGTAATAATTACGTTTTTAATTCCGCGATGTTGCCGGTCCGTACGTAAATCATAGTTTTAATTAATACTAAAATTCAAAGAGTTGTGCCGCTGGCGGCTCTTTCGTACGTTAAATCCAACAGTGACATTACCTGAGACGTTTTAGAGACAATTAACTCAGCAACGACTTCATCATTGTAACTTTACTTTGAACGCGGCCGTTAATTACAAAAATATGAAAGTATAATAGCTTTTAAATTTATAAGTTACTGTCGTAGTACTCAGGAGGGCTAGCACAAGTGGCCTGCGACTTGTTTGTCTCTCCCTTTCGACCGAGTCTGTAACGATGGAGACGCACTGAGCGACAAGAGTCAGTAAATGAAGATTACGTCGTTCCAATGAAGATTCTTCATCCACAAAGTTAAATAAAAATGAACACGTCTCTAAAATCTCTCTGAGCACGCCGCCGGCGGTTATTTATTGCATAGTTTCATTGTTGGATTTTACGCGCGTATGATGCGTATCAGATGGGGCATTTGAAGGTCAGCGCGCGGTCGCACAATGTATACGAGGCACTGCAGTTGCATAAGTGCAATGGCTTTATTCACCTCGTTAAAATCATCTTTCCGTATTGTCAACGTTATGATACCTCATAATTACTTAATATTTATGGCTGCCGAGTTAAAAACAATACGGAAACATCTCCAAAGCAATACCGTTTTAAAGGGTAGATTAGAGCGCCAGTAGCAAGGTGACTTAGGCATAGGTACCGTTATTATATCGTTTAAGGTAAAATTATATACATTTTAAATTGATATTTGAGGAATGCCGCTAAGTATACTGGTTCAATAACGATATTATAATAACGTTATGGCATAAGAAACACCGCATCTTTATTATTAGTAAAGGACGGTCAAAAGGATTGTGAGGCTGAACATTTCCATACAAAATACGGTAACGTTTCTCTCCTATAAACCTTTTCATGATTTTTAAATAAGTTGTAGGTACATAGATATTATGAAAGGGTGCGTTACGGTCGGTATACGTACTTTTGATATATTTTCACTGGATATAACGATTAAGGGATATAATGCACTTTTGGTATAACAATATTTGGCATATTCTGATATGATCTAACTATCATCAGGTATAATGAGCTTATATATAACATAACAACTATTTATCTAACAGTCATATGGTATAACGTAGTTACATGTGATATAATTGTGTTCGTGGGTATAATTAAGTAGCGGTATAATCTGGAATGCATTATTCAAATGAATTGATATGACAAAAAGAATAAAGACAAAAATTGGAATTTTGGGAATAATAACATGTTGCAGCGAGCGAGCGAAGCTAGCGAGCAAGGTGGGTCAGGGCAGAAGCGACTCGGATAGGTTAGGTGAGAGGGCTAAGGCGGGAGCGAAGCGTAGCGAACCTTCCGCCTTAGTGTTCGAGGTTTTTTTTTGCATCTCTTAAGTAACAACAAAACATCCCTTGCCTTATTTATTCAATACCACCGCCGCAAAATATGTAGGTTACCAGAGTCATTGCTCATTCAATTACATAGGCGTTTACATTACACGCATGATCCCTTGCAGACACAATATTTTTAGATCTTATTACTCATTATATCACTAATAATCAAATGTTCATTATAATTGAACATTATGAAAATATCTCCGTTGTTGTTATATCAAAAGTTTATTATATCCTTTGAGTGAATATTTCTATGGAAATATATCAAAAGTTGTTATATCAAAACTACTTATACCGATCATTACACACCCATTATGAAAACCTAAAATTTTATAACAGCAAAATAATTTGGTGATATTGTTATGACTGGTTATCTTTGGAAGAAAAAAAGAAGATTTATTCGTGACAAACAGACAAAGACAAATGAACAAAATACTGACATAGAAAAAAAATGTTGTCACGAAATGGTTCCAACTCAGCGTTATGCTGGCAAAAGCCAGCGCTGGTCTTTCGTTTGAATCATCCAATGAAACCACAGCTAGCAGGTCACACACACGTAAGTCACATAACACACGCACTAAACTGAAATAAACAAAATAAGCTAAAACCGCAATACAATTAAACAGGCAAACTAACCTACCCTACCCCGAAAAACGAATCCCGAAATGACTTAACTGTCAAAGTGTGAATTGTTTCTGACACTGCAGAGGCTAGTGCTGGTTAGGTTTGTACGGTTCTAAATATTTCTTGGAAAGAAACAAAGAAAACTGAAACGTACATACCTTGTTTTTCATAACATAACGTTACAGCCCGGAGCTAAGCTTGTATGGAACAAAATTGACAGCTACGCGAATTACCTAAGCGTCGCCTCACAATCGTATTAAGGTAAAATAGCGGTATTTGTAGTGATAAACAACTAAAGTAAAGTACCTACCTATTTCAAGTCCACAAAGTCTCCATAATAAGTACTTAATTTTACGTTCATGATTAAACCGTACTATTTATTGTTTGGCGGGGCGGGACTACATGATTGAAATTTGAAAACATTATATATAACGTAATGTTTTAACTTGGGATGCGATTGGCTGTCGATCGGTCGCCGTGCGTTCACTGGTTCGATACGTCAATGACGCACCAAAAAGCATGGCAACACACAAGCGTCTTCTAGGGAATCACCACGTTGTGTTGCTTGAAGCGAAGCGACTCTCTTCTATCTATCCGTCCGTCCGTCCAGTACAGTCCAGTCGCTTGTGAGAGACCGCGGCGCGTGGTCGTCATTACTTATAAGCTCGGCTTATAATTGTTGCGATAAAAGTAAATGGTGTGGATCTTTACCAGTCAGTGTGACATAAGTCGAGTTGTAAATACGCCTATACCAGCGAAACACGACACGTACTCGCGACATTGATTTCTTGGAATAAGATCCGTAAGTACCTATACGCTTGTTGTTGTAGCGTCTTTTAGTTTTAACTGATCGCAGAATATTTATTAGTTTACTTTAGTCAAACTAATAACAGTTATTTCTTTCTAGGCCGATTAAAATTGAAAATGTATTCGCGCTGTGGTATATGCTCTCAAGAATGCGTCCCGGAGGACCACGAAACGTCTCAGGGGCATTTAAAAAACCATATTCTGAAACAACTCTCCAAGAACAAGTGAGTGCCATCAAGATATTTAATGATAAGATTGATAAGGGTACAGTCACCCAATTAAAATATTGAGCATACTTAGAACCTTGTTATAGAGATTGTCGTGCTTGTCGTTTGATATTCATTTCGTGGTTTATTATGACACAGTCACTAAAGTGCTCAAGGTTTTCTTTGGGGTACGTACAACAAGTTCTTTGTTTTCGGTATCTTTCTGTTGTTACCAAATGTACGGTTGGTACCTACACAACATTTTTTGCGTGTTATTCTGTAGAGCACCGCTGTGGCTAGTTTAAAATGTATACTCGTATGAGTGTTTTTATTTTGAGCCAACTAGAGATAGGTATTTGTGTTCACCAAATTTCATTCATTCTAACCTTTTTAGGGTTCCGCACCTCGAAAGGAAAAAGCGGAACCCTCATAGGATCACTTTGTTGTCCGTCCGTCTGTCAAGACATTTTTTCTCAGAAACGCGTAGGTATCAAGCTGAAATTTATTCACAATTTATTGACAAAAGTTTTTCAACGGCAAAGTCAAGTTCGTCCCTCAATACCTACAATTATACATTCTTATAAGTTTGTACGGAACCCTCGGTGCGCGAGTAAGACTCGCACTTGACCGGTTTTTTTTCTGTTTTTACTCTATTGAAAAAACGATAATACGTGTAAGGCCTCTTTAGAGAATTTCTAAAGGTGCGATTTTTCTGACGCCGATTGTAGAGAAAATCTAGGGCAAGTGACTAGGTCAATTTATGTACGATTTTCAAGCGTGTTATTAGTATGAAGAATGTCAGTAGGTACGGGTAGATCTCACTATTCCCATTGAGCTTTCCCATTGATGGTAATAGTGATACTACTTGTATCAATATCCCCATTTTATATAACCGCTACTATTCGCGACCAATAAAACCCTCGGATATTATGACCTCTTTATTATTGTTTTGATATCTATACAGGCAATTAGTAATAATGATTTTCAATGGCGTAAAATTTTAATGCAAATACCACCACAAAAGTTTGAAGAATTTTGGTTTGCCGTTGTAAATACAATTATAAGATATACATAAATAATTACTGAAAGCCCAAATAAAAATTTATATTGCGTATATTTGTTTTTTTTGTAGGATAGTATATTATTTTACAACCTACGTTTAAAAAAAACCGCTCAAAATGGGAATAATGAGACATTTTGTAGGAGAACGTAAGTCTCGCTATTACCATTCGGCGGTTCGTAATTCAATAGGAATAGTGAGACTGATTTGAAAAAAAAGTGCAGTCTCAGTATTACCACTGCAATGGGAAATGGGAATAGTGAGATCTACCCGTAGGTACGCCAAATCGCTTGAAACTTTGTAACAGTAAAGTTTATAAATAAACAAACATGCTACTTTTTATTTCATTCAAATACACCCAGTAGTTCTGATTCTACGAACGTTTTTTATTTGAAAATGTTAAGCACGGTTCCAAAGTTAAATAATGAATTTTGATCGATAAAGGCAAAATAGCAGTATGATGCACTGCTATTTTGCCTTTATCTTTGTCTTATCTAAATTGGTCGTTCAATACTTACGCTATGAAATGTCCAATTTACTTATTAGATATGATTTGAAATTAAAAATACTGTCACGCCCATAATAACAATGATTTCGACACCGTACCTACTTCGGACCTTAATAGTGGCGCCAATTGGTGAGTGCAAAAACTGTTTTTAAAAAAGGGGGCTTACTGTTACAGTAAGCCCCTTATTTTAAAACATAAACCTCCTTCTGACGCAGTCGGGTAAAAACATGACGTCAGTTGACGGATTTTCCCTAGGGTTTGAGATTTTGTTTCAAAAGGTTTACTACTCCTGATTATAAAAATAGGACGGAATTGCCCAAAAAAATATATTCGGCAATAAAATCTAAAATAAAGCTTGAATTGAGTTCGCTACTTTAGTTTCGATTAAGAGTTCAGCGGTATTTGTTCACTTGACGTATATGTTTAAAATACGTCACGATACCTACAAGAAAAATCGTTGGTTGACGGAATAGCCCCAAACCGTCGGGAAAATCCGTCAACTGACATGTTTTTAAAAAAAAAACATATTTAAATAACCAGTAGTACTAGCAATTTAATATGAGTACATTTATATAGTTAAATAAATGCCCAATCTATTACAGTGATCAGGTTTATTAAAAAGTAAATATCCTCTTAGTTATGACCAGCCAAAGTGAACTTATCAAAAAGTATGACGGAAATGCCCTCATTGACCTTATTCTTTATCAGGTAACCAATAAATTGTTATAGGTTTAGGTTCTTATATTGCCTAAGTACCTATGCCGGGTTATAGGCAGGAAATCCGCTCAAGCATCTTTTCGCCGCCAATGACTGCTGTAGCAGTCATGGTTGACAGCGTAAAATAGGCCTAAGTGTCTTCGGCGAAGGTTGACATTAATTATGGCTTCTAGCCATCACGGGCGGCGAAATGGTTAAGTCAGAGTAAGACTTGCGCACTGGGGAATTTTTACTATAACTTTTGATATCATGTTACCTACGTGACTATTTATTAAAACTGTGGTGTTATGTTAAGTGGCGTGTAAAAACATTGACCATTATTTGTTTTTCTGTGTGATGGTAGCAACTTACCCAGTGTGACGGAACATTTTGCCTGGATGGTAAAGACTTGAGAGTATATTGTAAAGCAAACAATTTCCATACAAAATGCGATAGCGTTTTTCTCCCCTGAAACGATGTCCGATTTGCACGATTTTTGAGTATGTTGTAGATATTTTGAAAAACTAGGTCTGTACGTTTTCCTTTCCAAAAAAATATTTAATATACAGGGTATTTTTTTTATAGGTGCACAAATTTTAATGTTTGCTTCGCTATTGTTAATAATAACACATGTTGTTTAATTTTTACTCTAGCTTAAAAAATATTAGAGATATTGCCGATTCAATGATCCAACTAACTTAAGGATATTCATGGACCCTTTAATGCAAGGGTGCGACGAGAGGGGAGTGTTGTTAAGTAAGTAAATCAATGAAATTTCAAATTTAGAATATCAGTAGGAGAGGGGCTTGTTGTCTGATAAGTGATAAGCTGTACATGAAATTTCAAATTTCGAATATCAATACAGTGTATCGCATACCTACAGCTTGACAACCCATGTCATCATTTTCTAGTATGACTTTGTGTCCACACGAGAAAGTAAAAGAGAGATAATTTGCAATTATTATTTTTTGTATTCGTTGTATTGTCGTAATATATTGTATTAACGGTACAAAATCATATGTTAAAATTTGTGCACTGAAAAAAATTACCCTGTATAGAAAAATAATATAAAAAACAAAAGCGGAAACGTACAGACCTAGATTTTCATAATATATTTAACATATTCAAAAATCATACCAAGCAACAGTGTTCGCATTGTTGTGTTCCGGTGTGGGGATAAGACAACCGCACAGTGCATCATTTAACCGAAACTACCGCTCGAAATTCAAATAGACGACAAATCGAATGGAATCATTGTAAATATGTTTTAAAATGTATTTAATTTTAATATAATATAATTAGAAACGTTTTAGTTTTTTTTTACATAGAAATTACCAAGATTTTGAAATAAAAATACAATATAACATAGAAATTTGTATTTTATTTAATACATGTAAGTTAAAATAAATAATAATAAGTAAATAATAACAAGTAATTATAAAATATAAAATAAAATACAAAAAAACAACAGCAATACAGTAAACTTATAAGGATTCATACAAGAAATAATTATTAATAAACAATACTTAATATAAAAGCATAAAATACAAACAATTATTTAAACTACTATAAAAAATAAAAAGAGCACACAATTTACATTTTACTCATTGTCACTGTCAGAATCCGAAAATTCCACGTTTTCGAGATGAAAACCTTCAAACGCGGGATCACTTGGTTCAGGGCTTTTTAAATAATTCAAAACTTCCTGTGACAACTTTTCCCGCGTTTTTGTACTTTTTCGAAGAGATGAAATTTTAGGATCTGATGTCAAAAGAAGCAAATTCAGTAAATCGGTATTTGTATTAATCCGCGAGGACTTGCGCGTGTGAAGCTCGCGTATCTTCCTGATTTTTTTGTGGCGCGCTTCTAATGCTTCTTCTGACATTTGCCCTATCGGAAGTATACACGTAGATATTATGTCAACACCGTGAACCAGTATCTTATGTACTGTCACTGGCATGTAATACCATGAATACAGTTCCAGGTACAATGATTTGGTTTGGCTCACCAAATGACCAAATTTCTCAATATCGACATGATAGCCACATCCTATGACATTGAGAATAACTGCCATTTTTTTTATCAAATTCACGTTAATACCTGTTATTTCAGCAGATATTTCCGCGTTTCTGAAAAACCGCCTAGCAGTATTACCGTCATTCGTTGAACCAAACCCAGGTTTCGGTTTGTCAACAATAAGTCCAAGTTTTTCTTTAAATGATGCTTGGATTTGTTTTTTTTCTTTCGTCTACTATCTTTTTATTATCGCCACCTCTCACTTGCCATGACATGATTGGTAGGCGATACGAAATATGTAGTAGACATTCAAAAGAACGAATCCATGCATGCAGTGGTGAAATGCCAAATCTATATGATTCGACATTTGCAATTTTCTCCAGAGACTTGTTCATCTCTGAAGGTTTTGCACCACATACGAAACACTTGGACGTACTGTTGGCTTCTGACACAATATTACAAATACTCCCATCGACCATTGTAAAATGTAAATCATGGCTTATACTTAATTCTAAATCAAAAATACACACTTTAGATGGAACTAAATCAGAAATTAACCGTTCTAATCTTTCCGACTCTTCTTTTACTATATTAGCGTTTTCTTTTACAAAGGCAAACTTTATGGGTCTACAAAATCGCGTGGATCCCGGGCGTGGATTTTGCCAAATAACAGTTCCATCTAAAGTGTGCTTTAGCTGAAGGGGAACTAAACCAACAGACAATAAATATTCATCGGTATTCGACGAATCTGTAAATCTTTGCTTATACAAACTATGCCCCGAGCTACTGTCAAAACCCCACTTGTAAATCATAGTCAATTCTTTGTAAGAAGAGACTACTCGCAATACCTCTTCTTGACATTCCACAATCCTAGCAACTGTATGATCCAACAAAGCCTGCAGTTGTACTTCGGCATGAGTTTCAGTGACCTCTATAAACTCATGTGATGGATAACACAGTTGCTTAGCTTGCTTCAAATTATGAAGGGTGGGGAATGTATCTTTATGTAAACTATTTACGGTAGCTCGAAGCAGTTTATACTTGCTTTCTGACAGTTCTAAATCTAAATACAGAGATAAAGCCTGTTCGGAAGTTAATATTTTCGACTGCAATCCATCACCTGCAGTATTGGCAGCGACAGCTTGCGCTGGTGTTAAAGGGATTTTTTTCACCTCGGAGGCTGCAGCAGAATATCCCTCCGCTCGTAACGCAATCGAATGTGCCAATGAAAGTTCCGAAATGGAATGGCTCTCCACCAAGCACTGCACCTTTTTTCTCTTCGTTGACACAGCACACTCATCAAAAACTTTGGGTTTTCTACCACGAGAACTCGGTCCAGGTGTAGGTTCATCTATCGAGATATCTCTCAAAGTAGGTGGCAACTGAAATGTTTCACTCAACCACATGATATTATATTTTAAAAATGTTTCCATATTTTGCCCTGCTTTGCTCCATTTTTTGGATGCGACCATGCAAAATACTTTTACTTTCTCTTCAACAAGTAGCTTGTCCTGATCGGAAGAGTTGTCCAAGTCGTAAGATTTACGGAAGAGTTGTCCAAGTCGTAAGATTTAAGAATAGTAGCTTCTCGAACACCACTCATTTTGCACCCTTTAGGGCTTTCGCGCCACGCATAAAAACAATCGGCGTTAGTGATGCTGCGACGTCCATCTGAAAAAAAAATCTCCATGTATGTTCCGAACCGAAAATTGACACTTAAGATACATAATTAGAATCTGTAAGGTTAGACCTATCACCCAAAAAAGTTTTATTGAGTTTGCAACTACAGATTATTTTTTCTACTCTTTTAATTACAACAAACATGAAAAAAATAGATGAAAAAAACGACAAACTTTAAAGTCGTATTATGTGTAAACTAAAGTAGATTACTTCAAAGAAAAAAAATGTTTAAATAGTACATACCTTGAGTAGAAAGTTCCATAGTTTCCACAAACACAAATTAACAATATACCGAATTATATATGTTTTAACTGCAAGGGCAAAAATGCAAATGAATACCCTGTTAACTAATTGCGACATTTTATATTTTTGACCTAGGTGATTAAGTACACATTAATTATATTTCAGAAAAATACCCACGTGTTAATGACCCCTAATTAGTCCTAAATATGTTTCCATTAACCCCTAATTGATTTGTTTACCTTGCCTTTTTTGAATTTCGAGCGGTAGTTTCGGTTAAATGATGCACTGTGAACCGGTGAAATTACTAGCATAGAGGCATTCCATCTTAGTCCTCAGGGTTGGCATCGCATTTGAGGTCTTAGGATTATAGTCTTGAGAATTCAAATGTCTATTTGTCTCAGATTCCACTTACCATCAGGTGGGCCTGAGTGCTCGTGTGCCTTCTCGTTAACATAAAAAAAAAAAACATTGAAATCCGCTTAGATTTAGGGGGTGAGAAACGTTATCGCCCGAAGCAAAATTTGTATGGATTATTTTTGACAGCTACGCGATTTTAGCATCCTACACAATCCTCTTAAGATGACTACGGAACTAGCGGCCCCGGGTTCGATTTATTCTCGATGTAAGCAAATATTTGTGTGATGAGCGCGAGTCTTGTTTCAGGGGGAAATGTCGTAGGATAATAGGTAGGTTGTCTATGGAAAGCGGCGTTTAGTTATCTCGATTGAGCAGCAGTTATAATCGATTAAGCAGCAGTTATAATCGATTAAAAACACACGGTGGTTCTAAGTATATTTAAATGAGTGAACTCAACATTAAGCACCTTATTAAAAAACTTCAATGCAGTTAAATAAACGCAAAGTCATCTGACCCTCATTCAATAATTACTAGGTACCAAGGTACCTACGTAAAACTAACGACGAGGTGAGAGTAAAATTTATACAAACAGATACCCGACACCGTTCGTTAGGTTCCGTTTCATTTCAGTGAGGAATAAAATTGAGTCTGAATTGTTCAAAAAAGCAAAACGAGCTATCCTTCCCCTGAGCAAAAACCTGGACTTATCGCTCTGATCGAAGCAGATAAAGAGCTGCGTCAGGGAAGTTTTCTTCTGTTATTAGACCGTGGGCCAATACGTTTGTTAACCTTTATCTTTATATAAGTACATTATATTTTTCACGCTTAAACAGCCACCAATGCCTCGGTGACAACACGTGGAATACAGTTTCTACTACTAACAACCACACGTTGCATGTCGAGCGCTAAAAGTAGACATATCTCTATAGTGAGATAGCGAGAATACATAAAATGACTTCTAATCGAGATGCACCTTTTTTCAAAAATTGGCCCCCAGAGGTGATACTTACTCCTTTAAAAACGGCGGCGCTCTGTCGAACGGTCGATCGAGTAAGCAACCTGTAAGTCCCATAGCTCGTTCACTCGACGGGAAAAGCGGGTAATAAAGATGCCAGAGAGTTGGTCAGAGATAGACAGCCGAGTACTATTAATACAGATGTACCTAATGAATATTTATTCACTAACCTTTCCCACCACGTTTATTTAAACGTGGTGGGAAATGTTTGTATTTATCTTGCTATCTCGGTCAGCTTTATTACCCATCGATAAGCTAATTGAGAAAGCAAGACAATTACGAACAAACCTGGAAAAACTATGTCGTAATACATATTTATGTTAATGCACATGGCACCATGATCTAAAGGCGTAGCCATGATGGAAACGCTATTAACGTTTCTGTTTTCTATCGGCTCGAAATGTAAATGCAGTTGACATGGCAGCGTTCGATGCTATCTGTCATCAGCTTACGTCAATTGTGTTATCTTATGTCATTATGTCGATTTTCTAAAATCGATATGTTAGCGTTGTGCATTTTGACTTCCGGGCCTCTACAGTAGGTATATCTGAATTTACGTCGCGCATTATTTTGTCGACACTTTGACATACATCAAATCGTTATAGTATTGTTAACGTTATGATCTTATGGTGGCTCCAAAAAAGTGATATAATTTCGATAATAAGAAGCGTAGGTATATGTATAAAACTAATGGAATAGGCCCTAGGAAGTAACACATGCGAATTCCCGTTACTTATGCTGATTACTTATAACAGTCTCGTATTTATTGCCTATACAATTTCGAAATAGATGCATATATGTATAAAGGTAATCTACCTACCAGCAAGGCCAGAGCGTTTCTTTGAAAACATTTGCAAACTAATCAGGAAGGTACGAATTGCTTCTAGGAAATAGAAGCAGCCTTCTACAGGTTTTGGCTATCGTTTAACTGTTAAACAATAGACTTATGGTAACTTAAATCATTCAGTACTAATCAATTGACTAAGCAGACAAGTCAATCCTGACACAGCGCAACCATGAAGTTTATGAATATTGATAATGGTGACAGCAAAATAATGCTACACCTATTTGTTGCGTGTGAAGGAATAGTAATAACAGCATTGTTTTACTACTGTTAATATTGTGTCACTCTCTGTCAGATGCAAATCTCACAATGTCAGAAAAGGCCAAAGCATAATTAAAGTTAATTTAGCTTTCCTGCGTTTATGTACAAGAGGGTTGCTGCGACACGGTTCTATGGTGGGTCAGGGAAAACCGTATTCAGGTAAAGAAACTTTCTTTGTGTTGTATTTTTTTTATAAATATAACACGAAAAGGTCCATGTGGATAGTAAAATACCCGAGAACATCATTCTTGCCCCTTTCTTTACCCCAGATGGTCAGAATGGGATAGTTTTGTCATTTATTATTTTAAATATTTGATCGTTTTATTATAACCGTACCCCGCTCTACGTACGTCTTTTAGTTGTACAGTCAAGGTCATAAATATGTATACACTTTAGTACCTTGTCACTTTAATCGCTGTGACAATTTCATACGGCAGTTGAAACATGACGTTAAATAGACAAGGTACTAAAGTGTATACATATTTATAACCTTGACTGTACTTAGAACCTAACAAGGTTCCTAACCTGGTAACCTAAAGAGGTTAACAAACCTAAACCTATGTAACGTGAAAACCTCTTTAAGTCAATGAAATGCTTAGCTAATCAAATAGTTTACTTTGTTAATTTCCTTTCCCTTCCTCTATATCCTGTTTACTTTCCCCTGTTAATCCTTCCATATACCAAATTTTATCCGATTTTATTGTATTCAACCATATTAAAATTTAATTTGTATGCATGTAATATATTTATTATTCAGTTGTTTCACTATTTATCCTTTCCATTCCCGATCTTTTATTCCGTTTTTCCAAATTCCGTTTTAACCCTTTTCTGATAATTCCGTTTCCCCGTTTTTGTTGACACTCGGCCAAAAGCACAAACCGTGCAACGGCCAAAAAGATTTAAAAAAAAACTTTCTCCTAGAAAATGTAACTTCGTTAAACGTTGACGCGTTACATTTCGGAAGATTTATCGCAAATTACCGTTAATCGTGAATCCGTTAACACGGGATTTTTTTTTTATATATCATTGGAATCATTGCGTTAGATTACTACTTATAAAAACTGTTGGTTTGGGTTTCTGGAAGTTAACAGGTTAGGAACATGTATAGTTTAGTTATCTGGCGTAATGAGGATATGTTGAGGTTCTCGTGTGAAAGCGAGGCTGAACGTGCTTTCGCGGCGCGGCGCGGTGCGTGCGGTTCCTATCTTTTTAATAAATACTAGGTACCTACTGGATTAACGATTGACGACACGTTGGCCTAGTTGGGAGCTACCCTGCCTCCGAAGCCTGCGGTCCTGGGATCAAATCCCGGTAAGGGCAGATATTTGTGTGATGAGCGCGAATATTTGTTCCTGAATTTTGGATGGTTTCTATGTATTTCTCTATTTAACTATGGTTATCGTTGTCTAGTACCCATAGTACAAACTTAGAGCTTAGTTTGGGACTAGGTCAATTTGTGTGAGATTGTCCCCTAATATTAAATATTAAATGATTAACGGACTTGGGGAAATGTAACGGAAGTTAACGAGTCCGTTAACATTTTTTAAAGTTAATTTAATAGTTAATCCGTTATTCAAAATGTTAATTAACTTCGATAATTAACGATTAATGGATTAACGAGTTAATGCCCAGGTATGATTAAATGTCACCTCCTTCACAGTGAAAGCAGAGTTCTCATAATAGGTACAGTAGCTACATACCTACTTGGTTGTCTATTGCTCATACTCTTTGGCAAAACAAATATAGTGACAAGTGCCAGAGAGAGTGGGACTGCCGAGGGTCCATATTGGCTCATATAAAATTGGTCTTTCGTTTTTTTTTACAAATAACGATTTGTGACTACGGGTAAGGACCAAATAGTTGCACAACAAGAAAAGTGAAAAAGTTCCGTTGTGACACGAAAATTATCCCTACAAATGTATGGCTAATTTTCGTGTCACAACGGAACAGTTTCATAGAAAATTTAATTGAGTGAGTTAGCGTCGCCAACTTTTTGCTCCTTAGCCACTCATCATTTCTCCGAAAAATTTTGCTCATATTTTTTTCGTTTATAATTGTTTTTCATTGTTTTTCATAATCAACGCAACTCCTGAAACCGTTCTGAATAGGACGTTTATAATATAAAACAAATATACCTACCAGTACCCTACTGGTATATTTAAAATCCTGAAAATAAATAGGTGTATGATTAAAATTGATTGATTATGAAGAGTGATCATTGTCATGTAAAATGGTATGAGATACATTTTCGGGTTTCCAATAATCTAAGTTGCAATTTTATATGAACTTTGCCCCCCCCCTCAGTATCAGTAACTTGTGGTATAAATAACTACCTGCATAAAATACAGCAACTTCTTTGTATAAGGCACCCATTAAAGTAGGTAAATGTAGTAACAAAAGTTACCCGGATCCGATTTCAGTTAATTTTGACTGTACAGTTATCGTTTATGTTTCGCCATTGAAGATTACGTGGTGTAATACCTATCTCCTTACCATCGAAGATATAGTATAGTAGAGAAAAGAATAAGACTGTTTATTATTCTAAAATACTTCTATTTTTCTCCGATTCCGACCTTATTAGGTAACTTTGTTTACGTACAAAAAGTTGAGAACCCTAATTAGTTATAGTCTAAGATCCCGATCGATGTGGTTTCCCGTGTCCCCTCACTCTTTTTCCAGGTGAAATATATTTTTTAAACGGATGGACCGATTTGGAAGCAGTTTATGTTTCAAAGAAAGTTAGTGTAATCGGGATCGTTCTTAGCTAGGTGTCAGGAAAACGGGTTGATCCGTTTAAGAGATGTCAGCTCTGAAAACGAGTTGCTATTATATCCGAGGAATCTATCTTTTAAATAGTTATTTATTAGACTTTTTAGTTACGTTAACTGAACAATAAAAGTACTATCCTTTAAATACTGTATTTGTGTACAGGTATGATTTCGAGAACACAGATGGCGTCGCCGTGACTTGCACCGTGGGTCCGACTGCAGAGAATGCGGAGCCCGTATATCAAAACACGGACTATACCGTGATCACTGTTGCCGTAAGTACCCATAACGGGAGCCCGTTGTTTCCTAGATATATGTTTTGGTCATTATTACTTTGTTGAGATAATTATTGGTAGTCATAAATTTTACATCGCTGGAACGTGTAGATAAGGCTAGGGTTTAAGTAGGTAGGTAAGGTTTGATTTATATTTTTTTTTTATAAGTAACAGTTTCTAAAAAATAAAATTACAGTTTCGGAAAAAAGCAGTTTGCCAAATTGCAAAATCTTACCGGTGTCACTAAATTACAAAAAGTATTTAAATAGTGACGTTATTGCGTTAAAAATAATTAACTGTGAAATAAATTCCTTTTTTAACTGTGCTATTAATGATGTTTGCGAATATAATCAGTTTGTATAACGTTTTTTGGTAAAAAATTAGTAAGCCATTTAAGGTCATATATGTATAGACGACTCGATAACTACTTAGTCGTTTGTTAGCAGCATTTTGGGAACGATGTGGGAATGATTGCGTTTGTTAGATTGGTGTAGGTAGTTGTAGTATAATTATATATTATAATTTACTATAATATTTTGAAATGTATTGATGTCGTAAATATTTTGTAATAAATTCATTGCTCCTGATAATAATAAATTAGTTGTCCATGTTGGCATCTTATTTAAAATTATATAAGTGTCCGGTAAACCACCTCATGTAGGTAGGTGGGCGGTTTAAAAAAATGTTCATCGTTAAAGACACAAATTAAGAATCTTAAACTTTTCCATTTCGTCACGAAAACTAGTCGTACATTTAGATACGTTAATTTTCGTGACGAAATGGAAAAGTTAAAGTTTCTTAGTTTTTGACCTTAACGATGTTCTTACACTTTTTTTTAAACCGCCCAGGTACGGCAGGTACCTATAGTGTGGGATGTAGTGATCAGATAATTTCGTCTTTACTGCGCGTTCTTAATTATGTCTCATTTATCGAGGTGACAGGTATATGTATAAAGCAACTCGCAGTCTAGCCGGCGGTGTACCCTTGTTTTGTCGACAACCTTTTCATCGAATATTATTTCATCGACAACGATTCATCGAAACTTTATTACTAGTAATGTTGTTTGGCGTAATTTTATTTCAACTACTATTTATTTAAATTTATCTTACTACGTGGAAATACTAATCAACAAATACTACTTAATCGCTGATTTGTTACAAATTATCTTAATTGGTACAGCTACAAAACATTGCAATTCATTTCTTCGACGTATTACTTCAATACATTTTTATATGTCCTATGAGGCTTTCAAAGTAGGTTAGGTTAGAACTGCGACCCCCAAGAAAACGAACTGTTGACAGAAGTGGGTTAGGTTAGGTTAGAACTGCGACCCCCAAGAAAACGAACTGTTGACAGAAGTGGGTTAGGTTCGGTTAGAACTGCGACCCCCAAGAAAATGAACTGTTGACAGAAGTGGGTTAGGTTAGGTTAGAACTGCGACCCCCAAGAAAATGAACTGTTGACAGATAGCATGACACATTACTATTATTAAATTATATCAATGGTCAATCATAACACACATAGCTATAATCGCACAGAGTGCTTGCGTTTAGTTTTGATAGCAAAATAATATCAATTGAAATAATTTTATGCGGAATAAATATTATTACAAGTAAAAAAACAAATAAAAAAACCCGAAATGATTAGTCATGCATGACATTAATTTGATTGAAATAAGTCAACTACCAATTAAAAGACCTCGTTTCAAATTACCTAGTATTGAGTCCTCGACGCAATGAGTTGTCGATGAAATGAAAATACTTGAAACGTTGTCTTTGAAATAATATTCGATTAAAAGTTTGTCGGCAATCCAATGGTAAACCCTAGCCGGCGCCACGGCTGCCGTACCTGTCTCTTCACTGGATAATATGTTATTTAAGTCGTATACGCACTGACAACTGAGGCGGCGCGTTCCTATACTAAAAAGCGTGCTCAAAGTGTACCTATTCTTGATGGGAGCGCGTCTTAACGCGCCGCCCCTGCTCTCAGAGCGTTTGCGGCTTTATGCACCTAGCGAAGCGAATTCCATTGAGCGAGTCTCATATCCTAGTGTTATGTTACTATTTAATAAGGATACTAGGAGTTAAATTATTTCAAACATGATTGCCTATTAGCCACACAATATTTAAGGGAAATTATGTATACGAGTATTATGTATTAGTTTTTGCCTGCGATGTTATTCGATAGATAAAACGTTCATTTGCGTACTACAAAAATCACACACACAATTGACAAAGGTAATTCAAAACAACACAATTACATTAAAATACACAAAAAGTTGCCAGAAGAATGTGTGCATTGCAGCAGTGCAAAAAGGAAATGGCTCAGCGTATAGCTTTGCTCATGATGAGCAAAACGCTGATATTCTGCCACAACCCCGAGGAACGACAGAGCTACAACAAGCAAATTTATAGACAAAAAGAACAAGATAATAATATTTCAAACAAAAACATACTGTCATGCATTGGCGTGCTTGTGCGTGCATTTACATGTGATACGTGTAAGTGTGCGTGTGTGTTAGTTATTCCGTCCGCGCAGAAGTCGTTTATCGCTGCTTCCTCGGAAACTGTACAAAATTTCCGAGATAAAACTATCCTATATCCTTCCCCGGGAGTTAAACATCTCCATACCGATTTCATCTAAATCGGTTCAGCAGTTTAAGCGTGAAGAGGTAACAGACAGACGGACACACTTTCGCATTTTAAATATTAATTTGGATGTATGTACGTATGCATGTGAACTTCATTGCATAAAGTAACTTCAGCTAGTCTGACAAGTTATTCGTGTTAGCGGCGTTGTTTAAATTAAAAGTTAAGGAACATACATACATAACATCACGCCTTCATTCCCAAAATGGGGTAGGCAGAGCTACAGAAATACCAACAACTCTACGAGTAAAAAGACTTGTTTTTATAATCATAAGTTCACTTAGTGTGTTACTATTAGTGGTGGTAGGACCCTGTGCAGGGTCCGTCCGGATCGCTACCACCATCTTATCCATTAACCACCCGCCAAGCAACAGTGTTCGCATTGTTGTGTTCCGGTGTGGGGATAAGACAACCAGTGAAGTTACTAGCAGAGGCATTCCATCTTAGTCCTCAGGGTTGGCAACGCATTTGAGGTCTTAGGATAATAGTCTTGAGTTCAAATGTCTATGGGTCTCAGATTCCACTTACCATCAGATGGCCTGAGTGCTCGGGTGCCTTCTACTTAACATAAAAAACTAACATAAAATACCTTAGTCGCCTCTTACGACATCTACGGGACTATTCTAACCCGGCAACCAAACGGGGAAATAAAATCTTTTAAAACAACCTGGCTTCTGGCTGTGGTAACGTTTCATTAGGAAAACAGTTTGCGGTGTCCTGTTTGTCCAGTGTATTGTACTGCAGCTGGCCGAGCCCACATTAGCTAACTGTACAATTTGGGAGGGCTGACAGCATGCCGGAAACTGTTTGCCTAATGAGACCGTCGATCGGCTCTGTACTTATGTAGTGGTGTAATTGGAAAACGGCAGGCGAATCTATTCTGCAGAGTTAGCCAATTATTGTTTTCAAATTCAATTATGTTTATTGTACAAGAGTACCTATTGAGTATACATCAAGTTGAGCGAAGATACAGGTATAGAAGTAGACACATGAATTCACATGATACATCCATGTATTAAATAAATTTACAAACGAGCTTACAATGAACCCTACACTAGGCGTAGCCAGTCTCGTAGGTAACCAATTCAGAGATGATTTGTAGGTAGAGAATACAATTCCAAGCATGATTTTCAATCTCGGGATTACGACATTTTTTAAGCACAATCCCGGGACCCCGGGACTATCCCGGGATTAGACTGTGGTTTCTAATTGGGCTCAAATGAAAAAAACGTACGTAATTTGTTAAAAAAAAAAATGTTTTTCGCACAACAACCCAAAATAACAATATACAAAGAAATCAAAGAGACTATACTTTTAGTAAAAAAGACCTGTTTAGAATTTCGAAAATATAATCGCAGAAATATCAAAGTATCCAATGTTTGACCTTTCAAGTCTGCTTCATATTTTGTTGACAACATAAGCTGGGGACACTATTCTACTGCATTATTATGATATCGCGTTTGACGTGTTTTAGAATCGTTAATGTCACAGTCGCCATTATTGTAAATGACCTAAGAGTTATCATTATCAAAACGTTGACAATACGGAAACACGTTACGTCAAAGACTACACCGTTACCTATTACCGTGTAGAATCCCACAATCCCAGCCGTGTAGGTACCTGTGTAGTATACGTATCGTATGGCGTATCTTAGGGTTTTTTAGTCGTTGTGGTAATAAATGCTTTTAATATGATAGCATAATATAGTAGTTATGTGATGTCACTGTAAAGGTGCAACGAACTACGGAATGCAAAAAAAGACCTGTTTATGGCAATCCCGAAAATCCCGAGATTAACCAAGCACAGTCCCGGGGTTTCGGAATCAGCTTACGGCCGGGATTGTATTCTATTTTTGTAGGTATGCTGGTATTTATTCCTGAGCCTTAGATGTTTTCTATGAATTTAAATAGGTATATGCAAGGTCAGACTGAGATTTAGATGACTTATTATTAAAAGCAGGTTTTTATTTTGTTTAAAATAATGGTTGTTAGGGTTTGTAGTTTAATGTGTTTTTTTTTAATCGTCGTATTATTTACGTTAGTTCCGCCGTGAGCTGTGACAGACGGACGGAGTATAAGGGTATCAATTATTTTACTTATTTATCTTTAACCACGATAAACTAAAAATATTTTAAAGTTAAATCGTAATTTTAGTAATCTTACCAAATTTTTGTACGGCAATGTCAAACCGTCAATGTCTATTACAGATCAAACCGGAAGTAGAGATAAAGTTCTCGTTCTCCATTAAGAACAACAACCACCACGAGGTTCACCTCCGCGGAGTGATGATGTTCCACAGCGAGGCCCTCAACTTCGCCCTGGTCGGCGGTAACTCAGGGTTCGATCCTACAACCCGCCCCCTACCACCAAGTAAGTTCCTCTCATACTCATAACTAAGTACTTATTTATAACATTAAATTTACATTTCAAGTTATTCAGTCGGCCAAAACAAGTTGCATTTTGTAAACGTTAGAGACTGTAGAAATCGAAGAATATAATGTACAGATGTACCGGAGCGTTGCCTTTTATTTTCACATAATAGATTAAATGAACAGCGAGATATTTTTGGAACAAGGTCTATATTTTTTTATTGTTTAATTCCAGATGAAACTTTGTCCGTGAATGTCATATTTGAGACAGAAATTGTTGGCACCTACTTGATGCCGATCTACTTCCTCCTCATCGACAAAGAGACCAGTGAAACCACCGTAATGGAGAAAAAAATGGTAACAGTAAAACACTCGCACTTTCTTTCCTTTTCGGGTTCCGTAGTCAACAAGGGACCCTTATAGTTTCGCCATGTCCGTCTCTCCGTCTGTCCGTCCGTCCGCGGTTTAACTTAATCACTCTTGGTACAACTAAGCTGTAATTTGAAATAGTTATACATATTAATATATGAATAAAATTGTAAAATTAAATATTGAATAAATACAGGTTCCTCCCACACACTTTAAAAAGGGATAGTTATTTTTTACTCGTCTATTTCATTCGGTTTCATTGGGTAGCATTTTCAAAAATATTGGGGTTATGGTAAATCTTTTTTTCAATCAAGCAGACGGAGACGCGGACAAAAACTTATTTACTTAATTTAATACACTAAACAGAAAAGAGCTAAGAACAAACTGCGTTCTCTGACTGCTATTTTATTTTCCATCCCAGGCCCCTAAATTTCTATATTAAATGGGCTCCAGGTAGAGGTCTTGGCATCAAATGTGTTCAGTCATCGATTAAAACGCCTGAATGGGCCTTTGTTACAGTTATCTCTATACCCCACAGGCAACACTAAAAAACGGATAAGAGAATTAAAGTAAGCCGGTAACTTAGCACAGTATGTCAATAATTTTAGTGATTAGACGTTGGAAGTTAGTATTAGCGTAGTTAGTTTTCTATCAATCAAAACAATCAATCACTTAATTGCCTTTCAAACACATGAACATGCATTCAAATATAATCACAGATCATTAAAACAATACACGACGAATTGAGTAATTTTTAATATTTTTTTTAATAACAAACCACAATGCGACATCAAGTAGTAGAAATTAAATCTTCTTCTTCTTTTTTAATTAATGGCGGTCCACACAGTGATTTCGCCAATGTCAAGTGAATAGAGTAAATCAGTAAACAGAATAAATCAAAATCAAAAGCCGGACATCTTTCAATCGGCCATCTTCCCTCCCCGAAGGTTACCGCTAGAAATTAAATGGAACTAAAAAAATACTAAATTGTTGCCATTTTGCAATTTACGTCAAAAAATATGACAGTTATGTAGAAAGTGGCGCCCTCATTAAATTTCTACTATTTTATGTCGCACTAGTACCTCTAACACTAATAAAAGACGCGCTAAAGCTGCAAACGCACCGTGGGCGGTGACGGCGTGGTGCGGTGCGTACCCATACAAGAAACACCGCCACGCTTTGGAAACGCTTTTTAGTGTGGGAACGCGACACAACGCGCCGCCAGCGCTCTCAGTGCGTTTGCGGCTTAAATGAGTCTTAAATAGACGGTCCTACCTACTATTTACAATGAAGAGTTCCCTAGGCCACCTTCCCCCTCCATCAGCATCCCAGCTCGATGGTACCAAATTATCGGTCGGAATCATGTAAGTATGCAATTTGAACTCGTGCTGGCAACTACTACAAGTTTGTAAATCTCGACTGCCGCCATTTTATTACAGTAAAACAAGAGTATTAATGTACTCTACTGTTAATGCGCTTTCACTCTTTCTGGCATAACACAAATACTACTAATATACTTACAGATGCCAGAGAGTGTGACAGTAACAGTCGAGCACCTACTTTTAATACTCTGGCTTGCTATTATTATTTAAAAAGTGTTTTATAAAAATAGCACTCGACCATATGTTTTATGAGGTTGCTAGATCATGCCTAAATCATTCATGCCATTTATAAAATAATACTTCCTTACCAATACTATTGTCTATGCTTATTAGGCTTATTCATTTCATGTATATTGGCCAAAAATGTGCATAATATCCTACGGTGGGTCCATACTATACTATTATTAAACTTTTTTCAGTTAGTTGATCATAAAGTCTTTTAGCACAGCCTTCTAGTAAATTCAGATGGGGCAAGTGCGCACCAGCAATATCTGATAAAAGTTGAACCAATTCAGCACTTAAAATATTAATCGGAACCACTGTTTGTTAAAGAGTGGCGGGTTATTGAATGCCGATTTTACGTTTTAAGATACTTATATTAATGAAAATACGCACTTTTTCTGTACAGTCCTTTCCCAGTAATAAACCAATGATAACGAATTGCCTGAAATGGCCTCCCTTTTTTATTTAGTTTAAGATATTTCATTTTGGCTTACCTAGTTTTAACTCAGGTAATTTTGCTGTATTTTTTTTATCAATTTTACCTATTACTTATCCAAAAAGTCATATCATACATCTCTGTTTACAGAAGGTTTACGTGGAGACGGTGAGGAGAACACACTCGAGGGTGGACACCCCCTACTCGCGGGAAAGCGTGGTCGCCGACCATATTATCTCGGCGACTTCCAAAAAACGGTACGTATAGTTTATTCGTGAAGTACTTTATATAAAGGTTTCTCGAAAACTGGTTAACAGGTTTATGCGAACGGAACCGGAATGAAGAGGTTTTTCGGCAAGTACATAATATATACGACACTGCCGTGGTCTGCTTGCGCCTCGTTGGGCTGCTAGCTTTAAGTTTATATTTAAATGTACCTACTAATCATAGTTATAAGTATCTACTAACAAAAATGTGACTCAATTGTTACTTAAATTAATAAATTATAATAATAACGATTTGAAAATTTAACCGGTATCCGAGCCCCTACTTATAAAAATTGGGTTCAGGAAGTTAACAGTTTAGGAACAAAAAAAACGTGTATAATTGGAGTGTGTAATTTAGTAATCTGGCATAATGTTCGTATTCCCCTTCATGGACATTAATAAGTTCTCGTCGGAAAGCGAGGCTGAACGTATTTTTCACGACGCGGTGCGGTGTGTGCGGGGTATCATTTTAGTAAATAGTACGTACTGGATTAACGATTAACAGACTTATGGAAATTTAACGCAACTTAACGAGTCTGTTAACTATTTTAAAAGTTAAACCGTTACTCGAATCTTATCTTCGTTAATTGACGATTAACGTGTTAATGCCCAGCTATGCTATAACCGCTCTCTTATTTGGGTGGTGAAAAAAAGTTCTACAAAAGAAATTTTATCTTTTCAGATTCAAAGATTTGTTCTGTATGCCATCTGATGAACTCAGAGAAGCTTTCAAAATGGACTTGAAAATTACAGAGGATACACCAGGCTGTGAGGAGCTCAGCATCGTCGCTAAGAAGGCGTTGTAAGTGTTGCCACTTGCATTATGACTGTGATCCCTTTGAACTTCACTTTTGCACATACCAGATACCTTTTGTGTTTCTGTTTCTTTTTTAATTTGTTCCATGTTTGTGCAATAAGTGGTAATTAATACTGTACTTAGAAACATTTTATAGACAATTAGCTCGTTCTTTTTTTCAAATTAAGGACCGCCTTAATCCTCATTTAACGGACTTAGTGCGGCTTGTAAACTGTTTAAAATTACAGAAATGTGCTCGACGCAGGACGCAATGAAAAAAACTACAGGCAATTTTTCCATAATTTGCTCTGGTTCGAGGAAGCCATGGTTGGAGTGAACTTAAATGTATGTAACTACATAATATATCGCTTATAATCAAGCATGTTAACACAGCATTGCGAATAAACATTCTTCTAGGCAAAAATACTGCCTAGAAGAATGTATATCATTCTTCTAGGCAATAATACTCCCCTGCTAATGGTTGCACAGTGCACTTGCCCTATATATTTTTGTTCTTTGTTTTACTATGTCTGCTGTGTGTATTTGTCAAATCAATTTTATAAGTTTGAGTTTAGTTTTAATGCCTAACTTGTTTTTGATAGATAGGTACGTTATCACCAACCAAACCAGACCAATCTTGTTTGACTATAGTTTAAATGCCTTGATTTTGGAATACAATTTTTATTGGCCTCCTCTAAGTAGTATCCATGCTATATAGATATTTGAAATGCAAAAATAAGCCTTGGTTGTCTGTTACGCGTACGTTTTAGCTAAACCGATTTTAATGAAATTAAGTATGGACGTAGCTTGAACTCCGGGAAAGGACATAATAATATGTATAGGGTACCTACTTTAAATTTTGTATAATTTTTTTTCGACGACACTAGGCGGTAGTGATCCTGCCTTCAAAGCTAGCGGTCCCGGGTTCAAATTCCCGGTAAGGGCTGATATTTGTGTGATAATCGCGAACATTTGTTCCTGAGTCTTAGATGTTTTCTGTTTTCTCTATATCAGTAAGTTTATCGCTGTCTAATGCCCATAGTACAAGCCTAGAGCTTAGTTTGGGACTAGGTCAAAATGTGAAAGATTGCCCCCCGTTATCTATTTATCCCGGAAAAATGGTCAGGAGTCGAACAAAGCTATTGGTTTTACATGTTTGATTTACTCGTCACATCGATGAATGGTTTGATGTGTATGTCACAGTCATACAACATGTCTGGCGTTTCGCTCGTGCGCAACCGCGGGGAGAAGAACTACTCTGTGCGCGTGCCCGGACTGGCGGACAAGCGGCCCGCGCTCATGATAGGTCAGTACCTACTGGGATTGTAACTCCATGGTTGGGTCTTCCGGTAACCTTCGGGGAGGGAAGATGGCCGATAACCGACTTCAAAAAAAGGAGGAGGTTCTCAATTCGTCGGGTTTTTTTTATTTATTTTCCCCCATTACACAAAGACCGCTGAATGGATTGGAAAAAATGATTATGTTCGATTGGGTATACTTTCTAGTTGGTCCCATTTCCAGCACGTCAAGATCTGATGATGGGATCTTGGATAAATCGAGGGAACTCCTCAAATATTATAGGAATAAATGTACTAGCGCTTCGGACAAGACCATCATTGCGGAGAAGAATCGCCGCAAGAAACTTCACAAGAAACCCCTTTAACGTACCAGTAGGTATATTTGTAAAATTATAAGTGTAAGTGCGATATACAACTACCACAAACGGGGAGATTTTTGTCAATTGGAATTCGAATCTACCGGTAAGGAAATAAAGATCAATTACCTTTTTCTTTTAAATGCCATTTTCAATTTTGAAACAATTTAAAATGAACTTTGTACTCGTTAATATACAGTTTTAACTACATTGCCGCGATTATGTATAGATCCGTCTCAAGAGGATATACAGTTTCAATATTCGTCTATGATTTCCTTATCAGGAGATCGCGTCCATGTGAGACCTAGTGGCCAAACCGAGATTCTGTTCGAGGCAGTCATCGTGGACATTTGGGAGAACTGCGCGGTTTTCGGGCAATTCGACCCTGCGTAAGTGCTATTTTTTTTTAATTATTTGCGATATGCATCGGTAAGTACAATTTTTTAATTAAAATCATGAATTCCGGTTTTCTACAGAGTTATTTATAAATCTTAGAACACAGTTAATAATTATTTCTTTATCTACCTCTTATTCCGCAAGAAGTTTCCCTTTCTCTTTCAGTTGGCCTCAGTTATTTGTTGTGACATAAATTTGAATTTGTCAAAAAACCAGCCAAGTGCGAGTCGGACTTGCACTCGAAGGGTTTATAAGGTACTATAGTAGGTACAATAAAGAAAAACTTTATGACCCTCTTTTCTTTTATTTTTGTTATTGGCAGCTTTAAGAATAAATACCACACTGAGACTGCAAAGTTCGACATTCGCTTCATCGGGACCCGGATGCCGATGGAGAAGATGCATGTAGCGGTGGAGAGCGCGCCCGAGGAAGCCCTGGACAGGATCTTTCCTCAGAGGAATGAGGATGTGCCCGCCACGAATATCATAAACGGGTGAGCTAGCAACCCTGACGCAAGAAGAAACAGAGGGAGAAGGCGCACTGGGACGCTATTCTACTAGACAAAACTTTTACTTTTGACATGTTATTGTTATGTACGTGGTGGTAGGCTGGTAGGTAACTGATAGAAACGCAAGAATACACCGATAATTAAGAGCTGGACTTTATTAACACACTCACTTAACTGTTACAAACAATTTTCGCATAATAAGCCTCGAATACTTAGATGATCGCTCGGTTCGCTCTTGTTTGCACTGTTCGCTCTCCAAGTAAAGAATGAATAACGCTGCGGGCGCTTCGCCTTTTATACTCCCAATCCCGGAATGTTCCAGAATGCCTTCTCGAATGACCGATGAACTTTGATCCACCGAGGACGTTCTAATTGTTACTGGAATGGTCTAGGTACACATTGCGACCTAGTATTACAATAGCGTAGGCCTTGGCCTTGAACTCGATTGAACCCGTTTATAATCTAATCTAGCTACCTACCTAACCTTACCTACTCGTAACATTATCTTCTGTCATATTTCCAGCGTTACTGTCAAGTACTTAAATAAGATCGATAATGTTGACAATATTGTTTTACCAAGTGGAATAGAGCCCCTGGGTGGTGAGAAGGATGCGTTAAGGTTTTATTCTCTTAGAGAGAGTTCACTCGAGGGTTAAGCTACCTAAATAATAATGCTTTATAAATCGTTCGTCGAGTTGAAATCTGAGTTTTTAACACAGGATGTTTTTCCATGGAAACGGAGGAAATGGAATTATATTTATAATGATCGAAAGAAACGTGTCAAAAGCAAAAAGATTATGACTAAATCTATCTAATATATGAAATTCTCATGTCACGGTGTACGTTATTGAACTCCTCTAAAACGGCTCGACCGATTTTTATGAAATTTTATATGCATATTCAGTAGGTCTGAGAATCGGCCAACATCTATGAATTTCATACCCCTAAGTGACATAAAAGAAAAAAAACTGGCGGGAGCTAGTTACATATAATTAAGATAAACGCTATTTCAAACGTTACACACTAAAACTGCCCTGCTTCGATAAACCAAATTCCTGCAGCAAATGCAATTTTATGTCTATGGGTCACAGTTTCCACTTACCTGGCCTGTGTGCTCGTTTGCCTTCTCAATACCATAAAAATCCGAAGCCGACGACTAATTTTCTATTTAAAGTCATTTGGTGCCGTCTTAGATGATTTTAGTAGGTATAAATCGCCTGTATCTCAAGAACCAATGATTTTTGCTTAGTCGTGATAGTTTTCTTTTTAAATTCGTTATAATGTGCTTTCATTTAAGATTTTGGTTTTGGCTGTAAGGGGTGATCTTTACTCTAACAAAAATTTGCGCTTTAAAGTTTAATGTTCGATAAACGGATCCCTTGATCGAAAAATTGTTTTCACAAACCCACAATATTTTTGAATATTGCCTACAGCCAAAACTACAAATATTAAAAATCTGAAAATAAAACCTTCGACAATTCGGTTTCTAATCCTTTTTTCACGTTTAACAGTCTGAAGGAAATATGAACAAGTTTAATATATCCAAAGAATAGACGCATAGGCGTTATGGTTATTAGATCCAGATCGAGGAACACAACTGAATTTATCATATGTTTTCTCAAGATATTTTTCTTAAAAAGCCCATAATTTATCCAGGGTCCAAGTCGGATAAAATCAATCGATCACGGTTCAAGATATCACAGGCTGTTTATATATGTCCCGTAGTTACTTCAATCCCCTGGTGGCCGCTAACCCCGAGCAGCGGTCCGTGGTGGAGCACATCCTGGCCGGCACGAGCGGCCTCGCGCCCTACCTGCTGTTCGGCCCGCCCGGGACCGGCAAGACGGTCACCATCGTCGAGGCCATCCTGCAGGTAACAGCCGGGACACCCAGGCGGCCCCAACCCCGAGCTGTGGTCCGTGGTGGAGCAAATCCAGGCCGGCACAAGCGGCCGCGCGTCCTGTCTGTTTGTAATTTTTCGTGTGATTTCAATTGAATATACTTAACTTAAGAAACATTTCGATCTTGCCAGGTCGCTAAGGACCCAAATAACCACATCCTGGTGTGCACGGACTCCAACGCCGCGGCGGACCACGTGGCCACTGTGCTGCTGCAGTACCGGAACAAGTTCCATGAGGCCAAGTTCCTGCTCCGCGCCAACTCGCGGTTCAGAAGCTGGTCAGTATCAGAATTGTACATTATAAGTACGTATCCGAGTCAATTTAGCCCTCGTATGTTTAAAAGGGAGATATAGGTATAAAACAACACAAGTTCTGGTCTCTTCGAATTATGATATAGTCTAAAAAAACGGTCAAGTGCGAGTCTGGCTCGCGCCTCGTAGAGGTGAGTGGAGGGTTCCAATAACATTCTTTGTCAATCATGTTGTTTTGATTCGTTTGGCAATGTGCCATGTATCGCACCAGACCAGAATTTAAATTATCTTCAACTAGCGGCCCGCCAGCGGCTTCGCCCCGCTGCAAATTTCTGACTTTCCCGGTGGATTTTTCAATTATTTTCGCACCTTTTAAACCTTCCCTGAACTATGACAAACATTAAAAAAAACAGCCTAATCGGCCCAGCCGTTCTCGAGTTTTAGCGAGACAAACAAGCAGCAATTGATTTTTATATATATCTTCAATTAGTATTGTAGATGGCACTAACCGCACTCGTTCCCGTCAAAAAGACTATTTTTAAAAAACAACCGCGTTGCTCATACCTACTACTTACAATCCCACAGGAACGACAGGTGCGATGCTGGCGTTTAGCTGACATTGTGAATATCGAACCCTTAACATAAATTCATGACACATGATTCATCATGAAAACCGAGTTTTGGTCTCTATTTTACACCTTGGAAGGTGATGATTATATTTATGGAAATTAAATGATAAAGTTGAAAGCTACATAGAGAAAAAACATTATATTTAAAGTATGACATGGTCATCTGTCTTCCGTTGCCTTCAGGGAGTCGTTGCCGGTGGAGCTGGTACCGTACTGCAACGGTGCAGGCCGCCGCGGCTGGAAGAAGGTCACCCTGGACGAGTTCTTCGACCATAGGATCGTCATCACCACGCTGATACACGCGGCAAAATTCATCAGGTGCTTACTTGGTACTTAGGTACTATCACTGCTGGATCCATTTAAATTTGGGGAAGACGAGCTAAGATCTACTGCCCACTGCCCAACCTTTAACCCCGTGGTTGTCTAGCTCGCAAAGAAGTGCAGCCTTCAGGATAATGCATTTTTAAGTTGTAATTTTTCAGTCGCAGTCCCTTGAATATAATAACTATTAAAGCACTGTGAAGTGGTTCGGTCTTTCCATGCTTTTATTTATTAAAGGTGTCCTAGAAGTAAAAAGACATTTTTTATAAACAAACGTCCAAAAAAGGTCGAACCAACTCTCATAACGACAGTCTTGTCAAATCTATCAAATAAGCTAGGAGTCGTGTACTATAATATCCCTTGTTTTCAACAATAAAACTACCGAAACAAGAACTAAATGAGTAAATATTTTCTCTATGAATGTCACAGCAAAACTGTTAAAAGGCTAGTAACGTGTACTTACTTCGTAATTGCGGGGCGATTACGTATTTGCGAATGAGACTACAAAATCTTTTATCTGTTATTAACCTACCAAGGATCGGACAAACGCCCGTCATTTTCAAAACATAACCCAGTTCCGTACAGCAGAGACTTCCTTGTGATGTTACGATATCATATTTTATATTATTTATTTATTAACACGTTTACACAAAATATCCAGTAAGTATAGTTAAATAGAAATCCTGATTATGTTACTGTAAAAGAAATTCAGAAGAAAATTAACGCCGAGCCACAAGCATATTCGAAGAACAATATACCATTTCGTGTCAACAAGTCTTTTGTTTATGTCAGAATTTTGTTCCTTTTTGTTTGTCACGAATAAATGACGGGCGGATCATTTTATTTTTAAGATAGAGATAAGAAAATACGTCTAAGGAAAACGCTTAAAAACACAGCATTAAGTTTAGTAAAAACACAGCATTTTTTAAAGGTTATTAAATAACAAGAAGAAGGAGGGTTACGACCGGGAGACCACGTACCTGTTTATCGATGAGGCGGCGCAGGCATCGGAGCCGGCGACGCTGGTGCCGCTGTGCGGGCTGCTGGCGCCCGAAGGCCGCGTCGTGCTGGCCGGGGACCCCATGCAGCTGGGGCCCGTCTGCATGAGCCGCAGCGCCAAGGAGCGCGGCCTGGGTAAGTGTACCTGTTGTTCCACGAGGCAGCGCAGGCGTTGGAGCCGGTGACGCTGGTGCCGCCGGCCGCTTCGTGCTGGCCGGGGACCCCATGCAGCTGGGCCTGTCATGTTGTCCAGCTGGCAAACAGCGGCTAGGTAAGGCTCAATAGGGTTAGTATGCAGAGAAGGGGAAACATTGTAACGCACATTGTTAGGTAAACGTGTATTCATTTTGTAACCACCAAACGGTTATAAAATTAATACTGCGGTCCTGACATTAATACATGTGCCGTAGCAGTTTATTTACAACAAAATAAATAAGATAGATCCCGTATTGGTAAAAGAGTGACATGCATTAATGGTTAATCGCTGATTGTTTGTACACTGCCATAGTATAAATACAGTGACACTGCCGGCGAGAACTCTCTCTCTAAGAATAGATAATAGACCTGTGTAAATAGAGACACATATATTATATAATAGTTGATCGCTGGTTCTACTCGCTTCTCGCTCATCGTCGGCGGTGGGACCAGTGCCTAAGGGTGGTCCTTCCAGCACTGGACCACCTATACATAAAAATTAGGTAATCATATCATGTTTTTAACTCCATTATCACGGATGCGTGAAGTTTTTGCTCACGCTTATCTACTCGTATACCTTCACCATATATTACGAGATATTTTATTCTCATCTGCGATCGGCTGCATAAGCCATATCAGAGACTGTAACAAGTGTATGGGTGCTGTTCCAGTGAACTTGATCCCTTGACGTAGTAACAGTATTCTGAAAACGGCTTTATTTGTATAAAGTTAAAGTTGAAAATGGAATGAAGTCTCTGTCAGTGGTAAACTTACAGTTGTCGTACTGTAGCGTGTGCAGGATTTTTTGACTTCCTCCTTTACAGTCGGCATTTCCAGGTGTTCATGGATTTCTGAGTTCCTAGTAACCGGGCGCAAATTGTTCTTAAGGCTATGTTCTGAAATCATTGCAATACTTCGATATTGGAGTTGCTTGTGAGTATACGAGTTACGAGTATTTATATACATAATTAGCATAGTATATAGGTAATTTTTTGTGAGATCGATCCTGAATTCATAGAAATAAATGTTGCCAGGCATGTCCCTGATGGAGCGCCTCAAGACCGAGTGTCCGCTGTACAACACCGAGGACATGGATCCCAACTACATCATGATGCTGAAGAAAAACTTCCGGTCGGATGCCGACATCCTTAGCATCCCTTCTGAACTGTTCTATAACAATCAGCTGGAGGTAGGTACATTAACACTACACCGACTCCCTTTATAATTTTTGAGTTTTCTAATAAACCAAAGTATAGTCTTGAAATCGAATGATGTAAAGATTTCCATAATATATTTCACTCAGTGATTTACAGAACTAGGCGGAAGAAGAAAGGAGAACAAAAAGTGTTTTTAAAATATTGATAATATTGATCACAGTAAAACAATACTAAACTTATTGGTTACTTGAGAAGGAATAGTAGTAATACTACTTGTAATATAATATATTATATATATAAATACCTACATATACAGGGTGTCCAAGTACTTGATGTAAATTTTAAGGGATGAGAAAGCCCCATCTATACCGTTCGAGAATATAGTTTTTAACTTTCCTATACGTTAATTCAAAAATCTGCTGTAGCTTTACTTTATGCCCATATTAAGTAGGTAGTACTTGTACCACGACTTCGAAATTTTGATTACCTAATTGCGCCAAATTTTGAGCAGAGCAATTTTTTTGTCAATACGAAGCGGTTGCTGAATGTACGAGAAACGAGAAATACTTTAATGGCTTAAAAAGTATAGATTTATTTTGAATGTGTTAATATTTTATGAATTATGGTGTAATTTAATACATTGCTACGTTATTTCAAAATCACAAATTATAGCTATTTTAAAACAAGGGAGGCAGAGCTCTACCGTAAGGTAGCGTTTGTTACCTAATTAACAGGTTGAAAAGTTTAAACTATATTCTGGACCAGTAAGCAAAGGGCTTTCTTATCCTTTCATATTTACGTCCGGTTCCAGAACAGCCTGTATAAGTAAGTACTAAATCAATCTGTATACTACTAAAATTTCTATAATATAAAAACCTTCTTTGCTCGTGTGTATGCAAAGAGGGTGTTCAGTAAGTTTAGCCAAGGCTGTATATTTGAACGCTTATGAAAACCAAACGCGTTTGTTTCAGGCACTCGCCCCACTGGACGGCATCAGCTGCCGAAACATTCTATCTGGGGGCACCAATAGCCGCGCTATCGCCTTCCACGGCGTCATCTCCCAAGAACAGACCATCGGGAAGTGTCCCAGGTATACATATATTGAAGACTTTAACCCGGTGTGCCATAGTAGGTACATAATCAAGGAAATTCAGTTTAAACTATATTTGAATGGACATGACGTTCTTTTTAGGGTTCTGTACCCAAAGGGTAAAACGGGTCCCTTTTACTAAGACTCCGCTGGCCGTCCGTCTGTCTGTCCGTCTATCACCAGCCTGTATTTCATAAACCGTGACAGTTAGACAGTTGAAATTTTCACAGATGTATTTCTGTTACCGCTATAACAACAAATACTAAAGAACAGAATAAAATAAATATTTAAGAAGCTCCCATACAGCAAACGTGATTGTTTTGCTCGGTTTTCCTCGACATTGATAACTGCAACAGGTAGAGACGCTTCAAATATTCACATAAAATGTAGTTATAAATTCACTTCCAAAATAAATCAAATGATACTTTACAACAGATTTATTTTTATGATGTTTTTATAGATAATGTACGGAACCCTTCGTGCGCGAGTCCGACTCGCACTTGGCCGGTTTATTATTTGTCTCAAATTGGAAAATGGCAATTAAGAGTATCTGAACTTTGCTTGCTCGTTGATTCCAATTCCCACTCACAAAAATCGCCCTTTTTGTAGTATGGTAGGTGTTCGGAGCAAGTGGGTTATTAGTAGGAAAACGTTCCGAACTTAAAATATGTTTAATTTAAACAAAATGCAGCTTACATTTTTATCTAAGTAAGAGAGACGTGTTTTTCGTCCGGATGAAGTTAGCAAGATGGCGGCCGGAACTCCCCACCATCTCACGCGCAGCTGACGTTACTTCGGTATAGTGTTGCCAGTGGCAACATGCTCCCCCCCTTTGAAAGCTTCTCTTTCAAAGAGCTCATGGGATATTTCTAAAGCACAGATTCTTGAAACGGATCTTTTGATGATACCGCCTTTAGTACGCACGTCGACCACCCTGCAGATTCCGTCAGGTCCAGGATGTAGAGCGTGGATGCGCCCCAAGAGCCACTTCATCGGCGGGAGTTGGTCATCCATGACGAGAACAAGGTCGCCGATTTTTATGTTTGGTCTGCTAGTTTTCCACTTGACACGCTGCTGTAGAGTGGATAAGTAGTCTTTGGTCCAGCGGGACCAAAAGTGTTGCCTCAAGCGTTCAATCAGCTCGTATCGGTTGACGCTGATTCGCTCGGTGACGGGCGAAGGTAGCGAGGTCAAAGGTCGACCCACAAGGAAGTGCCCAGGTGTAATAGGAGCTAGATCGGAAGGATCAGCTGACATTGAAGTTAGAGGACGCGAGTTCATTATTGCTTCAATTTGCGTGAACAGTGTATATAACTCTTCAAAAGTTAAACTAGAATTAGCTGCAATACGTTTTAAGTGAAATTTGGCTGTTTTAACTCCTGCCTCCCAAATACCTCCGAAGTGAGGTGCATAAGCAGGTGAGAATTTGAAAGTAATACCTTCATTGCACGCGAAATCAATGACCGGCCCTTTACAAGTTTGTAACAGTCTGTTCAGTTCGTTATTAGCACCAACGAAGTTTTTTCCATTGTCACAGTAGACAGTATGAGGTTTCCCACGTCTTGAAATGAACCTACGAAGGCACAAAATAAAAGCACTGGTGCTTAGGTCACTAACAACCTCCAAGTGTACAGCTTTAGTAGAGAAGCAAACAAATACGCATAAGTAGCATTTGGAGGTTTTAGCGCCTCGACCTTTCCTATTTAGGATTAGAAATGGACCGGCAAAGTCGGTGCCACAAGTCTCAAACGGTGGAGCAGGAGTTACTCGAGGTTTCGGTAAATTACCCATTAGTGGAGATAAAGCTTTACACTGATACCTTTGACAAGTGACACATTTCCTTACGGTAGCTGTGGCCAATAATATGCCACCTGTGGGCCAAAACTGATCACGAATAGAATTCAATAATAGCTGTGGTCCACAATGTAATAGACGAGAATGCTCTTTTATAAATAACATTTTTGTGAAAGTATGTTTAGGGTGCAATAAGATTGGGTGTTTTTTATCGTATGGACAATGGACCGCATTGACGATACGTCCACCGACTCGCAGAACACCATTATCGTCTAAGAATGGATTCAAGGAGATAATTGACGACCTTCGATTTAAACATTTATTAGTTTCTAGTGAGTTAATGTCCTTTTCGAATGATTCCCTTTGAGATGCCTTAGCTAAAAGTGTAAGTGACTGGTTTAATTCCGGGCAGGTAAGTTCCTTAGTTAGTTTATTATTTTTATTTTTTGAGTTGTTTATAAACCTTAGTACATAAGCGAATACTCTTTGAAGTTTATAGAGCTTTGAATATTTTTCAAACGGAATGACAGAATCAGATCTAGTTTGACCAGTAAAACATCTTTTTATTTCAGGTAAAGGCTCAGGATTGTGTCTATACTGAGGCCACTCATTCTCAGGTTTCCCCAGGAACTCAGGACCGTGCCACCAGAGTTTATTGTTGGGAAGAAGATTTGGTTGAATACCTCTAGAGGCTAAGTCAGCAGGATTAAGATCTGTAGGTACATGATGCCATGCATTTTTGTCAGTTAAGTCCCGAATTTCGTCTATTCGGTTATTAACAAAAGTTTTTAGTGTTTTAGGTTGAGTATGTAACCACCCTAACAAGATAGTTGAATCAGTCCAAAATAAAGAGCGTGAAATAAGGTTCATATTAGATGCCTGTATAAATTTTGCATGTAATCGAGCACCAAGTAAACCTCCTAGTAGTTCTAAACGCGGTATAGTTCCTGACTTTAAGGGAGCCACTTTAGTTTTAGCGCAGTGTAGATTGACTGAAACATTGCCAGAGTCATCAGTAGATTTTAAGTAAATGCATGCAGAGTAAGCATCCTGCGATGCATCTGTGAAACAGTGCACTTCTACTTTATTAGGAGATTTACAAAGAGTGTGTCTCGACACTTGAATTTGTTCAAAATGTTTAGTTTTATTATGAAACTCAAGCCAGGTATTTTTTATTTCGTCTGGAATGGGATCATCCCAGCCCACATCCAGCAACCATAGTTTTTGAAGTATTATTTTATGAAATATAGTACATGCTGATAGAAGACCCAGCGGGTCAAAGATTTTGCAAGAATTTGACAAAATGGAGCGCTTTGTTACATTAGTTATATTATCAGTGTTAACAGAGAACTGCAAAGTGTCAGAGTTAGGAGCCCATTTTAGCCCCAACACAGATGACTCCTTACTGAAGTCCTGAGGTTGAGTAGTAGTGGGAATGCCATGAAAGATATTGGGACAATTAGTACGGAATTTACGCAGTGGAAAGCAACCTTCAGCAAGTTTTTGTATAACACTCTTGACAGTAGTCTTCAAGTCAGATTTTGAGTTAGATCCTGTACTGAGGTCATCAACATAAAAATGGTATTTAATGGTGTTGGCAATGGCCTCATCTTGACACTCCGCTGCTAGTTGAGCCAGACACCTTGTACTTAAGTATGGAGCCGAAGCGGTTCCATAGGTCACAGTGTTAAGCTGTAAGACTTTGAGAGGCTGACTTTCATCATCTCTCCAGAGAATTAGTTGCAGGTGACGCTGAGATTTATCTAGGTGCACCTGTCTGTACATTTTTTCAATATCACCTGTGACCACATAAGCATATATTCGAAATCTAAGTAAAATCGACATCAAGTCATCTTGCACTACAGGCCCCACCATCTGGATGTCATTTAAAGATTTATTCGAAGTAGTCTTACAAGACGCGTCGAAGACTACTCTAAGACGAGTGGTCTCGCTGCTGTCACGAATCACAGCGTGGTGGGGTATGTAGTATCCAAAGCTAGGACGAGTAATTTCAGTTAAGTGCCCTAATGCCTCATATTCTTTTATAAAGGAAGTATATTCATTCTTTGTATTAGATTTAGTTAACTTTCTTTCTAGATTATAGAAACGCGTTTTGGCGATATGAAAAGAGTCGCCTAGAGCATCCTCTGGGTTTTCACGAAGGGGAAGTTTGACACTAAAGCGGCCATCATTTAAGCGGATAGTATTTTTAACAAAATGAGTTTCACAGTACTCCTCATCTTTAGATAGTTTAGGTTTACAAGTAGCATTGGGAATGTCTTCAAGTTCCCAGAATTTGGCAAGTGATTCTCGAATCTCTCTAGAAAAATTGCAACGCGTAGTAGAGCTAGCAGTCTGTCCAGTTGGACCAGAAATGAGCCATCCTAATGTGGATTCTTGCAGAATTGGTTTATTTTTACCCAATTTAATTTGCCTTGCGCCGACAAGGTCCCAGAAAACATCAGCCCCTAATAAAACTTGAATCTCAGAGGGCAGGTAGAAACTAGGGTCTGCTAGCTCTATAGAGATAGGGAGGTTAAAACGCGAGGAGTCAACTTCAATGCTAGGTAATTGACCAGTTATTTCGGGAATTACTAGACAAGACACATTAATTTTAAAAGAATTGACACGTGACCTAACCTCAATATTGCAGATTTTATTAGTGTCCATTGGGTTATTATTTATACCAGATATAGATATAGGACTTGTATGCGAGCAAACAAGATTTATTTTCTTTTGTGTTTTTTCAGATATGAAGGAAGACTGGCTTCCAACGTCAAGAAGAGCTTTAGCAATCAAAGTTTCACTTGTTTTAGGATTAAACAATTCCACTTCAGCAGTGCAGAGAAGCACCTGACCAGGTATCACTGCTGAGAGAGACACTGGGTAAGAGTGAGTAGTGCTATGACCAGGACCGGTCAGTGTAGTTGGTGCTGCTTCAGCAGACACCACATAAGGCATAGACGCTTGAGGAGGAGCTGCCACTTGAAAGGCTGATACTTGAGGACTTGCATGAGAAGTACCCGCAGGTAAGTTGGCACTACCATATTGCTTGTGTAATAGTAAGTTATGTTTTTTGTTGCAGAATTTGCAAGGAGTATGCTTACAGTTAGTAGAATGATGACCAGGGCGAAGACAATTTTGGCACAAATTGTGCCTCGATACTATATTTAATCTAGCATCTAAAGACATGGATTTAAATTTATCACATTTGTAAAGCAGATGACTTTGTGAGCACACAACACAGTTTTTACTTTCATCGGTAGAGGAGGCCACAAAAGCTTTTACATGTTTATTTTCCTTATAGTGCATTTGTAGGGGTTTTTCAGATTTATTAATATCATTTTTAGTATACTGAACCGTTTCCAAAACGTCAGCACGGCTACGCAAATAATTATAAAATTCTTCAAGAGTCGGAGAAGAATTTAAGTTGCTCCGATGTTCCTCCCATTTGCGACTTGTGGCGCCATCTAGTTTAGACGCCATCATAAAGATAACTAGAGTGTCCCATTGAGACGTAGGTTCATTCAAGCTGTTTAAAGCTCGCAGATTTTTTGAGTAATAGTCAATCATATATCTCAAGGACCGAAAAGATTCCTTGTTAATAGTGTCAAAGTTAAATAGTGCCTTTAAGTGGTTATTAATCAGAATTCTACTGTTATCATAGCGTTCACAAAGAAGCTTCCAAGCCAAACTGTAATTATTTGCGGTAAACTCAAGTGACTTTATAACATTTGCTGCGCCTACCTCAAGCGAGGATCGCAGATAGTGAAATTTGTTTATTTCAGGAATAGAGTTATTTTTGTTGATCAGAGAGTCGAAGGTGTCTCTGAACTCCATCCATTTAATATAGTTACCATCAAAGGATGGCAGTTGTATAGTAGGCAGTTTGATGTTACAATTTAAGTTATTATTGCCAGCAGCTGATGAGGCAGAAGAAGCATTTTCAGGTAAAGCTTCTGTAGCATTTGAGTCAATTAGGCTTTGAGCCACTGATATGTGATTGCAAAAGTTATTTTCTATACACTCATGTTCCTCTATCTGCTCCTCAATATCTGTAGCCAAGATTTCAATTTTATATTTTAATTCATCAAACTGGTTAAATAATTCTTTAAAACGCGACAATTTTAATTCAAGTTCACAAAGTAACTGTTTAGTAAGACTCTTTTTCTCAATTACTTTTTCCAAGTACTTAAAAAAGTTAGTAACTCTTGCTTTTATTGAACTGCGTTGTTGCAAAAGTGCCTTTAATTCTGCCATAATGAGAACTTAATTTAGATAGTTTTCTACACACAGCACAAGTAGTTATTTAGTAAACAACTGAACAGACCGCACAACAAAGTAAATAAAAGATCAAACCGTATAGGCCGTAAGAACTACGACAAATTGGCGCTGGATCAGCTGTCAGGGAATTCGCGCGCAAGGAAGGTTACGAGAGGTCACGCTCAGGCTGCGACGCGACGCGCTGAGTAGTAGGTAAGAACGCAGAGGTCCAAAGAGGCAGGAATCACCGCAACCTGGAATGTGCAATTTGAAATGCTAAGCGATGTGCAAAAGCAGCAGTAAAGAGGTGTAAATGACAAGTTGCATGTTAAGTTAGTCAATAAATATTAGAAGTATAGTTAGATAGAATACGTAAAGTACAACTGAGTACCTTTACGTAACAGTAAGAGAGATTAGTGCACCTATTAGTGACAGGTTGCAAGCCTATCGCCTAACAGTAGCACTAGCCGTTATTACCTTAGTCGCCTTTTACGACATCCACGGAAAGACTTGGAATGGTACTATTCTAACCCGGCAACCATACGGGGTTATATTTAGTTATTTTGTTTAAACACAAAACAATTTCTTTTTATAATAGTTTAAGTTATAGACAAAAGTAGATTTACCACAGTAAGTTACGAAGTTAAATGTAGGTTGTCAAAAAGTAGTAAGTAAGAGAGTAGACAACCTAGGGCTTATCAAAACCTAGGACTTCGAACTGTTTAGAGAGTGGTAGATTTTAGTTTATGAGTAGCATAAGTTTATTCTATGCATTAAATTAGGTAGAACGAATCTGACTTCATAAAAGTTAGTACGTGCATACCATGAATGATGCAAGAAAGATAACCTAGACAGGTTGAGAGCACAATGCGGCGTGCATATTTATATAACACTGTTCACACAAGGAAGCAAATATGAACCAAACCTTTTAGCTTAAAGGAAAAAGATACTAAAAATGGGCGTACTTCCCTGCAAGAGACGATATGACAACACACTTTTCGTCACCAGTATTCTTCGGCAGGTTGGTCCCGCGTCCATTCAGCAGGAGATCCAGTCAATTTAGCAAGCGACTCTCAGCGATCGCCATTAAATAGGTTGTGTCCACGCCGCGTGTGTCGAAGCCATCTTCATGCGTCAGTAGTAATCCGAAGAAATCGAATCACGTCGGGGTCACCAAATGTTCGGAGCAAGTGGGTTATTAGTAGGAAAACGTTCCGAACTTAAAATATGTTTAATTTAAACAAAATGCAGCTTACATTTTTATCTAAGTAAGAGAGACGTGTTTTTCGTCCGGATGAAGTTAGCAAGATGGCGGCCGGAACTCCCCACCATCTCACGCGCAGCTGACGTTACTTCGGTATAGTGTTGCCAGTGGCAACAGTAGGCCTCACGTGTCGTCGCACGCGTAAAATTTCTCGCAACTCTCAACTGTTTTATCCCGTTTTTTAACAAGTCGTTATTTTAACATAATATAACTTATTCAAATATATTTGTCTTTATTAGTAAATTGTTGCCGAGGGTAATACGCGATTTATGGTCGAGTCGTATTTGCACTTTCTGCCGAGGCAGACACTGCTTCTCTCAGCTACTAAGAGGAAATAAAATTTTTTTTTTTTTTTTACGTAAACTGTATGAAATGGGCAAGAATATTCATATTCTGACCCCAAACCAGATTAAAAAGATAAATACCGTAAAATGAAGTAAATATGCATTTATTAAACAAATAGTAATTGCCCACCTACTTTACACAAACTACGCACAGTTGTGTGTTCTATATTGTCTGACATGTGGTGTTTTTAAGGTTAACGTATTTTCCAAGAAACTGTACTGTTACTTTATAAAAGAAACCTAACCTAATCTAACCTTATCTACACATGACTTTTATTTTGTATACCAAATTTAATTTTAACTTTGATTTTTAATTTTAATTTAACTTTGATCCTCATGGAAATTCTTATTTAATATTTATCCCAAATTTTATTTGAAATTTCTTCCACGTATAAATGAATTTCATGTTAGTTATTATAGTTTTTCGATTTTGCCTATAGCGTGCATGAATGATATGATAATTATATGAAGACACTAACACTAACATTATGCTTTTTGTGCGACATGTTATTAACATGGATCTTGCTATTCGAAATAAATATATTAAATTGAATTGAATTATAGATTTAAAAAAAAAACAAGGTCCTAATTATCGGTTCGTTTGTGCATTTTTATCAGTTATCTACCCCCACCCTCCACGTATGGATGATTATTCCGTCTCTTTCAGCTACTACAACAGCACGGAGGTGGAAGTGGTACAGATGTACATCAAGGCGCTGATAAACGTGCACAAAGTGCCTCAACAAGACATCGGGGTCGTCACGCCGTACACCAGACAGGTAATCAATTATTATCACGAGACAGTGACCTAGACCCGACCGAACTAGTACTTATACTTACTAGGCATATAAGCATATATATATACATATATTATATGTATGTATGTTAACTCTTTCCTTTTCCTGAGAAATAAAACAGCGGATGGCTAAACGTACAACAATTACAATATAAGATGTCAATCCTGACACATTACACATCCGCATGTACAGTACTCCCAGCTTCTCTTTGTCATTGTCACTCGTGTCGCGGAAAAACGAGGCTTGCCGGGAGACATAAAGAAAAGAGAAGCCTAATATGCCAAAATAAAATAAATAAATAACCAAGAACTGTATTTACTTAATGTTGATAATGTTACCCTACATTACCCTAATGGTACAATGAAAAAATATTTTTTTACAACTTTGTCATACCAAATTACAGCTTTGTAGTTAGTACCAAGAGCCTCTAAGAAATAACACGGACAGACAGACATGGTGAAACAATAAGGTTCCTTGTTGACTACGGCCCTAAAAAGGCCTTCGGATTTGTACTTCCCTGTCACTCGCTCTCGTACGCTAAACGGCTTAGCCCGAACCCGATAGGCTTTTTAAGATCTCTTGAACTGTACTGACATTAAATCACACAAAAACCAGGGCCTCTATTCAGGTGCGTTAAAACGATATCGTGTTTGACACATTTAAGAATCGTTTATGTCACAGTCGCCATTATTGTAAAAACAGGTCAAAAACGATATCGTTATTACCTTGTAGAATTCCAGCCCAGGGCTGACAATAATGGCGACTGTGACATAAACGATTCTTAAACGTGTTTGTGTGTTTCCGTATTGTCAACGTTTTGATAACTCTTATGTCATTTACAATAATGGCGACTGGGACATAAACGATTCTTAAACGTGTCAAACACGATATCGTTTTAACGCACCTGAATAGAGGCCCTGGGCTGCTTCTTGCTTCTACATTGTTACCATATTGTTGTCGTGGTGCTGTTAAATTTAACACTCTCAATCACCGAAAAAGTTAACACTCTCAATCATCCATCGCACAGCACCTATTTCATTCTAATTATAATTTTAAAGATTTTAACCCCTGTTAGGGGTGTATTTCACCTTGCCTAGTTATTTACAGACACTCCCATAGACTTATTAGAGAAATAAGTAAGCCCATGGATACGAAAGGACAATTATTGTTCGTTAAAAGAGTATTTTCTCTTGTGGACACATGGGGTTAGCTCCACGCGCTTCTGCCAAGTCTAGTTGACTATGGTGGGTGACAGGTGACAAAAATTGCACCCCTGAGGGCTTTTTGGAGGTTTATCGCGTGACTGTGGGTAAAACTTCCGTCACTTTATGACATACGTATACGTGTTAGAGTGACGGATGTTGTATCCACCGCGATAAACGCGACCATAATTATGCAGTCAGGCGGAAACGGATAGCATCACTGATGCGACGAATTTGGGGCAGCACCAATAGAATACTGAAGGTAATTCCTGGAAGAACGGACTCTTACATCCTGAAACTTTGGGTGGGCATTGTAGTGTATTGTAGTGAGTAACATAGCGTATAATTCTCTGTATAAGTAAGTTTATCGTTGTCTAGTACCCTAGTACAAGCCTAGAGCTTTGTTTGGGACTAGGTCATTTTGTGAGTCATGGGCCAGTGATATATTTTTTTAATAATACGGGCCCTGATCTGGTTTGATTTTGATCATCATCATCATCATCATATCAGCCGAAAGACGTCCACTGCTGGACATAGGCCTCCCCCAAGGCTCTCCACTTAGACTGGTCTTGTGCCTTCCGCATCCATCGCGATCCCGCCATCCTTACGAGGTCGTCGCTCCATCTTGTTGGAGGCCTACCAACAGCTCGTCTCCCGGTCCGTGGACGCCATTCGAGAACTTTCTGGCCCCATCGGCCATCAGTCCTGCGAGCAATGTGCCCCGCCCACTGCCACTTAAGTTCTGTGTTGATCTGGTTTGATTTTGATATCATTCATTAATTATTGTGATTTACCGCATCATACCCATTTATCGTTTATCGACTATCTATTTATTTCACCAGGTGTCCAAGATCAAGGAGTGGCTCCGCGGGATAGGGCTGCATGACATCCACGTGGGCACCGTGGAGGCGCTCCAGGGGCGAGAGAAGCGCATCATCCTCGTGTCGACCGTGCGCGCGCGCATCGACCTGCAGCGCAAGGACCGGTTCCAGCTCGGATTCGTGAAGGAACCTAAAGTAAGATCTTTTATATTTTGAATTAATTATTAAATCAATTTAAGGTCATTACTTGAGTCATGAATATAGATCGAATGGGTGAATGAAACTACAGTAAAAGCAGAGTATTAGTAGTATTCGGTTGTCGAGTAGAATGGAGCCCCACGCCATAAAAGTTACGTCAATTTCGTTTTTTAGGGTTCCGCACCTCAAAAGGAGAAACGAAACCCTTATAGGATCCCTTTATTGTCTAGTTGTCTGCCTGTCTGACAAGGCCCTTTTTCTCAAGAACGCGTGAAGGTATCAAGTTAAAGTTTACATCAAATACTTATGACCGCGGTCCTTTGAAGATGTAAAAAAGTCTATCTTCTAAGTCGACGCAAACCAAAGATACGGCCATTTGACCCTTATTCTCTAACACAGAAGAATCAAGACCTACTTCCCATAGAACCAAAAACATGAAATTTTGCAAGAAAAAACCGAAAATCGTTAATTTGTTGTACAATCTCATTTTTTTTAACATTGCAAAGTTATTTGCAGTTAGTTAACTAATCGCGACCCTATGTCGATGTATAGAGAACATTTTTTCAACGTCAAAAAATGTCCCTAAGTTTGTAATCTTCGATTCGATGAGCTATAAGACATCTGAATATTAATCTCATCTTCGGCTTTCAAAAATATATAATATGAGATGTTTATTAGTAAGGAGGGCGCACGAGCACTTTTACACTTTAAAAATCTATCGGCGCTTCTCAAAAAAAAAAAAAGAAAAAAAACAAGTTTCACCCCAATCCGATAACAAGAACTTTTGGAGCAAACGTACCTACTTGAAAAACGACATATGCTAGAGTCTGGCAAACGAAAGCTGTCCCAAAGAAACAGCGGCAATTTCAAAAAACCTGCAGCTGTTTCCACTGAATGAACACTGAATAAAAGGAGTAGATAGTATTTGATTTCCTGATCTTTTCACATCAGTGATGGAGTATCAACTCCGTTTATTCAGTGTTCAGTCAGTGTAAACAGCTATAGATTATTTGAAATTGCCACCATTTCTCTTGGACAGCTTTCGTTTGCCAGACTATATAATATGAATTTGAATGATAACTATTTAACTGTAATAAATAAAAACACCCAATGTAATGGCGACGACCCCTATTTCATTAAACGGCCCAACTGATTTAAATGAAACCTAGATAAGAACCTTTCCGATTAAACTAGGATCCCTTTTAAAAACTGAGTACAAATCGGTCTATCCGTTGGGGTGATACGACACCCCGGACATATGCACAGACGCAAAGATACCCAGACACGAACATGTGTGGGAACTTATGTGGGATAAATTGGTGCCTTGTAATTGAAAGCCGTAAACTAGATTTATTCGAAAAACTTGTAAATTAAACTTTATTTTAACTGCTAGACACGCGCGCACTTGTTCGTCTTTCCAAGCTTTATCCCTCTCGCTCATCCTACTCTGACACTTGCGTTCCGTTCCACACTAAATCTAACATTCCATTCCTACACTTATTACACCCATGTTTTTTGTGTAAAAGTAAAACATTAACAGTATTGATCATACCCATTGTTTTAGCGCTTTAACGTGGCACTGACCCGCGCCAAGGCAAAGCTGATTGTCATCGGCAATCCTATTTGTCTCCAAACGGACGATAAATGGAAGCTGTTCATACAGAGATGCCGCGACTTCGGCACCTACACCGGGTTCGATGCCAATGTAAACACTAAAGAAGTCGACCAAGTCACGCCCATGCTGCAGGAGATGACAAAAGTGCTGAAGGAAATTAAAATATCAGCATAAATGGCAATGAGGCCTATTTTAAAGAAATGTGTTTTAAAATATAAAAAGTACAAATTAAGTTCTAGATTAAGTCATAGTAGTTTAAACACATTTATTTCGAATACAGTGCGCGCGCGAGTTCATGTCATGACATATCAACACGTCAAGGACCGCACTAGAATGCGGACGATTGCGGCGAGGCGGATGAAAGCGGGGGGAGCTTCACCTCTGACCTCGATGGACATGAACTCGCTCGTGTACTGTAAGAGACAAAACTATGATATTGTCACAATCTCAGTTTCTGACATACAACAATTACGAGTATGACTGTCATGACGAGTCTAAACAAGCCAAAGTTATTTCGTAATGGTTGTATAACATTCTTTCATGGTCTGTTAACCTGAAATCTTTTTCCAAACCAATTTTCTCCCTGGATATGGAAGCGCAGGATAGGAACTCATTTTGATGCCTTTGAATATAAATAAATATCCTACATTCCTACAAAAAATGAACAATTTTACTGGGATGACAGCTGTCAAAAGAAAAGTGAAATGTTATCACAAGAAATACATTGTTTACTTCAAAGTCGCAATGGACGTGCAGTTGTACATGAACATGTTTTGTAACATATTTTGCTTTAGACTTCAAAGTTAATTTAGTAATGAAACCTCATTCAAACTTTAGAGATTGTTTTATTGTTAGCGGCAGCTAGTCAGCCTACCATGTGGTAGCATGACCCAAAATATTACTTTGAATGTTCTGTTATTAAAAAAACTTTCAAATCGGAGGATTGAGTTAGCTTTTTATCACGACAAACCATTTTATAATACTGTTTTTTGCGATGAAATTACAATATTAAATTCAATACCATTGTTTAGAAGATAAGTACAATGTAGGATAGAAGATAAAGATAAAGATGTATTTTTAGTAAGTAGGCCGCACGGGCACTTTCAGCCCATAAATAAAAATATTCCAGCTCTCCCCAAGAAGAGCCCACGGCTGAAAAACGCAACAAAAAACTTAAGTCAATATTTTTTAGGGTTTCGTACCCAAAGGGTGCCAGGGGTATAATAAAAGCTGAGTTAAAGACCACGTATCCATAGAAAAAATGTGTTTTTTCGGCGTGCTATGGAACCCTTCGTGTGCGAGCCCGACTCGTACTTGCCGGATTTTTTAACATACATCATCATTGTCGCCGTTATCAATATTCATCATCTTCATTAGCGTAAACAATTAGTCCACTACTGGACATAGGCCTAATTATATTGTGACACGGGTGACGGTAACCGCACTCATATATTTTATGGCATGTTTAACCCGACTATGTAAAGCCAAAATAAGGATAGTGAATTTAACAGTCTATGTATGTGATCGAAAAAAGGATGTCTTGTAGCTCCTGATCTGCAGGGCCAAATTTATTAATTGGGGTGCTATGTGATTCGTCCAGAAGGTTTGTGATAGGGTATATAAAATAAGGGGGCATTAAATGGTCGCCAGTCGGGATTTAGATTTAACTTAATTGTAAGAAATTTACTTAATTTTAAGTAAGTAGTTCAGATCAATGTTAGAACTTCATTATGGCTGCAGCGCTATTTCAACTTTTAGTCGGTTTTATTTTTGTGTCGAGATAATTAATATTAACACTGTGATAGCTCTTATATGTTTGACAGTAAGAGCTACATAATTGATCATGATGGGCTAAACAAATTGGAATAGCGCCTGCTCTAAGACTGGTGGCAATTGTCTCGTCAAGCTGCGTACGGATAGCGCGTACCCTGCTACTCGTAGTCGGTTACGCGTGTCCTGGAACGCTCTTTCCGTACCTGCAGCCACGCGTACACTTTTGGACCACGCGTGCGCACAAACTGGCTTGCGTGCGAGCCGCCGGCAGTCGGTCTAGGTCGCGCGTCAAAGAGGACGAGCTCGTTACAATGTACGCGTAAACACACGCATAACCGACTACGCGTAGCAGGGTACGCGCTATCCGTACGCAGCTTTATGCCGGCTGCACACTCGCTGAAGCTCGAAGCAAGGTATGCCACCCTTCTTGAACGTGGGTACCATAGAATTAGAAAACGACTGCACGCCTGTAGTATTGAAATGAGCTTATCTAATTGTTATCGGGTACCTACGTACAATACATGTGTATTGAAAAGTAGTTTTTTTTTAATTATAGTGTACTAACCATGATCGTTTGTTTTATTCACACCCTTGGTAGAAAAATAAGCTAGTAGACAGTAGTAGTACCTTCGGCCCCTGCCCCACAGCTTAGCTATCGACTTATCCCGCTCTAGAAATATTTAATAGAATTAGATCCCGGGTTGCATACATTGATTGCTGACTGGTGGTCGACGTGACAAGAGCTGTAAAGACAAGTGATATTTATTTATTTAATTTTACAAGCTAAAGGGTACGGGGCGGGACCTGACTATGGTACAGTAAAGTTCAAAGTAGGATCTACTTACACATAGTGAATAATAGTGATTTAATCCACGAGATTTCGCCCCAGTAAAGTTATCCGTACACTGACGCGGTTGCGTCAACTTTATTAGCGGGGCGAGCCTTCGTGGTTTAAAACAACAATACGTCCCATTCACGAAATTTCCCTTTGCAATATGTCCTCTTCATATACGCATTTGTGCGCGAGTCCGACTCGCACTTGGCCGGTTTTTTTTAACTTATTGAACATTCATTTTAAAAATTTCGAGTCGTCAGGTATAGATTTGACGATTTCATTTTAAGGCTCCTTCTATGCCTTAAGTTCTTATTCTAAAGTGTGGCCAACGAAAGCTGTCCCAGAGAAAAAGCGACAATTTCACTACTATTTGATTTCCTGATCTTTTCACATCAGTGTTGGAGTATCAACTCCGTTTTTTCAGTGTACAGTCAGTGTTAAAAGCTGCAAGTTTCTTGAAATTGCCGCTCTTTCTCTGGGACAGCTTTCGTTTGCCAGACTCTATAAGCACACGTTTACCACCATTTCACCTTTTTTCGGATACTAGCGCCACTGCTTCCACTCTACGGTGCGGTAGTCAACTACTACTAACCTAAGTATAAGTTTGATTCCTATCTGTCTTAAGACATACCTTATGTATAATTTAATCTGTGAGGTCAGTCAGTCATCTGTCTAACGCGAGGGTTTGGTCGGTCGGTTTCTTATATTACGAACTCGCGTATTTTGTGAATATTTTCTATTTACGAAACTATTATATTTTTAATAACTTTAATGTTTTAGTAATAATGTGCCGTGTGATATATTCTGCGCTTTAACTCTGTAATGAAACAACAAACTAGCGGCGAACTTACAAAAATGACTGATAACGTGATTTTTAAGAATATATTGGAGCCGCGGACAAATGAAACCGGCATATTTAGGTTTATGTCTCGTGCTTGGTACCCCCAGAGGACGCAGGTGATGGACGTGTACCTGTCCCCTGAAGAATTGCAAGATACTGTTGCTAATTCTCTGTTTTTGAATTCGGCTATTGAGTTCGTAAGTGGTATAAATAATACTTAAAAATTGAAAAATAAGAAATAATGCTAATAAGTAATTTGCACATTTTTTTTCCTTACTTTATTTGTAATCTGTCCTGTACATATCATTGAATGTTGAAACTCTTTTTGTACTGTTCTGATTTCAAGATCTTTGTGTAATTGGTTGTATGTAATAAACCAAGGGGCATTTTATTCTTAGCATTTTATACTGGAATCATTGTAATATTTCAATTACACATGTAATATTTCAATTACAAAACTATCTCAAAACCGTACAGCTCTGTACTACACGGTTTCGAAATGGTTTTGTAAAAGAGTAGCTTACAGAGTTTTATTGTTTTAAGAATAGCATTTCCATTTGTAGCAAGCTGATTGGTCTGTTGGCAGACACCTCCTGTAAAGTTTTGTCAGGTATCATAACAATCTGGGCTACCTTCCTTTGTGGCCAGAAGGGCTTCTTGTCAATATCCAATAGGAAACATGCATAATATTTTTCCTCACACTCTCTGGAAAGTGCTATGAAAGAGAGGAATAACTGTATACGCTAAATAATTGTCATGCAATTGTTTCATTAGATATGAAACTTTAATAAGTCATAAGACATCAAGTTCAGACCCCTTGCAAAAACACTGTATACAAAATCGACGACAGTAAATGGCATCACAGCTGTTGTTCCATGTTTAAAATATAAGGTCCTTATAAAGAAATTTGCATTTATTTCGTAAACTATGTTGAAGCCAATATTGTGGAATTTAAATATAAAGTAAATAAAAAGAGGATGCCGAAAAAAACTATCAATACATAAAAAGAAGTTTTAAAATTTTAACAAGTTTTGATTTTGACGACACGCTAGCCTAGTTGGGAGTGACCCTGCCTTCGAAGCTAGGGGTCCTGGGTTCAAATCCCGGTAAGGGCAGATGTTTGTGTGATGAGCATGAGTATTTTTTCCTGAGTCTTGGATGTTTTCTATCTATTTAAGTATATATTTCTCTATATAAGTAAGTTAACATTGTCTAGTACCCATAGTACAAGCCTGGAGCTTAGTTTGGGACTAGGTCAATTTGTGTGACATTGTCCTGTGATTATTATAATTATGATTATTATTTTTATTATTATTATTATATAAATCCTAATCAGAATAAAACTTAGCGTGTTGCGTTTTATACGTTTTTTTTACATTATCTCCTAAATGGTATCAATGAAACTCAATCCTGAGTTTCATGCATGTTCTTTATTAAACAAATGTCTAAAGCTGTTTCTGGTAGTTTTCACAGGATTTTTGCAGTGATTAAAACATATCCTGGGGCCTTATTTTGGTTCAGTTTTTTGATAACTGCTGTTACTTCAGATACTTTAATCTTCTTTAAGGTATATCAAGTTGAAAGGGTTCTTCGATACAGAAGGAGCTCCCTACTAAATAAGTTATGCAGGATAGGTAATCAAGAATTAATGAACACAGGAAATGTTGGCCATGTATCTGGCTGGTGTGCAAATATCAAGTTTATTTTCTTTCACTTCGTCATCTACTATCAGACTTTTGTCTACCATACTATGTATGCAAAAAAATCATATTGAAAATTAATCAAACATAAAAGCAGGAGGTAGCATCATCTTCAGAACTCGGCAGGGGTGAGCTATTATTACGTCATTAATGGCAAGTGTAGATATTAATATAGATACACCTTAAAAATAAATATCAAAAGAAAATAAAACTTTATTAATTATAATTAAACTAAAATGACAATGCATTACGTAGAAAACGAGTAGGTACTAAGTTTTTTTTTTATTCAAAATTTTCTTTCTTATAAATAACTATAGGTAAGTTTTTGTATAGTTGCAATTTTCAAAGCATTTTTTATTTTATTTTTCTTGAGTTTAATATCAGGTTTAATATCATATCATGTTAATAAATAATAAATAAATAAAATAAATAAATAAATAAAATGATTCTTTATTTAGGTATAAACCCATCACTACTTGATTAACTTGGATAGTAACTTAAGGATAAACATATTATTTAAAGAGGTTTGCTAAAAAAGCTTGCAATAAAATTCGTTTGTTTTAATGGCGAAAGATCGTAGCAGAAAGGCAGCCTAAATAAAATAATTAAATTCCACCACATCTACCATTCATTGACAAGGTATTTCCATGTTATACAAACTCTGGAAACAGCTCACCCCTGCCGAGCTCTGATCGTCATCATCATTAGAGCCCACATCCACCTACTGCAGGGTTGGTTGCCCCTAATTTATTATTATTATTATTATTATTATTATTTATTTAGCAGGCAGCAGTTGGGACAACTGATAAATGCCTGTATCCATTTGTTCCTTTATCAAGTGTTCTTTGTACTGCTGAAGTGTTCTTTGTAATTTATACCATATAGTTTTCTTAACCACTTAAGCGCTAAGCCTTGGCGCCTCTAGCGATTGCTCTGTTCCCTAGGTCCTAGGTACAGGCAGTAACTTATCTCTTTAAGAAAAACCTTGTTCACTGTCTCACTTATTTCTATTGCAATAAACAGGAGAGTCTCAGAACCGGTGTTTCCAAAGACAAGTTACGAGAGGAAGTCCGCCAGTACCTAAAAGAGATGGGCTTAGAGAAGAAGCTTCATGTCATCCGCTGGATGGGCGTCGCATTCCTCAATATTGCTTTTATGATGAAAATAGACATTTATGTCAATGAACCGCAAGTACTCAAGGTAAGGGATGAAAATGGAAGCGTCTGTTGTTTTCAAGCTATGGGTAATTAAATTTGTAACGTAACCCAGCCATGAGTGCATTAACTTTAGACCAAAGATAACCTTAACCTCCTGCGGGGGCCACCATACTAGAAAACGTGACGTTTTTATTACTAGGATTTGAATCTATAGACCATGCAATAAAGTTCACCTTCTGTTGTTCTAAAGAACATTGTCGTGTTCTAATAAAACAAGGTATTCTCTTTTGAAAATGGACATTTTCTACATCATCATGCAGTTGCCACTTGATTCAACCACAAATAAGGACAAATTAAAATTAGTTAATAATAAAATTTTAATAAATCCCATCTGTTTCGTCTAAAGTCCAATTTAGATACTTACTTTGATTTAATATTATGAATGCATTTATACATGAAATTTACGAGCAAGCGGCCTCAAATATATGCTTATATGGACAGGTATATTGCGGGACTTATGTTGCTGTCGGAGTATAATGAAATTATTTTATTTCAAATGATATGAATTGAAAACACGGGTCAAAATTTGAAATAAATGTTTACATTATTTAAAAAAATACATTTTAATATTTGTCTTCAACAATAATCTTGGCAGATTAATTACTAATAAGTAAATACTTAAAAAAATCGCAAATAACATCACGCATGAGTACAAAAGTAATAAAATAGGTAAGTCTTCATATTAATATGAAATAGGTTTAAATGCCCGTCTCAAGATACGTCAAAAATGACAGTTTTCTATGGTTTGACGTTTACTTTGACGTATCTTGGGATGGGCATTTAAACCGAGACGAGTTTATTAATACGGCCATAAAACACGTCAACCGCATTATCGCAATACGCAGAAGAATAGAGGCTCCGGTTATATCAGTTCAACCTACTAAATAGATACATGATGCCTTAAGTACTAATTGCTATATGTATACTTTATTACCTTGTCGCTTTATAGTAATTTTTTAACTGGTGCTAAATTTTGCCGATTTCGCTGATTTACGTGATTTTACAGTTGAAATACTTTACTTTTACAAATTTTAAAGCGCAATACGAAAGATAATTTATATTTTCAACGAATTTATGAGCTACTTTTTTGTTTTTATTGTTTTATTTTGATTAATTCACCTGAAACCGGCGACTGTTTTGTGAATTTTGCTGTAAGAGGTTTAGAATATCGCATATTCGCGAATAGTTTTAACGTCTGCAAGGTATGAAAAAAAATATTGCTGTAAATGCAGTCTAAAAAATGTATGAATCACTTTTTACCACCTTTATATAACATTTTTGTGTAAAAAAATCATTAACTTGGTAATTTTTTTATAGAAAATGAGTAAAAAATTGTTTCTGATTTCGGCTACTTAAAACTCTCGTTCATAAAATTAAAACATGAGTAATAAACTTCAGTTCAAAATTAATCCATTAACTAAAAAACATCCAAAAAATTAAGAAAAAAATCTTTCTCTCTCTCTCTCTCACATTATTACTCGACAAAAATAAAAAAGTAGCTCATTCATTCGTAACTCATTTATTCGATCATAAGTGAAATAATATTTCATGATGTGCATTAAAACTTATAGAAAAGCAGTATTTTAACTGTAAAATCACGAAAATAAGCAAATCCGGAAATTTCGTATACGGCCTCCTAAAGCGACACGGGACTCAGGTGTTGGTTGCGGACCATAGTAGATAGTCACAGTTTTTTTTGTTTTCTAGCTTAAGGATACAATGGGCAGTAACCCTGTACTGTTCCTCCCTACCCACCGGAGCTACGCAGACTTCTGCGTGATGACGTACCTCTGCTTCCACTATGATATTGACTTCCCGGCTGTAGCGGCAGGAATGGGTAATTTTTTATTTTATTTTGCATGTTGAAAATCTTGTATGGTGGTTTTTTCCACTTGACGATCAATCAAGAAATGTTCGTGAACCACTTCCCGGGGATTGATTGAGCTATACCTACGTATACGAGGTATACCTACGTATCTTCGATGACAATATCATAGTATGGCATCATCGAGCTGGTCAGTTGTTGGAGCCGGATGGTGGCGACAAGATCTTCGCTATACTCAACGTTTTATTAGGTTGGGAAGCAGTAAATGACTGCAAATAAAATACAGACAGCAACAAAAGACTGTCCCAAAAATGCATTCGTTAATATCATGGCCACACCAACTTCACGCAGAACATTGATGCGACCTTTGTAATAGCAAACACATGGATCAGTTCAAATATTAGCCGCGGCGCCGCTTATCCAATAACGACTGCGCGTGCGGCGTGTAGGTCATATTATAAACTTGACTCTCTTGACCTATGTTAAAATGGAACCTGACCGCAACTTCATGTCTTAAAAGTGTTTCATAAATCGTAAATCGGTGATACGGATTCGTGGATCGCAAACAAATAAAAGGTATAAAAAAGATCAAAGTTGTTTATTCAGTAAGTATGCCGCGCTTCCCAAGAGGAGACCACTGCTGAGAAGATACGACGCAAAAAACTCAGCAGTGATAGAATTTAATTTAGCATTAATTAAAACAATGAATATAAAATAACAATATCATGCGTAGTTAATCAGGAAAACGTGTCGAAACTTCTAATAAACACAAGAGCAAATGAATAAAATAATATTTTTTTATAACTACCCATTATGGTGCCATGGCGGTGAAGGTGTACATTAAATAAAAAAGAAATAAAGTTTCGATACGTTCTCCTACAGAAACCGTGTCCCCTAGACAAGATATACATAATAATTTTAACATAATTTTATGACTAAGCCATAGCCTATTACGTTAGGTATCTGGTAATAGATTGGCAAACATTATTTTTAGGGTTCTGTATTCAACAAGGAACCCTTAAGTATCACCATTTCTTTCTGTCCGCGGTTTTTTCAGAGATTCTTAGTATTACAAAGCTGTAATTTGGCGTAGTTACACATTTGAGTCACAACGATAAAGTTGTAAAATAAACTAAAAAAAAGTTGGTACTTTCCATAATACACTTAGGGGCAAAATTTGCGGAACAGCGTGCGTTTTCTACAAACCGTTATTTTGAAGCCTTGGTTCCTTACCAGGGGTTGCTTAGAGTGAGGTTTAATAGTGGATACCTCGAGGTTCAAAAGAGGAGATCAAAACTTCCTAAGATACGTAATTGATCGAACGGGCAGTTTACACCACGAATTCCTTACATTTTATTGCCACTTTAGATGGTTTTCTGAACGTGTACAATTTCGGTGTTAGCCGCAGACTCAATCAGTTGGGTATCTTATGCTCGGGGCATCCATCATCAGATTTCACTAAAAACCATCCCCAGACATAGAACCAAGGCTTCGAAATAACTTCGTTTGCATGAAAAACGCACTCTTTTTCGCTAATTTTGCCCCTGACTGTATGTAATCATCAATTATTCGATTTGGGGGACTGTTTGGGGATTATTGAATTCGAGAAGTTTGATTATTACTAGAGTTGCCTTTCCCGTGCGACATCTTAAATGAAAGCAAATATTGGGAGCGACCACACTGACGCGTAAAATACGGGCTCGTTGCGTAAACAAAAAAATGGGTCATGCTAATTACATGGCGTCAATTTAGACAGACCGTAATTATTTTTACGCACCGTTAAGCTCCGGTGTGGTCGCTCCCTAAACGGAGAACTAAGGCCTCTCGTACATTTTTTCACATATTACGTTCATTAGAATATAGACCCATTGCAAAGATAATAAAATTGTTTTTTTATGAGGGACAATCAAACGAGAAATTTGACTGTATTGTATGGATTGGTTAATGGGTCATACACACTCTTAAAAACAAAAGTTGTCTCTCCTGTAGTCAATAGTTAAAAGCTTGTGTGCATATAAGTTATGTTTTTATATGATAGGTCTAAAGCAGTCCTGACGGCGTTTTTGCGGGAATGGGCTTAGCCAGAAAATTAGGCCTTAAAAACGTTAACTTTCGGTGTGTCCACAGGAAAGACGGTTACCTAAATCTGTGTATGACCCTAATATTCCATTGGCAAATTTCGTCATATGGCGCGTAGAAGGCTAAGTCAGCACCAAATAACTTTAAATAGAAAGTTAATTTATACATGTGGTTTTTCAAGATAGATTTCGTGTTCGAAGTAAAGGCGTCCTGAGCATGGTCCGACATTTTATTTAAATAGTACCCACGGCTCTAGTCCAGTTGACCTGAATATTCTATTTCTAGTCGTATATTTTCCGATCCAGATTTCTTCCAGTCGCATTGTCTCCTATTTGTAAATTTAGGTCGAAATAGGGAGGTAGGTTTAGGCTATGCAGTTTTATAAATAGACTCTCCGCGCAAGCGCAGCGCCGTCTACACTGTCAAATTGATTTTCTGGAATTAGAGGAAAACCAATTAATTAATTTCTATAAATAATAAATAACGATTTTGGTTAGTGTGTTTCACTAATCTGTTTTATTACAAACGTATGTTACTTTATACGATATTCCATCGTTCGAATAAACGCATTTTGTCTAGCTCCACGACGTTGTTATTCGTGCGTTGTCTTTACCGTGAAACTTGACAATTTGACAGGTGGGGCGGGTCGTCTTGGACTGGGTAAACACAACGTTAAAGTTTGCGTGTAAATATAGCGTATTTCATTTTAGAAGTACGTACATGTTAACATCATAAGTAAACAACATACATAGCAAGCCCAAAACAGGTATTTTCAACGTTCACTTCGCTTCCATGTAAACAGAAAGGTCGCTAGGTGTACGAGTAAACTGTATTATGTTCATGCATGCTATATAATATACCTACCTACCAACAACTTGATCAACTTTTTGTTGTTGTTATTCTGTCCCGTAACTAGGAGACAACAGTGATAAAGTCTGTACACGATAAAATCCGGTCATGCATGCTCCGGTGTATTTTTTTAATGTATGCTAATTTTCAAGCAGCGCTTTTTTATAATAGTCAGTGGTTATGAAACTACATAATAAAAATACAATCATAATAAAATGTTAGAGCGTTTATGACTTAGACCATTAATAATCCACAGTATCAATATTTATTTGTACACGGTCTTCTGACAGTCTTTACCAAATTCTCCTGTTATAAACATTGTAATATTTTAATTATACAGGCCAAATTATACCTTATTACATTATCTTTTCATAATAGTTAAAACTTTTGACGACACGGTGGCCTAGTTGGGAGTGACCCTGCCTCCGAAGCCAGCGGTCCTGGGTTCAAATCCCGGTAAGGGCAGATATTTGTGTGATGAGCGCGAATATTTGTTCCTGAGTCTTGGATGTTTTCTATGTATTTAAGGATTTATTTCTCTATATAAGTATGTTTATCGTTGTCTAGTACCCATAGTACAAGCCTAGTGCTTAGTTTGGGACTAGGTCAATTTGTGGTACATTGTCCCCTGATATTTATTTATTTATTTTTCTAATTGTTTTCAGATTCAGATAGTTTTTTTTTAAATTTGACGAATTTGACGTTTTGACAAATAAATGCCTCCTATACAAAAACAACTTTTAGTGCTTGGAGTAAAAAGTCCTCCTGACTACGACAAATAGAAATGAGTTTCAAAAAGTATTTTTTTGGTTAAGAGGATATTCTAATGTGCGTAAAACAGCTTGTAAAAGTATAAATACAGTTGTGACATTGTAGCATGAAGCGAGTAAAGATTGTCAAAAATCTCTGGACAGGAGATGAAAGGTACGATAGAATATATTCGGCGAAAACTCACACATGCCCCGTACATTATGATACGATTTTATTTTATTACATAGTATTATAATTAAAAACGTATTTTAAAAAAATCTGTGTGAAATTATGCATTCATTGCAAAGATACACCGGAGCATGTATGGCCGGATTTTATCGTGTACAGTCTTTAGTTTCTAGAAAAATGGTTTATTATAGGTGCACTACTAAATATGCTTGAAAGAAAACCCATTAAAAATGGGCTTTAAATTGCCACAAAAAATGATGTATGTAATCGATGTAATGATGTTTTTTTAAAGTAACCTCCGAGACGTCACCATGGCAACGAAGTACCTACAAAGAAAAGTTGATTGACCCAAATGCATGTAATAAAACGTTCAAATCGATGTTATTAAAAGTAAACTGCGTAATTTGACTGCCTTGCTCTTGTATCGTTAGATTCACAAGTAACGGGGTGTAGAGACGTAATGTCATGAGTTTTAAGACAGAGAATTGTCTAAAATAATTACAAATAGGTAGTCTAAAAAATAGATTAAGACAATAAACTTCAACAATGCTGAAATCTTTTTATCTTTCAAAATAATTAATGTCGGGAAGTGTGATAATTTTATTAAAAATAACAATAACCTTGAACTTGTATCAAGGCGTTACCATACTTCTATGAGATAATAGCACAATATCTATGATAAAAAAACGAAATGCCTTATCAGAGTCGTAAAAAGGCGCAATCTAAACATGCTAGAGAGATTGTATGGACGCGAGTTAAATACGTACGAGTACTTCGATTTTGGCCAATAACTAACGACACTAAATAATTGACGACACGCTAGCCTAGTTGGTAGTGACCCTGCCTTCGAAGCTAGGGGTCCTGGGTTCAAATCCCGTTAAGGACAGATATTTGTGTGATGAGCACGAGTATTTGTTCCTGAGTCTTGGATGTTTTCTATGTATTTAAGTATATATTTCTATATATAAGTTTATCGTTGTCTAGTACCCATAGTGCAAGCCTAGAGCTTAGTTTGGGACTAGGTCAAATAAATAAATATCACAGGACAATGTCACACAAATTGACCTAGTCCCAAACTAAGCTCTAGGCTTGTACTATGGGTACTAGACAACGATAAACTTACTTATATAGGAAATATATACTTAAATATATAGAAAACATCCAAGACTCAGGAACAAATATTCGTGCTCATCACACGAATATCTGCCCTTACCGGGATTTGAACCCACGACCCCTAGGGGTTGGGTCACTAACAACGAGACTAGCGTGCCGTCAAATCACGAGAATTGGGTTGGTCCTAGGCTACCTAATGGCGTGGGGATAGTCTTGACAATGCAAATGTCTATGGGTCCGAGACCCCACACCATTAGGTAGCCTGGGATGGTTGGGCCCAATTCTCGTGATTTCGAGATGATTTTTCATGTGAGATGAACTGTCAACTGCATACATATTTTTGACAAATCTTGCATAAAAAATCATCTCAAAGTCACGAGGATTGGATCCCTGATGCTATTGTGCCTTCTCTATGCCGTAAAAACATTCAAATTATTTACCTACTATATTAGGAGTATAGTAGGATCTATTTCAAAGCATTTGCCCACGTTGGTAAGATAAGGCAAAATTTGCAAGGTCAGAGCGTTCTTGACCTATTAAGTACGTTTTTTTACTTCGATGACAACTGAAGAGTACCTACATCAGTATACAAATATAACGTATGAGGTCTTCAAAAATGTCCTAACTCGACTCTATTGTTAAAGCCGTCAGAGCGTATCCAGATGTTTGACCGTATGCGCCATTATGTTTGTTGGCTACTGTACTGCGAATTCAGCCCTTTAACACTTTGGTAGGTGTTTTTTTTACCTGTGTCTGAATCAAAAATTAAAAAACAACGGTTTCCAACTTTTTTAACATTGTCAGTAAGAAGAACCTGACTATGGACTGGTTTAAGAGGCTACATTATGATGCTTTACCAAGATTAAGAAGTTATAAATACTCAACTATTAATGCGATCTATGACTATTGTAACACCTTTTATATACGCTAGTTTTTATGCAAATAAACTATTCATTCATTCATGCATTCATTCATTCATTCATTCATTCATTCAAACGTCATCGTAAAATATCAACCAAAAAAACATACGAAAAAGGTTTCATGTATAAAATAACTATCAGAGATTTTGTTTCTACTCGTGTTTTCACGTTTAACAGTCTCAAGGAAATATGATCAAGTTTAATATTTCTTTAGAACAGACACATAGCGTTGTGCTTACTGAGATCCAGATCGTAGAACACTACCCACTTTAGCATACAAAAGAACACAGCAGCTCTTCCGGTTGGGTTAGACCAGCGGTTCTCAAACTTTTATAGCGACGCGACGAAAGCGTTTTGGACCACCAAATTTTTCACGGAATTTTGTATTAGGTAAAACCTGCAAACAGCTAAAACTGTTTTTTTAAATAATAATTCTCGCTTTACATATTTTTTTTCTGTGGAGCACTAGGAGCCCTTGGGGTCCGCGGAGCGCACTTTGAAAATAGCTGGGTTAGACTATGCTGGGTTTTGTCTGAGCTCGTATCCACACCCACACTAGCCCCCGACTAGAGGTTGGATGCTCAAACCCTTTTTTTCTACGATAAATAAATACTAGGTTGTTGCTAAACCTTCTGGAAAGCATTTATATTTATTTGCTATAGAACAATATATAGGGAACATGCATATCAGCTTCAGAACAATAGTGACCCAATTCAAAATTTCATTTTTCAAACTTCAAGTCATAAATTTATTACTATAGAGACCTGATTCGATTTTTTTTTTTGAATTAAGTCACTATTGTTCTGAACATGCGAATATCTTTCTTACACTTTCTGAAATGTGCTATGAAAGAGAGGAATAACGTAAAGCTTTAAAAAGTCATAGTTCAGACCCCCTGCAAAACACTATACAAAATCGACGACAGGACAGGACTGTTTTTCGATGTTTAAAATATAAAGAAATTTGCATTTATTTTGTGATTAACTATGTTTAAGCCAATATCGTTAAATTAAAGTAATACGTAAATAAAATGAGGATGCCGAAAAAAACTATCTAAACATTAAAAAAAGTTTTAAAATTTCAACAAGTTTTGATTCTAAATAAAATCTTAATAAACGGATAATAATTTGGTGTATTGCGTTTTATATGTTTTTTTTTTTACATTTTCTCCTAAATTGTATCAATGTAACTTAATTCTGATTCTCCTGCATGTTCTCTATTATTTCGTGGTTGCAGATTTCCACTCCATGGCGATAGTAGGTCGCCGCATGCGAGAGACGGGCGCGTTCTACATCCGGCGCACCCTGATGGGCGCCCCGCTGTACGCCGCGACGCTGCGGCAGTACGTGCGGACCCTGGTGACCAAGCACTGCGCGCCCATCGAGTTCTTCCTCGAGGGCACTAGGAGTCGGAGCAATAAGAGCTTACCGCCCAAATATGGTAAGAGTTACCAACATTACATAATTTAGAATCTATATCAAAAAAAATACAACTATATCACTGCTGCAAGTGTCAGAAACAAACGTGGCGCAACTAACAAATGAGTGCTAGGAGTTTTGTTAAAATAATAGGCGATGAATACGAGTTCATACTAGCTAGAATTAATTTACCTATCTACAGGCTAGGGAGATTACATCATAGACGTCAACGAGTGCTAAGCTCTTCAGTCCGCTCGATGACAACTGCATTTGTAGGGTTGTTGTTATTAATTAAAACCCACACATACAAGATTTGGTTTATTATATCCAATATTTTATTACATGAGACAAATAGAACTTTTAATTTAGTCTTCTGAGTGCCTTTAAAGCGTAGGCTTTCTCCACGGCGGTCAGTTGGTTCGAGTAGGAAGTGCCTAATACGTCTTTTGGGTGTCTCCAACTATGTCAGGATCAGGAGAGGGAAGTAATGATTTATTGCGTAGACGTGAGACGTATTTACTGGAATAGGTTTTTGGAACAGGTCTTATCATGTACACGTACGTACGAGATCAGACGAGGCCGAATTTTAGCGTACGAGTATTTAGGAGTACGACTTTCAACGTCCAATTGGGCGCGCAATTCGCTTTAGGCGCTGAGGCAGGTCTCGATCAAGTGTATGAACTGGCTGTGACTTTATATTACTTGTTCCCCCAAGACAGACGCATACTAAAATGGCCCGTTTTACTAATTGAATCGCGTACTCGTATTTGTGGCGCTATTCTTTGGCTCTAGTATTTTTGTGGACGCGTACTTGGATTGGAACACTCAGTACGCATTTAGCCTAGTCTCACCTCTACTGTTGCGCCGCGGCATCGGTATACCGGTATGTATATGTGCATCAATACAAGTGATATTATTGTCTGATAACGTAGTGTAGGTGCGCGGTGGTACCATGAATGTTGTAGTGAGTTACTATGGGTTTGTTACATTCTCCCCCTTGATTTACTCCCAGGTTTGTTGTCAATGAGCCTGATGCCGTGGTTCACGCGCGAGGTGCCCGACGTGACGGTGGTCCCGGTGAACATCAGCTACGACCGGCTCATGGAGCACTCGCTCTTCGCGTACGAGCACCTCGGCGTGCCCAAGCCCAAGGAGTCCACCGGGGTAAGTACAGCGTACAACCCTCACTTATGACTGTTTTTATTTTCATACAAAATGGGTTTGCTCTTGACCCTAAACGAGACCAGAAACTCAGGACAGGGTCGACGATGAAGCGAGCTTACCCAGAAGGTAGGTACCTATTAATCCTATTTTTAGGACACCGGGTCAAATGCACACGGCAATACGGATGTCGACAGGGTGTTCCAAATCTGATCTTAAGGCATAGCAACCATGTACCCGCAATAGGCGAATATATCACATAAAGGATCTCTTCCACGCAACCTTAGAGTAGAATAAGTAGACAATAGGACAAATTAAAGAAAATTCCAAAAAAGTGGTTAAATCATTTTTATTTTTAAAACAAGGGACAATCTCAAACAAACTGACCTAGTTCCAAGCTAAGCTAGCCTTACAGTTAGTACAAATATAAATACTCGTGTAGAGAAATAAATACATAATCCGAGGCTCAGAAACAAATACTAGCGCTCGCCACACAAATAATTGCCATTACCGGGATTTGAACCTAGGACCGCTGGCTTCAGAGGCAGGGTCACTCCCAACTAGGCCTACGTGTCGTCAAATCCACTTCCTTCTTTATAATATTAGTGTCGACTGATTCTCTGGGACTCGATGGTTGCCTTTGCTTGATTTCTTCATTACTTGGTCTTCCCGCGGTGTCTACGCCCCTCCGTCGGGCACAGGCTCGCTATACTAAAGAATATATTAGGCTCTAGATCCCGTCGCGGCGGGTCCATTTCGAAACTACAAAACGTTGCAAAATCTTACACCAAAGGTTAAAAAAAAAAGAATAATTTGGGGACAGACTTTGTCCTGTTCAATTATCTTTTCGCCCCCTAAACACCTTATTGGGCGGGACTGTTAGACTGTTTAATTAAGCGCTTATCAACAAAAACGATAAAAAAAAATATAGATTTAAAATTAGGGGTTGGATTAGTTGGGAGTGACCCTGCCTCCGAAACCGGCGGTCCCGGGCTCAAATCCCAGTAAGGGTATATATATGTGTGTAATTTCTATGTATTTAAGTATTTATTTCTCTATCTAAGTATGTTTATCGTTGTCTAGTACCCATAGTAAGTACGAGCCTAGACATTAGTTTGGATCAATTTGTGTGACATTGTCCCGTGTTTATTTTTAATAACCATTAAACATTAGTTTTTTTAAGTTCTGACATGAACTCAAACAGTATCCTGATTTGATCGTCTTAAGGGCCTACCCAGGGCCCACGGGCTTGACGCGCGATCTTCTGTCATTTTCCTTAATATATCAAAAAGACTTCAATTTGCAGTTATTTTTATTCTCCTCCGAAATGACTTCCTGTTTACTTTTGCAAAAATAGCTGTAACGCCTATGTGTGTGTTATACATTTGTAATCAATACAATAGCAACCACTCATTCAGTAATTTAGATTCCTTTGACGTTATCAGTAAAGCTGATAATACGAGATTATCTGTTAGTTAGACCGTTGCATACATTTTTAATAGAATATAATAAACTTCTTGGTCTGATTGTGCAAAATGTGACGGAATTATAAGCAAGATTTTTTAGTTGTTGGTATTTCTGTAGCTCTGTCTACCCCACTCTGGGAATGATGGCGTGATGTTATGTATGTAATAGAAAAGTAATTTGCGTAACTGATGAATGAGAGGTTTTAAGATATGAGTTAGTTATTATGAAACGAGCCGAAAATAAGTATAATAAGGTTACACGAGTATATTATGGCCTAATTATGTACAGTGACATACATTATTTTATCTACACTCATGTTATAAGTAGTCTAAGGTGGGTTCAGAAGACGAAGGCATATGATATGTACAGTCAAAAGCGGCATAACAAATAAGTGACGACAAAAATGGCGGCATACCTAACTAATCTGAGTCACGAATGTTGAAAGTCTCCGTTGTCATGAGGTTCGAGATCAAAATGTCGAGCATTATATAATAAAAAACACAGCTGACATTTCGTATTGCCTGAATTATAAGTTCAATTGATACTAGAATAGGGTGCAATTTTAATTGTGTCGGTACTCGTAATTTTATCATATATGATATCTTAAAAACATACGTTACTGTTATGTCTTACAGATGAAAAAACCAGTAAACGATTACGATTTCCATAAACCCTACATTAGAAACATCCGGATTAAACAAACTTTCTTTCTACAAAAACCGCATCCGATTCAGTCGATCCGATTAGAAACTACGTAGTCACAGACAGACACACAAACAAAACATAACACTGCTCTTCTTTCGTCGCGGGTCAGAAACGCACATACGCGTTCAGGGCACCGGGTAAAAGACAGAAAAACACTAACTTATACGCATTTATTTGGCATGGAAAAGGCAAACAAGCACACAAGTCACCTGATGGTTAGCGGGATTACCCATAGAAATTTTAAATCTCAAGATTCCGATGCCAAGATGGAATGCCTCTATGCTCATTTTACCGGTTGGCTTATCACAACATACTGGAAGACAAAAATAAAAACATTGCTGATGATCACCTACTAGCGAATCGGACCGGGTCCTACTAACGTAACGTTGCTGGCGTTAAATAAATGCTATGAACACGATAAGGGGTTCATTTAGTAGGGGGATCCGTGAGCTCGGCACTTAACAGGTATTAGTAACAAATGAGCGGACAGATGTTTGTATAGACTATTCGGAAAAATGGCAGCTATTTCGTACAACTTCTGCTAACAGATCTCAAACTAACCTACGTTTGCATTTGCGCTACATGCACATATTTATTTAAGTATAACGTGTTGTTCATACGTTAAGAGATAACACGAGGATGTTAACCTTAGTTTAGCCGTGGTACATGCTACATGATACAAGCTTACTTTATACTAGGGGTGAGCAAACTTTTTTAATGGAGGGCCCGAAAAGTGCCAGAAATGTTAGGAGGGGCCAGAATATTTTATTAATTTATGTTAGACTAGCGACCCGCCAGCAGCTTCGCCCGCTGCAATTTTTTTTTCATGACTTTTTTTTTTTTTTTTTTTTAATAAAAAGTATCCTATGTTACTCCTAGTACCTCCCAAAATATGTGTACAAAGTTACATGATGATTCGTCAAGTAGTTTTTGCGTGAAAGCGTAACAAACATCCACGCTTTCACATTTATATTATAATATTAGTAAGGATTAGGCTAGTTAGGGAGACAATATAAACTTGATATTAAATAATGTTTAGTGTAAAGGCCCTGCCATTGGCGTTTGTGACATTTGAAACTGCTTTTGTTTGTCCATGATGTCATCGTATGCGTGATCGAGCTGATAGGATATAACTTTTAACAGCGAGAAAAGGTGTTCGTCGTTAAGCCGGATTCGAAGATAGTTGTTTTGCTTCTTACATATAACAAAAAATAATTTCCGGTATTTGAAATAATTCGAGTTCTGCGCGGGCCGTTCGTTGCCCACCCCTGCTTTATACCGGGGCAGCATTGCCATTGATTTTACTCGTATACTCTCGGTGCTTTACGTGGACTTGTAAACAATGTATAAAAACTTGCTAAAATATCTCGTTACTATTTAACCTCGTGAGGCCAACTATGCTACGAACAGGGCTATTGTTGTAAGTGACAATTTGAATCTAACAGCAAGAAATAAAGTTTAAACTGAATTGCCTTGTTTATGTACCGGGTTTCAGACAACTCCCGATAATATAATGGCGACCCCCTTCTTACACAGATGATATATTTCAACCTCGAGAGGCCCATCATACTTCCATCAGGGAGATTTTTATATAGTGGGAACATTAATCTGCCAGCAAGGAAATAAGTTCATTTACCTTTACTTAAATGCCATTTTCAAATTTTAAACTAACTAAAATGAGCTTTATAGTCATTAACATATACTGCCCTCCTAAGCCAATAAGCAGTATCTCAAAATCAATAGCCAAAGCAGATTCAATCCTATCTTGTTGGTTATAAGGTTGCATTTGCTAGAAGAGTTTTGTTTGAGATACTGCCATTAGTGTTAGCAGAGCAGTATAGTTGAAACTAAATTGCCTTGATGATGTGCCTCCTATGGTACAACGGGTCTCGCGAGGTTAAACAGGCCAACGGATTTTCATCAAACCAAGCTAAGAAGTACGAGTATCTACAATGTTTAAGGACATTCACGCGAAATGGCACTACCTTTTCCGATCACTTGGATGCCAAAAATCAGTGATCAATATAGGTTAGTTATTGATATAAATAATAAATAAATCACAGGACAATGTCACACAAATTAACCTAGGCCCAGACTAAGCTCTAGGCTTGTAGTATGGGTACTAGAAAACGATAAAGTTACTTATGTAGAGAAATATACTTAAATACATAGAAAACATCCGAGACTCAGGAACAAATACTCGTGCTCATCACACGAATATCTGCCCTTACCGGGATTTCTACCCAGGACCCCTAACTTCGAAGGCAGGGTCACTACCAACTAGGCTAGCGCGTTGTCAAAAGATTCGTATTAATAACTTATTAAATGATCTCGTGTCAATCACACACACACACGCACACACTTTGTTGTAATCTGCCAAGTATTACTAGCTAAGTTTAGCTAATTTACACGCATAAATCCATTCATTTCATATTCTTCCGTGGCGGTGTTTTTGTAAGTTAGTCCAAGGTTAGTTTTGCGTCTAATGTATTATAAATAAGGTGATATTTTTTTCTGATATAACTTTTTTAGACCTAGTAAAAACAACAAACAACGTAAAAACGTTTGAAATATTAAGCGAAATATATATATTCTGTTATGTTCTATGCAACGGCAAATCGTTTCATTGTGCTATAACGATCGTATTTGTCGTCTTTTGTGATGCAATTGCTTCCTGTAGATACCCTTCTCGTTCTACGAATGGTTTAAAGCTTTCGCTTGACCTGATTATTTATTCCCAGGCGCGGTACAAGTTACTGAATTGATGTTAGACCAATCGCAATCCTTAAAATAAATGTTATGTTAAACAGAAACACCATGTTAATCTAACCCTCTTACTTATAAACGTGGAATAACCGTGGGGTAGGTTATGCCTTGCTTTGCCCTTATCTGTAATTGTGTCATTTGCAGCAATTGCAGCTGACAGAAAGTAAGTTAGTTTTAGTTTGTTTAGAATTTGAATAAAGTCACTGTAAATAATGTTTACCTGTGAATTATAAAACGATTTTTACGAACCGAGTGAGGGAGTTAGAAGGTCAATGGATAGCTGTATTCAAACATCATCCTCATAATATTTTATTAGTCATGCGGCTGATAGCGGGTGTAATTTAGTATAGTTCCTTTTTTTGTTGTTGTAAAAAGTCGGCATAATTTTGTGGTCTGCCTCACTAAGGTTGAGTTTTGTTTGCACGTCATAAGTAAGATGGATAAGTCGATAAGATGCGCCCCTCATTTTAAAGTGTCAACTTTAACAAAATTTTCGTATGATAGGAGTTTTTGTCAAAATTGAAAGGCCACTGGTGATGGTCATGAGCAGGTGAACAGTTTACAGTGAATAATAAGATGCTCTGTGCAACTTTATACGCCATAAAAACAGTTTTCTCAACACTGCTCGGAAACATTAACATTTTTGGTCTGGATTGGGATCAGAAAACGATCACTTTTATGACAGACCGTTTTTTATACAAAATTTAAAATATTCTTGGCCTATTTTATACTAACTACGTAAATAATCAATAGAAAAATATTTATTTCCTCGCAGTAGTAGAGAAAAGCACTAGGTCACTATGCACAGAAAGTGCAATTTACTGACTAATATACACTAGAGCGCCTTAACTAAGTTTCGGCCCTCTATATAATTCGAAATCGCGTACTTTCTACCCTAGGCAACAATGTGCTATATTTGGCCGAGTGGACTTTCTCGTAACATAACTCAAACTATTTAAATTACCTCAGAGTCTCATTAAATCTCTGCACCGCCTGAACGACCACTTCGGCAACATCTACATCAACCTCGGCGCGCCGCTCTCCGTGCGCGAGTTCCTCGGCGACGCCACCGACGCCACTGAACGCCAGAAGCCCGTGGACCTGCAGCAGCTCACGCCCGAGCAGTTCCAGGGCATCAAGAACCTGGCCGACCACGTGATCAGCCTGCAGCAGAAGAATACCGTGGCGACCATATCCAACTTGCTCGCGTTGGTGCTCATGCAGAGTCTTATGAAGGCAACCGTTTTGGAGTTGGAGGAAGTTTTGTTAGAGGTAACAGCATAAGCGAAAATAAATGTGGTCTGAATCAGTTTTTTTTTGCTGGCATATTTACCGAATGGTCAATTCTTGATCTTTACAATGTTGCTATGTAAAATGTAGAAGAATATATTTAATTTCGTCTCAGTAGTGAAAAGCGATATTTTTGCCTCGACACAAAGTGCAATGGATGGACTCGCATTTCCTTTAAAACCGACCACAACAATCTGCGGCTGGTCTATAATTGTTTTGACCAATCAAAAACAAATGAAAAGAAACCACAAAAAATAAAATCTATAGTCAGCTAATTTACTTTCGTTCGTCCTGCATCACTTATTCCCCTATTGGCCACTTTCCCGCGTCTGCAACAGTAATATTTGTAGGTCGAGTGGATGGCGGAAGTGCTGAGAAAACTGGGGGCGGGGGTGTTCGAGGAGGACGTGCGCGGGAGCGTGGCGCGCGTGCTGGTCGTGCACAGCAAGATGATGCGGCTGGACGCGCGCGGCCGGCTGCGGCTGCTCTCCAGCCAGGCCATGGACTTGTCGCCCGATGTGCAGAAGAAGATGAAAGGTAAGGTTTTCAATAGAATGTAACAGAACTTTATTTCAGGCAACAACAAATTTGGGTCAATTAACGAACTTCGTTGCAATGGTGACGTCTCTTAAGTTACTTTTTAAAAAATGATTTTAAAATATTTAAATCCACCAAACATCAGTTTTTGTTGCAATAAACAAGCCCATTTTATATTGGTTTCGCTCAAGCATATTTAGTAGTGTATATTAAACCATTGTTCTAAGAAACTATCACTGTTGTCTCCTGGGTTACGGAACACAATAACAACAAAAAGTTGATCCACTTAATTTATAAATATCTTATAGACAATTAGACACATACTTTCGCGGTGGCTTCTAGCCGGTTGCCACGAAATCGGCGAAACATTCACCCCTTTGTCACAATTCCTTCATTAAAAAGGTCGACAGATCTTTAGTCGGTACTCTCACCACAAAGGATTTGAAATAACTTTGTGGCGGGGCTCCAACCACTCGACCTTCATGGTAACTCAGGTCATGACTCGTACATACTCTACGAAAGTCCTCGCCTCCGTAGAGTTTTGTCATCGGAACAGAGTCAGCATCCAAAGTAGCGTAGCAGAATAACATCCTCATTAATATCTAGACACGACGTAATCATTTGAAAATAGAGTCGAGTTTAGATTATTTTGAGCTTTTCAGTTGCGTAGATACTTCTGCTACTGACTGTACAACTGTTGGGGGGCGCAGCAGGACAAAGGAATTGGTTCTGTCCGGTCGGTGCGGTGCCACACAGGTACCTCAGGGCGGGTGTCTTTTTCATCACAGCTTCTGTAAATCGACCATGTTTGCAGGACACATCCTGAAGGCGGAGACGATGGTGAACGCCCTGCCAGTAATCCAGCTGCAGCTGTACGTGAACCCCGTGCTGCACTACCTGGTGCCGCCGGCCGTCATCTGCGTCGTGGTCACCCGCGCGGCTATCACGCGAGGTAACGTGTCCTGCCAAGCTACCGGCAGTTAACGGGACGGAGATATATAACTGCTATAACGATCTCCATTTCATTGGCTGGAAATGACAAGTTTTGGCGCTTCATAATACGGCCGCAGGGAAGCGATTTTTGACTTTCGACTGCTCGAAATCAAAGTCGAGTGATAGAATATAATTAGCATACCGAAATTTGTAACATGCGAAAATGCATGAACCCATTATAGGTATTTTTCAAAAAAAAGGACTGAAATTAAGAAACGAAAATTAGTCGTCCATTTTTATAGTTAGTTTTTGTGATTCACATGTAGTTTCAGTTCTAAATTAGGTACATTTTTTTTGAGAAATACTTTTATTCCGTATTTTTGAAAGGCCCGACTCGAAAACTAGTGATTGACTTAATATATTCACGTGTTTCGTTATACGCAGGAAGTCGACGATTACCGGTTTTTTTTAATGATGTTTTAAATATTAATAAACATACGACCTAATTAGAAATTGTTATTATGACGATGATATTATTATTTATGTGCACTTTCAGTGTTTTCAATGCTGTTTTCCAAAAAAGTTTAACTATTTAAAACTATTAAATGAAACATTTACACCGTCAAGGTTCTTTCTATGATAGGTATTTAAAGTTTGTCTGAGAATTAAACATCTGTGGTTTGTGTTTGTTTGTCAGATGTCAAAACAACCTGTGTACATATATAAAATCAGGAATTTCCTCGCAAGGGACGGTTTGCATTAGAGTCGTTAGAATGTTACAATAAGTGGCTTGCCAGTTTGAATTTATAATACAATATAATATTCTTTATTGATCACCACATATGTTATGTTACAAATAAATACAAAAGATATGTTACAAATAAATAACGATCTCTTCCAGACAACCTTACAAAGAACATAAGTTAAAAGAGAAACAAAAGTAAATCGGTAGGCGATGCAAACTAAAATAATGAATGGAATAAAAAAATACAAACATGATATAGGCAATGACATTTAACATAATTGGAACACAGTTAAACATTGTAACGAGACGTTTATCTCAAATGTCGTTTTCAGAACGGCTAGTCACGGACTATCACCGCATCCGGAAGCTACTTCGGCACGAATTCTGCCACTTGGAGAAGAATGAAGACGCGGTAAGTGCCACATGTGTAACGGAGCAGGGAGCCTGGTGTTTTGGCGAAATATTTTTGCCTGCACTAGTGCAAGAGAGGTATGTTAATCTGCTTATTTGACAAATTGGTCGTCGTGGTATTCGTGAGACAGGCCTACCCTCGTGCGTAGTCCCTGGGAAATGATTTCACGTATTTGTGCTCTAGGTAATAAATGTATTTATAATTTATTACTAGCTTCTCCCCGCGACCCCGTCCGCGTAGAAATTGTCTATCGCTATTCCCTAGGGAACTGTCTAATTTTCCGGGATAAAAAGTTTTCTATATCTTCATAACAAATTTCATCGAAATCGGTTCAGCGATTAGCCGTGAAATAAGGACACAAACGACCACATTTTCGCATTTATAATATTAGTATGGATTATTTAATAGATTGGCGAGTGCGGCTGTTGGGACCCTGCGTCAGCTATAATTAGGGATGCCAACTTTTTTTGAGGAGATATAGTATTTTTCAGAAAAAAACGTCATAAACTACGTCACTGTAAAAAAATATAGTACTTTATGAAATAAGCCTTAATATACAGGGTATTTTTTTATCAGTGCACAAATTTTAACATATGATTTTGTATCGTTAATATCATATATTACGACAATAAAGTAAACACATTTTTTTTTTGTTGCAAAATATCTCCCTTTTACCTTCTCGTGTGGACACAAAGTCACACTAGAAATGATGTCATAGGTTGTCAAACTGTAGGTATGCGATACACTGTATTGATATTCGAAATTTGAAATTTCATGTACAGCTTATCAGACAACAAGCCCCTCTCCTACTGATATTCTAAATTTGAAATTTCATTTATTAACTTACTTATCCCCTCTAATGCGAGGAGAGGGGAGTGTTGTACTCCCCTCTCCTCGCATTAGAGGGTCCATGAATATCGTTAAGTTAGTGGAATCATTGAATCGGCAATATCTCTAATATTTATTAAGCTAGAGTAAAAATAACACAACATGTGTTATTGATTAACAATAGCAAAGCAAATATTGAAATTTGTACACCTATTAAAATATTACCCTGTAGGTCTTTACTATGCCTAGTTATACCTTATATTTACTAGTGTTCTGTAAACAGCTCCCTTGTCGGAAGATGACATTATTGACAGGGTAGTGTTGCGATTTAATAAAATTGAATTGAAACCTGGGAAAATTGGAGCACTTTGTATGGACCTCTGAAATATATTATTTTGCGTGCTATATATTAATATTGCGTACTATATAAAATATAGTACAATAGGTAACATGCATTTATTTTTTTTACGCTCTCTGGAAAGTGCTATAATATACGCGATACGCTGTATACGTGAAATAATTGTGGTGTATTTTTTCATAAGTTATGAAGCTTTAAAGTGTCATAGTTCTAACCCCCTGCAAAAACACTATACAAAATCGATGACAGAAATGAAGTCACAGCTGTTCCATGTTTTAAATACAAGGACCTGATAAATAATTATGCATTTATTTTGTAAATTACTATGTTTAAGCCAATATCGTTGAATTAAAATGTTACGTAAATATAATAAAAATGACCAAAAAAAAACAATATTAACATTAAAAGAAGTTTTAAATTTTTAACAAGTCTTAATAAACGGGTCAAAACTTGGTGTATTGTGTTTTATATTCTTTTTTTTTTATAATTTCTTCTAAATCGTACCAATGAAACTGAATTCAGATTGTCATGCATGTTCTGTATAGTACGGTTGGCAACACTAGGTACGAGTACGGTGATTGTTGCAGACGTTCGCCGCGGCGCTGGAGTACTGCGTGCAGGGCGGCGTGGTGGCGGCGTACGGGCCGGTGCTGGCGCCCGGGCGGAACGCCAAGCTGGCCCACCTGCTGCAGTGCGCCCTGTGGCCCGCGCTCTCCACGCTGCTCATCTGTGCTGACGTCGCACTCCTGGTACATTTACCTTTATTGCAGCGTCGTACTATAATATAATTCGCCGGGTATTCTATTCTGTTTTATTATCATAATTAGAGGACCCGAAACTTTTTGTTTTCATTTAGTTTTGCACCGTCACGGGTAGGTATAAATATTGTTATTATTTTATTTATTTGCTCTTGTGTTTAGTTTCGACACGTTTTCCTGCTTAACTACGCATGATGTAAATATTTTTAAATTTTATGAATGGTTTTATACAGGGTAATTTTTGTATCAGTACACAAATTTTAACGTATGATTTGTATCGTTAATATAATATATTTCGACAATAAAACGAGTTCAAAAAAAAAAAAATGTTGCAAATTATTCCTTTTTTACCTTCTCGTGTGGACATAAAGTCACACTAGAAATGATGACATGGGTTGTCAAGCTGTAGGTATGCGATACACTGTATTGATATTCGAAATTTGAAATTTCACGTACAGCTTATCAGACAACAAGCCCCTCTCCTACTGATATTCTAAATTTGAAATTTCATTTATTAACTTACTTTTCCTACTCCTGTACTTTTATCTGTCATTTATATAGTCACGAACACTAATATAAGAATATAGATAATATGTTCGCAGAACATTCCGTAGAAAAGTCTATCTAGTCTATTCCTCTTAACAGCACTTGTGCTTTTTTGAGCCAAAACGACATGCCTAGCTGCCAAAGCTTACACCTAGGTTAATTTGGCCAATCAAAATACTTCACCAAATTAATCCACCAATCACAATACACATTGACTGTCAATTGGAACGTTAGGTTCTTTTTGGTATGTAAACTCTTTTACTAATTTAACTCTTTAAAAAAAACATGGTATCAACCAACCAGAATGCAGCTATATTAAAATCGACCAATCAGGTAAAAGAATTCATTTCTCAAATCATTAGTGTTTTTTAGTCCCTATTTCACAAGTTAAATCGATTGTGCAACTTTTTTTTTAAATATAAAACCTGGCAAGAAGTGCACATCAATTTAAAAACAAAGTTAACCATAGACACATATTTTGTCGTTTTCGAAGATTTCCCGCTCGTTTGTTGTTCTGTGCTTCGTTCGTTCGTATTCTAACCTAGGTATATTAAAAAGTAAAAATCGCGTAAATAAAATTTTGTTAATTTAATTTTGCATTTTATTTGAAACCTAGTCGTAGAAAAAGTATTGTATGCAACGGTGTATAACTAAGTCAAAAAATACTCGTGGCGTCTTGCTTTGGCTCACATCGTAACCACACCACTCGTCTTTTTTGACCTCTCTTATACAACTGTTGCATAAACTACTATAACAACACTCCCCTCTCCTCGCACCCCTGCATTAGAGGGTCCATGAATATCGTTAAGTTAGTGGAATCATTGAATCGGCAATATCTCTAATATTTTTTAAGCTAGAGTAGAAATAACACAACATGTGTTATTGATTAACAATAGCGAAGCAAATATTAAAATTTGTGCACCTATTAAAAATTACCCCGTATAGTATGTTCTATCATTGTCATAAGCAATATTTATTTAATGAATGTCTCATTGTTGAGTTTCTTGTGGCGCTTCTTAGCAGTGGAATTTTGACGTGTAAAAGTGCCCGTGCGGCCTACTTACTGAATAAACAACTTTTATCTTATCTTAACCCAGGCGAAGTATATTATTCTACAGTAATAACCCGACATTATTATGCTGTTACATTATTTCTGTAGTTTTTTTTTTTTCTTTTTTGTTACTGATATCAAGCTATTTTTCAAGTCAGGGTCTTTCAGAAAATCAGCTGCGTAGTGATGTTCAATGCAATATTTAATCTGTTATTTTTGTTGTCATCTGTTTTAAATGTGTTTCTGTAAGCTTTGAATATTTTTTTATATATTTTTCTATTCAATCTTAATAATCAACTAATAAAATGTCACTAATCCGATATTTAATGACAAATAATAAAATAATGTTTGGACAATAATTAAAATGACAATAATAATTATGTAATTATAGCTTCATCTTATCATGTTATTAGCATGATGCTAGATAGGATAGGATAGATATATCCATTTGAGCAGATAGGTACTTGAGTGTGTGTGTGTTTGGTCAGCACCCGCGCGTGAGCCGGCGCGCGGCGGTGAAGCTGGCGCAGGAGTGGGGCGAGGCGCAGCGCGCGCACCCCTACTGCCTCAGCCTCGACGCCGCCGCCAACTGCCTCGCCGGCCTCGCGCTCGCCGGCGCGCTCACGAGGGACACAGGGTCCGTACTGCACTGCCCTTTACTATCTCAACCTCGTATCATATCTAATTGATTACCAGGAAAACCACTCGTGTCCCAAGAAGAGTAAAGACTAGAGTCCGTTATCAGGCGGGCAGTTTGGTGGCTAGTGATGTGCAATGTCAATAAAAAACTTCTTTTAAATTTTCAGATAAACTCAATATTAAGAGTAACTCAAATGACTCTCGTGATATATACACAAAATCTGTTCAAGACTTCTAGGTGTAAAATTTCGTCTTCTACTTGAAAAATCCATTTTAAATATGAAAATGACCGCTCTACTTCTACCGATGTAACTGTAACTGACAAAAACTTCATGATTGTAAAGTACTGGAAAAGTTTTTTGTTTATTTCTCCGTCTAAGATGCATTCTTTTCCGTTTATTAACTTATCAATTTCGATTAATGTTGTAAGTCTGAGAATACTGTTACTTAATAAAGTAGATAACTTTCTCTTCGCAGACCCTAATTGCTTTTTAGGACAACTCGATAAAAAACGTAACATTGCACATCACATCAGCATCATCGATTGATAACGGAGTGTAGTAAAGACTACTTTTCTATCAAACTATTCGATCAGATAAGAAGTTGTGAAAGAAAAGGGAGGATACATCTAAAACGCACAATTTTTCTGACGCTACCACGCCATATGGAATTATTTAGTGGTGGTATGAACTAGTGGTCTATTCCCATTCGTCCTCACCCTTTAGTCCCCAGTGAGTCCTTTGGGAGTGGGTGCATTAGTGTGTTCCGGTTTGCAGGTACTTATGTTCCTGTGTGGGGGCTAACAACCGGTGAAATTACTAACATTGAGGCATTCAACATAGACAACACGTTAGCCTAATTGGTAGTGACCTTGCTTACGAAGCTAGCGGTCCCGGGTTCAAATCCCGATAAGGGTAGATATTTGTGATGAGCACAAGTATTTGTTATTGACTCTTGAATGTTTTCTTTGTATTTAAGTATATATTTCACTATATAAGTAAGTTTATCGTTGTATAGTACCCATTTTACAAGCACAAGCCTATGGGACACAACAATATAAATACTTATGTAGAGAAATAAATACATAGAAAATATCAAACACTCAGAAACAAATACTCGCGCTCAACTCAAAAATATTTTGCCCATGCCGGAAATTAAACCCGGGACCGCTAGCTTCGTCGAGTTGGATTGTCTACTGTGTGCTAGACATTTAATAGTTTCCCCCACCCAGGAACACTATAGACGGAAGACCACTAACCTTGCAGGATGCTTTGGGCAGTAGTCAATACATTAACGTTGAGTCAAGACTTAAAAGCCTTCCGCGTTTGTGCTGCTGCTCTTGCGCTCTTTGTTTCGTTCGATATTTGAATCTATCTGACTTTATTCAAAACTCAAAGGTCTTAAAAAACCTAATCGCCGTGGATGTTGTGGCTTATGAACCCACTGCTGAATGGAGGGAGGTATTTTTCAAAAAAGCGCCGTTTTCTCGTCTGGAGACACTAATCCACCTCATCCCTGCGGTCCTGGTGCCTTTTGTCGCCCAACGCATGTGTCCAGTTCGAGGTCGCCTCTCTGACACCTCTCTGTTCCACCAGCCATTCCCCATTTTCGCCAACTTAGGTCATGTTTCCTACTCCCATATTTTGTGAGTAAAAAAAATAGGGAACATATTTCTAGAAGGGAACCCCGACCCACTAAGGAACTGTGTGTCACAGTGATATTTTGTTTCATAATTCTTACGCCAATGTAACTTCTATGGTGGGTTTGAGTTAAATTTTGTCAGTGGTATGAACAAGCGAAAAGCGAACCGAGCGAGCGATCAACTACTAATACAAATATGTGTCTCTTTTATTCAACAACCTAGTGGAGAGTTCTCGCCGACAGTGTGAATAACTAGCGACCTACATATACTATGGATACGGGATCCATATCTTGTGTTCATTTTCTCGCCGGCGGTGGGACAAGTGCCTGAGGTCAGTTTAATGTTTGTATTTTAGTGACAAAGAGCCGATCTACTCCGTGGAGCAGGACGTGATGGGCGAGTGCCGGCGGCTGGTGTGCTCGGTGCTGCCGCGCTTCGAGGTGGAGTTCTCCGCCGACAACCCTGTGCTGCTCGACCAGCGCGTGGCGGCGCGGTTATAGGGACTACTCACGGGGATGCATCCTTCATTCTCCTGTGACACAGATTGGACCGAAGAACATTTCTCACAGCATTGGGTCGGTTATATGAACGTTCTAGCTGAACAACGGCTCTAATCCAAACTTCTCTAGACCATCCTGCTATATATTGCCCTGTTATGCCAAGCAGCATCTCAAATAAAACTCCTGTAGCAATAACACCGTCATTATTAAACTTTTCAACGCCATTGACGGATATTTCCGTCATGGTTGACGGCGCAAAATAGACCTGAGTATCTATGAGGCAAAGTTGACATTCGCTCTGGTTTTGTATTTGACATCGCGTTGAAAAGGTTAAAAGGAGAGGATTGAATCTACTTTATCAGTTGAATCAGCAGGGCAGTATGGACTAAAGAAGACTGGAATCAAGCCCTGTTCATTTGCATCCATTTACATAGCTCAGACCTGTACAATTAAATCTTTTAGTATATTGAGATGTCTCATATTAAGTAGTGTTTGTTACACGATTTTGTAAGCTTGATTGGCGCTAACTTTTAGGATAACTGGTCACATTAGAGTTAGCATGTTTTTTTAATGCAAAGAGTCGAAAGTTGTCGAAATACAAGTAATGCTTTCGCCTTAGAAGGTATGATTTTATTGCAAAAGCGTTGTTATTTTAGATAAATGGCGTGACTCGATAAATTGCTGTTATTGAGGAATATGTATCAAGAATCACAAATTGTAGTAGCCAGGGAAACCACAGAATATGTTCGCAAGGGATTTTAGTGACTTGAAAATGTTTATAACTAATTAGTAATTATTATTTTTAACGAAACGGCCGTCCTTTTTGTCAAATAAGGAAGAGCTAACATTACCAATACGGTATGTCAAAACACAATTATGATTTACGTCAATCGCTTAGAGTCTACTTATATCCTAATTTTTCTCACCGCTCGAAGTTATTGATGGCATTAGAATTTGATTTCGACATTTCTCTATCTTCTCACATTATTGCTAGGACGTACAATTCGGGGCTATTCCTACTTGTCTTGTTCGCACTGCGAACTAGTGACTTTTTATTTCAGTTTTCCGCACTGCGAACAGATGGGAAGATAAATTCTCAATAGTCCGCACCATCACCATTGAGTACAAACAAGTGGGACTCTGGGGGTACGAAATTGTGACAATTTATTTTCCAATCTGTTCGAAGTACGGAAATTACGCCGTGTTATACATAATTTAAAATAATGTAAAGCATAATGACTGTAGAGTGGGTAAAAGATTGCGTTTTATTTGCCAAATTTGTTGTGATATTTTGTTTAGTTATAACATTATTATATAAACCGGGGGCGGGAATGGTTACCTAGGAATGTTCAAATTCACAAGCGAAATAGTTTATTTAATTAGTGTTTTTTGGTAGTTTGTTTTTATTGGTAGGTTTTATTGATTTGACATCGAAATTATTGTTTTTATTTAAGGGTATAATAAGGTTGAATGATATATACACGGACAAGAACTTCATCAACTTACGGACAACTTTCGAACAGATGGCGAAGTGTTTAGTCTGGTTGGTAGTGACTCTGCCTACGAAGCTATCGGTCCTGGGTTCTGGGTTTTTTTGATGAGCGCGAGTATTTGCTCCTTAGTCTTGAATGTTTTTTATGTATGTATTTTTCTATATGTACATTTATAGTTGTCTAGTACATACCCATAGTATATACAAGTCTAGAGCTTAATTTGGGCCTAGGTCAATTTGTGTGAGATTGTCCGCTGATCTTTTTATTTATTTATTTAGATTGGTGCAGTTCAGTCCGTCAGTATATAAATGAAGTAATTTAAAGCTAACGAAAGCTTTTTTTTATCTAAGCCATACATAGAGTTCAAGTCGTCGAATTAATTTAGTTAATTATTATAACTATAAGTTATTTTTAAATGGGGCACTGTAGGACACGTGATAATCACACAGTTTTGTTGTATTTGATAAGACGTCGCGCGACGTTTATTTATATTGTGACGTACTAAATTCATTCCAAAATTCTGGGTCCTCGTTAAAATGATGCAAGTCTTCTAAAGATCAAGTTAAATAGGGTTCGTTTGGTATACTTACTCCGTTTATGTAAATACCATTTTTTATTACGAGTTAAGTCTGCTTATATACCTCTTTTCACTTGGACTCCAGTATTGTGCATCCCATGATTGGATGGTTAAATTTTGCCTAATTAGTCTCCTAATTTTACCAGTATTCGTGATATGTATTTTTATTATCTCACATCAGAATGTGAATTAAGTATTATTAGACAAATTTTGATGTTCGATATTCAAAATAGTTTCGAGAAAGAAGCCATTAACTATAAACAAAAGTATTAGGTTTTAATTTGGAATACGTAAGAGTTCACGCTATTATTTATTGATACGCTGTTACGTATGTTGCTGTAACTAGTCATATGGATATTTCCCTGTATTTAGTCAGACTTTGTTTTGTATTGAGTATGTTGTTAATTTATTACTGAATAAACTATTATTTAAGAATTTCATTTTGTTTCTGAAGGCACTACAGCGGGAGGAGCAATTATAACCTCTATCTATTTAGAACTGGCAAGTGCGAGTCAGAATCTCGCACCGAGGGTTTCGTACCATCACACAAACCCTAATTCAATAAGTAGAAAACGATGGGTACGGTTACTGGTTCAAAAGAAAAATACCAAACTATCAATTCATCTCGGTTCATCCTCTGCATCATCTAAAAAGAGGTCCAATTATACCCCCGAACGAAATAATAAAAGAACAAGATTTATACGCGTTAAAATTATATTAACATATACACAAGTACATTATATACCTATAAACAAAATAACTTAATATTAAAAGAGGAATGAAAATAACATGAAATTATATACTCGTAATAACAAGATCGACTAATATTAGCAGATTTACACTATTTAATTACATAATAAAAAGGCCGATTAATGAAATCACAGCTGTTGCAAAATGGCCGACAGTCAGTTAGCGGTATAATCGATATACTATTACTGGTGTCTAAAACAATTGAATGATCTGACAAGTGTTCGTAAGGTTGTGCCAATTAATAGCACAGTTACAATAAACGCGTTTGCGTAAAGAGCCTTCATTCCCCATTTCATAAGGCTTTGATGCGGTCTACTTAGCAATGATCAGTGACATGATCAACGTTTTATGCGATTTTGAACTTAAAAACAACAAATCTAATAGTCTAATCCCTATTCGTCGTCTATAAATCGTCAATAACCTGGCTAGTTAAGAAAATGTAATTTAGTTACTAGCCACCAATTTTATATACTGACACCGTTAGTAAAGAAAGTTTAACGGTACTCCGAATAATATTTCTACATTTAGGTATTCTATTTTTATCACAGAAATATCAGCGAATCCTTTTCTTTCAACTTATTATTGCAGTGGCCAGTTACTGGCCGTGGCTGACAATAGACAATTTACCCTATGTTTTCTTCACCAATCCCAATGAACCAATAAACCATAGACATTCATCATTCGTTGAATTAAACGTCTAAAATAGTTCTAAATTTGAAATTGACGTTTGTCGCGCCATTTTGCGGCAGGCGACAGGTGCAAGCAATGCAAGTGTGCGACTCCGTCCTGAGCTGGGTCCACATTAGTGTCATTTCGTCGTATCATATCTAGTGTGGACGCAAAAACAGCGCGACCATGCGGCGCGCCGTATCATACGCTCGGTATCGATGTAGATACGCGTTTATTTTATACTCGGCAAACTCGCTATCGGATACGCGTATCAAGACCGGTAAGTACGGACATGTTTCGATACTGTATCACGCTACGAAGTTATGATTTGATACGCAAGATGGGTTAAACGAAAGTGGAACAAAGGCCTAGATTTGTATCACATAGCTAAATAACATTTGTAGTACATGACATGTTACTTCTTAACAATTTTGAGATCGGTTCTCACTGGAGAAAATAGACACCTTTTTAAACAAACTCGCACAACCGACACTTGCCATTGTGATTGTAACTGCGCTGAGGCGCGACGCGTTCGGTGGAAATTGTTATATTACGACGATTCAGCTGTATGTATACGTGTTGGCCAGTTGCACAAAGGTTCATTCAATTTAATGGCAGCTTGGGCCGCGTGCTGTCCTTGACCATCTTATCCATTAACCACCTGCCAAGCAACAGTGTTCGCATTGTGGTGTTCCGGTGTCGGGATAAGACAACCGGTGAAATTACTAGCATAGAGGCATTCCATCTTAGTCCTCAGGGTTGGCAACGCATTTGGGTCTTGAGAATTCAAATGTCTATGGGTCTCAGATTCCACTTACCATCAGGTGGCCTGAGTGCTCGTGTGCCTTCTTCTTAACATAAAAAAACCTTGTAAAGTTTTTATTTTCGGCGAATCAGTGAGAGTGACCTACCCAATGGAAGTTAATCGCCATATACATTTTCCCGGTGACAATACGTTAAGGTTTAAAGTAAAAGTTCGTGATAAAACGCGTATTGCGGCCATTATGAAGCACTTTTGCCGTATAGCCTATGGATATCCTATCATCGCAAGATCGCGCGAATATTCGTACGAACGCGCGATCAACCCTACTTATCTCCAATAGGTGTCCCAATTGGCATTCGCGTTCTATTAAGACTACACCACACACTCGCATACTCTTGACGAATCCCGACACCCTAATACATATATCGGTCCAACAGCTCAAGAGATATAGTTGACCTTCCTGTACATACGTCAAGTAAAGATGAGAATACAAATTTGCTAACACTACGGTAGAAAACGACAATAATACAATAATTATCATAAAGCGAATGGAATCGCATTTATTCTTTGAACTTAACGAACAAGTAAATAATGCTCTAAGACTATTTTCACTAAGAGATTGTAAAAAATTATAGGATATGCTCGCCTTCACGCTCCTTTAAATTGTAAGTGTCTCGCTGTTCAAAAATACCCTCTATAATGATTATTTTATGATATTATTTTCAACAGTCATTAACCGGACAGTGTGCCACGTAAGGTTGACTTTAGTTTTCACATCAGAAAACAAGTAGCTCGTTAAGGTGAGTCTGTCCATTGGAAGGATCGACGTAAGCGACTTTTTCAAAATTTAAAGACCACTTTTATTTGACTGACTGTACAGTGAAAACCAACGAAACACACGTCTCCCACGCTACCCACAGTATGACCGGCTTTCCATTCCACATTATGGAAGGAAACTAAACGGTAGGCGAAGAAAAAGACCACCAATAGCAAAGCTGCAGTTTGCGAGGCTAAGAAAAAGAAAATAAGTTAATTGTATAAGTGGATTTTTTATTGCTTATCGTTAAGCTTCCCCGTAATGGTTTTGTTTTGAACCAGCCTAAGCTCCGCGTACATTTTTGCAACAGTGCACCGTGTCCGGTACAGGCCAAAGACATACGCGCTGTACAGGGCTGAGATTCAATAAAATAAAAACGACATTGCCTTTGACGTGTTTCCGTATTATCAACGTTTTGATAACTCTTATTTACTTGACAGTAATGGCGGCCGAGTTATCGATTTAACCTTGTGGAATAGAGGCAGTTAATCTGTAAAACCATATTACTTTTGACATGTTATTTAACGTGTTACATAAATAAGAGCGATCGTAACGTTCACCATACGATAACAATATGTTAAGAGCAATAGTCATGGTTTTATCCAGTATAAAAGATAGAGGTGATACGTACTAGGCAAAATGCGTACTGAGTCTTCCAAGTACGCGTACACAAAAATACCCTTCCGTACCCCTCGGCCGTACAACTGGTGATACTTTGACCAATTGGGTTATCCCAAAAAAAAATACCACTAGTTTTTAATTTTTTTTTCGATAATTTAGACTAATTGAAGACACTAATTTCACGGTTTTTGCATTTAAACCAATATATTAATTAATTTTAATTTTTAAAGAAAATGATTTTATGACGTCACTACAAGCTGGTTTGTTTGAGAAATGCTTTAAAACTACTGAATTCGTTTGAGTATGCGTTTCTGTCAGATCACGTAAAATGTCAATGTCAAGTCATGTCAATATAGGTAAACTAAAGTATTAATGGTATTGTGAACGTTATATTCTTATACCTAAATCATACTTACATTAGAGCTTTAGCTCCACGTATTTCAGTTACGTTGTGCTTGGAGCTGTCTCCCAAGTATGTCAATATCCTGACTACTATATCCACTTTGGGTAGATTAGTGGAATCAGCCCTTACAAAGTTTAATAAATGTACAGCGTTGGTCGTCATTATAAGCAAGAATATCGGTATCCAAGATCTGGCGATGGTCAATATGTGTAGCAGGATCGTCAGATTCCGTAGAATTTGAAGCAATGTTGTTAAAATACAGAAAATCAGAAAACGAGTAGTTATATGTTGCACACCAAACAAACCGAAATTTTATTTTTAGTCAGTTGAGTTTGACAATTTCACCCACAGACTAGCCTACGGGCGGAGGTTCCAAAACGGACTTGTATTTTAATCATACCATTTTTTTAAGATTTGACCTTGTCATGTTTATATACAGTTAAAAAGTGTCTTAATTTTAATAAGCGTTAAAATAAAACAGAAATAAATAAGACAAAATGCGATATACATTATTTATTTATTACTGCATTCCGGACTCATATTATATGCAGTACTATGGTTGATCACAGATTAGACACAACTTACCAATGAAGATCGTGACGTCACTAAATTACAGGTCAAATAATGTCAAATGATAAATTAGAAATAACTATTTAATACTAATTTTGTAAAATAATCTGATAACAGGGAATGGTTCTACAACCCTTTTTCTCGAAATGGTTTTTGAATCACTATACATTACAAAATTATGGGATAACCCAATTATTACTATTAAAATCAAATTTAACGTTGTCGACGGAACTCTGCTGTCGCAGAGCTCCTATTTCTGGGTAGTTTGGCCCTCCGGGCCTGCTGAAGAACTAACATAACCTAAACCTACCTCATATTTATGAAACAAATTTTGGGTCAGTGGTAAGGTTTAGGGGTACGGTGGGTCTGCACCCAAAAATACTAGTGCCAAAGACTAGCGCCACGAGTACTTACGAGTACCTACGTAATTCAATTAGTAAAACGGGCCATTTTAGTATGCGTCTGTCTTGGCGCCGGTCGCTGAGTTGACCCGAGCCCTTCCGAAATAATCCGAAGTTAAGCGAGTTGCGCGCACGACTGGACGTTGAAAGTAGCCGTACTCCTAAATACTCGTACGCTAAAATGCGGCCGCGCGTCTGATTTCGTACGTACGAGTAACTGATAAGACCTATTCCAGTAAATACGTCTCACCTCTAATAAAAGAGCCCTACAATAAGATTGGAATTCTGTGTGATATCTATCGTTCCCGAGTCTTCTTACGGGAGTAATAGATAAAAATAACAATGAAACATTTATATACAACAAAGATAAATAATTATTGATTAAATTTAATTATAGTGTTCCCGATCCACGAAGGCGCAACGTAGCGCGATTGAAACCACTATATTACGCCATTAGAAAAATAATGTCGAACGCCCTGTGTAAATTTAGGGGCTAAAAATTCAAGTCCATGACGTAACTTTTTTATAGAATAGCGAGATTTTTGTGGATCTCAACGTTGAGCAATAAATATAAGTGTAGAAAAACAATAACCAATACTAGACATTTACAAATATAAATAACCTAGTGACATATACTCTAAACAAATCTACGTCTTGTTTTATTTAATTCAATATCACTTCATTGAGCCCCGATGGTGGCCGACGCTGCAGTGAATACTCAAACTACATCGTATTATGATTTGATGGATAAGTATCGATGGGTATTGAAGCTAACTGGATATTTTGGGAACCCCTCAGGGAGGCAAGGTGGCCGATTGAACAATATCCGGCTTTAACTGTCGATTTATTTTATTAACTGATTATAAAAAAGGATAAGCTATCTATGGAATCTTCAAGCCAGGTATAGTGCTTCAAACCCCGACGGCGGGCAAAACACAGTTGCATCAATAGACTTTAGACAAATTAAGACGTTTTCGGACAGAAATGCATTCGAATTTAGTATACTGTGCCCGACAATTGTGTCTTTACTGTCCGTGGACGTGTTAAAATGTTAAGCCGGCTGGAACCATACGTTAATTATCGCCACGTGTCATTAGTTTTATCACGTCGAGAAATGTACAACGCATTTTTTTGTACATTAAAATACTATAGGTACGGACTTATCCGACGAAATACAATATCCTTTGGTCATTCACTACATCTATACAGTACTCCCAGCTCATTAATGTCTCACTCGCACTCGCCTCTGACAGTATATTTGTCTCTGGTGTTTCATAGAAAAACGAAGGGTGTCGAGACATTAAGGAAATAGAAGCACTGTACATGATTCTAACACATTAGATAATCCCCAGTTCCGTCGACCGATTCGTAGATAGATAAACATCTTTACTCGTCTCATACTTCTTCGTACTGATTTACTGCATTCTAATTTGTTCACTATTCGAATTATATATGTCTTAAATTGACGCATTCTTGCCTCTATTAGATATATATTTCATTATCTATATTACAAATTGATTGATATTAAAACGGGGTTATAACTCATAAATGCTCAGTTGACCAAACATTACTTAAATGTAACATCGCCTTAAGTCACGTGCTGACACTTTTTACAGTCGCCATCAGATATATCAGAGCGAACAAGGTGCTCACAAATATATGAACACGACTCTATTGTCAAGGCGTTAGAGTACAGATATATTTGATGGCGACTGTACCTAGGCGAATTCGAAAGTGACCACCCTAATCGGATATTAGTGATAATCAACGATCGTGTTAACAGTCCTACGAATGGATCGTAGGTACCCTCAGATTATAGAAATATGGAAAGAACATGGAAGTGGAACTTTCCCAGTATTATGGAGAGTCAAAACTTTAGGTCCAGGCAGTGAACGGGATGGAGATATATAAATAATATAGCGGTGTTCCTGTCACTGCTTAGACAGCTGTTAAATTTGACACTTCATGATAAGGCCGTAGAGAACCTAGGCAAGTTGCTTTGTATCAGCCAAGAAAGGCCCTTAGGTACCACTTTTGAACCTTAACTTCATACAAATAGAGTCTAAAAGTGGTTATGGAGTTTCTTGGTCAACTAACTATACAAAAGCTAGGGACTGTAGAGATCTGCCAAAGACAGATGAACACACGACAATCCTATAGACATTATTTTATACAATTCTATACAGATTCTCTGGAATTTTGAAACGCGTGCCAATTATCACTACGTTCCACGAAATTCACTTTGCACCAATCAAAACCTCATGAAATATTTCCCTTGTTTCTATAATCTGTAACTAACACGCTGTACGCCTCAAATTCATATTTCATCCACAAAACAACGCATACAGCGACGAGCGACATACAAAGTCGCAAACAGATTCTTAACTCACTTCACTCACAAATCAGACTTTAACAATTTGGTTTAAGCTCGGCTCAGCGGTGTTTGAGGGTCGTGTTGATGAACACGGAGCGGATCTCCATGGGGCACAGCGTGACAGCTCCGCCGGGGATCTTGTCGCGGAGGGTGACAAATGTCAGCGAGCTGTCGTACACTTGGTCGGACGGCACGTCTAGTAGATCCGATACGACGACCTAAGGAACAGGCAGTTACCATGGTCACGGGTCAAATGTGTGTTTGCCACTGCACTAGGGCTCTATACTGCTGGGTTAAATCATATTGCTTTTGACATCTTATAGTATTGTTATGAACGCTCTTATTTACAAGACAATAATGGCGCCGTGTTAACAACAATACGATAACGCGTCAAAATCAATATGGTTTTACCCACTTAACATAGTGTTAAATCACCGCTTCTTTAGTATGACCGTGGATTCACGTCAATCCGTTATACTGCCGGAGCGAGGATCCGCGTTTAAACGACTCCGTGCGATTTTTTTAATTTATTCATACTCTTCATAGAGCAATTACATCGGGATTTGCTTGAATCTTTAACCTTCGTGTAGTCAACATAACAGACAAAGATGGCCACATTTTCCGTTAATTTAGTTAGAGACTCACAGGTCAATTGTTATTAAGTATGTCATAAACGCGATAAGCTGTGTATTGTACAACAAGAAACCTCTATTTGATTTAAAGACAATAAGAACTTAAGTTTATAAGAAATCACAATTATAGTAAAGAGGGCGCCACTGGACGTTCGGTGCTGTCTATAAAATCCTCTGTTTTATCCTAATATAAAGCATGAATAAATATAGATATAAATAAAGCGTTTTGGCAAAAGTTGTTGAAAATAATAAAATTAATCGAAGACGTTATTGCATGAAGGGGGTATATATTGAGGACTTTTCGAGTAAAAACCTATGTGATAAAAATACGTGACATACCCCCTCCATCCCACTTATGTTTTTAAATAACGGCCTCACTCAGAGACGTCAATTAAATTTATGTTTGTTAAATGACAAAGAAAACTATTTCTAGGGCAAAGAAAGTGACAGCAGCAACTTTAATCACATCATAAAATTAATTGACGTCTCCGAATACGGCAGTTAGGTAGGTTACAACATTTAAGTTGGTATCTCACCACTCCGTCGCTGAGCGGGTACCACTGGGCGACGTCGCGGCCGCCGTAGCAGCTGTCGAGGTGCACGCGCTGGAACGTCATGCCGATGCCCGGGATGGTGTCGCCGCGCGCCGTCTGACCACAAATACCATCAGGTCAAGCTTACACAAACAACAAACTATAATACAAGTTCGTGATGGATAATTGACATACATACATAACATCACGCCTCCAATGTACGGTCAACATCGAAAGCAGGCACACTCTTTTTTACCATGTCGCTTTACAGCCACGTAAGCAACGTCAAACAAGATTGTTAAATATGTTAAAGCGATAGAGTACAAGAGCGAGTATTAACTTTTGACGTGTGTATGTATGAATAATAGGTTGATACACTCTCATAGCGTTGCCTGACCATTCTTAGAGTCACGTTTATTCACAAACAGATGCTAAAAAGTAAAGGTAGTTAAAATTGTATTACTTAATTACATTTATACTATCGCCGACGATCTGATAAAGGTTGCGGGAAACCGCTGGATGACAGCAGCAGAGGACTGGTGGTTGTAGAAAACCTTGGGGAAGGCTCTTGTCCGGCAGTGGACGTCTTGCGGCTGATAATGACGATGATTATGATGACTATCGCACGTAATATCTATCGACACGGTTGGCTGCAACTATACGTGCCCCACACTTCAACGACGTCATATGCCGCAACCGCGCTGAGCGTCCCCGGCACGAAAATCCGATGACGTCATTTGCCGGCTTTAGCGTTGAAAAGGATAATACCAATAATAAAAAAAGCAATTTTAATAGTGACATTAATGTATGAAAGAGTTTTTTGCATAGTTCAGTCGTTACTCTGACGGCGTAATGATGAGCCAGTTGTTGATTAGATTACCTCGGCTGAGACGTGCGCGGCGGCGGCGGCCAGCACGAGGTCGGCGCGGGCGCGGCGCGCGCGCGAGTACTGCGCGGGGCGCGCGGCGGCGTGCGGCGCGTGGAACATGCTCACGAGCGGCTGCAGCAACGTCTGCTGCGCCACGTGCGCGCCCAGGCTCAGCTGCCCGCTGGGGTGATCGGCCGGTGGCTTTGTCTACAATTTATACAACTTTAGGCGAGAACCAGATTGATTCGGACCTTTTGAACGTTCTTGTCGGCTACAGTCTTCTTCTTCTTTCTTTGCCCCCGCGGCGACTTGAACAGCTACTACCGCGGGGATATGGCGTTTCCACGTGAAGTGATTTCGCCAGTGTCAAGTAAGTATATATAATTATAAATCAATATAGCAATAAAACACAATCCAATCTTCTCTAGGAAGATTGGGGGCAACGTTGTACGGTGATTAGTAGGTCAGAGGTCAAGATAGTTTTAACCTCTGCACCACTGCGAGTCCACTTGAAACGAGAAGAAAGATGCCAGATACACGAAATAAGTCCAAGTCTTCAATCACTGTGCGACACAAAGGCATAAAAAGTACAAATCACTATCAGAAAAGAACTTTGAACACCTAATTACCCAAAAATTAAAGTCCAAAACAAATCACACGTCCGCCATCTTTTAACGTTGTAAATGGCCCCCGGCTACAGTCTAATTGACCTAAGTGTCTTTGAGACAGGTTGACATTAGCTATGGTTTCTAGCCGCTCAAAAAGTTAAGTATGGTTTTTGAAAATTGTTGAATGCAACTATTTTAATTCAAAAACTGACGACTAAATTCAGGAGAAATGTATCAGTGTACACTAATATTATAAAGAGGAAAGATTTGTATTTTTTATATGTACGTTACTTGGATAAGAGCCCCCTCAAATATTTATTTTATTTAAATTAAAACTACTATTTTTAAAGTGAATATACAACAAAATATTCTGTGAATATTTCAAGCGACCTCTTGCCGTTATTAATATCAAGCAAACAACGGCAAACGTTTGTTGTATGGGATATAACAAACGTTTGCCCTTAAATATTTATTTTATTCTGTGTTTAGTATTTGTTGTTACAGCGGCAACAGAAATACATTATCTGTAAAAATTTGAAGTGTCTAGCTATCACGGTTCACGAGACAAAGCCTGGTATCAGACAGACGGACAGTGGAGTCTTAGCAATAGGGTCCCGTTTTTACCCTTAGGGTACCCTAACAACACATGGCTAAGTAACCTGGCAGGTTGCGTCGGCCTTCTCGACGATGAGCCGGAAGGTGTGGCGCGTGCGCACGTTGTCGAGCACGCCCTGGTTCATGCCGCGGTTGTCGTCCTTGTTCAGCCGCCGGTCCTGCATCACCTGCGGAACGGACAGACATCATTCGCCAATTGAAAGAAAGAAAGAAACAAAAACAGTTTATTGATAAGAACATAAGTAATTCAATTGGTGGAATGTTACACCGCTAAGGATCCCACTCAGCATGTACAGCACTAAAATGTGTTTACGGTGTAGACAAAAAAGTTTTAATCGTGATTAACATGATTAATATGAAAGTGTGTTTGTTTGTTCCGTGTTCACGGCTAACGGTTAATCGGGTTGTACACCGTTTTACAGAAACTCATTTCATAGAATGTATCACTTCGCAGAATTTTCATTTCATAGAAAGCTAATTCTGCTGTAACCTTACTGTTCTTAGATTATTTTTTGATGGACACAGGTCTAACCTAACCTAACCTACGTAACTCATGCTTAAGATAATCAAAAACATTAAGGATTTAGCAGAAATTAGCTTTCTATGAAATTAAAATTCTGCGACGTGATACGTTTTATAAAGTGAGTTGCTATAAAACAAGGCGACACCCGTTTCATTGATTAATGTGATGTGTAATACAGAGCCTATTTATTATTAATGATCCTATCCTTCCTAAATAATCCTTAAGTAGCCGGTGGTCCGTGGGAGTATTATATACTTGTATAGTATGAACTCGGGGACAATCGCAAGTTGGTGTCCCATCACTACTAAATTAAAGTTGTTTTAAGGGCCCCTGCGTGTCAGCTTCAGCTCCATGTACGATACGTTTTTGTGAAATGGTTGTGAAACGTACTTTTTTTGGTCAAATGTAGGGACCCCAAATTTGTAAAGGTGGGTACGAATTAGAGCAGCCTCGGGTTAATGTACGCACGGCTCAGATATTTTGCTCAAATTAGTACGCGCTCACACGAGCGGCGCGCGGCGAGCCGCCGAGAGTCGGTCTTTTGACCGTGCTCAAAGGCGCCACAGTGTGGGTGCCTCACGCAATTTGGACGTGTATGCGAGCGTGCCGCGGGCAGAACGACCAGTTCTAACTTGTGTGTGAGCGAGGCGCGTACGAATTGGACAAAGTTGCTAAGCCGTTCCACCACCGAGGCAATTTCTTCTTCTTTTTGTTAATAATTCGGTGAATTATGATAAACGCAGCCGCGGCTATCATCGTGTCCGACGCCATTTTGAAATGTCGGCTCGCGGAGAGCACTCCGCCTCACCCGCGCATGTTTAGTGCATTAATTTGGGTCGGGTCGCAGCTCGCCGCGCGGGGCTCGCATGCCTCAGGCTGAGCCGCTCAGCTTCGTACCCAGCTCAGTACTAACCTCGATCTGTCCGGGGGCCAGCGCGGCCATGCCGAGCGGCGTGGAGGTGAGCAGCGTGAGGCGCGCGGCGCGGTCCTGGATGTAGGCGGCGGCCGGCAGCGGGTAGAAGTTCGCCTGCAGCGGCAGCTTCTCGAAGTACCGCCGCCGGATCATCTGTAAGGTTGCTGTTTGTTGTACATTTTTTACAGATTTACTTGAAGAATTTATTTTTAACCTTGTGTGGCCCACCATATCACAAAAAGGGAGATTATTGTAAAAAATCCGAGCCAGAAACCAATTAAAAAAAGGTTTTTTTAAATTGGTTTCTTTTGCTCGACTTGTACAGATAACATTGTAACATCACTAGTCTGTCAGAAACGTCAAATGCTCCCTAAATGCCACGAGTCGCCGATGTTTACTTATAGTATTTCGTTCACTGGCTGGAAATAGGGCATCCGATCTAATTCTGAGATCCCTCGTTCTCCAGTCCCGCAATGAGCGGGATTACCTGTACAGGATCCGCGGGATTTGCGGGATTTGCGGGATTAACATGTAGTAAACAAACGTCCTCCCGTAGGCTATCTAGCCATAGTATCGCACATTCGAAATCTAGATGAGACATTAGACACTTTATTTTAACAGTAAAAAACTTAACGAAAAGTTAGTTGTTGATTGATATATTGATACATTGTTTTTGGTTGATATTTATTTCATAGTTATTATTTTAACATATAAATACCTATTTGACCTGTGTGGTTGCCGGGTTAGAATAATGCTCCGTGTCTTCCTGAGGATATCATAAGAGGCGACTAAGGGAATAAAGGCTTGTAGTACTGTTAGGCGATGGGCTTGCAACCTGTCACTAATACACTGGTAAACATCATAGCCTGATTGTGCAAAATGTGGTTACAGAATTATCAACAAGTTTAGAGTGGTTATATTCTGTAGCTCTGCCTACCCCACTCTGGAAATGAAGACATGACGCTATGAATGTATATAAATACCTATATAAACATCCCCAGAGGCCGGAATTTTCGTAGCACTTTTGAGCTGTCATAGGGACCTCGTTTATCGACTTCCCATGTATATACATGGGAATATACATATGAATATATGTGTATATCGATAAATATATAATAAACAACATGCAGTCTTACCGCGAATGAGCGATCTCTTCGAGACAAGATAAAATTATGACTATCTATTTCTTTTATAGATAAACTAATGATGACACATTTATTAGCACTAAAACTGACTTTGAAAATGAAATGAATAAATGTTAAAACACTGAACTGAACTGATTAAATGTTGAATTGTTAACTATTAACTTTTCATTGCAAATCTCTATTTAACATTTTCAACCACTCAAAAGTTATATAAAAGAGATCGCTCTTTGGCGATAAGACCGCCTGTTGTTTACCTTTACTTTTAATCTTCATTGATACGTTGTGTTGTGTTCTATAATGTATCGATAAAATTATGTATGTCGGAAGTCGCTAAACGAAAAGTCCCTATGACACATAAAAATTGCTACGAAAATTCCGGGCTCTGCATATCACTCCCGAGATCCCGCTTTAGTAAGTAAGTAATTAGTAATTAAGTTTTTTTATCATAAAGGTTTAACAAAAAAACTATAACTATGATACAAAAGCAAAGCTTTACGAAGAACTATTTTAGTCTAAGAGTTTAATTCTCCTGCTCGCTCCACTCGTGGTTATGTCGCACTTTAAATTTAATACAAAATTGATAAATTATAAGGAACGGTGTACCGCACACTAAATTCGCCGTTTCATCCCATTCTGAAGAATAAAGTAGTTTTTCCCCGCTTTGGAAAAAACTTTAAAGCATCAAGGCAAGTAAACATTCGTAACCCACCTGCATGCCATTCAGGTCCGTGTAGAAGGTGTCCTGGTTGTCGATCTCGGTGGAGAAGCGCATGGCCAGCTCCAGGTCGACCGCCGCTGGGTCCAGCAGGAACGAGTTGCAGATCTCCACGGCCGTGATGGGCAACTTCGGGTTGTCAAACACCGAGACCTGAGAGCCACACGGTTGTTATTTAATACACGAATACTAATAACAATTATTGCAGTCAACATTTTTCGTTTGAAGTTTTTGAAAACTGTAGGTATTATAAATAATAAAAAAATAAATATGAGGGGACTATCTCACACAAATTGGCCTAGTCCCAAACTAAGCTCTAGGCTTGTACTATGGGTACTAGACATCAATAAACATACTTATATAGAGAAATACATACTTAAATACATAGAAAACATCAAAGAATCGGGAACAAATATTCGCGCTCATCACACAAATATCTGCCTTTACCGGGATTTGAACCCAGGACCGCTGGCTTCGGAGGCAGGGTCACTCCCAACTAGACCACCGTGTCGTCGATTACATTGTACACTTCCGAGCTATCTAAGTTTGAAGACTTAAACGTATCAGGAAGTTTGTTTAAAATCAATAAAAAAACGTAACCGAACAGACAAACGAACTTTCAGCCAAGATAACCTCGTGAGACCCGCTGTGTCACAGCAAGTACATAATCAAGGCGATTTAGTTTAAACTCTATTTTAATAACCATTAAGTTAACTTTTATTTGTCTCAACCTTGAACATAGCATTTTAGAGCAAAGGTAACATTTGCTTGCTACTTCTAGCAAAAACCTCATACAAAATCTTCATTCATATAAGCACTTACAAAAATCTCTGTTTTTAGTATGGTTAAGAGAGCTAATTATAATAGAAACTCGAAAGCTGGTTTAAGGGCCAGATACAGAAAGCAGTACTCCTCGACACGGCACGTATTGTGAGCAGGTTCCTCTCTCGGCAGTCCTAACCACCAATAGCTTGAGCCCTGCCCCGCTGCCGGCGGCACCCGTATTTGTATTAGTAGTATTAGTACTGTTATTTTACTTTTATATTTCTTACACAATAATGAAAAAATATCTAAAACAGAAACTAGTAAACTTTTTACCACGTTCTTAATTTTTGGACCACAAAATCGCACTATCATCTAGTTTTGAGTTATGTTTTTAATGTTAAGTCTGTAGATCACGGGGTTTTATTTTAAAATCCATAGCAACTCTTATATTGTTTAAGGTAAGGCATTGTATTAGTCACCGCCAGCACGATCTCGGCGGAGTTGGCCCCGCTGAGTCCGCTGTAGAGCGTGGCCTTGAACGGCCCCTCGGTGATCACGATCTCGGGGAAGGCGTCGGTCTTGAGCTCGACGGCCGCCTGCGACGGGATGAACAGGTACGCGCCGCTGTTGTTGTCCACCGCCTGCATCGAGTCGTACCTGGAATTCAAATTAAAAATCATAATGCAGGCAGGCACTTTAATTTGCCAGACTTAAAAAAAACATACATAAATCACGCCTGTTTCTCAGAGGGGTAGGCAGAGACCACTTCTTTCCACCTGCTACGATCCTGACAAAGCTCTTTCGCTTCTTCCACATCCATACATCGAGTCATGCATGCACGCCGGTTTCGGGTACTTAAGATTCGACCCTTTTCCAGTATTTCCCCGATTTGATTCAAAAAAGTACGCCTAGGGCGCCCCCTTTCCGACCCTTTCACTCACTTTAGCACTGTATAAAAAAATACTACCGAATTATTTTCAAGATTTCATAAATTGAAATAATTTTACATTAGTATCTCTATTGCATTATTGAACCAGTCACCGTTCTGTGGGCGGGCCACATAGTTCACAGAACAGATGACCAATGGGTTCGAAGAGTTCTCGAGTGGTACTGGAAGACGCAGCGTGGGCAGATCCAACAAGGTGGACCGACGACGTGGCGAATGGCAACCCATTATTTTTTCATATTTCAGTTCATCGATTGTATAATTTCATCGAATTTTATTTTATCGACCGCTCTGTTCTTCTGAAACTATGAATATCTTCAACATTAATTACGTAGGTTAGGTTAGGTTAAGACTTGTAACCTAATTAAGGACTGAAATTAAGTTACTGTAACTTTTACATGTGAGTAACGAAAATTAGTCGTCCATTTATAAAGTTAATTTTCGTTACTCACATGTAAAAGTTACCGTAACTTAATTTCAGTCCTTAATTAGGTACAATTTCTTTGAAAAATATCCAACTCCATAAAAAATGCGGCGAGAAATGCCATTCGATGTAATAGGCTAAGTAAAGTTTTTGGAAGAGATGTAAATTATATTTTTTTTCCGATAGTCGTCATCCTAAAGATCAAGGAACTGCGGCTCTTTTATTTTTATTTTCTGTAATATTTTAGAAATATTTTTTTTAGTTATAGAGTTGACATTTGTAAACTTTAATGGCCGACAAGCTTGTTGCCTTTGTACTTAATGAAAAAGAAAAAACGTCACTCACACGCCAATGACAGCTTAAAACCAGAGCGAATGTCAATATTGTCTATGTCGCGCTGGCAACCGTGACGGAAATAACCGTCATCGGCGTTGAACCAGTGGCGCGGATATATCCGTCAGTGGCGTGGAAAAGGTTAACCTCGGGAGTCCCGTTGTTCCATAGAAGGCACATAATCAAGGTAATTTAGTTCAAACTGTATTTTAATGCGTATAAAGTTCATTGAAAATGAAATTTAAAAGCAAATTTGACCTTTATTTCTTTGCTGGTAGATTTTAATTCCCACTCACTAAAATATGCCAGTTTGTGGTTTTTTTTATGATAAGGAGCCTTCTCCTTATCATAAAAAAACCACACCTCCTGATTTTAAGTAGAAACTGAGACCCATAGACGTATGAATTCTCAAGACTATAATCTTAAGACTACAATCCTAAGACCGCAGATGCGTTGCCAACCCAGAGGTTGTGTTATCCCCACACCGGAACACAACAATGCGAACACTGTGGCTTGGCGGTAGTTTAATGGATAAGATGGTGGTAGCGATCCGAACGGACCCTGCACAGGGTCCTACCATCACTAAACGGGACGGTGGGCCACACAAACACTGACTGTACACCATGTGAAGAGTGAACTTACTGCATAAAGTCCATGTGCAGCGGGGTGGTCTCCCCCCCGGGCGACACGAGCGCCTTGACGAGCCCGCGGCTGTCGGCGAGCGCCCGCGTGCCGTTGCCGGCCTGCAGCGTGACGTCATCGGCCAGGCGCGCCGTCGCCTGCTGCACCGCGAACATCTTGGGCAGCTCAATGTTCCAGTAGTCGGCGTTGTACACGCGGACTCGGGCGAACGAGGTGTATCTAGAGATTACGGTCGAGCTGTATTGTTTTATTCGGTTGTACACTGTTTTGCAGAAACTCGTTTCATAGCATGTATCGCTTCGCAGAATTTTCATTTCTTAGAAAGCTAATTCTGCTGTAACCTTACTGTTTTCAGATTTTTTTTTGGTGGACACAGGTCTAACTTAATCTAACCTACGTAACTCATGCTTAAGATATTCTAAAAACATTAAGGTTTCAGCAGAAATTAGCTTTCTTGACCGCCGTTTTATTTTACCATAGAATAACATAGAACGAAAATTAGCTATACTGTTATAAGACAAATGGTGGTATTTCAGAAAAAACTCCTGTAGCAAGTGCAAGCATATTACTAACGAGTGATGGTTGAATCTAGTTCATTTATTGAATTTTAAATACTGCTAATTGGCGTTGAGAGTAATATATAAATGTAGGACTTATTTTCGTAACTCAGCGGAAAAGTTAACGTTTCTAAATTTTAGTCCTTAACTAGGTACAATTTTTCTAAGAATTGCCCACAAATACATAACTAGAAATATTTGTAAAAAAATATCGACGAATTGAGAGAGAGTCTCCTTTTAAAAACTACAAGACAGTATTGATAATTGACGCAGACTCGCCATGCCTCGCCAGCGAACGACAGTCGCTTGTCACCCGTCACGACAGGCGACACTTGCGACATCATCGTGCTACCTTTGCAGTTAAACTTACTTGTTTATAGAAGTAGTGTCCCGAAGCGACACAGTGTACATGGTGAGAGCGAGCGCGCCCACGGTGACAGGGAATGATAGTTGATACTTGTTGGCGGCGAACGACAGTCGCTTGTCGCCTGTCACGACAGGCGACACTTGCGACATCATCGGGTTTCCTTCGGGGTCGTACACCTACAACAAGTAACTAAAATTATTATTTATTTAATCATTAATTTAAACTTATTTGCACAAAAAACCAATAAAGTAAAAATAGTGGATTTATGCCCAATGGCCATGCTCTACCAGTCAATTGTAATTAGCAATGAAATTGATCACGTACTTTTGATTGGTAGTCAAATTCGGTGAGTGACACTTAGGCAATTGTATGGTAATAACGCAAGTGTTTCTAATTATGTGACCACCTACTGTCGGCTACAATAGAGATGCCACAAAAATCAACAAAACCAAACGAACCAATTTAACATTATTACATGAATATATAAAAAGATGATGATGATGAGGATGTTGTAAGAGGCGACAAAGGAAATAAGGGCCTGTAGTACTGTTAGGCGATGGGCTTGCTACCTGTCACTAATACACTAGTAAACATCTTGGCCTGATTGTGCAAAATGTGGTTACAGAATTATAAACAAATCTTTTTAGAGTTGTTGGTATTTCTGTGGCTCTGCCTACCCCACCCTGGGAATGACGGCGTGATAGTATGTATGTATGTATGTATAAAAAAAAAAGTATCGCGGGACAATGTCACAATAATTGATCCAGTCCGAAACTAAGCTTTAGGCTTGTACTATGGGTACCAGACAAAAATATAAGTACTTAACCTTTTCTACGTTATGTCAAATACACAATCAGAGCGAATATCAACTTTGCCTCATAGAATCTAAGGTCTATTTCGCTTGAAATGACGGAAATATGCGTCAATGGCGTTAAAAAGGTTAAGTACATAGAAAACATCCAAGACTCAGAAACAAATACTCGGGCTCATCACACAAATATTTGCCCATACCGGGAATCGAACCCACGACTGCTAGCTTCGTAGGCAGGGTCACTGACGACTAGGCCAACGCGTCGTCAAAACTACTATTATTCCATAATCACGTACTTTCGGACATCACGAGTATTGTTAATGATTTACACGCTTGATCATTACTTCCACATTCTGTTTAAGGTTCAATAACTATCAATTATACGTCGCGCCCTAAACCCGAGAGTGGGGTAGGCAGAGCTACAGAAACACCGGACAATTCACAGGACAATGTCACACAAATTGATCTAGTCCCAAACCAAGCTCTAGGCTTGTACTATGGGTACTAAACAACGATAAACTTATTTATATAGAGAAATAAATACTTAAATACATAGAAAACATCCAAAACTCAGGAAAAAATACTCGTGCTCAACACACAAATATCTGCCCTTACCGGGATTTGAACCCAGGACCCCTTACCAACTAGGCTAGTGTGTCGTACTTACATGTTTACATCTTTTGCCTTTTCTATTGAAACTGGGTATATACGTTATTATGTTCGTATTTGCTGGTATTACACCTACCTCAACATTAGGCGTAGACACCAACACCGTCAATATCTCATGCCTCTCGAAGCTGAGCGCGTTATACAGCACTATCCTCTGCGATGCCGACAGCGCGTCCAAGGTTATGGTGAACCTGCTCGGTATCTCGTCCTTCTGGCGCCAGATGTCGTCTACGTTGAAGAATACGTCGTCCTGGGATTGGTCCACGAAGTTTGGCTGCTTTAGCAGGAAGTAGGCAGCTTGTTGGAGCACGGACTGGCAGTGTTTGATGGCTGTCAGCATCCTGTTAAACGTTTACGTTATTGTGGTTTTATCCGCAGTAGAAACTTAGAAACGTATTTTTATTGCGTTTTCTAATGAACTAAATTATTATCATGAAACCGAAGAATGCCTTTTTGCGGTAAAAATGAATGCAGAATGCATATGTGACAACGTTAGGCCACTTTTTTCCGTTAAGTTTCACTTATAGGTCACTGCGCGTGCAAAAAACACTGTTTGTTTTCACATAAAGGATTTCCTACTTTATTTAAATTTTGCACGCGCATTGACGTTATGTCATGTACCCTATAATCTATGTATTCATTTGTATAACAAAAAACCACTCCTCTATGTCAAAATTTCATTTCCGTAGGCTGAGCTACAGAAAAACAAACAACTCTAAAATGACTTCATTATAATTCTGTAACACACTTTGCACAATCAGGCCAAGAAGTGTACCAGTGTATTAGTGACAGGTTGTTAGCCCATCGCCTAACAGTACAGGCAGTACAGGCCCATATTCCCTTAGTCGCCTCTTACGACATCTACCCACGGGAAGACATGGAGTGGCACTATTCTAACCCGGCAACCAACCAAGGTGAGATTGGCCCTTGATGTTTGTTATTTACGCCATATTATAGTGCAAGTGGTGAGACACGTGTTCGTGGAAATGCTATATTACGAACTACAAAGCTTTGTTTGATGGCCAGCTGTTCTTGCCTCATCTTTAGCATCACTGAATTGAGTAAGAGAGCACTTATGCCACATACTAAAGCCGTGTGTTTGCCGGGTTAGAATAGCGCCACTCCATGTCTTCCCGTGGATGTCGTAAGAGGCGACTAAGGGAATAAGGGCTTGTAGTACTGTTAGGCGACGGGCTTGCAACCTGTCACTAATACACTGGTAAACATCTTGACCTGAATGTGCAAAATGTGGTTACAGAATTACCTACAAGTCTTTTTAGTGTTGTTGGTATTTTTGTGGCTCTGCCTACCCCACTTTGGGAGTGAGGGCGTGATGTTATGAATGTATGTACTAAAGCCGTGATGACGTTCCCCAAGCGTTAAAAAAAATGTAAGCATTCTATTCATTCTACATGCATGCGTAACATATTTGACCACATCCAATGCAGATTTTTTTATTTTTTTGCTGACATAAAAAACAAATTACACCATTTTAAAGAGCAACAGAAATAATTTGACATTATAAAAAAATGCGAAAACTTTTGGTAAAAGTACAAATAACTCTTATTACAATAAAAAATAAAAAACGAAAAAAGGTGTTTCGCCCAACGTGGGGCTCGAACCCACGACCCTGAGATTAAGAGTCTCATGCTCTACCGACTGAGCTAGCCGGGCTGTGCAATCAATGCTGAAATTAGCTATTAAGAACTCCTAGAATATTTTGTACTGTATTAAGTTTTATTTTTAAACATTCTCAATGTATATAACATTTTTTTCAATGACTTGCGTATTCTAGATCTTATATTCCAAACAAAGTTTATATTCTTGACGTTTTCCTTACTTTTTGAGGATATATTATGAATATTATGATAGACATCAGGATCATAGATAATATGAATCATATTTATCGTCGTGTTATTTACTCAAACTCGTTTTTTTTTTTTTGCTGTTGGTAATTTCATTTTCATTCAGTAATACTTAGAGGCAATTAGTTTACCAACAGCAAAACAAATATGCAGATACGAGTTTGAGTAAGTAAGACGCCGATATGTTACTATTACACAGATATAATTCTTATATTTCCAATAGTGAGAAATATATTATAGTAGCAGGATGGCGTTGTGAAGCGACTCACTTGTCGGCGTAGTCGGCGCGCACGTCGTCGCGCGAGGTGCCGGTGACGCCGTCGTGGTGCTGGAACAGCGCCAGCGCGCGCCGCGCCTGCTGCACGCGGTCGCGCAGCGTCAGCGACAGCACGCTCGTCACGGACCCGCTCGACGTCGCTTGGGCCGTTATGGTCTCCGCCGCCCTGAGTATAAACTACGTTATACTTTTCCGAATTGAACGTAAAGCGTAAGCTTCGGATAAAATCCTACCGACTGCGCCAATGCTAGGTAACAACACGTACCCAGAGCCCAGTAGAATATACACATCAAAAGAAAGCCGCAAAAGCACTTAGAGCGGAGGCGGCGCGTTAAAACGTCTCCGAGACGCTTTTTAGAATGGGAACGCGCTCCACCGCGCAGCCTCTGTTCTCGGTGGCTTTCGGCTTCACGGGGAACAGACTAACCTGACATAAGCCAACAACACGCGGTCCATATTCTTATAGAAGGGTCTTGATGTATAGTAACCACTCCAGTAGTGCTCATTCCTGTCGGCATACGTGAAGAAGTCTCCAGAAAGAACCGGGAAATCGCTCAGTTTCACATCTTCGTGAACCGCCTTGAAGTAGTCTTGCAATGTTCCGAATTGCACCTAGAAATTATAGATCATCAGACTGTTTGATCAATTAGTACATTAATTGAACGACGTTATAAATCCAGTTTTGGTCTCCAACGGTGAGTATCTAAAATGTTGTATTTTTATTTCCAGTAGTTTACGCTGCATGATATCCAGGGTGGAAAAATCAAGTGGTTCAAATATTTCTTGCAAGATTTGACCCGAACATACAAATAACTATTAATATTATAAATGCGAATGTCTGTCTGTCTGTTACCTCTTCAAGATTAAACTGCTGAACCGATTTAGATGAAATACGGTATGGGCATAGTTTGAGTCTCGGGGAAGGACATATAATAGTTTTTATCCCGGAAAATTGTACAGTTTCCAAGAGAGCAGCGATAAACGACTTCTACGCCGATGGAATTGCGGGCAAAAGCTAGTACAGTCGGCATAAAAAGTAGCTAAACAGAATAACATGCTCAAAATGATCTAGACATGACAATAGAGTCGAGTGCAGATCATTTTGAGCTCTTCAGTTGCGTAGCTACTTCTGCTGCTGACTGTACTTACATGCAAGTTGTTGCAATGCTTGTAAAAAGGGGAAGTCGCGGGCGACCTCGAATAAATAAAGAACTATAGTATGTATGTACCTCAGTATGCCACGCATCGTTGTTGTTGATGTAGTCGATCAGCATCTCGTAGTTGCCGTACTGGTTGTCCCACTCGTTGGAGCGGTCGTACCGGAAGTCGTCGCCGAGCGGGAACAGCACCACGTTGCTGCGGTACAGTTGCGCTTTCTTGCGCCACTGGTCCAGGATCAGGGACGCCCTGGAATCATCAACATCATCATTCATTAAAGAGCAGAGCTCTTGTCGGTGGAGTAATAACCATTCTTTCCTATTCCGAGTCTTCTACTGATACGGCACGACGCCTACTTTTTTTTTATTTGGTCTAGGCAAGTTCTTCTTGGTCTCCCTCTTTGGAATCGTGTAGGGAATATTTAATTACCAGGCTACTCAAATGGAAACCACTTCCGCATGTAATCGATGTCGTATCGGTGGGCTAAATGCTGCATGTATGTTGATCTGGGCGCCGTTTTAGTGTATTTAGATATAAATAGTTATCGACGTCTTACTTACTCAAACTCGTATCTGCATTTTTTTTGCTGTTGGTAATTTTATTTTTATTCAGTAATACTTAGAGGCTCTAAGTTTACCAACAGCAAAACTAATATGCAGATACGAGTTTGAGTAAGTAAGACGACGTTATGTACGTTGTTTGCACTTTGATTTGTAATTATTATAGGCACCTAATAAACGGTTTGCTTTCTTTCTTTCACTTAGCAGCAGTTTATGATATCAATGTAAAAAAATGCTTCCAAAGTAATATAAATGTGAAAGTTACTTTGTCTGTTTGTTACGCTTTTATGGCTAAGCACCTGAACCAATTTTAATTAATTTTTGTATGGAGATAGCATGAACCCCGAGAAAGAACACGGTATTTTTTGGCGAGAAGAGATAAACTTATACCTATAAAATTGCAGTCCTTAATTGGAAATTAGATATTCAAGTGTTTATTATTATCTGAATAAGAACATATGTTTTAGGCCATCCCTGAATCAAGCCATGATTCAAAACAGCTGTATGGTCTTTTTAAAACGACGGCTGATCAAACAAAATAAGTCGAAATAAACTGTGTTCGTCAATAACTCAGGAAATAGGTGTCGCTGTCTTTTTCTCTCCTGTGCAATACACTTGACAAGTGTTTGTCGTGACCCCGACTCATCGGTCATTGGCCTTGTGTTACTCGAAGAACCATAAACTAGTACCGCAAAAATGTAACTTTAAAACTACGACACGCTAGCCTAGTTGGTAGTGACTCTGCCTTCGAAGCTAGGGGTCTTGGGTTCAAATCCCGGTAAGGGCAGAAATTTGTGTGATGACCTTGAGTATTTGCTCCGTCTTGGATGTTTTCTAATGTATTTAAGTATATATTTCTATATATAAGTAAGTTTATCGTTGTCTAGTACCCATAGTACAGTCAAGGTTATAAATATGTATACACTTTAGTACCTTGTCTAATTAACGTCATGTTTAAACTGCCATATGAAATTGTCACAGCGATTAAAGTGACACGGTACTAAAGTGTATACATATTTATGACCTTGACTGTACAAGCCTAGAGCTTAGTTTGGGACTAGATCAATTCGTGTGACATTGTCCTGTGCTTTTTTTATTTATTTTTTATTTACGTTAGTTTATTATAGAAAAGGATACATTGACCTACAAATTATTTATATACTTTGCAGACACGAAATTTTGTAATTGTATTTTATTTTTATTTCTAGTATTACAAATATGAATGTCACAATTGTTTCTTTTGGGGGCATTGTGTGCTCTTCATATTATAATTCGTTTTTCCTAATATATAGTCTTTGGAACCCTTTTTGTGTGTATTGTCCCGAAAATCAACGTCGCGGGCTTTTGTCCGCTTTATTAGTTAGTTACTTTATAACTATAGCTTACCTTTCCCCGACGTTCTTTTGAATAATCTTCCGTGGAGGGACGCCCCACGGGCAATTGATGCCATTGCCGGGCAACCTTCTGAAGTCGAATTGACAGCAAATCTGTAAAGTTATGCTGATATGTATTCTTATGCGATGCTAAGCACCATATACTAATACAGTGGAACCGTTTATGACACCGAAGGGAGATGACGTCATACGAAACATATTTTTTGAAAATAAACATCGTTTGTTAGGTACCATATTGTTTAATAGAGGGAAATACTAAAGTACGTATCTATTAATCGATTCCACAATGCGTCATCAGTTTGATTCTCAATTTTCAACACTTCTTATAATTACACCTTTCTCCTCAATAGTAAATATTTTAACAGACGTTGCGATGTCATTTTCTGCACAAATCACTAACAATGCGTAGCCTTAACAGCTATAGGTATGCCTTTATTGAGAGACTATATGAGTATTATAAAACCTCGCCCCCGCACCTCATGCCTACCCCGGCTCTCAATTAAGTTGTACGTCTTTATCAACTCGCTACTGAGAATTAAAACCCACGCTCGCGAAGGTGTTATAGAAGCCCTCAAAAAAAGTGACGACCACCGGGGCCATAAAACCCTTGAGCTCGCGTTATCAGTTATCCATTGTGTTGCTCGACCCGTGCTCGGGACCGTAAAGCAGGTAGTAAACGCACAAAACGGGATGTCGATAGAATTGAGTGATAATTTAAAACACGGTTCTTATGAATGAATTGAATAATATATTATTGAAAGTGGAAATATTTACAACATCATGAAATATTATAGTAATCGTGTCGGTCAGTAAAATCGGACAGAATATCTTGAAAATAGGTGATAATAAGCTGATTTGTTTACATAACAATAATTCTTGATAATTGACTTTTTTTGTTCATAATTTATTATCATAATCATCGCAACTCCTAAAGTGAATTTTACTGAAACCGTTCTGATTTTAGGACGTTTATAAAACAAACCTAACCTAACCTAACCTTATTTACCAGATGGATATTTTTTAAATGCTGAAAATAAACAGGTGTATAATTAAAACTGACTATGAAGAGTGATCATTATGATGTAAAATGGTATGAGATACATTTTCGGAGTTCTAAAAATCTAATTTGCTATTTTATATGAACTTTGGCGCCCCCGACAACAAGCGACATGTCACTATAAAGTCACAACAAACTTTGTTCTAAAGAATTTTACAGGAAAACCTAACTTCGCACTGCAATTACTTAATTTTAAGCTGTTGGTCAATTTAATTATGAACGGATTCCACTGTATGTCAAAATCATTGAATCATTACTATTGGTAATGATACGAAAGGTACTTACGTGTAAATTATGGGTGTCTTATCATTTCATCGAAACGCCATTCATCGAATATATCATTTCATCAAACGCTATTATCTGCTAAAACCATGTATCTTAAACATTAAATCTAACCTAACCTTCGTACTTAATGTTTAAGATACCCTGAAAACATTATGGTTTCAGCAGAAAATAGCGTTCGATGAAATGAAATTCGATGAAATGATACTTTCGATGAAGTGAAATTCGATGAAGTGATGAGTTACCGTAAAGTATTACCATACCTTGGGATCTGGTCCGCAGGAGTGAGGCACGTCATAGGAATAGAAAGGCATCATGTGTGTGAACATATCAGTTTTCCCAACGCCATCTAAAATAAAACATTTAATTTTTAATTACTACCTGACCCCACAAAAAAATGTCCTTTAAAAAAAAAACCTTGTTCAGACTATAATCCCGAATCTGTCCTGTGTCTAGTGATGCGCTTGACAAAGAACGCCATTTCATTTAAAGTTAAATAGACAATGAATGGCAAATGACAGAATTTAAAAAGAAATGCGGAGAAAATTGGGATTTAACTCTAGAAGGAAACCGAGGGTCTTCGTTTACTTTTATAGCCATAAAAGGCAAAAGAGCAGATGGACCAGCGATGGTAAGCAGTCACCGTCCCTCATAAACATCAGCAATGCCAGGCCAGGGGCATAGCAAACTCACTTCCTTTCAGTGTACTAGATTTTATAAGAAAAGCCATTATAAGATTCTGTTTATATATGATTATTTTTTAGGACAAACTTTTGAGTCCCAGAACGGTGGAAACGTGGATCACGGTTAAGTATAGCGGAGACCCTATCACCACCTTTCAACTCCATCATCAGACCAGCTCGATGGTGCCATTTTATTGTATGGCCATCGAAATTACGTAGATATACCAAATTTCAGCTCAATCGGTCCAGGCAAGTGGTTTAAATCTTCCATGCAAGATATGGCCCCAACATACATGCATACAACCATAACTTCCTTGCAAGATATGGCCCGAACATACATAAACCCATTGCAAGATGATAAAAAACTTGTAAAACAAACATATGCTATAGATGCCTTACCCCACAACTGCCTCCACCTAAACTCGAGCTGCCGATTCCTCGCCAATTCCTTCTTCACCCGGTAGTGAACTCTCTGTATAATAGAGTTTTCGAAACCAGCCAGTTTCAAGAGGTACGGTTGAGAGCTGGAATGTCCGAAGGGGTCTATGGCCCACGCGTTCTTAGGCCTATATCCTAGCTTGTCGAGTAACCATTGGTGGCCAGCAGTGAGCTGCTGTATGATGGAAAGCCAGTGGGAATTGGCTTCGTCGTTCATGACCCAGCCACCGGTTACTATTTCTAACTGGCCAGATTTTACAAGGCTGAAAAGGAAATATATGTGTTACACAAGCTTTATTCATTACTTTCTTGAAAATGGCTGTTGACTAACTCATTCCCTTTGAGGACGAAGATTTAGTCGAAGATGAAGCGAGCTCAATCAGAAGAAGCATATTCACCCTAGCCTTAAAAAGGTTCAGATTATACAGGGTGTTTTTTTGGTCAGCAAATTCCACAATAGGGGTTACTATATTCATGTTTCTGAGCTCAAAAAAAAATTTTTTTTTTTCGTCAAAAGTCGAAATAATGTCTTCCCTATTTTATAAATCACTAGCGACCCGCCCTCGCTTCGCTCCGGATTAAAGTATTATACATATAAACCTTCCTCTTCAATCACTCTATCTATTAAAAAAAACTGCATCAAAATCCGTTGCGTAGTTTTAAAGATTTAAGCATACATAGGGATATAGGGACAGAAAAAGCGACTTTGTTTTATACTATGTAGTGATGCTCTCTCGTTTCTGTAGCTACGAAGGGGGTAGGCCGCTTATCATCACGATGTTATTGTTTGATACTACCCTCAGAAATCTGTGCGCAAGCGACGTCAGTTGCGTGTTTGTTTCGAAGTGAGTGCTTGTTAAGTAAAGTGTTACATCATTTAATTGTTAAAAGAAATGGGTCGGCGAGAAAATTTACTTCTGGACAATCGTGAAATGTTTGATGTTGTGAACATTTACTTTGTGAGTGGGCAAAACATTGCCGACACCGTTAGGATTTGGACTGAACGATTTCCTAATCGGCAGGCCATTACGCGCTACACTGTAAGGTATTTCGTTAGCAACATTTACGAGTGGGGTACTTTTGAAACGCCACGCCATGCTCAAGGAAGAGGCCAAAGTAGGCTTGCAGTGGATGTTAAGCAGGCTATTCTCGATTACTTCGAAGAACATCCACGGGCTAGTACATAATCTACAATTTTTTAACCTAAACCGTGTTTGTAATCTTTGACGGTCCTAAGCCCGTAACAAGTATGAAGGGAAAGATTAATCATAACATTGTGCACGGTGATTACATTATTAAAGTCTCGGTAAATACGGCGCATGGTAACCACAATTAAGTAAAATAATGGGAAAAATTGAAAATGCTATTTCTCTGACCTCCTTAGGTTTTTTATTTTTTTAATAAGATATTCGGATTTAGCATTAATTGTACTATCTCTCCTGTTTCGGAAGTTGTCGACCAAAAAAACACCCTGTATGCACACGGAAATACAGTCGCCGAAAGTGCTTTTCACTTACAGTGCTCAGGATATTCACGCTTTTGCAGTAAAAAATACATACAATTATATTATAATTATCATATCGACAAATTTATGGTTCTGGATTGAATGACACATCGAGCGAATAGTATCCCTGACTTTGTATTATACATACACACCTTAAATGACGCCTGTTTCCCAGAGGCGTAGGCAGAGACCACTTCTTTTCATCTACTACGATGCTGACAAATCTTTCGCTTCTTCCACATTCATGCATCGAGTCATGCATTCACGTCGGATTCGGGTACTTAAGTTTCGGCCCTTATCCAGTATATGCTAGTAATTTTACCGGTTGGCTTAACTCCGCACCGGAATAAAACAATGCGAAATTCGTTTTTTCAAGTTATTTTTATCAAGGTGAGTAATTCAGAAGGCAGTTGAAACGGTGCAACTACTACGCCGAGCCAGCGTTATCTTTTACTCGACATTTATCGTAGAGCAATTAAAAAGCACTGGTCTAGGTTATTTTTAATGATTTTGTATATTCTTTCATTGTTATTAGCATTTATAGAAACAAACAATATTCACGTTAAGACATCTGAGAGGAATAAGAGCTTAAATGAAACACTTAGAGATACTAGCTTGTAGTAATCCTGGGAAGATCTCTGGGATTTTGCTAAAACAGACCTTATGAGAATCCGTGGGATAACCGCGGGGTAGCTAATGCCATGATTTGTCACTTTCTGTCAGATGCACAAATTACAGATAAGGACAAAGCATGGCGTGAGCTACCCCATGGTTATTATTCCACGTTTATAAGTAAGAGGGTTACAATCTAACCGGGTAGGGTATTTTTAATCTTTCTTTGTTTACTTTAAATTAAACCTAGAATACTTATGTCTACCTACAAGAGCATATAGAGCGCTCAAAAAGCTACACAAAACATCTTATTCCGCTGTACAGCTGGCAAAATTTCATACCCGCTTTCGATACGTTACAAAGCAGACGTGTGTTTGTCGCAGAGATCTGAGTTTTACCGCTTAGTGCAAATCTCATCCTTATTTTGTTACCCAAAAAGCTAAATTTTGCCTGGACTGTGTTACTTAGTGCCGGTTTGAAAGTTTTAATTTAATTTGTGTTGCTTACACGAAGAATCACAATGACTACACAACATACGCCACCTAAAGCTGGTTCTCAGCCTGACCTTTCTAAACTTAAGGATGTGGACTCCCAAGTCAACATCACCCTACGCAAGAGGAAGCAGCCAGACCATGACTGCAGCATCAGGGAGGACCTAGCTGAATTCCGTAAAGAGGTACTGTCCATGTTTACCACTTTTAGTACCGCACAAAATGAACGCATGCAATCCCTGCAACATGAGCTTACAGCTAACATAAGGGATCAGATTAGTGCTGTTACGTCAATGACAGAAAACATCTTAGCCGAACACACACAAATGAGGTCGGAAGTAACCGAGTTAAAGGAAAGAATGTCTTCGGTGGAGATAAAATGCAGTACTACGTCGACAGCTACAGATAATCTGGCCGAGGTCAATGAAACAATCAAGAGTTTATTCGCTGAGAATAATAATATTAAGCAGTTTGCGTTGATGAACAACGTTGAGATCTCAGGCGTCCCTTTCGAAAAAGGAGAAAACTTAACCTCCATCCTGTATAAGATATGTTCCAAGGTCGGCTATACACTCTTAGACACAGACATTGATGCGATCCACCGAGTTCGCCGATTTCATACAGCACAAAGCACCTCGCAGGCAAATGTGCGCCCACCCGCCATTATCGTTAAGTTTACCACACGCAAGCGAAAAGATGCACTGCTGGCCGCCGCGCGCGCAAGGCGCGGCCTGACTACAGCTGACATCGAGTTACCGGGACCCGCTACCAACTTATATTTGAGCGATCACTTAACGCCAAGTAACAAGTTAATTTTGAAATTAGCTAGGGAATTTAAAAGGGATCATAATTACGCTTATGTTTGGACACGTGATTGTAAAATATTCTTACGTAAGAATGAAAAAAGCAAAGTTGTCCTGATTACTGATGAATCCGTCCTGCAGCGACTTAATTGAATATTAAATTTGCATGTTACCGGCTTACACTCTTATAGAATTAATGGCACGAATGCTATGTCATCCTGTTACTATTACGCGACCGAGAAGAAATACCCTAATGATTGTTTTACTACTATGACCTTTGTTGTATTTAAGGATATTATCCGACAGCTTACCTATGTTATCTATATAAATACACCATATCAGCGTCCGTATTACTCGTGTTCCTACATACTTATGAATAAAAATATAATTCCGTCTGTATTACATTTATTCTCGTTTTTCTCATATTTTAAACATATTTCATGCATAACAAATATACGCCACGGATGTCTCTGCCTATTAATAAACCTATCTCTAATTGCTATACATTTCTTTTTTACCACAAATGGCTTCTAGTATATTCTGTGGTTATTATCAAAATGTCAGGGGCTTGCGTACTAAGTCGCATAACTTTTTCTCACAGGTAGCTAAATGTAACTACGACTTTATTTGTCTAACCGAAACATGGCTTTCGGAGGACTTTAACGACGGTGAGTTTTTTGATGGTAAGTTTGAAGTGTTTCGATGTGATCGGTGTGCGGTGGAGAGTGGCGCGGCGCGAGGCGGGGGCGTCGCGGTGGCGGTGCGCTCGGACTACCGGCCGCTGCGCTGCGACTGGCCCGTCCCGCCGCGCGCTTCCTCAGATTGTGTTTGGGTCTCGGTACCTCTGTGCGATAAATTAGATAAGCCATTGTCGGCGCATAACCAAGGGGAGCATAAAACGTTTTTAAACATCGCATGTATTTATATTCCTCGTGGACCGAAATATCGTGACGCCTTGGTTGGTTTTGCCGATCTTGTGGGGCAAGTTATTATCGATAGACCAAATGATTTATTTTTAATAACTGGAGATTTTAATATACCTGAGGCCGACTGGATACGCCAATCTAACTCTGATTTAAAATTGAGGACAACAGGTACCTTTGGAACCCAATTAATTCAGGAGTTTTTATCCTTTACTGACAGTAAACAATATAATTTCGTTGCAAATGCAAATGGACGTATTCTTGACCTAGTTTTCTCTAATTCTTATTGTAACTTAACTGCATGTAATTCGCCACTGACCTCTGAAGATGCACACCACAGATCACTCTGTATTGATTTGTACTTAAATTGTATATCGCGCTTATCACCTGCCTCACACTTTGTATACAATTTCCATTCGGCAGATTTTCAAAAAATTAATGCTGAAATTTTAATGGTTGAGTGGACACTTTTTTTTAATAACCTGGATATGGACCACAGTGTTGCAAAATTTAATAGTCTATTAATTAATTTAATTCAAAAATACGTTCAGCGTCGAAATGTGAGACAGGCCCTTTCGGCTCCAGTTTGGCACAGTAGATCACTACGAAAAGTCTTGAGGGACAAACGTAAGTATCATAAATTGTGGAAACTTTACAAAAATCCATTAGACTATCAACATTTCAGTATATTACGTAAACGTGCTAACAAATTAGAATTAGAATGTTACAATAACTATATATCTTATTCCGAAAGTAAAATAAAAACATATCCAAACTTTTTTTGGTCTTATATAAAATCTGTTTTTTCCAAAAGCAAATTGCCTGAAACAATGCACTATAAAGGAGTGACCAGTTCGAACGGCGAGAAAGTTTGTGAGCTATTCAATAGCCATTTTCAATCAGTTTTTGAAAAGCCGAATAGCAACTTATCATCTGATGACATAATTAAAGTTCCAGCATCAAACCCACTGTTCGATTTAGGTGGTATCGAAATTAATTCACAAATTGTTTCAAGTTACTTGAAATCAGTTAATACACATAAAGGGGCCGGTCCAGATGGCATACATCCCTTGTTAGTAAAAAATTGGTTATACCAATTACTATATTGTTTAACAAATCTTACAAAGAAGGTTACGTCCCGAAACTATGGAAACAAGCATGGATCACTCCTATTCCCAAAGGACCAGTCAGCCGGGATATTGAAAATTATCGTCCGATTTCTAAATTATGTGTTTTTGCAAAGTTACTGGAGAAAATTGTCACCGATGAGTTATTCGGTACTGCCCGTCGGCATATCACTCCTAATCAACATGGCTTCTACAGAGGTCGGTCTGTCGATAGTAATTTGCTAATCTTTGCTAATGATATCTCTAGTGCCATGGATGAAGGTCACAGTGTTGACGTCATTTATACCGATTTTGCCAAAGCATTTGATAAAATCTGTCACTATACTTTGTTACATAAACTTTGGCAGATCGGTATACATGGCGATCTTTTCCGATGGATAAAATCCTATATTGAGAATAGAACTCAGTCTGTGGTAATGTTGGGTTATCAGTCCCAATGGAAGTCAATTAGCTCTGGAGTTCCTCAGGGTTCTCATTTAGGCCCTTTACTTTTCACGTTATACGTCAATGATATTACTAAATATATTAAAAACTCTAACATACTACTTTATGCTGACGACACAAAAATTTATAGGGTCATTAAAGATATAGAAGACTGTGACAAATTACAAAATGACCTCTCTAATTTAGTTGACTTCTGCAAAAATAATAACCTATTCCTTAATTCCAATAAATGTAACGTGATCAGTTTCTCAAGAAAGAACAGCGTAATCAATTATAACTATAAACTATCTGATAAATCCTTGAACAGAGTGACAGAGATCCGAGACCTTGGTGTAATTATGGATAGCAAGCTGTCTTTCATTCCACACATCGACAAAATGCTAGCTAAGTCATATAAACAACTAGGTTTTATTTTGCGTGTAAGTAAACCATTAAAAAACCCTCTTACATACAAAATTCTTTACAATAGTTTTGTCCGCAGTCACTTAGAATTTGCCTGTTCGGTCTGGAAACCCCATTTTAATGTTCATATAGACAGGATTGAAAGACTTCAGAAAAAGTTTATTAAGTCATTGAGTTTTAGGATTGGAGAACAGTATACAAATTATAGTGACACCTGCAACCGTTTCAATATACAGATGCTCAGTGACCGCAGAGACTTAACTGATGCCGTTCTACTTTTTAAAATAATTCACTCTCATTTGGATGCCCCGAACCTATTACACAAAATCAACTTCAGAGTTCCTCGTAAACGACAGCGCCAGTGTCGTAGAAAAGATCTTTTTTCTATACCTCGGAGTAGGACATGTTATGCTAGAAATATGTTTATTAGGCGTGCATGTAACATCTTTAACAATAATTTGAAATTAACGGACGTTGATATTTTTAATTGTTCACTTGCAACATTGAAGAACGTTTTTAAGAAAACATCCAAAAAATAGGTTACTGCCACTTAAGACCCTTTTCTTGTTTAAGATTGTTCAAGATGAAACTAAATTTCTGTATCGGTCGATTAAATACTAAACAACTGACTAGTGGTTGCTATTTTATATAATTTAATAGGGTAAGATAGTTTTACTTTTGATTATATTCTTACTTTCTTTGGATAAGCCACGTTTTTCTGCTAAGATTATCTTTAAGGAAACTATAGGTCTATATTGTGTTATTTAAGTTTGTAAATTGATGTATATGACTGTTTGTTTCTTAGCAATAAAAAAAAAAAATGGCATTTTAAATGTGTCACAACTTTCTATCAAATAACAAATGTCGTTTAAGTCGACCATTTAAATTGGCAGACGCACACGACATCGACATTCGACATTCGCGACACTATGATCTGAAGAAATGACTTAAAAACGGAATTGAACCTTAGAGTGGTAGACCACCTATCTGGACCAATGTAGTCAACATCAACAGTAACTGATCACTTTAGTACCTTGTCGCTTTACTGTCACACAAGCAATGTCAAACAAGATTGTCTAATGTGATAATGCGATAAAGTACAAAATTCGCTTGAAGTTCTACCGGTATAGAGTAGGTATCACAGAGACCTACACGGATGAGTAGTTCTGAAGTTGAGAATAAATGAATTACTTCTTTGAAATAATAATTATGCTTTAATGGTTCTCTGCCTTTTCGTAGACCAATGCATCGTTTCGCAACCTATTAGTTTGGCCGGTTTTTTTTTTTCTGTAACTACAAATATTTCAGGATTTTAATTAAACTAACCTAACCTACTCGTAACCTACAGGGTTCTACACGATGGTCTTGAAATAAATCCAGAATTATTTACAGTTTCGGAATAAAAAGCGGGTTGTCAAATGATATGTTTGTGAAATCAATAATTAATCAATACTTTTAAAATAAAATACAAGCAAAAGTAAAAATACCAAGTTATACCAAGACACGACATCTCGTGTCTGGTTTTTTTGAAAGCTACAAAGAATGAGTATCACAAACGATATCCGAATTGATGACAATTTAAATTTTGAAAGATTTTGATCTAAAAAGAAACGTAAGAGTGGCCAGGAACGAAATCAAAGGAGGTTGAAACAACCTCGTTACAAAGTGACCAGATACTTTTGATGCTGAGTGTACATCTAAGGAAAAAAGGGGCGGTTCTCAATATGTCTCCGCCCTATCTCTCGACACGGGCCGTATCTAATAATACTTTTAATTTTTCCTTGAGTGTAAATTATAACCTAGTAATAAGTAGGTTTTTTATACCCTTTGAAGATGTCCTTTTCCTGCTGCGACGCGTTAGAATCCCACCAGAGCGCTAGAAAGCTGATCTCGGCCCAAATGAACTTCCTTCCGGCATTGGCGGCCATCTTTTCCACCATATTGGTGAATATCGCTCTAGTTTGAGTCTTGTAATAATTCTCGAAGGTCTTTAGCCAACCTACAATGTAATAGTCATCAGTTATCATTATCACCCTTAAATGCGTAATGGCCTCTGTTCCACTGGGTAAAACCATATTGCCAGACGCGTGATCGTATTGTTTTTAACTCGGCCGCCATTACTGTCAAGTTAATAAAAGCTATAAACTAACGTTGACAATACAATAACACGTCAAAAGCATTAAGGGTTTAACCATGTCGAATCGCAGCCCTGGACGGCTACCTGACAAAAATCAATATGGCAGAACGATTTGCACAAGGTTTAAAAACATTGGCGGGAACACAATTAATCTGGATACAACGAAAAAAAAGGTTTTGTATTGCCAAAGACAAACAGGGCCTCTATTCTGCTGCGTTAAACGATATTGCTTTAGACGTGTAAATAGTATTGTTTTAACTCGGCTGCCATTACAATCAAGTACAAAAAAATTATCAAAATGTTGATAATACGAAAACACGTCGAAGGCAATATAGTTTTTACCGTGTAGAATCTCAGCGTATGCAAGTTTCCCTAGTGACAACTTCTCGTATACAAATTTGATAAAATAAGTGAATTAAAAAACTAAAAACCGTCTTCAAAAAACAAAAAATACCTTCTTTTAGAACATACATAAAAACAAACCCGACGAATTGAGAACCTGCTCCTTTTTTTGAAGCCGGTTAAAATGAAAGGCAATAGGACAGTCCAACTGAATTCGGCTTTTGGTTAAAAATATAGTGGGACGCCGACTTCAGTTGGACTGATCTAGTAGCTATCCTTTTAAAAGAAGTTATTTCTTGTTTTTTGAAGACAGTTTTTAGATTTTTAAAACATTTCATTTCATATCTTTTAGGTCGACTTGCACTACGCTGGGTTAACATTATTAAATTTTAACTGCTGTCAGATTAACTCTAGGTCAAGTCTTAACTCTAGGTTAAAATTTTGGTGCCTTAGTGATCATAATAATACTGTTATGTCGTCCACGTATATTTATCCTATAATATTTTAGGAGTTCCTCGACTTCTCCAAGATCCCATCATCAGATCTTGACGTGCTGGAAATGAGACCAACTAGAAAGTATACCCAATCTTACTTTTTTTTTTTCAAATCGATCCAGCTGTCTTTTTAAAATCGAGGAACATACATAAAAAATTAAAAATGAAAAAAACCCAACGAAATGAGAACCTTCTCTTTTTTTTTAAGTCGGTTAAAAAGGAACGAAGTATTGCGATTTTTTGGAGTACGGCGATAAGACAACTTTAACCTGTGCTCTGATAAAAAAAGATATCCATATGAATTGAAACCTATCAGGCTTTCAACGCCAAGTAAACTTAAGAATGTATGACACAAGGTCTCTATTTAGAACAAACAAGATATTTGAACAAACGGTCCCCAGCGAGTCGGTGAGTAAGTCATCAAGAGGTCGTGACGTCGCCACACTAAACTATAATGATGATAATAAAGTTCACGTTTGGTTACTGATAAGGATACAATTTTAATGCTGGGATAACTAAAACTACGTGGTTGCGATTATGAAGGCAATAGTTGCTTATCATTTATTTTTATGGTACACTAGCTATGGATACACAACAAACTGGCAAATCGTTCAAGCCGTACTCAAGTGATGGTTCGTCATATCGTGACAATTGGTTGTAATTTATATGAATATATAGATTAATTTATAGTAGACAGACGCAAGTTACTTAAACGATAAAACTCATGCGTGAATTCATCTTAGCTCTTTACAAACGCATTTTTATGATTTGCTCAATTTATTACCATGTTACAATAGGGAACATGCATTATTCTTACTCTTACGCTCTCTGGAAAGTGCTATGAAAGAGAGGAATAACTGTATACGCGAAATAATTGTCGTGTAATTTTTTCATTAGATATGTAGCTTTAAAAAGTCATAGTTCAGACCCCCTGCAAAAACACTGTATACAAAATCGACGACAGGAATGACGTCACAGCTGTTTTTCCATGTTTCAAATATAAGGTCCTTCCTATATATGTTTAAAAAACCAAAATCGTTGAGTTAAAATATTACGTAAATAAAATGAGGATGCCGAAAATAACAATCTAAACATTAAAAGAAGTTTTATAATTTTAACAAGTTTTTATTCTATTGTTGTTTTATGTTTTTTTTTACAATTTCTCCTAAATCGTATCAATGACGCTCAATTCTGATTTTCATGCATGTTCTCTATTATCGTTCGGCGAAAACGGAGATCTAAATCGTATTTCAACCACCTGGTCATGCAACCCCTTATAATATTTCCCGAGCCTTTACAATGTTTTATTCTGACCTCAAGTACTACCGTTAAAGTGTTTTTCCACCGTCAAGGCGAGGCGAGACGATGCGAGGCCGAGAATTTAAATTTGTATTGAAAAAAAATAACCCTTCTCGCGCATCTACGCTGGAAATGGTTGTTTTATTACAAATAAAAATTCTCGCGCCGCCTCGTCTCGCCGGTGGAATAGCACCTTTGCCTTGACTGTCGTCCAAAGCAAAGAGGCAGTAAACGTATTGGGACTTCCAATTCTCATACTGCTTTTCTATTTTAGAGGGCAGTATATCGTCCATTTACTTTCTCAACCTCTTATCTGTTCGAATAGTTCGATAGAAAAGTAGTCTTTATTGTTCTTGGAACATGAGTGCTTCTCCTACTAATCATTTAGATACGATACGAGGTTGAGATTGTGAACTACATGATCGTACTTGACTTTATACGTCCAATTCAGTGCCTTGTCACTTTAACGTTATGTTTGACCTGCTGCCCTAATCTGTCAAAGGCGGTAAAGCAACACGGTACAGTCACCAGCAATAATATATTATCCAATATTGGCCTCAAAAATATATGACACGTCTTTATTACTGGAGGCATAAAAGCGTGTCAGATATTTTTATGCGCATGTTGTATAATATTTTATTGCTGGTGATATTAATATAATAAGGCTGTTTCATACTCATCAGTCATCACTCTCATCAGTTCTTATCATTTCAAGTTTTTAACATATGAATGATTACGATATTTCAGTTCAAGTTTGTGACATATGAATCATTACGATATTTCAGTACAAGTTTTTAACATATGAATGATTACAATATTTCTGTTCAAGTTTTTAACATATGAATGATTACGATATTTCAGTTCAAGTTTTTAACATATAAATGATTACGATATTTCAGTTCAAGTTTTTGACATATGAATGATTACGATATTTCAGTTCAAGTTTTTAACATATGAATGATTACGATAAATAGGTGTAAATTACGCCATTTAAAAGCCTCTAGAAAAATTACATAAGTGTCTATTAAAACAAATAAATAAAGTTATTTTATACTAACGAATTCATTAAAACCATACAACTCGGGAAATAAATGACATTACCTGGATCGTTGTGAGAATGTGGCACAATAAAAACTTTAAGTTTATTCTTGCTGCTCCATTGCTCCTCATTGTACGTCACTCTCCACCCTTGTTTCCACACTCCCCCGTCTTCATCGTCAAACATTATTCTGTCGTACATTGATAACATCTACAAAACGATAAAAAAACATCAGCATAATATTTTGTAGACATCGTGTGACATATTTTAATCCAGAAAGAATATTGGCGTTCATCATCGTCATGTTAGGTCAAAGATGACCAATATTGGACTAAAGATAAGAGTACCATTTAAAGAATTTAATATTTTGATTGTAGCGTCACAATTTATTTATGCTATTAAGACCCATGACTCTTTTATAAAAAAATGTGATATTCATAGTTTTAATACTAGAAATAAATAAAATCGCCATTAGAAAATTTCGTGTTCGCAAAGTATATAAATCATTTATTGGTCGATGCATTATTTTCTATAATACACCCGACGCAGTTTTAAAGCTTAAAAATTACTTGAAAAAGTCGTTGTTGTAGGGTCGAGGATTATCTTACAGACAAAAATGCTTGGCTTAAGATACCTTACGTTACAGCTTAGTACCTATCTAGTCTAGGGGACACGGTTGCTGTAGGAGAACGTATCGAATCTTTATTTAATTTTGTTTTGCACGGTCATGGGTAGGTATACATATATAATTATTTTATGTATTAGCTCTTGTGTTTATTAGAAGGTTTCGACACGTTTTCCTGCTTAACTACGCTTGATATATATGATAGAACTTAACCTAGCTTATATATACTATATATAAGCTAGGTTAAGTTCTATCATTGTCATAAGCAATATTTAAAAAATGACTGACTGTTGAGTTTTTGTGGCGCTTCTTCTCAGCAGTGGTCTCCTCTTGAAAAGCGCTCGTAGAATTTTGACGTGTAAAAGTGCCCGTGCGGCCTACTTACTGAATACATAACTTTGATCTTTTTTTAAGGATAAAGATTTGAAAAAAAATATTTCCAAACAAATAATAGATAAGTAAAGTTACCTGCACATCTGTTTTCGGAGTGACACGGTTCTGTATAGGGCACACGGAAGCGTTGAGCTTGGGTCTCATTGCTGGCGGCTCATCACCAACCCCTTTATACTCCCTATAATTGACTTGGGGCATGTCTTTGCTGGTCTTCAACATGGAGGATTTACGTTGAGTCACGTCCAGAGACTGCGCAGCGATCTGGTCCATGGCCGACTTGATCTCGCCGACCACCGCATGGTGCTGGTTCAGCTCGTCTTCAATGTGACGTAGCTTTGATTCAAAGAGAGACCATTTACCCTAAAGTGTAAAATATATACTAATATATACGCATTTTATGGAATGAGCAATTACTTTAACAAAACCAAACCAAAACTAACCACCAACCATTCGAAAAGTTTTATTCTGTAAAGTTACACAATTGCAAAAGTAATTTTGCCTACTTATCTACGGCCGACTAATAGTAGTCTTTCACTTGAGACACAATTAAGTACTAGGCAAAGAAATAATCGCTATAGTCGACATTTCGAATTGACACATTTCATCAATCTTGTTTTATGTTTATGATGTGCAAAAGAAATTCAACCTTAGGGTGACCGATTACAGGGTGACAATTAGTGATGAGCTGGTGAGACAGTGTGACTTCTTGCAGCTTGAACAGGCCGTTAAATTCACTAACATTAGACATAGAGGGACGATTAAATAGTTAAGGGCTAATAATTAAAACAAAACTTAATTGATTCCTTTGTGTAACGGGATTTACCCATAAGGTTCGTATGACTAACTTTCGTTACACAAAGGACGGGATCGTGACTTTTAATTTCATTAAGCCTTTAACTATGAACATTTTATTTTAAAAAGACCCTTGTATGAGTATAATAAATATTATATAATCAAGAACTCAATTAAAAAGCCGTTATTTTTTCCTTTCGGTTGATTGTATGACCAATTTTCTTTAAGCAAAGGGAAAAGTTAACGTTTAGTTAATTACTTCCGTAACTAAGCTGTAATTCTATGGAACTTGCTAACTATGATACTAAATGGCTTCCGCAAAAATCGTTCAACAAATTTAGCAATTTATCAACTTCTCAAGACTATATACAGTTGCTTAGATAATAGAGTTTACGTGTCAGCAGTCCTAACCGATATGTCAAAAGCATTTGACTGTGTTAATCATAACATACTCATTAACAAACTTGAACTATACGGTGTAAGAGGAATAGCAATCGAATGGTTAAAATCGTATCTAGTAAATCGAGAGCAATGTACAGAACTAAATAGCTTTTGCATACTTAATAAGGAAATAAAATCATACAGATCCGAATTTAGAACAAACAATAGAGGTGTTCCACAAGGTAGTATATTAGGACCACTACTTTTTCTCTTTTATATTAATGATCTACCTCATCATATCGAGGACCAAATGGTTTTATTTGCTGATGACAGTACTTCTGTAATAAAATGTAACCACCTCGAACAATATGAAAACAACATTAATAATACACTTACTAATATTATAAAATGGCTGGAACTTAATGATTTAAATATCAATCTATCAAAAACAAATATAATACAATTTCACACTCCCCATAGACCTCCCTTACCATTAAGTATAAATCATAATCAGAACAACGTAGAAGAAGTTAAACATACAAAATTTTTAGGTCTTATTCTAGACAGTAACTGTAACTGGAAACAACATATTGAAGATCTTTGTAACAAATTATCAAGATACGTATTTCCGCTAAGACGGATTATAAAAAACACCTCAGAAAGTGCTGGATTGATGGCTTATTATGGATTTGTTCAATCTAAATTAAGCTACGGTCTTGTGTTTTGGGGAAATTCTACTGATTTTATGAAAGCGTTTAGGATGCAGAAGCGGTGTGTAAGAGCTCTCGGTGGTATATCCCAAAGGGACTCTTGTAAGCCACTTTTTAAACATTATCGAATTCTTACTCTTCCATGTCTCTATATCAAAGAAGTTGTAATGTTCGTTAAAAAACACCCATCACTATTCGAAATAGCTACTCATAATATCAACCTTCGCAGCAAACATAAATTAATATATAATTCTAGTCACCGCACCACCATTTATTCGAAAAGCATGTACTACATGTCCATCCAAATTTTTAATAACGTACCAGATAGTTTTAAATCGTACGATTTGTTTAAATTTAAGAATTGTATATGTAAATGGCTTTTAAAAAATCAATTTTATAATTTAAATGACTTTTTTGATAACAGCGGAAGCCTTTAAATAGTTAGACTAGCATTATTAATAACTTTTAGTGATATTAGTAAGTATTAGGTAAGTAGATATTTCAATGTAGAAATTTCAAAAAGTGTCAAATTGAGAAAGTTATGTATTATTTTATTATATTCGTAAAAAATATGTAATCATAAACGATAAAAAGTGTATGCTTTAATTTAGTAAGTAAGTAACACAACAGAAAATATGTTTTTTATTTCAGATTAGATTATTTTCTTGTAAAACAACTCAATGTTACTCAATTTATTATAAGCTTGTTACAAAGTAATGCTTTCTAGCTACCGATTTTTATTGACTTATGTCAATTATTGTACACCATAATTATGGTAGATTGTAGTGATGCACACACCAATGTACTTGTCACCTGTATAAAATATTATACTTGTTACCTACAGTCATGCAATAAATATATTTTGATTTTGATTTGATTTATGTAAACAAACAATATATTGAAATTGACATCTAATGTCAATTTTAGTATGGCGGCTTGTTTACATAGTTAGCAAGTTCCATAGAATGACACTATACGTACACATTGATTGAAATTTACCCGTGAAACGTAAAAACCTACGAAAAGTCAACAAGAAGAATTTCATTTCACGGATTTTTACGCCTATCAATTAAATCTTTGGGACCACCATAACAGACTTACTTAAAACAAGGTAATCTAATAATCTCTTTTGGTAAAAGCTGTAATGGTTTTAGATTTATGATACTTTATACTCAATATTCACCTCTAAATGTATATATTCACGACCACTTCTACGAGGGCGGGATGATAAGTAACTACCCTATTTAAAAACCTCGTTTTCATAATGGGGGGTCCATATTTTTATGTTTACTGTCACTTGAAAAAATATTCTGGTGTTTTTTTCCAAAATGGATAAAATTTAAAAAAGAGCTGTGATAAAGTTTATTCATATGAAAGGGGCGGATATTCATGACTACTTAAAAAATGATTTGGGTGAATGTGCTCTCTCTTATGCTACGGTTATGAACTGGGTGGCCGAGTTTAAACAAGGAGGTACAAGTGTCCAAGATGAACTCCGTTTCGAACGTCCAAAGTGCATGATATGAAACTTGGGTTCACCACTATACACCAGAATCTAAAATGCAATCGAAACAGTAGACAGAATCAGCTGGAAAAGTGGTGGCATCGGTCTTTTGGGATTTGAACGGAATTTTGTTCATAGACTACCTCCCAAAAGGTAAAACTATAAACGGGGAATACCATGCTAGTTTATTAGACGCAGCTTGCCGGAATGCATTGAGAAAAAAAAGAGCAGGCTTAGCTCGAAAAAAAATTTTTGTTCATCAAGACAATGCAAGAATTCACACTTGTCTTAAGGCCATGGTCAAAATTAACGAATTGCATTATGATTTGTTGCCCCACCCACCTTATTCACCTGATCATGCACCGTCAGACTACCAACAGTTCCCCAAGCTCCAAACATTTTTGGGGGGACAGAAATTTAAAACAAATGAGTCATACTCATACCTGCTGTATTTTACAGGCCTGAGAAAAGCCATTTTATGGAGGGTATAACAGTGTCGGAGTGAAGGTGGACCAAGTGCGTAGAGCTTAATGGAGATTATGTAGAAAAAATAATAAAAAAATACACTAACTGTAGTATTTCATTGCTAGGCTAGTTACCTATCATCCTGCCCTCATAATAAGACAATGCATAATGCTTGATTGCTTTTACTATAATAAATGAAGTATACACAAATTTACATACAGAATTGATTACTTACATCTTCAATATCCTGCATGCCTGGCTTAATACTGGGCAACTTGAAGCTCAGGTCAGTTACCACATAGAGGATGAATATGAATGCCATGATACATGTTGCCCAGAAAACGGCCCACAGCCGCCTTATGCTCAACATGATGGAATGACGGCCTTTTCTGGAACCAAACATGAATAAAATACATTTGGGTTAATCAACTGTTTATTGCCATTTATTTTTTAAAGTATATTGGGTATTGATGACAGGTAGCAATTTTCCTTACTATCTTTGTGCAGTTTTTTTGTAATAATACCATTACAAAAAAAACATTTCCTTTACAGATATCTTAATTTTTGCTTCAATTAGTGCATCAACTTAATTTTATGGTATTTTTCTTTAAAATAAAATTTGATATATTAAAATCCAACAAAATCAGGTAGACACATAATTGAAGAAATATTATATATATTGGCGATGGTACTATGGATTTTGAACCACCACAAAAAAGCAAAACTTGCACCAACTTAGTAGACGATTGCCCCACCCGTCGCCTTAAGTTTAAAGAAAAGCTAAACGAGATTTGCTTAAAAAATTGTGTGTTTTAATTACAAATACGAATAGTGTGTTTAATGACCCGGAAGACGCATGTTTTTTCTAAATTGCCTTATGTACATTCAACTACAAAGAGAAGTATTCACTTTTGCACCTTATTACACAGTAAAAAAAGCAAAAGCGAACATTTCTCTTTGTAGTTGATTGTACACACTGTGCCCACAACACCATACTAAGCAGTGTTAACTTAACAAATATCACTCTTATTTGTGTTACTTATATCTACTTGTACTAACAATTAATCTAGTGATAAATAAGTTATTTGATACCTGGCTTCAGCTAAACAGTTTCGTGAAAATAAGACATACTTGAACGTCAAAAAAGAAACTCTACCAATAAAAGTCTTCACAACCCCGAAGGCCCAACTACAAAGTTTTAAAACTGCCATGGCAGCTTTTTTTAATTAACTCGTACCAAGTGACTGTAATGGTAGAACACAGGTCAGCTGCAACAGGCGAGGGAATAAAGAAATGGACAAATTATATACATGTATGATGAAATTGATGAATAAATTACGCTCCTTTTTAACAGACTGACTTGATGGTTGTTTCTGCAGTCACTTTTTAAAGACTTTGGAGTAAAATATTTTTAGGTTGGTATCCCCAAATGTATATTATTAAATATCTATTAGTTTTGGAATTAACCGTCAATCTTTTAAGGCTCCCAAAGGCCAATAGTTGAGTGACGCAGCTATGTGAATATATGTATGAGAGACGTAAAATAACTTTCAAAGTCTAACAAACAGCTGCGGCTCTCTCATCCTGTCAGTCATCCTGTTGGTGTGTAGGACCCTTTTTGGTCTTGGATGGCAATGACTTTTACTGAATTCTGTTTTAGCTGCACTTTAGATCAGACAGTGGATCCAGATCACAAAATTTTGATATATGTAGGCACAAGTACATGAGATGTAAAACAAATGTGTTGACTGCCACAGAGGCAACCATATTAAAAAGATATAGCTACAAAAGCTGCAAACGCATTAAGGCACCATGGACGTGGTGCAGTAATCTAGTACAAAGACCACCCTGCCACGCATTTTAAAATGGTTCACCCTACGTACAATTATACAAAAATACAGCTACCCTCCTCTCTAAATGTTTACTGCTTTAAAGTAATGATACTCGGATATCTGAAGCTGCAAGATATTATGACTGATTTAATGGGTCTGCTGAAAACAAACTACCTCTAAACATGGTATATAAAGAAGCATTAGTCAGAAAGCATGTTCAATATTGCATATACTAATATTAAATATGAACTCTGGGGCAATTGTAATTAATTCTAAGTTATTGCAGCATTTTACACTTGCCAGGAACCAGCTGGGTGCATCAATTTTATATGAGAATCAGATACTGTGTCAGCTGACATAGTCTTAGTTTAAGATTCATCTTTATTTCTTCTTCTTCTTCTCTTTGAATATGGCGTCTGTGACTGAATCCCAGCACAATTCTGCCAATGTCAAGTTCCGAGTTTTGCACGGGTTCGAGGTTAAAAAAATAAATATATTAACAGCGATCGGTGAACGTTAAACCTGAAGAGAAAGGACAAACACAAAGCCACCATCACCAATATGTTAGGAAAAATTTAAAATAATAGCAAAAAACGTTAAGAAACGGACACAAAAACGCTAAAGTTTAATGTTATTTTTGTCAATAAATTTACAGATAACAGCTGCAATTTTTTTGTTGTCAATTTGACACAGAAGAGACGTCATATTAGTAGGAAGAGGGATAGAAGCCTTAGAAAGGAGATGATATAGATCGCATGTATTATTATAAATAGGACAATTGAAAAAGATATGATCTACTGTTCCTATTTCGTTTCCACATTCACAAAAAGGAGAGTCCTTAATTTTAAATCTATGGAGCAGTTCCGGCGAGCAAACGCGTCCAAGCCGAAGCCGTATTATTACACTAGTATGTCGTTTAGACAATGACCGATTTTTGAAGAACCAAGGCCGAGAGGGAATACTGGGTTGAATAAATGAGAAATAAGTTTTTTTGGAGGAAGACCATCGAGCAGACCATTTTTTAATTAGGGACTTCGCCGGGATATGGCCTAAATCCGGAGAGTAAATTTTAAAAAAGGAATCATCACCACATATTACAGCTGCCTTAGCCGCCTGATCTGCGATTTCATTGCCGGAAATATTACTATGACTAGGGACCCACACAAAATTTACCTCTAATTTTGAAGAGTGACACAAAAAAATAGTGTTTCAATTGACAGATGATGTAATGGCGGGCACAATTTTTAACAGGGTGGAGAGAAATGGCTTGAAGAGCACTGAGGCAATCCGAAAAAATGACTGATTTAGAAAGCTTGTTAGCGAGAATGAATTCTACAGCTTTCCAGAGGGCGAGGCATTCGCCGGAGAAGACTGATGACTCTGGGGGGAGTTTAAACAAGGCTTTATGCTTAATCCTAGGACAAACTACAGCGGACCCGACACACCCTACATCAGAGAGTTTCGATGCATCAGTGAAAAAGAGAAAGTGTGAAGGAAAATGAGTATTAACATATTTATTAAAGATGGAATTAGCAGTAGAAGAGTTTTTTGAAATACCACAGTTATAGAAGATGCTAGGAGTATGAACTATTGCCTCGAAAGGAATCGAGTAAAGAGGCAAGGAGGGGCTTCTCTGGACAGGAGCTCTCAGCGCCAAGAGTTTTTCAAAACTCGTTACCAGTCTGGGTTTGTTTTTATTCCGCCAGTACGGCTTTGAGGAACAATATTTTTGAAGCAGTTTAAGTTTTGGGATGAGAGGATGAGATGAAGAAGAAAAGCAGTGAAACAAGTAGCGGTCCGATAAGAATTGCCTTCTGAGGTCAAGAGGAGGGTCGACACATTCCACGAGGATAGCTCTATTGGGGGAACATAACATGGCACCTGAGACCACACGTAGAGCCTTCATCTGGACTGTTTCTAGTGCTTTAAGAGCACTTTTGCTACAAGGCTCAAATATAAAAGTACCAAAATCGAGATAGCTTCGGACGAAAGCGTTGTATAGGAGTTTCTGAGAATAGGGATGTGCTCCCCACCAAACACCTGACAGGGCGCGAAGAAGGTTAATATTTTTCTCGCATTTTTTTACAATATAGGAGAGGTGGGAGACTCCCGTCATACGCCTATCGAAAACCACTCCAAGAAATTTTACAGAGTCAGAAACAGGAATCTGAACATTATTAAATTTAATAGGACACTGGGGGGAACGAAGGCTTCTAGAAAAGATAATAGAAGAGCTTTTTGAAGGGGAGAGAGAAAGGCCATGAGAATTTAGCCAGAAATTTAAAGAGTCTAAGGCAACATTAAGTTGTTCTGATGCTAAAATAGGGCTTTTATTGTTGCTGTAGATGACGACGTCGTCCGCATACTGCAGCAATCTGCATGACATGTTCACAAATTTGTCAAGATCTAGCGTGTACAGGTTGTATAGAAGCGGACTAAGGACGGAGCCCTGAGGAAGGCCCCTCCAAATAGATCTCTCTCCAGTGATATAGCCATGCCATCTAACCTTTATAGTTCTTGCCGTGAGAAAGCTAAAGACAAAGTTAACTACCTTCAGGGGTATACTCAGCTTGGACAATTTGTCCCTGAGCACCGAAAGCAAGACATTGTCGTAAGCCGCCGACACGTCCAGAAACGCGGCCGCTATTGATTCTCCGCGAGAGAATGCAAGACGGATGTCTGTTGATAAGATGCAGTGACTGTCAGTGACGCTCTTGCCCTTACGAAAACCAAATTGCGTTCGAGAAAGCATACTTTCACTTTCAAGGTACCAGTCCAAGCGATTTTTAAGTAAGTGCTCAGCAACTTTACACAACGCTGACGAAAGCGCAATTGGACGGTAAGATGAAGCCAGACTCGGATCCTTCCCTGGTTTGAGAATGGGAATTACAAACTGTTCCTTCCAAGATTCCGGGACGCAGCCACTATCAAACATAAAATTTACAAGGTCCAGGTAGTACAAAAGAGTTTCAGTATTCGTTTTTGCAAGGAATGAGTATACGATACCATCTGGGCCAGGAGAGGAATCGGAAAGAGACTCCAGAACACTCGTGAGCTCTGACAATTGGAATGCGGAGCTCAAAAAAGCGTTATTGACTAGAGGAGAAGAAGGTTCAGAAGGCAATAACTCTGTCAAATTAGGGACATAAGGAGGGGCCAATTTATCAAGAAAAGAGTCCATCCACTCGGGAGAAGAAGAGAAAGAAGAAGGGGAAGGAGAAGAGTCACAAGAAGAACGGAAATTTTTTAGTTTACGCCACACTATTGAAGGGGGCGTAGAAGATGATATAGATTCACAGAATAAACTCCAACCTTTCTTTTTTTTAGCATGCAACGTTTTTTTTGCTCTAGCTTGAGCATGCTTCAAAATTATAAATTTTGACATTGACATGTCAGAGCAGTACGTCAATTCTGCCTCTTTCCGCTCCTTCACTACAGACGTACAGTCAGAGTCCCACCAGGGAAGGGAAGGACGCCGGCTAACACAAGCATTTTTTAAAGGGATTGATTCCTCTGCAGATGTAAATAGACACCTAGAGAAAAGAGAATAAAGTTCCAAGTAAGTAGTTATCAGATGAAGCAGGGGGAAGATCACGCACTTTGCTATCGACAAGGGCAACGTACAAAGGCCAGTCAGCTTTAAGTAATCTAAACTTTTGTAAAGGGGGACACGGGGGAGGAATAGAAAAACCTGAAACATAAGAGATAAATATAGGAAAATGGTCGCTCCCATAGCTAGTGTGACTAATGTCCCAGGAACAAAGTGCCGCCAGGGAGGGAGAACACAAAGATAAATCCACCGCCGACGGTTTTTGTGTGGGTGAAACGCGTCGAGTAGGCCTTCCGTCATTCAGAATGCACAAGTTTTGAGCATCCAGTGACTCCACGAGCCTGCGACCGGCTGAATCAAGACAGTGAGAGCCCCAAAGTGGGTTGTGACAATTGAAATCACCAAGTATTAGAAGAGGACCTGGAACAGAGGCAATATGCCTCCAAAAATCTGAAATAATACTGGGGTTAGGGTGAGGAATATAAACTGAAATGACAGACATATCCAGAACCCTACAGGCAACAACATTAAAAGACGAATGAGTGGGTAAATTAAAACGAGAAAAACTGAAACCATTTTTTATAAACAGGGCGCAACCATCGTACCCATTAGGGTTGTCTTGTCTAAGACAAACAAAACCAGGGAATCTAAAGTTATTACACGGCTTTAACCACGTCTCAGCTAAAGCAATAATGACCGCGTTACAATCTTTATTAATAAATAGGAGATCAGCCTTGTTACGACTGATACTCCTACTGTTCCATTGAAGGATATTGAGAGCCATTATGAGACCGGCCCGCAGGCTCCAATCCCCTTGGTAAAAGTGAAGAAAGTAATCTCAAGAATTCGGCAGCGTTGGACGGTAAAGGAGAAGAATTGTTCACAAACATATCAATTAGAGAGGACATAATTGAGAGAAGAGTAGCACCAAAATCAGAACGGGAGAGGGATAATTCGGGGTTCTGGAAACCTTCACGATGATGGTCTTCGGGGGCCTTTGAGAATGCCACACCATTGCCAGGTAGAGGTTGATTGTAGCCTTCTATTAAGGCATTATGGGCTTGTTGGTCATATCCATAAGAGGAGGCAGGTGCCCGTTGCTTTCTCTGAGTGAATACCGTCTTTTTGTAAGAGTTTTGTTGACTAACAACTTCATTGAAAGGGCGTTTAGATGTTGGGTGCTTCTTTTCAGCATCAGAATAGGAAATTCCTTCATCGGACATGGTCAATTTGATAGACTGTTGCCTCACGAATTCGGGGCAATTTTTGTCGGTGGCTTTATGCCGCCCGGAACAATGAAGGCAACTCACACTTTCATCCGGGACTCGACATTGATCAGCATCGTGGGGCTGGGCACATTTAGCACAGCGAGGCTGGGAGCGACACTGAGCTTTAACATGTCCGAATCTGCAGCATCTAAAACATTGCACCGTTGGAAAATTATACATAGACACCTCTAGAGAACAGTTAAAAAGGTAGACTCTCTGTGGGAGGGATTGACCATCAAATGTCAATACCACAGTTTCAGAAGGGGCCCACTGAGGGGCACCACCATTGGTATCTCTTGCTTTATAATTAAGGCGCCTCGCCTTTATTATCTTTCCAAATCCGCGGGGAGGTACAATTAAACCCGGGAGCTCCTCATTAGAAAAGTCTTTAGGTACACCTCTGACTATCCCCGTTCGTGAGATATTGAACGAGGGGATGAACGACCTGTATTTTGCATCTCCGATTGCTGAATTGGAGAGAAAGTCATTTGCTTTAGCCGTACTGATAAATTCCACAGCCATTCTATTCCTTCCAATCTTTTTCACACCACCCTCCTTAATCCCGGAAACCTTTTTGGCAAACAAGAATTGCCCAAACTTAATTTGATTTATGTAAATGCCCGAGTCTAGCTCCACTACTTCACGAACAACATGAACAACAAAAGGTCCGCTATCAGATGAAATGTAAGCATTACGGTGGGGAGCTGGCGATTTTATTTGGCTCAGTGAGGGAGACTGAGACTGAGAGGGCCCAGTCTGAGAAAGGGGAATGATATTTTGTCATTCGGGTACTACCTGAGAAACAATAGTAACGTGAGACAAGGAGACTGAGTCCGAACGTGACAATTTCGGTGGCTCTGTAGGGTTGGGGGAACTTGACTCGCTAGCAATAGCCGAATGATCTCTTTTTCTAACAGGAACCGAATCTGAAACATCTAAGTAGCACGCGGGAGAAGGAGGATGCTCTATAATCTCCATTGAGGCCTCAGGGGAAGAAGATGACCCCAACCCCGGGCTAACAACCGTAATCCCGGGGTCAAAGTTACCACCGGACGCCATGATGCGTCCCGGACAAGCCGGCAACAATCTCACATTTGAGATACTGCCAGCTTCTCCCGATAATTTTTACTTACCTGAGAAACGAAAACACAGACCACCACAAACTAAACACATACAACACAACTACATACGAATATTAACAGGTTTAACGCGTAAAAAAACCACGAGAACTAGAGAGAACAGATTTGACAATGTGCTCCACTCAAAATCTCAAGGCAGAATCCCATCTTTATTTATAGCAGCATGCATCCATGAAAGAATTATTCAATATAATTGTTTATTGTATAGTTTAAGGTACTCTAAAAGTAACTGATTTAAACTACCTACCCCATAGCATGATTTAAAATACAAAAGAAAGGAAATGTTATTGAGAATAATATTTTGGAGCAATTGTTTTAAAAAATGCTAATGAATCTCTGACCAAAGCCAGGTTACCTACTCATAAAATAGTAAGCAGAATGCTACTTACTGATTTTACCTGCTTTAAAACATAAGGTATACTGTTCCAAAGCAGCATAAAGTTGTATAAATGTATAAAAAATTAAACCTTGGCCTTAGGCTCCGTAACTACAACCATGTCTTGGTGAAAAAAAAAAAAAACTATTTAGGAAACAAGAAGCTTAGACACACTGAGCATGTATACCAAAATGAGTACAGGACTTATAGCCACAAATATAATGATGTTGTTGATTTTGAAATGACTTAAGTTATAAATCTAATGTTAAGTTATATCTAAGTTACCTACTTCATCTTCCTAGCTTTGCTTGTGATGATGATCTGTCAAACATGTAAGCATATTTTAGTGTACAAGTGTGCTGTGTTTCCCTGTTATTGGATAAAAACTGTTGAGATAAGAACTTTTTATACTCTGTTTGAGTGTAAGATGTATAGTATTGTGGCCGATGCCAAACCACAGTAAACAGATATGCTATGTAATAAGACATAAATACTGGAATTAGATTAAATGCTTATTATATCCATTAGCCATTCAAATTAAAAATAAAAATACTGTTCTAATATTTATATTACATTAAAAACTTACATTTAGTGGGTGGATCTGTTTGAAAACATTCCATTTCAGTACATATCCAAATCTAGGCTCATAATTGCTTATGTTACAACAAATGACGATAAAAAGAGGAATGCCGGCGCAGAATTATTTACGCTCTCAAACGAATACAAAAGAAAGAACAATGTAAGCATAATGTAACGTCATGGATATAATACGAATGAAACTTACCATATTTAAGTCTTACTCAGATTATACTTCGCAAGAGAGTAATTTTATCGTGGTACTACTGATAACGAGTTGCCGAAGTCAATAGTTACAATTTTAATTTTAATAAGCAAAACTTACTTTTGTGATCTTTGCAGTTTAAGTGTTCTCCTTCAATAAAACATTCACATTTTAGAAAAAAGAGTTTTGTGGCTCTTTAAGACTTTAAAGATGTAAAATTGTTTTTTTTATTACACATTCAAAAGCAAAATAAATAAAATAGCTTGCGATTGGGATACTCCACGTCAGTTTGAAGTTTTATAGACATACCTTCTAATCTGTGGTTTTATCTATCTATCTATAGACAAATATGTTTTGACGTGTAAACGTTTTAAAACAATTGCCATGATAATATAGTAAAAAATAGAAGGGATTTTCAATGATCGAGCGTTGGAAACTTTAGAAAGTTATTCAAGTTATGCTAAGGCCACATCTGCGGGATACGGTAAGTATATTTTGTGCTGGCGCTAGAGTTCTAAAAGACGCGAGCCTTTTAGCCAGAAATTTAAAGCTACGGAGTTATATTTTAGAGCTGGCATGATAAAATAACTTACGATGACTTAGTGATTTTAATAGAGGCTTGCCTCATCACAGCAATATTTTGTCAAGGACTTTAAGCTTCAAATAATTTACTCTTTTTAAACATTAAAATTAAAGAGTTACTAGCTCTAAGAGTCGAGACTCTTAAATAGAACTAGGCTTGGAGGCTAAAGAGTTTTAGACTCAATAATCGACGCGAGCCTTAAAAAAGGGCATCATAATCATCGTACTCGTAGACATACCCTTCTAATCTGTGCATCGTAGGCCCGCTTGAAAAATGTCGTTAGTTTAAATTTATTTAGCGAGGATAATATTTTTGTCTGATTTTGTGGTGGACCATTTAAAGTTATATATTGGTATTCTGTTCTCTGTCTTAATCTTAATTTAAGTCATATCGTATCTTTCTCGATTACCGTTAACCACCGGTTAAAAAATAAGTTATGGAAAATTATAATGCTTACTTTTCCAATCTTCAGTTATTTCCGTTTTTCTAGTTTCCTCGCCCAACAATCCAATAACGAAACGCTTTCTGCTTTGTTATCGATTTTGATATAAACGTCAAATTGTTTGTGAAAGATGGCGTCGAAGGAGTCTCTTGACGTGAGTACCAATAATGTCTAAGTTTTTTCCTTTGTTTTCTTACTGTAATTGTCCTGAAATAGTGTTTATTTGACGCGACGTGTTTTGTTTTGTACGAGTATATTTTTTTAGGTCTTTAGTATATTGTTAATGATATTTATTAGTAGAAAAGGCCACGCCCTGGTAGGTGACCGGTTGGAATTGATTTTTTCTAACATTTATACTCAAAAGCTTCTATTATGTGACGTTAATTAGGTTGCCGGTTCGATGGAACAATGTTTAGAATTGTGTGTTCTTCAAAGTTGAGGCTCTTGCTAGGGTTTTTAATTCAAGAAATAGTCGTCGAAGTTCGCAGCGCCGGTTAAACTTGCCGACGAAAACGGATTTTAAATTAAATATCCTTGAATACGCAGCATAAACATTGTACAATAACTATAATCTAGATTGGTATGTGTCGTTTCTCAATTGAACTTTGTTCAATCAATGAAATAAAATATTCTGTGCTGGATGACATGGAAATATCGAAACGAAAATAAAATTTAACAGAACCAGCAAGTTGGGCTTAGATGACGAATATGCCATAACATCTTGTTATCTGGCTCTTCTTTTGGAGCACTTTGTTAAAGACAAATGGTATTGATCTGGGCCTTCATCTAAGGCCTCAACAATTTTATGAACTGTGTATATAGGTAGTTTAGTAGGTAGATAGGATAACTAACTCAAAATTCAGAATTTGAGAACATTACATAAAAAAATATTGTTACATAAGGAATCTTATTTTTGGTTTGTGTGTTACTGTACTGGGTTTGATTACACAATACACATACAGTTGGTCCCCTAAATACATTTTAATTGTTATTTTCAGATTTTTTTCAATGCAATAATTATTTTTTTCTTTCAAACTTGGCACAGTTTTACTTTAACCTTTTCAACGCCGTATATTTCCGTCATGGTTGACAGCGCAAAATAGACCTGAGTATCTAAAAGGCAAAGTTGACATTTGCTCCGGATTTGTATTTGACATAGCGTTGAAAAGGTTAAGTCTATTTAATAGTGTTTGAGTGCATACAGAAATAATATTATTAAAGACAGTTACATTTTATTCAGGAAAAAGGCATACGTTTTTTTTTAAAGCCGCGAACCCACTGAGAGCGGAGGTGTTGCGGTGCTTTGCATTCTGAAACGACAAAGCGTGCCCTAAGCATAGGGTAGGTGTTTTTGGAAAATTAATTGATTTCTCATAATTCTTGAATGGGTAAACCTACAAGAGGTGGCACCAGGTGACAGTGAATCGTTTTTTATGATCAAATCGGATTTTTAAGGTCTAGAAGTGGAGAATAGATGTGACGGCTTTTAGCAAGAGTTACCCAGATTCCTACTATTTGGCACTAAAGTATAAAAGAGTTTAATTCAAGGACTAAAGGGCATTATAGTTGCACCAAATCTACTGATTGTGAATAATCACTACATACTGATACTTGATCTTAAACATAGGTGTAAAAAATAGGCTGAGTTCTCATGTGCCACCAAAAGTAGTGATATCTAAAAACTGGTCAAGTGTGAGTTAAACTCCCCCACCGAGGGTTATATTTCGATTTGAATGTTAATCTATCAATCGATAGCCTTTTGATGAAATATTTTTAATTATATACCCCGTGTGGTTGCCGGTTAAAATATTGCCACTCCATGTCTTCCCGTGGATGCCATAAGAGGCGACTTAAGGGAATAAAGGCTTGTAATACTGTTAGGCGATGGGCTTGCAACCTGTCACTAATACACTAGTAAATTTCTTGGCCTGATTGTGCAAAATGTGTCAACAAGTCTTTTTAGAGTTGTGGGTATTTCTGTAGCTCTGCCTACCCCACTCTGGGAATGAAGGCGTGATGTTATGTATGTATGTATGTATATTTAATTATATCTCTTAATTTAGCGCGCCTCATAGCAAAGGCCTCCTCCAACGATTTCCACTGCTGTCTATCCTCTGAGACTCCTCCAGTTGGGGCCAGCTGTAAGTCTAATCTCGTCCTCCCATCTTTTGATTTGTCTACCCCTGTTCCTTTTTCCTACCCTCGGGTACCATTTGATGACTGTTTTGCTCCACTTATCCTGTTTACTATGCATCATGTGATCAGTCCATTTCCTTTTTTGCCAGTCAACTTTGGCAAGTGAATGTTACTACGAGAGTCCAACTCACACTTGACCTTGTAGTTTTTCTTTAGGGTGTGTACTTACTAAGATCATACCAAATTTGTCGCTTGTGTGTTTTACCACCAAATATATAATAATGTTGACAAGAAACGTTTCTTATACCTATCTGGGACTCTCACTATTATTATTAAACTTTATTATTTTAATTTTTTAGTATATCTGCAGTAATAAGGTAATAACTTGGCCAAAGGTGTTGAGCCCCCACATTTCCTTTATAACTTATATTATAAATAAAGTATTATTTTTCAATTTAAATAATACACAATGACATGAAATATAAAAAGGTGTTTAAACATATGCAAATCATTAGTAGATATCGTTTCGAAGTAACTATTTGCGTGTGAGAACCAAAGTTAGAAAAAGTTGGGTTTTACAATAAAATTATAAATTGTATTTTTTTCCACGGAATTTCCCTTAAAGTCGATCAATATGTATTTTTTTTCTTTCTTTACTAAAAGACATAATGCAGGTTTTAAAGTTTGACTTTTATATGAAAAACGCATGGGTGCTCAACACCTTTGTTCAATAATGTAGGTATTCTGAAAAAAAAAAGCTTATCTCTTACGGTGAACGGACGGACGGACGGACAGATGAACAGAGTAGGCTTTCTAAAAGGGTCCCGTTTGGGCGAGGAACCCTAAAAAAAAAGGTGCCAAGTTTTGCACTAGATTGTTAATCAGAGCAATATAATGCCAAGAGATGCGTTTTGAGACCAAACTTGCTTTCTTTAATACACACATGTAAAATACTGTATAAAACTGTTAAAACCTGCCAAGTACCACTCAGTGAAAAGGATAGTCTAATATCGCTGTCCCTTTCCCTGGCTTATCAAATATGACTGTTCACTTTACGGCCGCTCTGACTAAGCCTCCTTACGAAATCCCTGCGGATCTTTAAAACCTTCCTAAATCTAAAAAGTAGCATAATTGTAACTGGAGAGCCATGCGCATGCGCGCGGTGCGCCAGCGCAGCCTTGCGCCGTGTTTAGCGCGGTTCGATAACGGCCGCACCAATTGAGCACATCCGCATTTATGTCAAAGGACAGAGCACGCTCCAAGAACCGCTCATCTTCGCTCAAGGTTAGCACCGCATCCGCGGGCGAAATCCTCCAAGCCATGTAGGTTGTGGTTTATAGCGGAAAACGATAATCGCAAATGCTATTCTTGTTCTGATATACTTTTTACTCTATGGATCTGGTCGACAATAAATTAAAAATTTCACTCCAAGTGATATTGTTAACGCTTCGGGTCAATTCATGTCTATATCCGTGTGGTTGCCGGGTTAGAATAGTGCCACTCCATTATCTTCCCATGGATGTCGTAAGAGGCGACTAAAGGAATGAGGGCTTCTAGTACTGTTAGGCGATGGGCTTGCAATCTGTCACTAATACACTGATAAACAACTTAGCCTGTTTGTGCAAAATGTGATTACATAATTACCAACAACTCTTTTTGTATTTATTGGTATTTCTGTAGCTCTGCCTACCCCACTCTGCGAATAAAGGCGTGATAGTATGTATGTATGAATTTGATTTGATGTTTAGACAATGTCACATAGGTACCTGTGCCATATTTATTCGACTGATCTGTACATACGGTACGGCTGCCCTAGATTGAAAGACTGTAAGGGATATTAAGCAAACATTACAAGATACAGGACAGAAAAATCATGTTTTGGAACAGTCTGCTGTAATTATTAGATATACTATTATGTCAATAAAGTTATAGCTGGAATAATTAGGCTTTGCAAAACATAGGTTTGGCTAAGATTTCACGTTGATTTCGACATTAATATCCTAATCATAAATAAGGCGAAAACATATTTTTCGTATTAAAAAAATATTCTAAGTGCCAACCTGCCCTTTAAAACTGAATAGTATAACATCTTAACAGAAAATGCATATACCTATCAAAACTTACTTATTCCTCGAAGCGTTTTTATGATTAAGTACATTATAATCAAACGCTGGATTGACAGGGGCAAAGATGTACCACTGCTAGTGATTAATTAAATATCGACTAAGTTTATCGACATCGACAAAAAGCAATTATGATTAACAAATGACGAAACTTGAATAACTTTTAATTATGTGCAAACCTCTTATATTTATACTTATTACAACTATAAACAAACGGTATCTGACATCTCTCGACTCGAGTCACTTTTGACAACCATTGAAATTATATTGAATAACAATTCATTCAGTACAACAATATTCTTTAGGATTGTGACGAATTGAGAACCTTTTTGTTCTTTAAGTTTGTTAATATGCCTGGCAAGGAAAAGGATCGTTTATCTTCATGGGAAGCTGGTCAAAAGTACGACTTACTTATGCAAAAAATGTAAAATTAATATTGTCACGAAAAAAGTTGTCGATAAACTTAGTCGATATTGAACCACTAGCACTGGTACATTTTTGCTCCCATCAATCCGGTGTTTGATTATATTATAATATTGCCGCGCGAGTTCCTATCGCGGGAAATGCTGGAGCTAGGCGGGAAGCATCCGCCATTTTCTCCAGTTTCCCAAGACGATATTATGTTACGTAGGTACATACTTATCATTTCTCTTCTGAAATCTTGGCCTATTCAATCTAATCGATATTGATTCACGAGAAGATTGCAGCCTCTGTTGCGATAATTGCAATAGCCAACATAAACAATTTAACCTATATTGAGTATATGGAGCTAGTAACTGTTCCATTCGCAAATGTTGTTTGATATGATTTGAATTGATGAATGTAGAGCAGTCATTGGCAATGGATGAATAGTGCGACCTTCCTCGCCAAGCCCAACATTGTGGGTCGTATTACATTATGCATGGATTTAATGAATGGGACTCCCTGAATAACCTCCGCGTCTCATTTAAGCATCGTTAGTGGATGTACAAAAGATTTCTGTATCCACATACACCCGGCTCTTTTCAAAAGGTGACTATTCGCGATTTTATATGAATATGTTTTTGCATTACCATTAAAAGTACCTACTGAAATTATAAGTTTATTAAAGCAACAACATCAATATGTCTACCAATTTAAGACTCCACTAGCGTGTGAAATTAGGGAACAAGGTAGTCGCAAGCGAAAAGGTCTAGTGGGAATAGAGCCCCTATCACATCGCGGTTAAATTAATACGCTGACGCGGTCAATAGGCGATTCGATTTCCACGATAATTACCACAAGCGATAAAGAGATTTAAGACTGTCAGGTATCTCAGGAGGGTCGAGCGGTTAATATTTGATGAATCCACCCAGCTGGGTGTTGTGAAGGTGACAAGTCCTTGCGCCGGCAGCCGGTTCTCTGCCTTTTCGCCGACAAATCTTTGACAAATGCATCGTTTGCCAACTTATTCATTTGGCAACCCGCTTTTTTTCTGCCACTGCAAATATTTCTGTTTTTTTATAAAACTAACCTATTCTAACCATATGGTTCTACACGGTCTTGAAATAAATCTAAAATTATTTGCAGTGTCGGAAAAAAAAACGCGGGTTGTCAAATGATATGTTTGTGAAATGAATCATTTGAGAAATGTTGGTTATGAAATGACAGGATCCCCCGGCAGCCATATATCTTGGTAGCAATCGTCTGACAGATCGTCTACGCAGACTAGACTGAGGTCCTCGGCGACACTGACGCAAGTGGTCGCACTTCCCGCAGGATGTCGGGAATGAGAGCGTGTCCTCATAACGCAGGCCGCGCTGTCGTGGGTGGCGACCGTCGCTTGAGTTGTGTAACGCAGCACTAATGAGGATATTACTAAGAAGCGGCTTTTGTTCTTGCCTCGTGTCGTACTTAGCGCACTCTTTAATTATGTCTGACTACCCAATGGGCGAAATAGACGACATACATGAAATTAATATGGTCATTGTTGTCATGTAGAGTACTTAAGGATTTTCCTCTAACGGGATGAAATGCAGGGTGCAGAGTCGAGGGCAACCGCTATTATATAATAAATAAATAAATAAAATATACAACTTATATTGAACATGCCCGGGTGGTACCCTATTTGAAGAAAACTCGATAACACAGAACCTTTATCCATTAACGCGTCAAATTTGTGTCACCGCAATACCCGCTGTAACGCGATGAAATAATATAAGTTTATTTTCCCCAAACTTGATGATAGGATTGAGTTTATCAGAAGAGGATTACTAACTTCAAAATGTATATTATTTTAAACACAATTTCTGCATTCAAAGGAGAAAACAAAATAAGTAATTTTTGAAAGAAATTCCCTTTGACATTATAAGTCCATCGAGTATTTCAAGGTTTTTCTTATCTGACTTACCTATTTTCTTTTGCCAGACACATTTAACTTTTATGCGCCGAGGCAGAGGGTGCGACAAGGCCAACAGAGCCAATAAAGAGGGCTCATGATTGCTAGGCACCAGCCTGTAGTGTGTATATTACGCAATCCGCCCAGGGTTCCGACTAACAGAAACCTGTAAAATTCGAGGTTCCTTGAAACTCGAAGAGACGGCAACATTGCGTGCGCCAGTCTCGCCAAGATAAGGTCTCAACGACAAGGAATATTGGAAAAGGTTATAAGTTTTTTCGTGAGAAACGACCTTACGCTGTCTCTGCAGGATTTAGAATTCTTAAACCAGAACAGCTATTTTTCAAATTTCCATTAGGGACCATTTATCTCGAAGGTTGATTTATCTTGTGGCGTCTCTTGTTGATATTGGAACAATATTTTGACGAGGCTCGGGGTGTTGCTTCAAGGACAATCGAAATATTTAAAAAATCTTGTTTTGATGTAATGTCATTGACAAAGTGGGCAGGTTTACAGAATTCGTAAATATTGTAAACACTCATATTACTAATGGCACGCGTATTTGTTTCCCGCCAACCTATTTTCATTAAACACATATTGATTTTCAATTACTGAGAGCCGAAGGTTCGATTTACGAGCGGCACGTCGTATATTCGATATTCAGCCGGAGATTAATCATAATCTTTTGCTGGAGAATAAAACAAATGTGGGTGGAACAACTATCGTCATCGATAACAAAAATTTTACATTACAGGAGCTAATAATTCATTTTTTTGAGTTGTGTGTAAGAAAGGCATCAAAATATTGCTGTGAAAAATAACCTTCCTTGCAATGGAAATATGTTTATTGGCAGCCTTTTCCCTCTCACAGAGAATTATGTAGGGCAGACGTTCATACTTTTTGTTGTATCTGTTCTAAATTCATCCTGTTCGCGATTTCCTTTGTTCCTTCCCTTTTATTCCAGTCGTTACTTGGTAACCCATCTACCTGCAATCTTTTCCTTTTTAGGCACAATGTATCTTGTGTGGTTATGTTACGTGCCCTCTGGCATTTCCTTTCGCGGGATTTGTGTCGACTCTTTTGACCTCGAATCACTAAAACGATCGATGTTCGTCTAGATTCTTAACTATAGGTAGGTTATTCTCGTAAAAGTATATTCACTGATTTAAAAAACTTAATTTAGATATCTTTAGGCCTCAGCCGTACGACTTACCGGTTAATCAATATATTCAAGGTTTAGAGCAGCTACAAACTACATAGCAACCTAATCTATAACTCTTTCAGGGTAGCAAGTGTTCGTGATATACAGTAATCGCTATTTATAATAGCTTACAATAATTCTACAGGCGCCCAAAAGCAATATCTAACGTTAATGATGTACAAACAAACGAGCTTGAAATAGGCTTTGGCATTTCAGTGTTATTGAATCGATGAATAATTGCCTTGATTATCGAAACGAGCGGCTACAAATATTTTGAATAATTTTTACACTGTTAATTGCCAAAGTTACTAATTAATAAAGTTTTGATGTGGATTGCGTAGTTTCGGTTGACATAAACAAGTCCTCTAACCTTTCGACGATCCTTTCATGCTGTCAAGTGACGAAGGGACGTGGCAAGATAAGTTGTCGTGTCGCTGACTTCGCGGTTTTGTTAACTAAGTCGTGTTATTAATGTATTCAAACAAGTACACACGAGCAATTTAAACGAGATAATGCTGCAAATGAGCTTACGAATAATATTCGTTGAAAAGTGACTGACGTTTATAAAATAACAATGTTCTGTTCAGGACAGCCTCGATTGCTTTTACAATACACACTAAGCACATTTGATACAGCATCTCGCGTTCAAAGGAATCCAGTTTTAGGTTTGCTTCAGAGAAGTGCGATGGGTTGCGCGTAATTTATAAAGGACTCACCATACTCCCTTTTTTTGTTTACATGGATATCCTTAGGTCGAGACTTTTTCATTATAATGGCCTCTACAAATCTTACTCAAAGGTCGCAGGAAAAGATTTTCGTTCAGCGACTTATATTGTTGTTCCAAGGATGTTGTTGAATCTTTTTCGAAGTATATGTTAGAACACAACTGAAGGGCCTTTTATAAAGAAAACGAATGTGGTTACAACGCTAATTACCGGGCTGAATCAGTTAATTAGATATGAAAACGAATTACAGAATAATCCAAACTTATTAAGGGGCAATGCTTAAAGAATTTAAACATGAACATGAACTTATCTTTAAAGCTAAATAACGATACTACCGACGTGATGGATGCCAAAATTCCAATTGTCGCTTTGCTGCCTTTTTTTCCGATATCGGATTTTTACTTTATTTTGTAAACCGGCGGGCGCTCCTACGTATACCCAGCAGATATATATCGAGTTACAGATATGTCATGCTGAAAAATATCTCTAGAAAGCATTCATTTCGCATCGATCATGTTACTGTAAACGGGTTTTTAGTTTCTTTCGAATGCATTGAAGTTGCTATGAGTTTTAATATTTATAAGTGGCATTGTGGCGGTTGCGCCTTTTTTCACATATGTACCTCTTTAAGTCCTATTATCGGAAGTCCGAAAATATTTGTCATACCATTTTACATCATCACTCTCATAAAATCACTCTTCATAAAAACATTTCTCATACCACCTTACATCATAATAATCACTCTTGATAAAAATAATAATTATACACCTTGTTTATTTTCAGGATTTTAAAAATATCCAACTGATAAATAAGGTTGGGTTAGGTTAGGTTTGTTTTATAAACTTCCTAAAATCGTAACGGTTTCAGTAAAGTTCACTTTAGGAGTTGCGGTGATTATGAATAACAATTTATGAACAAAAAAAGTATGAGAAAAAATAATATGAAGAGTGATTATTATGAACACAAATCGGTAGTAAAACCGAATTTTATGTGACCGAATGATGTGGTAAGAAGGATGATTTCAGTTCTAACATTAAATATGTCGTTTCGCTGTTTTCTCGAAACAATGCGAGTAAAGGCAGGCATTTTCCAAATAACCCCCTATTAGCATACCTAAATGTAGTGATTTATTATGCATATACCCGACACCGTACTGGCTTATCCACTTCCACCAAGCGGTGACAGCGGGGATCGCGTAAGCTATTTTTCCTTCCTCTATCGTCTACCCTCTTGCGATAACATGCGCTACGTCAACTATGTACCTGCTATTGCATGTGTAACTTTACCATAAAGCTAACTAAAAACCTTAATTAGCTCTTAATTCCAAAAAAAATGTACTTAAAGTCAAGTTTTTTTATTGGATTCACATCTAAGAAGGTTGTTAACGCCCCAGATCCCCGGCGAAACAAAGCTTGCATTGAACTGCAGTTTGTGTTAAGGCTCTAAAATGGTTGACCTTACGATAAATTACTTACTGTGATGGCAACTATTTAAGAAGCCTATTCGCAGTGGCGAAAACAGACAGTAAATAATGGTAGCCAAGAATCTTTTGTATAAAGCACGTTCCCCGGGCAGCCAGGTCGGTGCATCGGTCGGTAAAGGGGTCGGCAACTCCATCGATCCAGGCAGGTCACGCCGCGTGTTACATAACGCAAATGCATTCGAGCCAAATTGTTACCAATTTAGGTTTATGAATTCAACTATCCCGTCTGTTAAATTTTGAACAGCTCCCAAGATCTGCTCGGAAGGCTGTATCTGCGAAACGATGTTGCAATTTAGGGAGAAGCTTTTTTGTTTATTGCGATTACGTAAATCTGCCGTCGGGGTGTGCAAATTGTATCGCTTCCCTTAGTATACATTGCGTGTATAATTCAATTTGCTTAATAAAATTTGTTAGCGGTTCGTCAGAATTGGTGCCGACAAACCCCACGTGAATAAGATGGGTGGGACCAATTTAAAGTGATGCCGGGTGACAGAAGAAACCTATACGAGGGTTTTTTTACTTAACTTCGCGTTGATTATGTAACTTCTCCATAGAAATAATCTAAATTTAGCCAGTATTGTTACCAGTAGCCTGCAAGCGGTTGCTACCCAGTTTTCACTTCGAAATAGTGCAACGACACGCGAACGTGTTGTGCCTTGGCTCTTTCAGTGATTTACGGCAAATTGGCTAGAATTAGTAGCATAGTTTGCATTTCCTCACTTTACATTTTGCGATTACTACACCTCTCGGGTGGTTAATATAAAATCGGTGTTACTAAATCCGTATCATCCAATTCCAGTCCTATAACTATAAAAATGCGATTATACGTATCATACGTAATGGTAACATAAATTAGTTGGAGCAGCTGCTTTTTCATCCCATAAAATGTATTTACATCACACTAGGGAAGATATTTGGAAAAGTAGTATGCTGATTTCGGGTAAAAACTAATTTTACCTCGCGAAATTGACATAACGAGCTATTCCTGTAGCAGCGTCATGGCAGCTCCATGACCCTTTCGAGCTAAAACTGGAATGGCGCTGGCTATATCTAGCATTCACAAATGTCAGAGATTAAGTGGTCGTGACATTTAGAATGAATTCGGGTGCATCCCCAACAGAGAAGTTAGTTTGTTCGCATTTAATCATCTCGTAACGCTGATTGTATTTTTTACTAGGTCCAAGGACTCCTAGGACCTTGTCATCTTGTGGACGAGTGCTCGGAACTAATTTAGAAATCGAAGGCCAGTTTACTTTTCCCGATTAATTTCGCCAGGGAGTGCCCGTTCCGTACCGAAATAAGGTTTGTTACGTCACTTGTTTGTAAATGATCCTGATGTTGGTACCTCTGCTTCCTGTAGCTTAACTTGATCCATCAATTACTGACAAAAATTTTGTTTTGTAACTGATCGTTTTCCCTGTAGATTGAGAAAAACTGTAATTCAGTTTAAAAAAATATGTTTCGTTTGATGATACGTTATATTTTATTAATTTGTTTATTTAGTAATATTTCAATTAGAATGATACTAGTATGTTTTCTTTTTTGCTTTAATTTTATCCTTCTGTCTCTACCTTTTTTACTCGGTTTAGCCATCCGTTGCTTTTATTTGTCAATTGTTCAAAGTGTAACTGAAAGAGATCCCTTAAAGAGATAGGCCTTTGTACATACCTTTTGGGTTTCTGTCTCTTTTTACGTTGTTATTTTGTGTGTGTGCAAGAAAGATTTTACATACATATATATAAATAGTTTCATGGTTTTTAGGATTCGTAACATTTCAGGGTATTTTGTATTGACAGATTACTTTAAATTCAAATCGGTGTCTTTTGGATTGAACGATGTGTTGGCAGTCATCTTGACTGTTATGGCCGACGCATGACTCGTTAGAAATGTCATCTTATGACTTCACGCATCGACTTTCTAACGCATCTTGAGAAGGGCCACTCAGTAAGACAGTTTTATTAATACGGCTTAGTACTTTACATCGTCTCCTTTATTAAATACTTTGCGTGGTTTTTTTATGGCATCGAGAAGGCAAAAGAGCACACAGGCCATCTGATGGTAAGTGGAAACTGTGACCCATAGACATTCGCATTCAAAACACTGCAATCTTAAGACTGCAAATGCTTTGCCAACCCTGAGGACTAAGATGGATTGCCTCTATGCTAGTTATGTTAGTTGGTTTATGTTATCCTATTTATGCGTGCCTATCGCAACTGTTACTCGAACTTACCAATTCGTGACAAAAAAGGAAAAACCTGTACCCAATCCTTAGAATAACTCACATTCAGCTTCCCGCCCTATTGTAATTATTTTATAAGGTACAGTGAAGCGGGAAGTGAGAAATATCCTGGGCGCCACGCCCTTACGCTGGGTTGTCTCGATATTCTTGGCACTCAATAGTACTGACACAATACGCTGGTTTACGGGACTCCACGTGGTGGTTGCGTGTCAGCAATCAAATATTTTCATAGCTACAACCGATAACGACCTTGAAGAAAATATCGCTAGCATCCCCCCCTGACAGAATTATTGCCTTTTCGTGCTTACTTGTCGTTGACACCATTACCTCACCTCTCTCACAGCAATTGGGCCAGACGTTACTAGTGTTACATAACAAATTGGTCTACTTGCCCACCAGCCGCTCTTCCGTCAGTTCTCTTTGTTACTTGTAATATTTGCCTTTTGGAAATGGAAACCAATCGGGAACTTATGCTCCAATGGTACTTACAGATGATAAAATTCATTACGTTCGTGCGCTATAAGTTTCAGTTTAATAGCCGCATTTATTTTAGCATAATTTTGGGAGATTATCCAACGTCTGCTGGTGAACTTGATTGTCTATCGGATATACAAAAAATCCAATCCGAAAACTAAACACCCACGCTTTGCATATTACGTAACGATACTGTTACATAATTCAGAAGATTCTCTTGCCTTTACATACTTTAGTATATTCCGTCATGTTTTCCTATTATTTTAGGCGGTTTAAGGGAAAAACTTTATGCTTGACATTATCACAAAGTTTATCCTACCTTTTTTAGGATGCGAAACGGAAAAACTTTACTTTCAGTTCTTTATCTTCCGAATATTTGAGTTATTTCCTGCCGATAAAGTTGACAAATATAATGTATTACCTGTGTTATATTTTCCAGGGCTTTTTTTAGGTAAAAAAGACAATTTTCCAGAAGGGAAAGAGGTCGTTACTCGCTAAACCGGGTCACCATCGTTAAAAATATTGCTTAGTCTATAGGCGGCATAAAGCCTAGTTGAAGTGCTCGTCTCGGCCTTCCTCCTCATACATTGGCCTGTTATTCCATGAAGTCGCCGTATTGATTGGACAGCACGGGACGGCTAAACGTTACGTAACTAGCGAACGAGACGAAATTCGCGACGCTGCCGACTCAGACTGGGGAACTGCGATACTTTTAAGCTACGAAAAATACTTGGTCCGCGTATCTGCAAAAATACTTGAAAGTATTTGAGTAGATCTTTATGGATCGGGATGACTCGTTCAGAGTAGGATTATTCCGTTTTCCCTCTTTTCAGAGTGCAACGATGCTCTTGTACTTTATTAATTTCCTTTGCTATGTTAGTCAAAAATTTCATGCGGTCTGTGATATGAATTAAATGAATCATTGAATTGGATTAAAAGGGGTAAAGTTTGTTATTATTTTAAAATTAAAGTAGGTACAACATTAACTTTATGTTTTAACCTCAGAACGTAACGCTCTGTGTACTTACGCAAGATCTTGATCTTAAGCAAGATCAAGAATTAGAATTGAATAATTAAATAGTATTGTCATTATAACTAAAGTTATTTCATGCGGTGCCAGGAGGTACAGTCGAGTTCAAAAATATGTATACACTTTAATACCTTGTCTATTTAACTGTATGATTAAACTGTCATATGAAATTGTCACAGCGATTAAAGTGACAAGGTACTCAAGTGTATACATATTTTTGAACTTGACTGAACCAACGACTTGAATATCCATCGATTATTTACATCTATCTAATGCCTCAGAGACTATTTTGGGGGGTAACATAAGACGAAAGATGACACACCGTATCGTACGGACGTGTCAGTCACCAAAATTGAATATTGGGAGTCACTCAGTCTATTCAATGGAGACATGAAACGGCACAAACGCCTTTGACATCGCTGTACAGAAACAATACTACGTGAATTTGCTAGTAAATAAATGGAAGTGTGTTCTATCTAGATACAGCTCATGTAATATAATATACCTTTAGAAGTGGTTAATGCGGTTCAACAATCAATACTTATTTCTAGGTTTTTCCGTGCCATTCACCCTGCGCGTTTCGTTGTAAAATACGACTCCAGGGATCTATATAGTTGTCGGGGATTAAATGACAACTTTCACATGGTCGGAGCCAAATCTTTTTGAGTAGAATTGTAAATATTTGGATTGCCGCCCCGTGTGCTTGCCGGGTTAGAATAGTGCCACTCCATATCGTCCCGTGGATGTCGTAAGAGGCGACTAATGGAATAAGGGCTTGAGTACTGTTAGGCGATGAGCTTGCAACCTGTCACTAACTCGCTACACTGGTAAACATCTTAGCCTGATTGTGCAAAATGGGTTACAGAATTACCAACAACTTTAGAGTTGTTGGTATTCTGTAGCTCTGCCTACCCCACTCTGGTAATTAAGGCGTAACGTTCTGTATGTAAATATTTGGAATATTGTGTTTCGGTATTTATAAAAGGGTTATATTCGACGTATAATAAGTTATAGCTCAACAAAAGACCTATATAGAGTCCGACCGTTTACAATATTACTTACACTAGAAAACAGATCCAGGCCAGTCTAGTGTAATTAAGTTCTGCTGAGGCGGTGTTACAGGCAGCTCGTAACGCAGGCTCAGCCCAGCCAGTCGTAAACCTCCAGCTGCTGCCGCAAACCAATTTGTACACGACGTCGTACTATTTTACGAATCTGTTTAGCCTGCAGATATTACTGGATCTAAATGTCTATTAATCCCATGTTTAAACGCTTCACACTGAATACCTTGCTAACGCAAAGCCTGGATTATTTTTAGTGTTATGTTATGTCAACTCGCCGCATAAATGGCTACACATGTATAAATAATGAACTCAATTAGACCTTCAGATGTTAAATACAAGTCTCACCTCTTTAGAGGATTAAGCCAGACGGGCGCGGACGAGGGGCAAAATGGGATATTTCACGAACAATAAGGCGAGACCTTGAAAGACCCTCGATGATCCCCTTGCGCCGAACCCTCTGCTCGTGGCTTTATGTATCCTTTTACTATTTATTCTGTACCTTACTAAATACTACGAGCACTCGCTCGATATTCTGATGTTTGAAGTTGTAAAATTGAATGTTTTACTACACTTCTTAATTTAGGAGCTACTTGCCAATTTTATTTTGTTTAGCATTTACTAAATCCCGAACAGCGGCATAAATTCATTAATTGCTCAATTAACTTTATTCCTTACAGTCGTAATTCCTTAATCACCATTTGCTTGATATTGGTTCTCGCGAATAATTTAGCGCTGCCTTGATTACAGTAAAGAGGCATTACGGCCTGGCAATCATGCCATTACAATAAATTAGCGAAACGTGTCCCGCCGGACGCAATTACTAATTCACAAGCACCGTTAATACTCAAAGCTTTGTACGAATGAATTCAAAACGTCAGAGTTAGTTTTGTCTAGATTCTACTGCACTGCGCAAAAGTAATGAATTCAATCTCCTTTGAGTTGCCACTGCATTCATTGCGCGGCCGTTATTGCTTCCTCCGCTGTTTGACGTATGCTCGTAGTATGTCGTTTGTCGTGTACGTCGCTCATATCAGCGCACACGGCACGCCAGCACGCTATCCGCGACGACCGACCGAACAAACCAGACTCGACTGCCGTTGCCGTACTGTCTCTCGGAAGATACGTTTCACTAATGGTGAACGAAATTATATTGGATGTAGCACTAGCAGCACCCATTAATAACCCACGGAAATAACCAAGTTGCAACACCTGCATATTTTGGTCGTGGTATCTTGTATCTTTTTTTCTTCATAAAATGATATTTATACACTTTCGTGTTGGTATGTTATTTATATTTTAAAGATTATCTGCAATCTCCGTGTAAATATTTTTGTTTAATATGAACTAGTTTCTCGAAAATGGATCTTATGATTTTCATACAAATTAAGGAATCGGGGCATTCTTGGATCCGGGGGCCGATTTCCGCTTATATTACAAGCATTTCTTTTATGAAATGGGCCCCAAAACTCGTTTATAACTTATAACCCGAGCTAGGGGCCTGTTTCATAAAAGCTTATAACTTGTAATACAAGTGGAAGTATTTCTTTAATACATACTGTTGGAAAGGGATTTCCGCTTATAGTATAAGCGGAAATTGACATGGTCTGTGTAGAGTTCCGACGCCGCGCCGTTACTACAAACAAACACACTATCTCGAAAAACAAATATGAACAAATTTCTGAATAAAGTAATTTAGTGATGATATTTAGTTGTTATAAACACTATTTAGTCGTAATATTTTTCCTTTTAAATTCGTTACATGTGCTTTAGATATTTTTGACCTAAGATGTTTTTGAGATTTTTAGGACCTATTATGGCTGTAGGGGTGGGGACAAGTAACTTTAACTTTTTATAACTTATTTCACCATTGATCGTAGTGCTCCGTATAAATATACATTTGTGTACAAAATTCGACGATGACGACACGGTGGCCTAGTTGGGAGTGACCCTGCCTCCGAAGCCAGCGGTCCTGGGTTCAAATCCCGGTAAGGGCAGATATTTGTGTGATGAGCGCGAATATTTGTTCCTGAGTCTTGGATGTTTTCTATGTAGGTATTTAAGTATGTATTTCTCTATATAAGTAAGTTTATCGTTGTCTAGTACCCATAGTACAAGCCTAGAGCTTAGTTTGGGACTAGGTCAATTTGTGTGAGATTGTCCCCTGATATGTACCTATTTATTAAAAAAAAAAACAGTTTTGTAACTTTGATTATTCCTGAGAAAAAGTAAGTGTGACATACAGACGAACAGACAGACGTGGCGAAACTATGACTGTTAGTTTGACTTCTGAACCCTAGAAACCATAAAATTATTTTTTATAGTACCTACCTAACCGCCGTAGTACTAGGAACACAACAATCCAAAAACAAGCAACCAAAAGTTAATTCGACCGATTTAAATGACAAATAGTCCTTCCTTTGTGAATCACTGACACGCTTGGGCCAGGCTCGAAGCCAGCTGAAGCGGCTTAAAAATTATATTAAATCCCGCTTGAACTACAGTTTGCTCAAACTTCCATTCCGTTCTGACTAATCCTTTAATAGAGATAATTTCGACGATTACTCTACTCTAGTCCAGGAGTAAGGCTATTACGAGGAACGAGAAGCGTGTCTGAAATGTGAGTTATGTCTTCCTTCCTTTCGTGGAATTTTCCACTACTTTTGGTACTTACCCCGCGGTTCTCGTTTGGAATCTATGGTAGGTTTTATGGTAGGCTTTTTTGTATGTATGTATGCTTAATATGTATGTATGTATGTATGTATGTAAACTCTTTGCACAAAAATATAAATATTACAATTATGATACTAAATTAATGTACAAAGGCGAACTTATCCCTAAATGGGATCTCTTCCAGCTAACCCTGAAGCAAATGAGTAAGGACAATGCATGGGGTTGGACACATACAAGCTTGCACAAAAAGTAAAAAGAAATGATAATACTTATAAATAAATAAATAAATTTTAAACAAATTAGCAAGTACACAAACTAATATAAACTTACATGTATAATACACACATATATACATAATATACATACATATACATATATACCTACATAAATATATAAATAACAACTCTAATCATTATAGGAACCTGACTTCACGACTCATTCAGCCACAAAGAATATGCTATAGAATCGTTAATATAAATATGCTAGAAACTCTGGGCTGATATAATATTGATTTTGACATTTTATAGTATTGTTGTTAAATGCGCCGCCATTACTGACAAGTAAGTAAGAGCTATCTTAACCGTAATACGATAGCATGCTAAAGGCATTCTGGTTTTACCGTGTAGAGCCTGCTCTGGGATATCCTGACTAATATTATAAAATAAATGTCAAAGCGTGGATGTTTGTTACGCTTTCACGCAAAAACTACTTGACGAATCATCATGAAACTTTGTACACATATTTTGGGAGGTACTAGAAGTAACATGGGATACTTTTTATTAAAAAAAATACAAATCTTACAAACAATTAAAAAAAAAAATTGTCATGAAAAAAATTACAGCAGGCGAAGCCGCTGGCGGGTCGCTAGTTCATTATATTTGTACCAAATTTCACGTCGATTAGTTGCGTTGTTAAACCGTAAAGGCGGGACAAACAAACAAACTCACATTCATCTTTACATGGTATAAAACAGAATCGCTTTCCGTGTGTATTTATGTCTGTCTGTAGATATATTAACTAAACTAAACCGCATGCAACAGATCTTGATGTTCGGTAATTTTCACGGAAGGTTTTTAAAATCTCATCTCATTACTCTCCTTAATATCATAAACGCGAAAGTTTGTATGGATGGATGTGTGGACGTTTGTTACACTTTCACGCTGCAATGGCTGGACGGATTAGAGATAGCTTATTCCCTGGATTAACACATAGAGTAATTATCATCCCGAAAACATTAAAAGTTTCCGAGAGACGATAATCGAAATGTATGAGGACGAAGTCGCAGGTAGAAGCTAGTGTAGGTATAATACATTCTGTGTTACAGAAAACTCGCATAAACTGAAACGAACCGAGGGCGCGTCGCTAGCTTATATTATTAGTAAGAAATGGTTCTACATAAACTAATTATATTCTTATTAGGTTCCCAAAGGCTCATCCGACGTTTTAATCTTGTTACCAGTTTCAATTATGAAAATGTGATCACTCTCACGGTGCATTCAGCGAAAACATATATTTTAAATTTCAATTAGGCAATAAAACTTAATTTGCAAGACCGAGTTAAATTTTGTGAATATACATAGTCGCATTTACGGGCCGGGCAATCAATTTCGCCGCGCGGGCTTTTGCAAATTTCATTTCTACCACAGGCACCACAGCTCGCAGCGATCCGCTTGTGGTCGCTTTTCGATTTCGTATAAAATGAGACAACTTTAACTATTAAAGTATATGTATAAAAACCCCTGACATACTGGCCACCTGGCCACCCCTAATTTCGGAACTCATATCTATTAAATACCCCAATCGATTTTCATGTAACCTTGCTAGGAACCATGCCGATTATTATATATGTGTCAAATTTTAGACTCTTTTTTTCGAATTTTAACCATTAGTACAGTTAACTACTGATCAAACAACTCGGCCTAAATCCATCTGTTTGTAAGCTCAGATGCCACCGACAGACGCACAGATAATAAAAGTGTTTTTTTTTCTTACTTATCTATCTACAGACAAAGTTGGTCTTTTAAGTATGAGAATACCTGTGCCAGAAGATCTCGCTCTCTTATGGTTAGCATGCGTACATTAAAAAAAAACGGCCAAGTGCGAGTCGGAGACGCGCACGAAGGGTTATATTTTAAAATGGCAAAAAATCATGTCTTTTGTATGGAAGCCCTTAAAGATTTTCTTTATTCTAATTTAATTATTTATTTTTAAAGTGAATGTAAAACTAAATATTTTGAGAATTTGACAAGTGTCTACCTGTTAATTAATAACGGGCAAAAAACGTCAAGAAAAAACTTGTTGTATGGGAGCCCCCTTAAATCATTTATTTTATTCTGTTTTTAGTATATGTTGTTATAGCGGCAACAGAAATACATCATTTGTGAAATTTTCCACTGTCTAGCTATCACGGTTCACGAGATACAGCCTGGTGACAGACGGACGGACGGAGAGCGGAGTCTTAGTAATAGGGTTCCTAAAACATATTATAGTATTAAAGACTATATTAATGATAACAATGCTTGGGACTGAATTGCTTGTAATAAAATGTTTAGTCCTTACGACAAAAGGTTGCGAACGTCGAAAAAAAAAAGACATCCGACAGAGTTTCTTACAGGTTCTTCTCTGATCGGTCGCGATTTGAACCTGCAGTCAATTTAGGCTAAGTCGCTACTATGACGTCTCAAAAGAGTTTATTATTTTGTAAACCTACTTGAATAAAGATTATTCTGATTCTGATTCTGAAAAATGGTCCGGAACTGAAATAAATATTATTAGCTGCTGTGTCATCACATCACATCAAATCTAAGCTCTTAACCATATTACACGTAGATACATACGTTAAACTAATAACACCGCTCTTTCTTGTCGGGGTTGAAAATAGCCGTTTAATAGTTTCTATATACGGACGTATTAATTTGGTCCCCTTAACAAAGTTTGGGCTCAACTTAATTTATTAGCTCCACGTACAAACCACCCTCCACATTCCACCATATTGTTTGCCAAAAACCACTTAGCTATATTAAATTTGTGCACGGCGTACTGTTAATAATAAAGTACAAAGAGAATTATACGACGGTATTAGGTTTCCTCTTCAAAAGTGTAAGGCGGCGTGTGTGGAGAAAATTGAATCAGCCGTTCTGTGATGCTTCAGCGAAGCAATATTAAATCTCGACTCCTGTTCTCCCTAAATATAGTATGAGATGATATGATGATAATACAATACATGTTGTATGCCCGCTATCTTTTTGGGGTACCTAGTGCCAATGCTATGCCGTTCCATTACTAAGACTTTGATGTCGATGTGAATCATAACGAATAATAAAAAACATAAAGTACCTACATGCAGTTTTACTTTAGCTTGTTTTTAAACGACGGTAACGAGCTATTTGTCTCTAAAATGTCTTTTAGCACGATGCACGGTAAGACACTGACCATACAATTATTAAACCACTAGTTTCCGCCCGCGACTTCATACGCGTATAAATCAGTTCCCGAGGGAATAGCGATATGAAAGGTACCCGATGTGTTAATCCAAGGTATAAGCTGTTGCATTCCAGATTTCACCAAAATCCGTCCAGTAGTTTTTGCGTGAAAGAGTAACAAACATCCATGCTTACAAACTTTCGCGTTTATAATATTTGTAGGATACTTAGGCGGTAGACACCTACAAAAATGAAATCATAATCAGAAACACGCCGTCGTGTGGTATAATGGGGATTGCTACGTGTAATCAAATCGTCTGAATTATACTATGTATAGCGGCATGAAGGGCCAGCGCGAATTTCATTCATGCCACACCCACCAGCAATTTGTCCATCATTCTCGGATTACAGTCTAATCAGGAAATAGGACATAGGTAGCTACGTTTTCGCAGACAATCAACCGAGTAACCTAGCCAGGGATTGGAACGAGGCGTAATGTACTACATTATTACATAATTATGTAGATGGAGAGGGTTTGGTTATTTAAAAAAAATAATCTTGCCAAAATATAATTAACTACAATATTCTTAAGTAGCAAGCGATTAGTGGAAGCAAGCGCTAGTTTTCGGGTAAAAAAATTATCATGTTGCCAATTTCACTTAGGGCAACGCCCTTTCACCGCCAGATACTCACGGCGTATTAGCCTTCTGCCTATTGGGTTCAAGTCTGCCTAAGTCTTCCCAGGTTCCAAGATACAGGCTCTATCTACCTAGTTTGGGTCCCACTGAAAACTTGTAACTTGTAATATACTTTAGACATTTTTTTTATTTTTTTTTATTATTAGACTTAAATCATTTGACAATTATTATGACAAACAGTCTCGATATATTTATATTTACTTCTATTTGTGATACTCGTAAGTTTTTAAGCGGTGCGTTGAACTGGCTTTGGGAGCGGAAGCCGCGGTTGGTAGCGCGCGCGCCGGTGCGCGGTCCGCACCGGCCGCCACCGGCCGCTGCCGGTTCCGACCAAGCGTTTTAGGACCCCAGCAACGCTGGGGAAACCCACGCGAACGTTAACTTAGCCATTACATTTCTATTTAATAATTTTGAGTAATTTGGTCAGTGGTTGGTTGTTAGAAGACCATGGGTCGATATCAGCTAGAAGAAAACTTTTTGTCATAATCGAATGGTGTATAATAGTGGCATCGTTTTCTAACCATGCCAAAGGAAATTCGAGTTTGCAGCTACTTCAATATCTTCATGATATGTCATTATTATTACCTGTTACATGGTTACACATAAAATTCACGTTTTAATGCCAACTCCCCAAGTATTTCATTGAAAATCTGATAGGCTTTGTAAAAGCGAAGTTACGACGGTCGAGAAGGCTTTCTAGCCAAATAAAAAACCTCCCCAATCCCGTTAAATGGGTTATCAAACGTAACCAGTGACTTGAAAAATACATTTATTTTATTAGTTCTCACTATAGCTACGTTTGGAAAGCGAAACACGTATTGATTTGTGTCTGGGCTGAAGTGGTTGTAGTAAGGCAAGATCTGCCTCTGCTCTGTCGTGAAAAGAATGCTAAAAATACTATTTGTCATATAATTGTGTTTCCCGTTTCTCGTTTATCCTATTGTTAACATTTATTAGCATCGATTTATCGTTTATTCGGCTTTGTGTATTCATGATGATTACTTTGTGTCAATGATCGCAGAGATGTCTGCGTATTAAGAGCTACGTGCTTTAAATTTTATCCGTGGAGTGTGAATTGATCTAGTGTCGGTATGAGAAGAACCATCAGGCTCATAATTGAATTATGTCGTGCTCGGCAATTCTCGCGTGCACTTAACGCCGCCTGATTCACGGCTAGATTTACGTAACGAGTACCCTGGGGACTGGTTAACAGTAGCAGGACACTTGACACATAACCCTGGCACCAAAAGGAATTGCGGGTTCGAAGAGACAAAACGGACTAAGTACATAATGTTGTTCAGTTTTTTGCGTGATGCTTAGTCTGTTGGGATTTGTAAATAAATAACTAAATAGGATTTTTTTATAAAATTCGTAATAAATCAGGTGTAAGTGCGATGTAAATGCTGACTAAAAGCTGGCGTGATGATTGATACGGAAGTTGGTAAAAATTTGGGGGTTCCCCATACTTAGAACTAAAACTCGATAAAATAAAATCAGCAAACCCGTACGTGTAAGGGATAAGTCTTTAAAAATGATATTGAGGTTTTTTTTTTCTAAAACTGAATAGTTTGCGCGAGAGACTTCCAAAGTGGTAAAATATGCGTGTCCACTCCCTGTAACTTCTGAAATAAGAGAATGCTAAAACTTAAAAAGATATATATGATGTACATTACCATGCAAACTTCCACTGAAAATTAGTTTGAACGAGATCTAGTAAGTATTTTTTTTTATACGTCATTATTCGTCTAGCTGCTACGGAACCCTTCATGGGCGAGTCCGACTCGCACTTGGCCGCTTTTTTGCTATGAATTTGCCCATCTCTAGAAGGCAGCAAAGCTTGCCTTAAAAATAACTGGCACCTAAAGTTTATATACTCCATTTTTGGATATCTTTATAGACTCACGTGCGAGACACGATAGGAAGTAAGTACCTCGTAAGCGTGGCGCCGTCAGGCCAAGCGACCTCCTTTTCTCTTTCTGTGGTGCACTAATCAATAGTAAGAGGAGCATTCAACTTTAGACTGGATATTTTCACAAATCGCGGCTGCGCCTTAGTACGAATGGAAACCAGACCTGTGTGAGCGGGTAGGTGCTCGGTTAGTTTCGTTGCCAGTATCTGCTATCTACTATGTAATCTAGGCATTGAAAAGTCGAATGGATGATATAAGATGAAATATGACATATTGTTATTTTGCTTTTTATTTAACGATTAAATAGGTAAAGTGGTGGCATGGGTTGAAGTGGAGGCGCGAACACGAGAACTTTATAAGCCTTTAATTATAAATGAAGATATTAAATTGAACCGAAGTTGTCGACGTTTCGGGCGTATCATGCCGAAGTTTGACAACGTGAATAATTGAACATCCAATCTGAGCGAAAAAGAACTTGTAACAACCCTTGTAAAATTTGAAATGCTTCCTTATCCCACTCAACTTTGATTCCGAATCTGGGAGTTATATTACGAAATGAAATGTTTTGTAAAGTTTAATTAAGCCGTCTCAAAAACGAGTAAACTAGTTGGCCGAGTTCTACCGAGCCCTATTCCGCCCCGCTCCCAGGAGGGGGTCTAGGAAATTTCCTAGCAATTGCTCTCAGCAAACTCTTTACTAGGGCAAGGCCTTCATTTCTCTAATTGCGCCTAGCTTTCTCCACATCGGAAAAATCGAGCAATTTTTCTCTAGAAACAACCTTTTAGCTTTTAACCTATATTCCCATAACAACACCCAGCTTAGGACTTGTAAAGCAAACTTTTCATGATTTAAAATTGTCTAATGCATTTTCTGGTGTCCGGAAAAAGGCTTTGCGAGGATTAGTATCCCACTAATCTGCTTAGGACGTTATACGTTGCTTCGCGGCGAGTAAACTCAAATGTCACCAGTTGGCATAAGCCTCTGGTGGCAAAGACGTTTGCCTGTTAATACACTTGGTTGGCTTTGTGAGTAAAGGTGATAACAGCTGCGGCTGCCGTCCTGCTAAACCAAACAGCTGCATCTCCCACGAAGTGTAGTGCAAAATTTTACTAACGATAGAGACGAGCTAGAGAATCGTATTTGCTTTAGATAATTTGCTATGACGCCCTTTGGCTTCGTCAACTATTCAAGCCAAGTCTGCACCCTAGTCCTTTAAAATCTGTCATTTTTAATGTGTGAGCTAGCTATGAAAATAGACGTTTTTGAAATAAAAAATAAACCTATAAAAATCCTAAAGTATTATACAATTTCTAGACTAAATTATACAAAACTGAACTTTCTGTCATAAGCATGAGTATTTCTATTCTTTATAATATTATGTACAAAACATCCTTTCTAAAAACTATTTAGACCATTAATTAAGGCTTTAAAGAGAGGTCGTTATCGCAATTTGAAGTAACTAATCCCTTTACCTGAACCTTTGTTTTCACAATATTTAAAGGTTGCCGTTAATTCAATTATACGAACCTATCCAGTTTCCACCTGCTCTAGTTTTATTGGATTGCCTTATTTAACAAGGTCTTAAGCATTGCTATCCGATATCCCTTGATAGGAAGTATGGTATCGACGAAAATTTTAAATGTTTTAAGGCTTTGGAACCTACATATGAATTTCGTTATGAATGTTTTATGCTCGTGTATGTCAGATGGAAATCTTGAATTATTCATTCTATTCAGAGTAACTTATAGGCCGGGTGAGATGTGCGCAATTTTTAGAATGTTTCTGTGAACTATAAATCTTATCCCGTAGCATATAGATCCAATAAACTTCCTTCGCGTTCACCTTCAGATCAAGCACGGAAAGCGAGTGAATCAACAGTAATGGCGTAGCAACGGCCGTGACGCGCCATGTTTATATTCGCTCATATAATGTTTACTCTATAATAATTTCATTGACTGAAATGTTTTACGGAACGTCGGCTCTCTGTAAATCCATGTTCTAAGTAGTCGGAGGCCATGCGCCTGACCCGCTTTACTCGGCTTTACCCGCGATCCAAATCCCCTTCGGCTATCTAGGTCGATGATATTTTTACAAATTCTCTATCCACGTTGAATCCAATTTAATTTAAAGCAAGGATATTCCATCCAAAATTGGAACTTATTTTGCGATTGCGACATTATGTTATCTTACCTGCTGCTCAACTTTATAAAGCCTGATTGAACTCTTCACTTTTTTGGGGCGATCCTCTGAAACAGACGTAAATGATGAAAACCCACCTATATCAGCAGCAGATCCCAAATCGAATAAATATTTGAGATTCCCATGATAAGTTACACGTCAATCCTATTTTGCGAAGATAAAGCAGGACTTCTCGTTACGCGCGCCCCACTTCTGCCTGTAGGCAAATCTAATATCGGAAATTGACTCGACTCGACAGTTTATTCACTTTGACCTCCCCTCGAGGTGAGGTAAAACTATTACCTCCAATTTCATTACTCCGGGAATCAAATGATGCGACGCCACAAATTTGAATTCAAATTAACATTATTTTGAAACCACTTTGGCTAGCTGAAATTATTTAAAGCCTTTAATTATTGTAGTTTGATATATTCATTGCAACTGCGGAAAAGGTACCACTTTAAGGGTTTGAAGTTGATTATTCCCAAAACTTTGGATAAATTAAATCTAAAGATCAAATGCGAACTAAAACCCTCAAAGTGTTACCTTTTACCTACTACATACGATCATATATGATGTAATGTAATGTAGGATGAAGGAAATTGGATTCAATTAGGTTTGTTCCTCGACAACTTTCATGATTTTATCCTTGTTACAAACTTTTATTTAACTTGCTTCGTTTGCATGTCTGACATACCGGTTCAAATCTCGCAAGTCAATTTTGACCCATTTCCCGTCATGGTAATGTGCTGAAATTTGAAATATATAAGTAAACCCGAGGGTAATGCAATAATATGGTATCTAGGAGCTGATTTGCTACAGTCGGAAGGTGGCATCGTAGACCCACCGAATAGGGATTGGTAATTGTAGTCTCGATAAACCGAAAAAACAAGTAGTTATAGTAGATTATACCCCGCCGAACTCCGCGTGTTTCGTGAAGAAATCTAATATTTAAATATTGACGCAGTGAGTGGTTTATAGTATCGATTACTCAGCGGATCTGAGCGGTTTGAAGCGTTTGACCAGCCTTGAGACTACGTCGGCAGATGCGCTAGTATAAATTTAATAACTACAATAACTAGCGCAAGCCTTATAATGTGTCTTTGAACTTTGTTCAAACCTTTTTAACTGCAGAAATCTATCTGAGCGAGCAAGTGTAGTAAGGTGAAATGCTGGATATGAAAAAGCTACTGTAAGATGTAAATCAAAAACTAGACTGCTGCTCTATGATTGCCACATGTGGATAAAACAGTTAATTAAATTGAGATACTACCCCTCCAGTCTATAGTTTTTGATTTACAAACTATTGTTTCCCTTTCCCAGTTGTTCACCTTTGGTCGGTTCGGGTTTGGTTCCTGGATTCACGGTACCAGGAATTTAAGATAATATAGTAGAATACAATCCAAAACATTTAATCTTTTATTTTTTTTATTTTTTTTTTATTTTTTTTTATGTTAAGAAGGCACACGAGCACTCAGGCCACCTGATGGTAAGTGGAATCTGAGACCCATAGACATTTGAATTCTCAAGACTATAATCCCAAGACCTCAAATGCGTTGCCAACCCTGAGGACTAAGATGGAATGCCTCTATGCTAGTAATTTCACCGGTTGTCTTATCCCCACACCGGAACACAACAGTGCGAACACTGTTGCTTGGCGGGTGGTTAATGGATAAGATGCTCAATCGCTTAATTTTGAGCGTTAAGTAGAATCGGTTTACTTCCCTGTGTTCCCACAGAATCATCAAATCTGATGCCTTCTGTATCTATGTCATGATTTGATGATTCAGGCTGTAACCCCATTATCCGAGTAGAGAAACATACTTCTGCTGAGAACAATCGTGTAAAGATGGGTGTATTACAAATACAAATATCATTTATTCACCAAAACCTGGTTACTGGTTACATAGGAAATTCCATTTAGTCTCCAAACTAGGATGAGCCTGTATTTTCGCTATCTTGTTACCAAAACTGAACTGTGGTATCGATTATTAAAACTCGATGTTGTTTTCTTTGTTTTGTGTAAGTGTACAATACAATACAATACACTTTATTGTCCACCAAACAAAAACATTACAGAGAAATAGCACAATTATAAAGACCCAGGTAAACAACAGGCGGTCTTATCGCTGATTATCGATCTCTTCCAGACAACCTTAGAGTAATGACTTGTTTTTAGTAATTTTAATAGGTATTTTGTTGTTTTTGTCACTTGATAATAAAATATTGATATTCTTTGTTCTCAACAGTGATTCCTGTTTTTTGTACTGTTTTATATAAGTATGGGCCTTTTTTTAAACTCTGATCAACTCGTACTTCATGCCAACGTACCATTCAAGTCATGTTGTAATTTACAAAGAACAAGCTACTTTAAAATGGCGCTTCGTAAAATATAATGGGATCAGTGATGTCTTTTGTATATTTACTATGTCTCTTTCAAAACTTACTTAACACTTAACTGATTGCATTGTATTTTAAGAGCCTTTTAACTATGTGTTCTCTTAAAGTGAAACCTATCCGTTTGTGTGCAAACATAATATTAAAATAAGTCAAAATACGAATTCTCGATCGTATCAGAAGTCGATACAAGTATTTATTTTTACACCTGTACTCCCCATATATATATTTTTTTTTTACCATTTACAATATAGAATGTAGAGATGAAACAGTGATAATATTTTTATTAAAATGGTTGGATTATTCTCAGATTAAGAGTTGCATTGCAAGCTAAGTTATATTGAAGAAATGTGTATTTTTGGCATGTACCCTTAACATAAGTAAGGTACTTAATAAATAACACAATAACATTACAATTGAACAGCCCACCAAGTTCCGGATCTAGACATCCTTTTGAAAAAAATGGCTCTCGTCTAGTCAGTATTGTTAATGTATTCAATACATATAACAGTTTTGTAAATGTAGTCGTCTGGGTCGAAACGGACCAAGTGGCAGCAGGCAATAACACAGTTTCATGCGAGAAACATGCCCAGAGTTATAAGCTACTGTAATTCTTAGCAAGGGCAAATAACATAAATTCCTGGTCGGGAAAATCACAGAACCGTCGCAATGGTATATATAACTATGTATATTATTATTATGTAAATATTATTTTTTGATCTGATAGCTTTTTATATTACTGGACTTACAGAAAGCACTGCACAGGTTTTTTAAAGGGAAAGCGAAGTTGAGCTTGGGGCCCGAGTTAAAGGTAGCTCTAGTAAAAAGTTTACAAATGTAACAAAACCTATATAGAATCCGATTAATAGTTTTTAATTGGGACCCTCAGTCGCTAAGACCACAAAAACGTTGAATTTGCACTGTTCTGTCCCTTGAGCCACATGTTTGCAGAAAAGTATCCCATTTTTTTTAAATCCAGCCACGCAAAAAAGCAGAATCTTTTTTCCAGGCCGCAAAAAAGCAAAGCCAGCCATTTCTACTTTAAGAACTTGCATCCATAGTGTGGCTCTGACTTCGTCCTTGTATTCACGTTGTTTAAACTGAAGTGGTTTACAATAAGTATACGAGTTTTATGGGCACGTTTTGGCACGGCGTTTGTTCGACGTACACGTCATAGCGGTATGCTTACCTTCTATTTCGATGTGGTACTCGCCGGGCTATTTCTGAAATGCGAATTGCGGTCTAGGTGCTTGTACACAACAGTACTGGAGTCGTATATGCCGATAAAATGAGATGGGTCCACCTCGCGTTTTATTTTCACGAATAAAATGAATCTGCAGGTACTTTCTGGGATATTTCTCTGTAGAGCTCAGTTCGACCTTGAATGTTTTCCCTTTTATGATGGATTTCCATCCCAGCGGGTCCCTCGGCGCTGCGGCCCGTCCCTCCCGCCGTAGACGTGCAGATATTTTACATTGAGGGGTTACTTGTTACTACTGATTATCCTATTGACGGGACCCATAGAATATTCTTACATAAATTACAGTCTTCCCACGCAGTCGGGCGAAGTTAAAACACACCCCTTAATTTGTGTTGTGGGTGGGTGAAGCTCGCCGATGTTTGTTGTGTTTGTTGATGTTTGCATAGCAAATGTCTGCTCCTAATGGACTTGAGATCTTTTATCTCTGTCTAGCCTTCTACGGTTAAAACGTCGCTTGAATTCGTTTAATTCTTTTTGTTAACTCGTATAACATTCCATGTATTCTCAGCGATTCTCATCGGATCTAGCCTAATGTAAAAAGTTTGTCGAACTCGATCCAGTTAAATGCAAATGCTCGGAATCCTGCTGGGACTCCATGTGCGCCCGTCCTGTCTATTCTTCTGTTACATAATTTTTACTCTGACTTGGACATTGGATTAAAAATGGTATTCGTATATATAAACAAGTTATAACCTAGTTAACGCTAAAAGTTATAAAAGGATTGCTGCTGCCAAGTCAGTCTGAAAGCTGAAAATTTTCGAGACCAGTTTACGCTTCATGAGTTTCCCTGCAGGTCGTTTTTATTACGTGAGTGCACCTACTAGACTCGGAACACCCCGTTATGAACTTTCAAAGCTCTTCTGTTTATAAATTGCAAACCAAGCCTATTTACTGACAACCTGGATTTCGCTAGGCTTTTCCTCTAGGTATTCAGAAATGCGTTTAAATGTTATTACATTGTAATAACATTTAAACATTGCCCATTATGCCACGATAGTCTAAAAATTGTGTTCAATTCTATTGTTCTGAATTACGTAAGAGTTTTCGAGTGCTCGTGTAAGGAAGAAGCCAGACAGGGGGGGGGGGGGTGGTTCCTATACCTATTTAGAGGCGTAGATATAGACGCCTTTCTTCGAAAAGCTGTGCCGACTAATATATAATGAGACCATTTTCGGAACTAGTCACGATAAGGCTATAGGTCTTAATTTAAAGTCTAAATAGCTCATATAAGACCGATTTAGAGAATAATTAATGTCGGTGGGGCACTGTGCGAGACGCGTTAGGTAACAGTGAACGCGGCAGGAGCGAGCGAGAGGGCGGCGCGCGCCGGCTCTGCTATTGATCGTGGGGAATGACGCCCGGGGTGACCCAAATAGAGCCTCCGAGTACCCTCCGGCCCCACACCAGCGTCTCGCACCACCGCCCTGCGGCCACCGACTGCTCGACGACGAATTTTCATATCAGCCGGTCCTTCACGGCGAAGGAATGGCCCTCCATAGCCGCCCGCTCTGAAAATAACATCCGTCTAAAACGTGATGAACGCCCTTTCAAATTATTACCCATCCAACAGGAATGCTGATCTACCTTGTACATAGCACCTAACACATTAACTAGTTTAACCTTAACCGTCTTGGGTTCTTTCCTCATTCTAACGAACGTATTCCCTCCACGCTTTCGTGGGGCGTGAAAGTTTTATAAGCTCGACTGAAAACTTTCGAGGTCACTTCCATCGTCGGGAAATAATCGGTGACACTAAACTGTTCGGCTCACCCAGTAGGTATTAAGTAAAGTTACATGCGTGGAGTATATATTGCATAATCTTACTTTATTTCGATTGATAATTTGTTTTATGTGACGGGTGTTTTCACTTGAAATGAAATAAAAGCTGCATACTGCATAATAACTGACCTATGGCGCCGGAGAGTCGCTCGCTGCAAACCGTGCATGCGTAGATTACGGTGTTCTGATGGCTGGCATATTGCACCTTTATTGATCGGCAAGTCTAGGGTTTTCCAGGTTTTCACGTCTATATTTTTTGTGTGGTATTGCGTTAGAGAGGGCTCGCTGCCTATTCCCCGCTCTTGACGAGTTCGAGCTACGTTAAAGAGGGTTTTAATATTTATACGGATTTTAGTATCGCTTTGTTGTGTCGTATCGGTTGAACGAGATCGATTTTACGATGCACACCCGGGTTTAACACGTCGTTTTACGGATTTCTCGGTAAAGTTTAATGTTAATTTTCAATGTTAGGTGGTAATAGCATAAATATGTCAAAAATATTTAAGACGTGTGTATATACAATGCTTTTTGTCATTTTAGGCTAAAAGTTAATAATTACGTTGTTATACTACATCTGTTCCAGTTATATCTGCTAGTTATAGGTACATACGTTTGCATCGTTTTTGAGATTCAAAACTGTCACCTTAATTACAGAGTTCTTGTGACTTAACTATTTAAATTCCTTCATTAAAAATATGGAACAGTCACATTAGCAGGCAACTATAAATCATCTGTAACAATGGGAGGAAAAATCCTTTTGTTTATCGCTCCAGTCCAGGGTAGGCGCGGTGAAATGAAAAATAGCGCCGGGGCAGGCTGCACGGCTCGCGGACGCTCAAATTGAAAACTGCAGCTTTGCTTTTTATTGTTGTGAGGCCTAGGCCGCGGGAGATTACGGCGACTGTCGCCCGCTTGCGTAGCATTAATAGACGTTTTTACAATTCACCGCTCAACTATACGTATACCCATACAATCGGTAGCAGCCACAATTAATTTTAATTGTGATCAGTTTGGATTCTGAACTGAACGAGGATGATCTTTGTAAGTTTGGGAGTGTGATTGATTAGAAGATGATATTGCATTGAATTTAACGGCAAAAAACCCCAAGAGATTATAATACTTCCTGCTCGCGAGTTAAATTTGCTTAATCAATGCTCAGGATCCGCCCCTCATGATGTAACCAGTCTGGAAAAGTGCTTACGTAAGCCAAGAGTGGACAAAAAGCTACTATACTTACTGACTAGTATTTGCGACTTGGGTTGTACGATTCACGCGACCCCCAGAACGTGCGTGCGTGCTATGCCTATCAGACAACTTTCCGTCCACTTTGTGTGATTCCAAATCTCGTGTCTTAATTTACTTAAACTCGTGTGTGATTTAATTAATATGGTGTGAAGAGTAACTCAAGTTGAAGGGTGAATAATTTCGGCTAGCTTGCGAGGGATTATTGGTGGAAAAGCGGTGTGTAGTTTTTGCCAAAGAGATGTTTATTTACACTGTAATTACGAAGGGCAAGTGGCGTCGAGAACCGGGACTATTTCCTCCTCTACTAGCCCAGCTGTATCTAAACTTGTCTTAATAATGAACAGAGTAAATATAAACGTTATTTTTTTAGTACACGTAGGTTTGTTGTCTTTACGGAACTATCATTCGCTTTGAGTTTGTTTTGGTGACTTCAGAAACCAATGTAAATTAACTTGTATAAACGTGTTCATTTCATTTAGTTACTCTGATAAAATGACCTATTAATAACACCCAAGTTTGTTAACTTCACTCTAACCTGGCTTCCTCACTTTCGATGCATTGTCGTAAAACTAGCTCGCTTGTATCGATTTTCTAAAAATAACTTCGGTAGTGCATCAATTTTCGATCGCGATAAAAAAATACCTTTGCTACGGTTTTGTTAAAGCGTTTAAAATATATTTTCTTTCCGTTCAAGACCGAATGGGGATATAAATCATGAAAGCTCCAGAGTCTAGATCCGTAAGATTGGTGATCCGACAAAGGATTTAATGGTCCAGATGTAATGCGCTTACACACACACCTTTTCGGTTGTAATGTGGGTTACTTGTCCATTATGCGCGGTTATAAATTCTCCTGAACGTAAGGGCACGGGTTGCGGATTTAGACGGCAAATCGCGGCCGCCACTCTTCTAGTAGTAAAACATTTATATCCAGTTTATACGATCCTTATGACATTATCATAATGCAATGCAATAAAACTAAAACAAATATATTCGCTCACCATAAAACCGATCAGCCAGCTTGCAAAGTAAACCGATGTGGCTAAATCGGTGTATATTAAACAATTTAAAACTCTTTTGAATGGGGCAATAGTTTCTATCGATCTATTTGCCGACCATTACTGTCTCTTTAAGTTGTTTTATGGCTTTTAATTTAATAGAAACCTAGTCTTAAAAAAATATGGGCGCTGAAAAAGGCACTTTGTAAACGTTATTATGCATTTTATCTAGTTAGTCAAAATAGCAATAAAAAGCGCATAATGTTATATCTTGTAATCATTAAAACGTTTGAAAGCTATATATGGCCGTGTACGGTATGTTACATTTAACATGTTACCTACATTAAATTCCTCCCAAATGACGTGTATAAATTACAAAAAATCCATTTGTGTGGAAAATACCCGTTAAAAATTTCCCAAATTAAATACCAAATTACCTTGAAAATTAAAAGGAACCCAAAAATATTTCAAACGCTGGCTTTATGACATGAACATTTATTTCTCGTTCGCAATTAATCATATCGGCAACCTGTAAACGTTGAAATTTAAGGAAGAAAAAAAAAAGCGTCTTCCGACAACTCGGCCTTCAAAAAAAAGAACGTCTTTATCATTGCAAAATTAGCAATGGGCGCGTCGCCGAGGCGGCCTTCCGCCCGCTCGCCTATCCGCCGCCCTGCCGGCTGAATGCCTCGTAAAAAATTATTAACACCGCCGCTGTAAAAGCCTTTATGGATGGATATTAATGAAGGCCACCGTATGTGATTTTTCGTCAATTTTTATCGCTACCCTCATAGATCCCGCTATGAGATAATGTATTCGCTCAGTGGAGGTGCGCGTATGGCGTGCAGACGGGAAGGCTGTCGATCAGCGGAGGCTGTCAACGTGCCGGTTGTGGAAGGTTACGAGCGCGCGGGAGGGCGGCCGGCGCTCGGCGCTCGGCGCTCGGGCGGCGGGCGGTGCATGCGCGCGACGCTGGAGCGGCGGCGCTGGCGTCGTGACGCAGTGTGACGTCAGTGCGCCGTCGGCTCAATACGCGCCGGCCCCGCCGTCAGTCGCCGCCCGAGCCAGGCCGCCAAACGTCGCGCCCGAGCGCCCTCTCCGCCCGCGTCTCATACGGGTTTCAGTTCCGAACCACGATGACATAGTCCCAGTGCCGTGCAAAGACACTACTTAAAAGCGCACACATTTTAAGTTTTTTCGTTGGAACTAGGAAGCCGTAACGGTCCCCGTTGTTGCAGAACTAGCCACGACCCACCCCACTTCATTAGAGGGACAGAGGCGAGACCGAGAGGCGGCTTGCTCCTTTTTATCCGCCTTTTTCCTAGGCTCTAGCGAAAATGGGCGAGGTGAGTGCAGTGTCGCTTCAAGTAGTGCTTACCTTACAGGCTTTTACAGTAGCAAGCCGGGACCGGCGGTAGGTACAGTGCTTTCGTGAAGATGTGAGTGCATGTCGCGGACAGTGAGTGCGGAAGACCTGCTCCGACTTCGGCCGAAGGCCAGTGCTGCTCGTGAAGTGCTTGCTCCCCGGGCATGTTTACAGTGTCGTCTCACGCTAAAATTTCATATTCACGTTTTTTTACCTTTGTTCCTCATCGTTCCGTGTAAATGTTACCCTTGCACGTAGCTGTCATGTTGCGCTTAGCGCGTTTAAACGCACACTTTTCATCCGACTAGTATTTTTTGTCTCTTTGGATATCCTTAAAGTGTTTAACTTAAATCCTACAGATTAATCAGGTGTCGCAATTAACTTGTTGGTTATTGCCGGAAGTAAGCTAGACTTTTCGCTGAAAGGGCGCCGGTCGGGTTGCGTAACTGCACGTATCGATCTGACCACTGAATGAGATACTAGCTCTATGGTTTTCCATATGCCAAATATTCACTCTTTCTTTGGTTGTAGAATAGCTAAAGTTAAGTTATCATTATCATTTATCATAACCTAACGGCCTAACCGGAATTTCTCAGTTTTCGTTTAGTTTCTTACTTAGTAACGAAACTTCCAGAAAATATTTTACCTCTTATCTTAATTTTTTTAGCAGTGAAATGATCGGAACTGCCAATTGGAAACCCTAATTTAGACTTATAGTTAGTATGAATCACCGTGTTCAGATACAGGGCATTATAAGTCATAGTAGTTGTTCTAGAACGAAGGTAAAGATTACCTTGCGGGGCCTGGAGGATGTAGATAACAGGTTGCGGGAGCCAGGCCAGCCTAAGAGCGCCGAAGGTTTATTAGAAGATTGCCTCGTCATTATGTCATTTAAATCGCATAGAACGCCGTCGCTCTATTGGAGTATTTCCTTAATCCTCTCTGACGACAGTGGCACGCATCAATTAGGTGAGACACGCGGTTCCTATGAAGCACCTCGGTTTCTAACAGGAGTTTAGAAACCTGACTCTACCAAATTCGTTGAACCATTAGGAAATTATTATAGGCTTTAAAAAGGGGTCTTTCCGTTTAAAACTTAGGAAGATATCCTGAATCCTTGATGTTTTAAATTAGGGATTGTTCTAGAAGTTATACAGTATATCCGAGCAACGGATTATTTAAAATAAAATGGAAAATTCAAGCTCAACCCACCCAGGTCCTTGGAATGACAACCATTTTAATTTTAAATAACGTATAAGTTTTATAATTAGCACTAATTATTTTGACATTTAACAAAGGTGTATAATATCTTAACTTTCCGAATACTACGATCTGAGTTTTGAAATTTACAAGCAAAATCTTTTTGTGACTGATTTAGAGATAGAACTAATAGTTCCAGTCATAAGGATCAAATTAATTTAACCTTACAAATTAACTTGAACGTAATTCCTAGGGGTAGGTTCTGCACCCACTATGTGAAATTGAACTTAAGCATGGAAATTAATGTTGGTCTTCGAACTCCGAGCCCGGATACGCTGTGCCTGTACCTACTAAGCGCATTGTTATATTTTTAATTACCCCAGGACATCATTATTCAGTGACTTCAGTGACTTCAGTATTTAATACACATTTGTAGGACAAATTGGAAATACTCTGATATATTTTGAAGTTTTCCATGGAAATAACATTATCGAAAAATTAATAGCTCATCTCTAATCCAGATAAATAAGTAAGGCAGTTCATTTTTTTTTTAACGCATGCCATATTTGCAATGCGATTGAACTCATAATGTCGTTTGTGTTCGTTCTTTGATTGCATAATTAACCAAGGCATGTTAACTTTTAACATATAACTACGTTGACATCCGAAAAGTCTTCTTCTTTTTTATTAATGGCGGTCCTCCGCGATATACGCAGTGATTTCGCCAATGTCAAGTGAGTAGAGTAAATGAGTAAACAGAATGAAACAAAATCAAAAGCCGGACATCTTTCAATCGGCCATCTTTATCCGAAAAGTCAATTAACGTAATAATAATTATTATTTTATTACGAGTCACTAAATAATTATTGAGATATTATAATGTCGTAATTAAATTGACTCATTGTAATAAATAAAATTACAATTTAATTATATAATAATTATTACCTATTCAATAAATAAAAAATAGACTAAGAATTTAGGACTAAAAATAGGACTTTTTTCTCATGTCCATATTTTTAATATTTTAACAATCAGTCTTTAATAATAATAACTTGTTTTAAGCAAAATCGGTATAGGTATCGTTATTACCTCGAGAATCATCACATTTCTGATACAAAGAGTCAAGACTCAAACTCAAGCTACATCAACATTTTAAATTAAAACTAGCTGTTTCCCGCGACTCCGTTTTCGCCCGCGTAGAAGTCGTTTATCGCTATTCCTTCAGGACCCGTCCAATATTTCGAGATAAAAAGTTTCCTATGTCCTTCCCCGGGACTCAAACAAACCTCATCTATATCGGGCTTCTTAGATAATTTTCACAAAAGCATTTTTTCATAGTAGCGAATTTTCACATCGCGTTCGTTCATTCGTATCGCAAATTTAATTATATGTCTTTCTTTATGTAGAGATTTTTCATAAAGCGTTCGCGTTCATTTTCTTCGCATATTTTACCAGTAGATTATTTTATTAGTCTCATTTTTTCCCAACCTAATTTGACCGAGACGGAGTCGAAATTCGTAGGTGGGTTAGGGTAGGTTCGTTACACAAAAATTTCACCTTAAGGAATGCAACGTCAGAGATAGACTGCTAAGAAAAGGGCCAATGTCAATGGTGATAACTTAATATTGGTTAAATTTGCTTTACCAGGGCCTCTATAAAGGTGCGTTAAAACGATATCGTGTTTGACACGTTTAAGAATCGTTTATTGTAAATGACATAAGAGTTATCAAAACGTTGACAATACGGAAACAGGTCAAAAACGATATCGTTATTAGGTACCTTGTAGAATTCCAGCCCAGCTCTGTTACGTAAATTAACTTCTTTTTTTACATTTTCTTCTCGATTCTGAATTTTAGCGCAGGCAAACTCGCGTGGAATTATACCTAGGTCATTGAGAAATTCGTCAACGTTCAATAAATTGAATGATTAATCAAGCAGCTCCTTTTAATGCCTTGCTTGCAAGCATAGCAATGTTTGAAATTACGAAATACATCCTACATTGCCGCAGTAGGTATAACTACTATAATATTCATGTTCAGACATAATCCTCAGATTGACTCCTTCCGCGAAGAAGTCGTTTATCACTATTCCTACGGTAATTGTCCAATTTTTTGGGATAAGAAGTAGCCTTTGTGCTATTCCAGACTATATAACCTATCTCTCTGCCAAATTTGATCCAAATCCGTTGAGCCGTTCTGGCGTGATTGACTAACAAAAATCTAAACTATCGCATTTGTAATATTAGTAAGTAGGATTACTTTGTCTATACCATTATATTTATTAAAGCTTTCGGTATTTGAAAAACAGTAAGACCCGGTTCACAGTATTACGCTTTATTCGATTCAGTTTTCTTAAAAGGCTTAGCCGTATAGTTATAAAACTCAAAGCGTGCTCATTTATACGTTATTAAATCAATTTTCTAGTACATATGTAATACCAGTGGCCACACTTGTAATTTCGATTGCTTCAAACATTTGAAGAAACTTTGAACATTAAAAGTTCTATAATCCCTTCAACTATTATATAATATAACTGTTTTGTAGATTATTGCAATATATTGCTTTGATCTAAAAGAATGACAAACTTAATTCATGTGAAAAAACGTACGATCTTTATTCTAACAGTGTGGGGATAAAAAATCGGTGGAAAAACTAGCATAGAGGCTTTTTATTACTGCCCAGGATTGGCAACGAATTTGCAGTCTTGGATTAGGTCTTGAGAATTTAATTTAATAAATAAATAACTTCTATAGCTCTCAGATTCAACTTACCATCAGGTGGCCTATGTGATAAATACCTACCTTAAAATGTTCATGATGTTTCTGGAACCAAAATACTTATTTTATTTGTAGTATCGTGAAGAATGAGGACCTTCGACACATCGTAATCGCACATTATTACGGGGCAATAAACGATTATAAACATCACCTTTATGACGTGACGTTCCCTAATTAACGTAAAGGTTATCACCTGTTTGTGGTATAACTTTTATTTGTATGATTATTTTCATCCAAAATAGTTCCAATCGTTCGCCGATGGCCGGCTTTATTTGTTTTAAAGCAATCACATCAAATGAAGATGCACGGCTTCCAACGAACGAATGTATTTAGATTGTGGTCAACATTTTCTCAATTGACTTTTGCTCTGTTTAGAACACCCACGCATGTAGCGACTTCAAAAAGCTAATAATATTGTCACTGCCTTATAATTTATCGATCAATTTATGACACGCAACGATGATTAGTCATCAGTGAATACATTAGCGGCTTGGGTTTCCCTGTTTTCTTTTTATTTCATAAGCTAGGGCTTATGGTTAATTCATACCTAAGAGGGGTGCATAATGTTAGGGTTACTCTACTTCGGAGTTAGTAATTTAGTACTGCTACATGCACGATACTGTGGGGTGGTTAAATAGATGTACAAGTATATACAGACAATATGTAGTTTTTAGGTAGGGGAAACAGGCTATGGTTGACACCCTTCCGATTATGGACATGATGAACTTTCTTCGAAGGTAATAGAGGCGAGAATTTTTCAATCCCTAGATATCAATAATTGGGTGTTTTCACCGCACTTCCGGTGCGGTTTTCCCGTGAATCATTAAACTTTTCGATATGATTACAAAATACATCTAACTTTAAATAATTGTTGAGACAAACAATTACTTCCTGGTTTATTTTGAAATAAATAATTCACAGCCAAATTTTGCTAAAACCCAAACAGTTCCTTGTTATATTACCAATCAGCTGACAATTTAAAGCAGTCGCTCTAATTCATACAGTTCAGTTAATAATAGTGTGTTGGCATGATGCGAAGGCGCGTCGGGAAAGCGCTAAACATCGCGCCGCATTACATCAGTTAAAAATAATTGTCTCATTCATACGTCATTCCACTACGATAGTAGCCACTAAATTTCGGTATGAAGCAGATCTGTGGCCCTGGCCATGAGGACGCGGTCACTAGCACACCTAGAGCTCGCATGTGTGCGAGGAATCGACTTCACTAATTTTCGGTAATTATCTGCTCGCTTCGTGACACGAGTCACGGCATGAAAAAAACAACGCTATCTTACAGTCAGGTATTTGCTATCAGAATTATAAGTACTTGTTCTTGTTCTGGCATGTAGACTAGCATTGTTAATTTAAACTAACTTAGTTACTTTCAAGATATCAGACCATTTTTGGAATTTCTGAAAGAAAACCAATGACTGTCGGACCCCTTAATCTAATGATGGGTTAAAGCACCTTATAATATATGAAGTTCCCTGCTTCAAAATTAGGATATAGGTTTTCAAACCAGTTCGCGACATTTCATGCTAGGAGACTATTACACTTAATAAAGTCTACTCTAAAGTTGTACTAAAAAGTACCGATTTAAATAAAATATTCTTCTGATTATGTAATTAATTATTTTTACTGCAATATCGCATTGGGTCTAGCCTGTAATGATAGTTGTAATTGTTGATGATAAATAAATAAATAAATAAATAACTAGCGACCCGCCAGCGGCTTCGCCCGCTGCATTTTTTTTTATATCACTTAGTGGTATGAAAAATAGATGTTGGCCGATTCTCAGACCTACCCGGTATACACACAAAGTTTTATTAAAATCGGTCCAGCCGTTTCAGAGGAGTTCAATAACGTACACCGTGACACGAGAATTTTATATATTATCAAATCTATCAATAAATAAGTCATCATTTTGTCGAGATACATTGAGATGCAGATTTAATGCTGGGGTATTATTTCTATAGGTACCTATTACCTTTGTCTATTGTTTAATATTTATTTAAAAACTTCGCCAATTCCCCTCTACCAGACCGGCTCAAGCTTACTTTGAATATTCCCTAAACCCGTTTAGGGCATAACTCGCCTGATTTAACAGTTTCACATTGGGGGAGCGATGCGATGGGTATAACGGTTTTGGGTCATTGGCGTTAGGTAATCGTTTCACGGGGGAATCGCATGCCCTAGATGGAATATAAATATAGATATCTCTGCCTTCAGCTAATGTCGTGAGTGCAGGTGAAAATACATTAATGTGTCTAATCCGTCAAGTGACGCGAAATTCCTCCTTCACGCCTTTGCCGAATTTCAGTGGATTCTAGTAAAGGTGATTGTTGAGTCTCACGAGAAAAGTGTTCGATTTTTCATTAGATTTTTCTGTTTAACCTTTATAGAGATTATTAATGCGGTCGCCGCGGCCCGGGGTGGCAACCTTGTGTTATCTATTTATGTCGAGGGTAGAGGTAGCGCGGGGGTGGCGCGGCGCGCCGGCGCGCTGCGGGCTTACGTAACGAGCGCGAGCCCCCGCCGTCGCCGCCGCCGCCGCCGCGGCTCCGCACGTCTTCAGCCGCTCGTGCCGCCTTGCACTCGCGCCCCCTACTGCCATACCCTACCCTACCACCATATGAATATTTCATCGCACCCTCGTGTCCACCGTTTCGAGCGGCCACCCAAGATGCTAATTAAATCCCTCGACGATTACGTGCCGCAAAACACTCCTTTGAACCTGTTTCTTAAGCCTCGGTCCCGTTAAACAACACTGCGCCCGCCCTGTAATTGCCTATTTCGCCGTGGCTCTCACTCTATTATTCTAGTTATTTTCATAGTAACCTTCGCGATAATCCAGGGCGCGGTTTAATGAGGCGCGCTATGAAAACGTTCATCAATTATCGACGGTGACGGGTGCCTTGTTTACGGCAACGAGACCGCATTTAGCCGCTGACATTCTGATCTACCGCTGTATACAAACGTACAGAGCTCCTTTTGCAAATTGCATGGAGACTACGGCTTCGTAAGTCATGCCAGTTGACGATAACAACGGCCGTTTCAACGTTTTCCCCCCTTCGCAATGATCTCTATTAATGTCCCGTTTCGTTCGGCGAACAACTGTTCCGCGTTTACGAAATCGCAAAGATGTAGATATGCGATGAATATGGGTATGAGCGTAGAGTCGGTTGTGCATCGAGGTGCGCGCCGGCCTCCCAGCCGCTCTCAGGTTCGCATACGCATCGCACCGCAACTGTAGTTCGGATCAATTGAGCGGCATTGAGCGCTGCTCCCTCGCAGGACTACAGCGCGCGTTCGGCAAGGTTACCGGGCGCGCTCCCGTTGCCGTGTGCTGATCGCTTTATTGATTGCTTTTCAGCCTTCATGTTGTGTAGGCTATATACATTGTCGATACTATATGTCGGTGGTCAGTATTTAATTAAATTTCAAGGCTTGTACTACTTCATAGTTGATTCTGAGTATTATTTAGATCATGATTGTTTCATAGTATGACACTTTCTTATATTTTTTAATAAACAAACTCGGACTACAAGTATTTTTTGGCAATAATGTGTCCCGCTTTGTTTTGATTTTGTTCTTGATCACTGATATCGCTTGACTTCGCCATTTATTGTTGATGATTAAATGTTTGCTCCTTAATTTTAAGTAAGAGGCATGGTCAAGTCATCCGATATCTGGTTTGCCTCACATTCATCCCTTCACCCATTTGCATGGCCCATAGGGCCGCCTAGTAGAATGTGTCTAGCCCCTAGTTGTGTTTGCAGCATGGCCGTACCGACTCGTACCGCGTCGCCACGATCGGCCTCATTAAGGACGATAATAGAACTGCCGACGGACAGTATAAGGTTTTTATTTACATTACCATCTCTCATTTTTCTTTGCAAGTGGAGATTGACGCCAGCTAATAGCTTTACCGTCAGTCCTCGCTTCTGTATTGCATGCTTTTTGATTCACTCGATGATGCATTTTGATTTATTTCTCCATTTAAAATAAGTGCTTGCATTCCTTTTAATTCAAATATAATTGAAATACTTCCGAAAAAAAGTTATACATTATCGTTTTTAAAAGCTAGTGTATAATTTTTGTTGATGGTGGTGTGTTTCAGACTCGCCGAAAGCCTCCCGCGAAGAAGCGGAAAGCAGGAGATTTAGATGACCTGAAACAGGAGTTGGATATTGATTTTCATAAAGTTTCCCCCGAGGAACTGTACCAAAGATTTCAAACACATCCAGAAAATGTAAGACCACTTTCTATGTAAACAAAAATCAATTAAGGGCTGTGAAACATTACTCTTTCTATTAGAGAACCGTCAATGCAAAGTGTACTGACGCTCATATATTTTTCTAGGGCCTTAGTCACGCAAAAGCGAAAGAGAACCTGGAAAGGGATGGTCCAAACGCACTTACGCCTCCTAAGCAAACGCCCGAATGGGTGAAGTTTTGTAAAAATTTGTTTGGCGGCTTCGCGTTATTACTGTGGATTGGTGCTATCCTCTGCTTTATAGCCTATGGAATTCAGGTGAGTGCCATTGATTGACACCAATTTACATTCATATATATTTTTGCTCAGTTATACCAAAATATAATTTAATTTTCATTATTCCAGGCGAGTACCGTGGAAGAGCCGGCGGACGACAATTTGTACCTCGGAATTGTATTGTCAGCTGTCGTCATCGTGACGGGCATCTTCTCGTATTACCAGGAAAGCAAGTCGTCCAAGATCATGGAATCCTTCAAGAACATGGTGCCGCAGTTCGCTACTGTCATCCGCGAAGGTGAAAAACTGACGCTCCGTGCTGAGGACTTGGTGCTAGGAGACATTGTTGAGGTTTGTACATCAATCAACTTCCATATATTTTGTACTAGCGGAAACCGAATATGCATAGGTCGTCTTAAGTATAAGAATAATATTTTCGGAAATATAAAACTTATATTAATGACATTGTTTCCAGGTTAAATTTGGCGACCGAATCCCTGCTGACATCCGTGTGGTTGAAGCGCGCGGTTTCAAAGTAGACAACTCAAGTTTAACCGGCGAATCAGAACCCCAGTCTCGTGGCTCAGAGTTCACCAATGAAAACCCGCTCGAAACCAAGAACTTGGCTTTCTTCTCTACCAACGCTGTCGAGGGCACCGCTAAGGGTATCGTCATCTGCTGTGGAGACAACACTGTGAGTTGGCAACTATGAAATAAGTGTCTGGTTTTTATTTAGTAGGGTCCAAGTAAGTAATATTTTTAACCTTTATCAGGTGATGGGCCGTATCGCCGGGCTCGCCTCTGGACTGGACACGGGAGAGACGCCCATCGCTAAGGAGATCCACCATTTCATCCACTTGATCACCGGTGTCGCCGTGTTCCTCGGAGTTACCTTCTTCGTCATCGCATTCATCCTCGGCTACCATTGGCTGGACGCTGTTATCTTCTTGATTGGTATCTATCACAATCAATAACGATATGAAAGAGCGTTAGCGTTATGTATATGAAAGTTTTACTTGACAGGATACGGAGTGTAATAATAACTCGACATTTACAGGTATCATCGTTGCCAACGTGCCGGAGGGTCTGCTCGCCACTGTAACCGTATGCCTAACCCTCACTGCCAAACGCATGGCCTCCAAGAACTGCTTGGTGAAGAACTTGGAAGCTGTGGAGACCCTAGGTTCCACCTCTACCATCTGCTCAGATAAAACCGGCACGCTCACGCAGAACCGGATGACTGTCGCTCACATGTGGTTCGACAACCAGATCATCGAGGCTGACACCACTGAGGATCAGTCCGGCGTCCAATATGGTAATAATTTTTCTGACAATATCTTGCAGTTTCGATTTCTCCTCTGCGTTTTGTGTATCTCATGTTTTTTTCTCAGACCGTACCAGCCCCGGATTTAAGGCCCTCGCTAAAATCGCAACCCTTTGCAATCGCGCCGAATTCAAGGGTGGCCAGGATGGAGTACCTATTCTGAAGAAGGAAGTTGCCGGTGACGCTTCCGAAGCTGCTCTACTGAAGTGCATGGAACTGGCGCTCGGAGACGTGCTGTCCATCAGGAAACGCAACAAGAAGGCCTGCGAGATTCCGTTCAACTCCACCAACAAGTACCAGGTTTCAACCCACGAGAGCGATGACCCCAACGACCCCCGCCATCTGCTCGTGATGAAGGGTGCCCCTGAAAGGATCCTCGAACGCTGCAGCACCATCTTTATCGGCGGAAAGGAAAAGGTAAATCTACACTAAAACCGTAAAACGTGACAAGTAAAACCCTCGGTTACGTAAAAAAATTCAGAACAAAGGATTTTACAAGTTTTCCCTATTTCCCTTGTCAGCAAAAAAGTAACTAAGTTAGCGACGCCCGCCTAAAACCGCTTACGCAATGCGGTTCTGGTTCTCGACCCTAGAGGTAAAACTCAGCTTGGGCTTCAACTTCTATAATATGAAGCATTTTTCTTTACAAATTACATTTGCAATATTTGTCATTATATTGATGGTTAAGGTTAGGTTAGGTTAGGTTAGCTAGCACTAAGCATAATCACCATAAATCGGTGGTTAGTTCTAATTCTCTGTACAGTCTTGCCGAAACAGCGTCATTATCCCTAGTTTAGTACATACCTATGACCTATTTAACTTGAAGTTAAATATAAAAAAATCCGGCGCACTATGAACGTTTTAATTACATTTGGTTGTTCACTCGTTTTAGATCAGCTACACCAAACTCATCTTCCCCACAGGTCTTGGACGAGGAGATGAAGGAAGCCTTCAACAACGCGTACCTCGAGCTGGGCGGCCTCGGCGAGCGCGTGCTCGGATTCTGCGACCTGCAGCTGCCGAGCGACAAGTATCCCATCGGCTACAAGTTCAACTGCGACGAGCCCAACTTCCCCCTGGACAACCTGCGCTTCGTGGGCCTCATGAGCATGATCGACCCCCCGCGCGCCGCCGTGCCCGACGCCGTGGCTAAGTGCCGCTCTGCTGGTATCAAGGTGGGTCGCCATCCGACATAATATACTCATTGCGTGCCCGCGATACGTCTGCCGTATTCAAATTACATCCAACTGCTAGTTGATTACAGTAAATGTGCTCACTGACACGCAATCACACAAACACATGGTACACTACTGACCCATAGTGTCATGTCATGTGTCTTGCATTCGCTCTTGTATGTATTTAGGTAACTCAGTAGCACTTGGTGGTTAAAACTTGAAGTAGCTAATAGTTTTTCTTGCGCTTTCATCCTTTCTTTGACGATGATACCATAATTGGCAGTTTGGACAAGAACACTGACCGACTACTTCCTGACCGCACTATAGTGCGGTAGTTAATAGTAATTAATAGCATTTGGATTGCATTTTTTGTTTCGCCGTTTTGTATATAGGTTCACTCAAAGTTGAAATTAAAAAACAATAAAATAATTAAACAATAAATCAGGCAACTAGCGATTATAGCGCGTATACGGAACAAAATACAAAACCAAAGCGAATGTCAACTTCGCCTCATAGATACTCAGGTTTGTTTTGCGCTCTCAACCATGACGGAAATATCCGTCAATGGCGTTGAAAAGGTAAAAGATTTTTTTATCAATTATTATTCCTCTTTATTTGAATAAACCTTAAAACCCCGAAACCCGTAAGATTCTAATTTCCTCTCATGTCATGTTGATAAGCCAATTTGTTTTCCGGATATTACGTTTACTGGCATTTCAGTTCGATTTTCATATTGCGAACTTCAAAATGGCAGATGTGAAAGGCCTCAGAATTTGTGTTAGCTTTTGATTTCAAATTGACTTTTCTCATGAGGCAAGTAGGAGGTTTTAAACTGAACAGTAAACACCAGTTAAAAGGCTGCAAACTCCGTCAAAACGTCAGAAAAAATCAATGGAGGTGAAATTCCTTAAGCACTGATTTTAAAAAAATTGTTAGTTTTTTGTTTAGTTTAAATATTGTTGTTGTTATTAACAGAAATTGACCTCAACTTCCGTTATTTAATAGTATTAGTGGTTGGTGTGCCAAGATTCACTCGGTTTTATAACTTTTACACGTGTCCAGAGGTCGAGGCATATGCATTGCATAATGTATGAACTATAAAACCGCTCCGTGACTTTTCGCCATACGCGACGCGTAATTGTGATGAGGTGCTGCCTATTTAATGTGTAAACGTTACAATTTCACCTCCAGCAAAACGTCAATACTCGTTTAACATTCCACACCAGTGCCGGCTTATATTGCCCCTTTAAAACTCAATGTAAACTCTAATTTGTAACTACAAACTCATAATCTAAATATATTATCGATACGTTTAAGTATCTTTTAACGGGGGCTCTATTTACTAAAACGCTTGCAACGCACCTCCGATACCTCTCGTGTTGCAACTGACCATGAGTGCTGTGATCACTCAGCATCAGCTGACCCATCATCTTGCGGACCGCCTTTTTCCATTAAAATAATTCAGTCGAGTCCTTCAGAGTTATTAACTGAGCTGGAGTCTAAATGCCCCTTGTTTCCAGGTAATCATGGTGACCGGTGACCACCCGATCACAGCCAAGGCCATCGCCAAGTCTGTGGGCATCATCTCCGAAGGCAACGAGACCGTGGAAGATATCGCCGCCCGCCTGAACATCCCCGTCTCCGAGGTCAACCCGCGCGAGGCCAAGGCTGCCGTCATCCACGGAACAGAGCTCAGGGAACTCAATTCCGACCAGCTGGATGATATTCTCAAGTAAGTTGTATGTTTTAGGTCGATGAAAGGCGATGATGAGTAAAAATCCGTGCTGCATTAACATATTCGCTGTATCTTTTGTTTTATTCAAACCTCTCATATTTTAAAACCGCACATGTTTTGTTCATGACATTTGGCTAAAGGTTGTCTGGGTAAATGCGTTAACTGGGAAAAAGTTATGAGGGTGGGAAATAGGGCCTGAATTGGTCCTAAATACCGCCAGTAACCGGTGATACTTGCGTTCGTTGAAACAGGGATTCCAGCAGGAGAGATCCTTCGGCAGATATGATGACGATTGTGTTTGCTCATCAGATACCACACTGAGATCGTGTTCGCGCGAACCTCGCCACAGCAAAAACTGATCATCGTGGAAGGTTGCCAGCGGCTCGGCGCCATCGTGGCCGTGACGGGCGACGGCGTCAACGACTCGCCCGCGCTCAAGAAGGCCGACATCGGCGTCGCCATGGGTATCGCCGGCTCCGACGTCTCCAAACAGGTCAGTTAACATCGGCAACGAAATTTTTCCTATGGGTGCACGCTCCCCAAGTATAACCAGGTGTAAATAAAATCGTATTCCCGAAGATAATTGTAGGACAGCAATTCGCATCCACATTTTTTCGATTATCTTAAGTTCCAATCAAACCCCAACCCTGAATTCCTATATTCAAAACGTCTCGTTATAATGTGACTTCTCGTTAAAATTTTACACATTTTGTACGTAGCAAATGTCAAATTATAACGCGACGTTTTGAATATAGGAACCCAGGGTAAGTCGATTCAATTCAAATATCATAAAGTTTGTATGACCATGGTGAACTATCGCGTCTGTCCAGGCCGCCGACATGATCCTGCTCGACGACAACTTCGCTTCCATCGTGACGGGCGTGGAGGAGGGCCGGCTGATCTTCGACAACCTGAAGAAGTCCATCGCCTACACCCTGACATCCAACATCCCTGAGATCTCGCCCTTCCTCGCCTTCATCCTGTGCGACATCCCGCTGCCCCTGGGTACCGTAACAATCCTTTGCATCGATCTTGGAACTGACATGGTAAGTTTTCTTGTTTTTGGTACGTTGGTTATTTCTTGGACTGTACATTGAACGAGCGACTTTATATTTGAGGTTAAAGTTCTTAATACCAATTTTAAACAAAAAATCAATTGAAATAATAAAATTGGTTGGTTCTAAATTCCAGACAAATGTTATATTATGTTAAATGTGTATGTGTATTCAATGCTCTTTTGGTGTACAGATATTTTTATATTTATAGTTGTAGTGAATACCCAATTAAATTATTGTGGTATAATCAAAGCTATAAAATATGCTGCCTAACTTTGATAAGAATATGATTAATGACTCCGTAACTTTTGTTATACTGTGAAAGCGATGGTAGCAACATGAAATGTTGTACTGTTGCTTAAAAAGGAATTAAGATACTTTATATCGAGAAACGGCCGATTAAAGATGCCAAAAGTGTAATAAAACCCGAATCTAAATTTACATTCGAGTATATTAAATGTAAAGTTGACCATTTATATGCCAATGTTAGTATTGTTTATTCAGCTGTTAAATAAACTAAAGCAACGGAGTCGTCTATCTTTCTTAACATTCTAGAAGAGGCCCAGCCGACCTGTGATGTAGATGTATTAAATAGTTATTAACACTAGGTTCCAGCAATTGCGCTCGCATACGAGGAGGCGGAAGCGGACATAATGAAACGTCCGCCTAGGAACCCATTTTGCGACAAACTTGTCAATGAGAGGTCTTTATTACATGCTCAATACTATGTTGCCATATAACAATTAACCGGTACCAGCTAATAACGTCGCTGTTGTCTCGATATCGTAACGAGTTGGTGTTCATTGGTGTTCTCTATAAGCTTGATATGTGTAACGATCTAAAATATCATTTGATGTATGTTAACGGATAACCTCATTCATTATAATGTGAATTGGTAGTTTAATGAGTGTGACGTGTGTGGAATCCTGCATGATTCTACGGAAACGGAGTCGTGTAACGCAGCTATCTCCCAGACCGGAGAGCGACCAGCGCTGGGCTCCGTAGCGACCCTGCCAAGAGTGCGATCATCAATGTGTTCTGCCTATTTTAATCCACGCCCTCCCAGAGCGCGCCGTATCTAACCAAGACAGTCCCGCCTCGAGGGCCAGTAGCAGCTTCAAGTGACCAACAGTTAAAACAGACACAACACACTTTCGTTCCCACAGTCATCGCCATTTCCACCCATCACCATCCGTCAACAAAAAACCCAAATGATTAATACATCCCCGCTAATCATCACTATTAAATTTTGTGTTTCACATACTTGGGTTCTCGATTCAACTGATGCCACCTCATAATCTACATTTTTGTGTTATAAATATCATTTCTATGATAGTGTTAAGCATCCAAGTCGTTGCAACCATACGCTACACAGTCGGCCGAAGAAAGTAAAATAAAATGAATCCGCGACAGAGGTCAGGGGTTGCGACGGGCTGAAGATAGATGGCGGCACGTCCGCTCCCTATTGATCACCCGCCTCAAAAGTAACTTGAGCTAATGCCTTATGTATGCCGGACTAAAACCATCAAGGCAATACCAATGGGGTTTCAACAAAGCTTGAATAATGCCTAGAAAATTACGCATCTGAAATATCTCTATGTTGACAAATGCTAGCGCGTTCACAGAACTTACATTAGCAAGTGTATTTCTAGAGACAAAGGGCTTTATACTGCAGGGTATTCGCCCATCTCGCTTCTATATCGTAATCATATGAATATCCAAGCGCAGTATTAAAGGTTAGCAGACGGCGTGCGTAGCGTCTTGTTGCAGCGGCTTGTTAAGTGTTGGATGTTGTACTGGTGCCGTGCACAGCTTGTCGGCGGCGGGTGCTCGCCGTTGCTCACATCGCTAGTGTTCCTAGGTTCCCGCCATTTCCCTGGCCTACGAGGAGGCTGAATCTGACATTATGAAGCGACAGCCGCGTAATCCTTTCACAGATAAACTAGTTAACGAGAGGTAAAGCATCACGAGTGCCCTTCGCACTCGTTTAAAGATTAATCTATCTATCTGCTAATTTGCTTGCTACCACGTGTAAGTCTTCAATATTGGGTGGTTGTTGCCTGCGGTGTTTGCCCTAACCCACACCACCCTAGCTCTCCGGGGATATTGAAGGCGACAAACGCACAGCTCCTAACTCTTGCCTTGCGTTGTATTTTCTCTATTAACAACTCTCCTTTAACCTAGCTTGATGTGGTACTGTCCATGGAAGAATGTGTTTGCCAGCGCCACGAGCCTGCTCCGCCCGCCGACCCAAACCATAAACACATTGTTTCATTTTGTTATTTGTGGTTTTCTCTCTTATTTATGTACGATGTATTCTGTGAGCTACCAAGGTAAGTTTTCGGTGTTTCCCTGTGCCTATCTGCCGTCTCTGTCTTGCATGACTAAATGTCCTTTCGTACTACTGTTGTTTTTCTGTATTGTATTTTGTCTTTTACCTCATTTCTTACCGCTCATACCCTCACCAAACACAATATTATTTTGACACACGGTATCGCTATCATTCTCTACCACGTTACGCGCTTCATCACACCATCTGAATCGTTATATGCCTTTTAGGCCACTACCTATGTATACACTAACACAGATCTGTATTATACTCTATTTTCATACTAGCTAATTTATGCGTATTATATAAGCAGATATACTTACTTAGTTATACTGTATTTTTCTATTAATAATATTTATTTACAATTGACCGTAGTCGTATCGTATAAGCGGCCTAGCCGGGGTGTGTACGTAGGTATATTTATTATGTATAAGTTGTTCGCTGCGTTGTTGGTATGTCCTGATTGCTTGGTGTTACCGAAGGTGCCTGCTATATCATTGGCGTACGAGGCGCCCGAGTCCGATATCATGAAGCGGCAGCCGCGGGACCCTTACCGCGACAACCTCGTCAACAGAAGGTCGGCCGCCTGCACCGCCGGACGCTTACTAGTTACCTGCTCACTTGGCGTTGCACTCCCAGCCGCCTATTCCGCCCGCCGAGGACGAATAGTGCGGCTGCCTGTGACTCAACTTACCATTTGAGTTGGATGTGGAAGAGTGATTACAAATACCCCCCTGTCTCCAGCACTAAGCAGTTCTCTACCTCGAAACCCGTGCCTTCCGTATAAACATAAAAGAACCTTGCCTCCAAATACGTAATAAATATACAAAACCAGTACATTAACCTGTTCACACTTGTTCCTACAGTTTGCCTAATAGCTGCAGTTTATTTCGATTAGAAGTCTGCTGACATAGTCTAGATATTTAGACTATTTTACCTGTCTCTCTATGATCTTCACTCTTCCATATTTCAAAATTAGTTGAACTTTGTGTTGGGTGACACTGCGCAACAGTGTCAGCGCACATGCACGATTAGAGAACAAATTAGTTTAGTTCTCGTCATAGACGCAGTAAACAATTATTTTTTGTGTGTGAAGTTGTCGTATTTGTCCAAGTAGATAACATAGTGATTTCATTAAACATAATTAACGTTTTAAAGGAATGTCGTAGGCGTGAGGGTACATTTAGTGATATCGTAATATTTTTTCACGTATCTATTTTATGTATATAATTGCTCTAGTTTTCAACTTTGTAGACGAGCACGCTAGATGCAGTCGCCAGGCTACAGCGCTTCCGACGCCTCACGAACACACACACACTAACTCAGGGCTCTGACCGCCGCTGTATACTCGCTTCATATACCTACTCCACTCGCTATTGCTTCCTTACCCGGTTTCATAAGCACTGGATGCTACATTTCTTGTCACGAGCGCGCTGACATTTTTTTTAAATAACGGGTCCTCCCATCGATTCTGCTTCTGAAACTGGGCCAAAAGTTCTTTTTCCTGATCTATTTATTTATTTTTATTAATTTAAGACATTTTAGTATCGCCAAACTGGATGTTGTACAGTATGAATGCATGGATGTTGTCGAGACCTATGGTTTATTAGATTTAGCTTGACCGGTGCATTGAAAGTGTTTTGGTTTTAAAGTGAAATATACTATTATTAATTTGCCTTAAACAATCATAATTAACGTTGCATGTAATAACTGAATCGCCAGATTGAACATTCCCAGTGCACCTAGATCTAAATATATTGTCATTTGCGTGAAGCGCAAAATATTATTATGTTAGAAAAATTTACAACGCTATAATTAAAAAATAATAATTCCACTTTAAGCTAATTTAAATATATATTTTTTGCTTCTTGATTTTCAAACCTATGGACTAACTCTAACCTTAGTCGCCTAAATTTTTGATTGCCCCACGTACTTTCTATATTCAAACTCTAAATATTCGCTTGTCCTAGCTAGTAAATACAGTGCCAATCAAACAACAAAGTATAAATTTTTGCACACAAACTAAAAAAAAACATGGCACTTTTTATGCTTGCTAAATGAGATATTCCGTGCGTTTGCTGACACGTTTGTGGTGTTCAGGTTGATCTCCATGGCCTACGGGCAGATCGGCATGATCCAGGCGGCCGCCGGCTTCTTCGTGTACTTCGTGATCATGGCTGAGAACGGCTTCCTGCCACTCACGCTCTTTGGCATCCGCAAGCACTGGGACTCGAAGGCCATCAACGATCTCACTGATTCCTACGGACAGGAATGGGTAAGTCACAGAAATTGTTTCGATGTATTGCAAAGATTTTTGGATTAATAGGATTTTCATTAGATTGTCATGGGTGAGGTTATCTAAAATGTTATGCAATCAGATACCGATTTAGAAATCGGCTGAAACTTGGAATATTTGTCTAAACTCGAAGACAATGACCTGATATAAGTCGAAAAGCAGCAGCAGGATCTGCTTCATATTTAAAATAGATCCGCCGAGTTAAGACTTGTTAGTTACTACAGATTGTCTTGAAAATGAAATCGTATTTTCAGCTTCGTTAATCTTAAAGTTCTTGTGATAGTTGAAGTGTCTCATATTGTTTTCCGAAGCCTAACTGTGATATTTAAAAGAGTTTCCGCCAACTAAGCTTGACACGGTGCCTACAATAGCCCCCTTGACGTGCTACTGATGCAACATTGTTCCACAGACGTACCGCGACCGCAAGGCCCTGGAGTTCACGTGCCACACGGCGTTCTTCGTGTCCATCGTGGTGGTGCAGTGGGCCGACCTGATCATCTGCAAGACCCGGCGCAACTCCATCGTGCACCAGGGCATGCGCAACTGGGCGCTCAACTTCGGCATCATCTTCGAGACCGCGCTGGCTGCATTCCTCTCTTACACACCCGGCATGGACAAGGGTCTGCGGATGTACCCGCTCAAGTGAGTCTACGTCTTTATTATACAACACTAGCTTATGCAACGTTAGATAATCAAGATTATTGTGATATGCGTGCTATGGTTAGGACGTGAGGCAAACTGAGGGCCCAACAATATGGCAGAGTTCAGCACCCAATCTTTAGCCTCTTGACTGTAGGAGCCAAAGTAATGTGATTGGTATAGTAATTTATTTAAAAGTTAAAAAGATAAAACAATCTACTCTTCTGCCAAATTGACTACCAAGAAACTATATATATCAATAAATAAAGTGGTACAGTCTTTATAATTATTGTGTTGTATCTTACTCTAACAAAAGAAGCACAGCTCTTGGATTGTCTTAGTGAACCTAAAATGCTAACTACTTATATGACGCAAAATAGTAGTCTTTGTCTTTTCATTTTTACTAGTGACCCAAATAAACCTTCCTCTTGAATCACTATATATATTTAAAAAAACGCATCAAAATCAGTTGGGTAGTTCTGAAGATCTAAGCATACATAGGGACAGACAGACAGACAGCGGGAAGCGATTTTGTTTCATACTATGTATTGATTATCTGTCCGCGGTCTGAGCATGATCCCAGACTGCGGTGGTGTCGGTACTGAGTGGGGCGTGTGCGCAGGTTCGTGTGGTGGCTGCCGGCCATCCCGTTCATGCTGTCCATCTTCATCTACGACGAGATCCGGCGCTTCTACCTGCGCCGCAACCCGGGCGGCTGGCTGGAGCAGGAGACCTACTACTAAGCCGCCGCTCGTCGCTTGCCGCCGCCCCCGGCGCGCCCCGCCCGGCCTCCGTCTCTCCCTATGTGATGTATATATGCACGGTGCACGGTGGACGGCGGGTGATATTAGTGATGAGAGTGCACACGGCCGCTCTCGTGCCTGACGCGAGCCGCTCGCCGCGCTGGAGCCGGGGGCGCGCCGGGCTCCGCTCGCCGCCGGCTCGAACTCGCTCCCACACGCGCCTCAGTAGTGCGCCCTCGGTACACTAATGACGTAAGATAGATTTAATGAATAAATACTAATGAATTGTTTTTCACATACTTATGTAATAAGTAATAAATGATCGTTTAGCAGTAGTTCATCGTTCGTGAATCATATATGGGCGTCGGTATGCCGCCGCGTTCGGCGGCCAACGAAAAGCATTTGTTGTAAAATTACAGTTAAGAAGCCATTATTATTATATTTTAAGTGATTAGATTAAGTTGACTTTTTCGAGTGGAAAATGTTTAGTTGAGATGCGATCGGGTGCATGGTGCGTGCGAGGTCGAGCGGAGTGCCTGGTCTAGTGTACTACCGCTTACTGTTAGGTAGGTAGTTGAAATTTTGAAGCCGTATTTTCCATTGTAACGTAGATATCGAAGCGACCGCCGCGGCTCGCGCCGCCCGAGCGGACACGATGCTTTACTTTTATAAAAAAATAATCTGATTATTAGTGAATTTTGTCAAATTTATTAAAATAGGCTGCTCATGGTAAATATGTAAGATTTTATTTCTTAATTAAAGGATAATAACAAAACGTAGGGATGCGTAATTAGAACTTTTTAAAATTATACAGTTATGATAGAGTCCTGTTGTTGGTCGCCCTCGCCCCGGCGGCGGGCGGCGGCGGGCCGGGGCGGGCGGCCCGGCTGGAAACGATTCATTTACATCTTTCGTAACGAATACATACCTATAACATTATTGTAATGGTTACAAAAGTAAAATATAACATTATAGCGACTAATAAATCTAAATTATATGAAATGTTTATAGATTTAAATGAAGTTTGTTTCTTTAGAGTGACTTTCTGTGCTTGTTTGATGAGAGCTATGTCTGCCTCGCGACACCAGTCGCGATCTGACGTTACCGTTAATGATTTGATCTTGTCAGCCGTTTCTTTGTACGTACACCGTAGAACTTTGTTTTGCGTCGACCGTTCATTACACCGAATCATTTTTAGTATTACTCTGTTGGCTAGGAGCGCTGTAAAAATGTAAGTGTTATTAATAAAAAACATTTTCAAAATATTATCGAGCTGTTTCATTCCACTTAAGTGCCATCCTATTGTTTTGTTATTTCATTTATTCAACTCTAATTTCAAATTTGTGACCACGATAATACCAAGTAAATTAAATAGATCTAGCTATGTATGTTGCTAATAAGGATTGTCATGTCAAAACACAAGCGCATATAAAATCATTGCTCCCTATTTCACTAGCTTCCGAAACATAGAAAGCGGAACTGGACAATTTGTACAATAAATGCATGACATCGCCACATTTAGTTTTATTTATGGACTCGAATCCCTCCCCACCTGTGGTTCACTACGGTGTAATACCACCATAGACTTAACCCTTTAAACGCCAACGATGCCTAAAGTAGTCATGAACTGTAGTGCCGACAACGCCACCGACCGACACTTACCTATAGTTGTCACAGGTACAATTTAAAAGAGACTTTATTTCCTATGGAATAAGTAAAATTTTGCATATCTTTTGATATATTTTTGCGTGTGAGTGACGCATTTGTATTTCACGTTAGGCGTTGAAAAGGTTAAGTATAGGTATAAGTTCCTTGATATAGGTATATTACTTACTTCGTAAGGAGTTGCCTCTAGGAGAGTAAGATGGTGTAAAATCTATACCTGTGTCGCCATTTCGTAGTCTACTCGCGAAGTCGTTAATTACATACATTTGAAATGCCGGATTTTGTTATTTTTGAAGGACTGAGTTATGTGACATGTTATTTAATTTTTTGTGTTATTTTAATTGGCTGCATTGTTAACGTCGCGGACCTTGAACGAGCAGGGTACTTGATTTGATGGTCTTATATCTAATATGACGTAGAACGTACAACCAGTATTTTATTTTCTGAAGTATAACCAACGTTAAAGGAGTATAACTTAATTGAGAGCCGGGGTAGGCATGAGGTGCGGGGGCGAGGTCCGATATTACTCATATAGTCACCATTGCCCTCTCCCCGCACCTCATGCATACCCCAGCTCTGTCTTGTATGCCTGTAGCATAAGGCTGTTGCCACCAGAGGCCGCTAAACGGTGTGGGAGGAAAAAATCTCCAAATATAATCCATGGTAGGTATAATTAACATACACGCATTTTATTCCCAGTGTGGGGTAGACAGAGCTACCAACAACTCTAAAAAAACTTGCTTGCTTGCTTAGATTCTGTTACCACATTTTGCATAATCAGGCCAAGAAGTTTACTAGTGTATTAGTGACAGGTTGCAAGCCTATCGCCTAACAGTACTACAAACCCTTTATTCCCTTAGTCGCCTCAAAACATGGAGTGGCACTCACACGGGATCAATAATATAATTAATATAATTTTGTATAATTAAGTAAGTATTTAATTTTTCTAGCAAACCGCTCAGCCGCGTCGCGGAGTTCTAATGAAAATTCATTATAATTTTCCAATTGCAAATTGTACAGAGCGCTACGTGAGGCGATTATTTCAGAGAGTTTTGATCTTTGGAGAAACGGGTGCAGACTCGTGGTCACCCCAGTGCCTTTCGACGGAGCCCTGCCTATGGCAGGGCTCCTATTTTTGAGCGATTTGCCCTTCGGGCATCTTAAGATACCTAACGAACCTAACCTACCTACTTTTGCGGAATAAAAATTATTTCTGACGAATAACCGACTAAAGCGAATAGCACTGGGGTGACAAACTGGTGTGACCACGAGTCATCCGCTGGAGAAACAAGCCTAGCCTAACCTAACCAGTAGTTCATACAGTTGACCATAGCAGCTGACTGTACGGTTACCATCAAATATAATCGAGCATACAAGGTGCTCAAAAATATCCGAGAACACTCTAACACTTGAAACAATAGAGTCGAGTTCAGGGCCCCGTTTCACGAAAGCTTGTAACTACGAGTAGTACCTATTACAAGTGAAAGTCTCTTTTTGTTGATGATGATGACATATCAAAATGTTTATACAGTAAATAGGCCCCCATGGGACTCTTTTACACGTCGGTAATATGAAGTGAATTTATTAGCGCTCAGATAAGACCATCATTGCGGAGAAGAAGCGCCAAGAAACTCCAGCAGAAGGTCATTTTTTCAAACATAAAGTACAGTAGGACTTACTTAAAAGTAAAAAGATCGAAGATGGTACGACGAATGGATCGAACACTTAAATGAACGAAGTAACGTATGTGTGCATAAGGTACAATGCAGTTCGTTTCAAAAAGCTATATCGATCTTTTATAAGACGATTGCGTTTTTGATATGCCGACAGTTGCCCTGGAAAAAACTGAACAATGAACTCACTGCACAAAGTACAGTCGCGGAATGAAAAGGTTCGTCAGTTTTCAACTCAATGCCTTTCAAACTGGTGAGCCCCTTTTTAGTTCATCTTGTCCCTTTGAGGACGTCGTTAGCCTACACATTAAAAGGTATCTTCCAACAGTTCAAACCTAAATAAATCTGTGATGAAACAACATCAGACTAAATACCGAGCTTAGTAACGTAATATAATATCTTAGGTCACAAAGGGCGGGGAAGGTTATTGGGGTGACCCTTTCGCCCCTCGAATGATCATCCGAATTAGGCACAGTGGCGCAGGCCAGCCTAGATACCAGCTGGACCATTCAGCCTAACCATCTCGTTAGTAGGTTTTATTATATTTTATTACTTTCTAGGGACCCGCCAGTGGCTTCGCCCCGCTGCAAATTTCTGACTTTCCCGATGGAATTTTAAGTTTTTTTTCATAAGAACCTTCTTCTGACATAACACACAAAAAAAGGAATTAGCGAAATCCGTCCAGCCGTTCACGCGTGATGCCGTGAAATGGGATTCATTGTTATACATATGTGTATATATAGATTACACAACGTTACACATGAAACACTGGATATAGGTACCTTCGTCTATGTATTTATTTTGTAATTTACATATTATTTTGTTGAGTGCGAGTCAGAAACGCGCACTGTGGTTTCCCTACTAGTAGCCTAATTTGGCGCTTGTATGTTTTACCGTTGTAAAAATACGGGGAATAAATGGTTTCTTGTATCGTTTCCCCCTTTTTTCTTTTTTTTTATTTGTTAACAAATCAGTTGTAATAATTACTACATACTATTTAAAAAATCAGCTATCTTACGGTTTAAAAGACACAGCTCTTTAACTTCAGGACGGACGGACAGCGTGGGCTCAGTAATAGCGTCTTTTAATATTATATATGTTGAAAGACGTGTATATATATATATATATATATATATATCAATGGGTACCTAAGGCACAATTAAAAAGAAAAAGCGGTCCCTAATCGAATCATTGCATTCAAATCTTTGCCATAGAGACCGAAAAAAAAATATGTTTTACCCCGGAATATTAAGCTAAATTCATCTTTATTTAGTCCTTATACTTTTTATGATGAAGTTACTTGACTATTCCACTGAAAAAATGAGCAACAATTTAAACATTTAAGTATGTGGCGTCGACTCAACAATAATAATAGATAACCCGACTAAGCGAACCAAAAATAAGGGTTATGAGTAGAGTAGGTATTCGTTTATAGTTTAACTAAGATTTCAGTTAGCGCAGTTCGGCTTCGTAGCTCTGGCAAAGATCCAATATGTCCTGAATTGTGGATAAATGCAACTATGAAATAACAACTACACTCGTACAACTTGATTTACTTGCCGATTTACGGCCACTTGAGCCGTTACAAAATTACACCTAAGAGAGTTTTAGCACTGCGTATAGTTAAGGCTCACTAGACAAAAGAACAAGAGGTAGAAGATGATATTAAAGAAATAGCTGGTCCGAACTGGAGAGAAGTAGCTAAAGAAATCAAATGGGCATCATTGGAGGAGGCCTTCACCCATTCTGGGGATCCGGTAGATTAAAAAAAAATTAAGTAGGTACCTAACTATAAATACTATGATATACCTATTACATAGGATACACATAAAACTTATATTAAGTAAAAGACAGATAAATAACATACAATAAACTACACATAACTGACACAACACATACGTAGATTTAAAGAAATGTAAATTTACTGGAAATAAAAGACTTAAAAGAAATAAAATAAATAAAAGGCTGTGGAGGATCCAAGTATTTTAACGAGCTTTTATTTAACTTCAAATATACTCATACCCTACCCTAGGATAGTTACTATTTCTTGCTACGGAGATAACAATATTTCTATGTCAGTAATTTTATTATTATCAAAAAGTCGATTGACAAGTTCATTCATAACTATATTCCCCGTATGAATCCACATACATTGATGGCCGCAGCAGTAAAAAAATATGAAAATGAACTTGTATTAACTATTAAATAAAACGATTTTAACGGATTTTAATAATGTTAGTTAAAATAATATACGCGATTAAAATCCGTTTAAATCGTTTTATTTAATGAGTAACAATCGCGGAAATCGAAGGCAACATTGTATTAACTATGATAAAAAACCGGGCAATAGCCAGTAGTAGAGTTCGGAAGCCGTTTACTAAGTACTTATATACTACTTACATAAAAAACAACACGTATACGTACATAACATAACATCACGCCATCATTCCCAGAGGGGTAGGCAGAGCTACAGAAATACCAACAACTCTAAAAAGACTTGTTGATAATTCCGTTACTACATTCTGCACAGACAGGCTAAGATATTTATCAGTGTATTAGTGACAAAAAGAAGTATACGTAAAAACATTTAAAATTAATTCAATTATATGAAATATTATTATTGTTTTATTCAATTTTATTCAATTTTGTAATGTACTTTGTTTTTGTGTTGACTTTTACTATTTTTACTATTATAATTTAATTCTATTTCTGACGATCTCAATGTAACTGCATATAATTTGACATGTACCTAATGTAATTTATATTGTGTTATATTGAGTAATAAAATCTGAATCTGAATCTGAACATTTTATTCATTTAAATGACTTTGGTGCCGTCTTTGATGATTTTGATAGGTGTTTATACCTTTTTCACTTCTCACGCTCTAAAATTACTCACAAGCCATGTTTAGTCGGACCAAAATGATGCATTTAATCCCTAGGGACTAAAGTGACATTTTACTCCCTAAGGACTAAAATAACTCTCCTTTTATATTCCCTATGTAAAAGAATTGGATAAACACAAACAGCCAGATACATGTTGCCATTTGATAAAGTTGCCCTTGACAATGGAGTGCGCGGTGGAGCTGGTGGAGGGCAGGGCAAGCTGCGGCTGGGCATACAACCTCCACCGCCTCAGTCTTCGTTTCGGAAAACTTGTCTATGGACTATTTGTTATGTTATTACCCCAAAAAGATCATTATTGTTCTCTTTTTGCATTACAGTGACGGGTTAGAGTAAAAAATATAGCGCTATTAAGTTGTATTTTTTACGTGGCTATGTTAAAACTATTATAATTTAAGATTTATTTTTCTCGCATCCTAGTGAAAATTTGAGTTAGTTTAACTCGAGACTAAAAGGCCATAATGACACTCGAACTTCATCCACCCTCGCTTTGCTCGCGTGTATAAATATCTCGTGTCATAATCGCTACCTTGGACCCTTGTCTTCTATCACTTAGTTATCTACTTAAGACGATTTCTACGGTGAATACGGCTACAATCTTTCCCGCGCCTATTTTTTCCGATGGGATGCGGGAGAAAGCCTTTAGACTTACATAAATTAAATCACTGACAACGGTCCCTACAATAGGATTGACCGAGCTTTGTAGTTAACTGAATAATTAACGAACATCGAGCAATATGTGTATTGATTTCGTATTTATTAATTATTAGCGTTGTTACCCGTTATTACATCAGTGACACTCTCATATATTAGGTACTAGCTATTGCCCGCGACTATTCTCCACGTAGAAGTCGTTTATCGTTTCTCGCGGTAAGAAGCAGGGCTCGGAACCGGTTTAAAAAATACTTTAACCTTAATTTACCGGTTTTTTCCATGAGCGGCGAGTCGAGAAACCAAAAGTTTTGTACTAAATAAAACACTAAGCGGAGCTTATTTATGGAGCGTGACGTGCGTCTAGATTACCCGGTTTTTTGGTTGGAAACCGTTTATTCAAAAATAACTTTATATAAAGGTTTCTCCAAAAACCGGTTGAAAACCGGTTTATGCGAACTACACAGAAATGAAAAGGTTTTGCGTCAAGTTCATAATAGCTGTTTGAAAACTTAACCGGTATCCGAGCCCTGGTAAGAAGTACCCTCTGTCCTTTCTCTGGGTGCAAGCTATCTCCATAGTAAATTTCATTGAATTCGTTTCAGTAGTTTAACCGTAAAAGCGTTACAAACAGACAAAGTTACTATATTCCATACTGGATTAAGATGAAGATAGACATTATAGTGATTTAAGTAAAAATATTTTCGATACGTTTTAAACATTTACGCTTCCGTAAATCGTCGATGAAACTGCAATACCGCGTAATCGCCAACGCCGCGTAACTAACAATTGCGTCAAATTTAAGTTTGGGTAAGTCCAACATCAATAAACACAAAGATATTAAATTTTAATGCACTCCTGCAAAGTTTGACACTAGTCAGTTACACGGAATTAGCAATTATTGGTTACGCGGTTTTGCAGCTTCATCGAAGAAATGTGGGCTACTAGCCTATAGCTAATTAAGTAAATAAGATGTCTGTCTGACCTAGTCTAGATTAGCACGTTAGATTCATCCGATTTCTAGATGACACTACGTAGTTGACTAAAAAACTCGTGCAATCTAGGATTTATGCGGACATATATCACTATATTACAATCATTCACCTAATATATGTATATGTTTATAATACGAGTATGTGTACTACTAGCGGCTCAGCTTACCTCACTGGGACCAATTCGAGCGTGCCCTTGCGATTGATTAATTATGAGAGTGACAAGACCTCCCTGAACTAAACAAATAACGCTAAGTAATGAATGAGTCACGTGTATACTAATTAATTAAGTAATAATGCCTGATTGCACACTGTTTACTACATATGTTATCTTATAAACAACAGTACTCCTATTTATTTTGCGCTTTTTACATATAAGGGAAAGGACCAAAAAGTTGGCCACACTAACTCAATTATATGAAACTTCTCCGTTGTGACACGAAAATTAGTGAGTTGGGAGGGGGCGGAACTTTTTTCACTTTTGTTGTTTGTATGGTTAACTACGCTTAACTATGGTCCAACTATTTGGTCCTTACCCATAAATGTTTGTATTTTTGTTTGAAAAAAAAATACTGTGGGCCAAACACGCTGCCACGGGACAAGATTTTGACATAGGCTCAGGACTTTAATTCGTATATTCCATATCCCAACGTAAGAATAAAGTGTTAAGGTTTAGAATATAAGTGTATTTTGTGTGACTAGAGTCCTTTTATTACTAAGCAACTTAAACCCCAGGTGGCTAGTATTTGACGGTATAGTTCCCGTTTGACATATTTGAAGTTTTGGCAGCAAGTTAGGCCCACAGACCGATTTTGAAAATTCTTTCACCCGGAAAATAGTGTATTATCACAGAGTGACAGGCTATCTGGTTACTATCGGCTGGGATGGATGGTGCGTACATATTTACGCCATTAAAAAAACCGGGCAAGAGCATGTCGGACCATGCTCAGGGTAGGGTTCCGAAGCCATTAAGTACTACAAACATAATAATCAACAAGTAATAACTAATTTTCTATTAAAAGTCATTTGGTGCAGTCTTAAATGATTTCTGTAGGTATAAACACTAATCGCCTGTATCTTAATAAGATGTCTAATACTTAGTCGAGATAGTTTTCCGTTTAAATTCTTTATATGCGCTTTCATTTCAGATTTATTACAGGTTTTTACTATTTGTAGAGGGGGAGGGACACGGCTCTAAAAAAATTAGCGCTTAATATTTCATAAACGGATTCCTTAATCGAAACACCGTGATATTTTTGAAAGACCTATCCAAAGACATCGTGACGTGTAACAAGGGAGGTACACTAAAAAACACTTTTTTGTGATTTTATTATACCTCTTTGTTGGCGTAACAAATATGTAGGTATATGTAGGTTTTAGTGGTGGTAGGACCCTGTGCAGGGTCCGTCCGGATCGCTACCACCATCTTGTCCATTAACCACCCGCCAAGCAACAGTGTTCGCATTGTTGTGTTCCGGTGTGGGGATAAGACATCCGGTGAAATTACTAGCATAGAGGCATTCCATCTGAGTCCTCAGGGTTGGCAGCGCATTTGAGGTCTTAGGATTATAGTCTTGAGAATTCAAATGTCTATGGGTCTCAGATTCCACTTACCATCAGGTAGCCTCAGTGCTCGTGTGCCTTCTCCTTGACATAAAAAAGAAGAAAAAAAAAGTAAAAAGATATTTGTGCCAAATTGCAGCTTCCTAGTACTAGGGGTCTCTGAGCTAGGCTGCGGACGGACGGACGGACATGCAAAAATAAAATTATTATTATTATTATTATAAAAATATACATGGTTACCGGGTTAGAATAGTGCCACTCCATGTCTTCCCGTGGATGTCGTGAGAGGCGACTAAGGGAATAAAGGCTTGTAGTACTGTTAGGCGATGGGCTTGCAACCTGTCACTAATACACTAGTAAACATCTTAGCCTGAATGCAAAATGTGGTTACAGAATTATCAACAGGTTTAGAGTTGTTGGTATTCTTTTGCTCGGCCTACCCCACTCTGGGAATAAAGGCGTGACGCGCGAGGCGGATGTATGTATGTAAATATACCTACATAACTTTTTTTTTGTAAATATATTGTACTGTGCCTGCCATTTTATCGGGAAGACATGGATAAAAAATACATGTACACACAAACGTGCACAATTTCATCTAGTTCATACTTCTTATAGCCGTTTTTGTTGTAGAGGCATTCTTTAGGTAATGTTTAAAAATTTTTTTTTTTTTTTTTTTTTTTTATGGAATAGGAGGCAAACGAGCAGACAGATCGCCTGATGGTAAGCGAATATTGTCACCCATAGACACCTACAATCCCAGATGGCGGCTCGCTCCTCCCAGGTCTAAAATTTGGATTTTTATTACATACATACATACATAACATCACGCCTTCATTCCCAGAGTGGGGTAGGCAGAGCTACAGAAATACCAACAACAGTAAAAAGATTTGTTAATAATTCTGTAACCACATTTTGATTTTTATTAAGACCCCAATAATTAACAATATAGATCATTAAGCATATGCTCACCCTCTTGTAAAGCAGTAACTCTATGGACTGGATTGTATAACTATTATAAGCTACACATTAAAAAATATATAAACCCTTGTCGCCGTATTATGAACGCAAAATAAAAAAATCTAATGTTAGTTTGTTTGTTGCTACCCAACTTAACTATATAACCTTCTGGAGGTCCTGAGGGTCGGCAAGGCACGTGTCGGTCTCGGCCTTGAGGGCTATACCTAGCCATATACAGATATCAGAATCCCTTCAACCTCGCGATTCCCTTCGTGTGCGTCACCATGTACAAATAAACGATAATGACAACTTATGTTCAATGTTACAGAATTACCGTAACGTGTGTGCGTCCATTTTGTTCTGAATCCTCTTTGTGTTGTCTTCACTTCTACATACAAACACGGCATCCCTTTAGTTATACACCTGTAGCCGTACAGCGCAGAGGCCCCGCACACACCCCCGCCGCGCCCCCTGGCCAGCGCGCAGGCGCGGCTTTGACAGCCAGACCGTGCCAACACGTCCTAATTATTTTCCTGACTGTGACTCAAATTGTGCTCCGCAGCCACAGCGATGTGAGCCGTGAGCCATGGTCGCGAGCGTCGGCGTCATCGGTGCTACCAATGGTAAATAGAATTCTAGGACCCCAGGGGAATGTTACGTGGTGTGTACGAAAACCTTGTTGTTGCGCAGTGGAAGCGACGGCGTACATAAGCGCCGTAGCGGCGTTCGCAGCCGTGGTGCTGGTGGTGCTTCTGTTCCTCGGGAGGCGCTGGTGCCACGCTGGAGTCTTCACGCGGAAGGGCCGGGAAACAGTCCTGGTGGTCGCCAGCGACGTGCCCTGCCTCAGCCTTGACCATGCTCACGGTAACACCTTTGTTTGTCACTTTATTCATAGCTAGTTTCTTTGTTATGGTAGCCCCCATGGGACTAGTAATAGAGCCCAAATTGTAATAAAGATAACATGAAACACGCTAACAGTAGTATAATATTGATTCAGTTATGAATATTTCATTGGAGTCAGCGCTAGTGAAGGTCTGCGAAGGCGTCATAGCATAGATTATTTATTTTTTAGTGTTTCAAGTAGCGTCAAGGGCGCCGTTCGCATCGCAAGGTTCCCACTAAGGGTTGTTATAATCTATCTTTAGTACCAAATAAACATTTTAAAATGCTAAATATTAATTTTAGTGCTTAGTGTCTAGCCATTTATATGTATATTAGCTAGTTGTAGCTCGTAGGGCAGTGCGTATATATCGATTGACGTTGTCCGTACGTCTGTGTTGTTATAGATACTTTGTCGAAACCGATCCATTATCCCGATCGAATATTCACGTTCGAGGCATCGGACTCCGACGAGGAGCAGCGCTTGCGCATCCAACAGGTGAGAATTTACATGTTTACAACCCGGATATAATTATATCTGTCATTACCTAAACAACAATGTTTCCGATCATTTTCAATATCGCGAAGTTATTTTCTTTTTAATTTCTCTTTACAAAGAAAATTAACGAAGCAATATAATTTAGTCAATTTCAAGGCCTTTTTTTACCAATATTATTCAAGCACCTATTTCGTAGCACCGCTACGGGCTACGATTACCCGTAGACCGTAACCCTTGGTTTACAAAGCAAGGTAAGTAACGAGAGCGATGTGGAAATAATGTGATTTTTCACAATAGCCTTTTTTGGCGTGAAATTGTACAAAGTTCTGAAGTTTCTCAATTGCGAATTGCGTAGGTATGCCTACACGGGAAATCCGCAATCAAGAAACTTGAGAAGTTAGTACGGCTCCTTTTAGAAAGCACCCTTGCTTACTTCGTCCCTGATTACGCCAGATCAACTCCCGAGGAGGCATTATGTTGCCTAACCTAACGACATTGATTGCGCAAGGATCAGTCACAACACGGGAATATTAAGCCACTTTGCTACTCATTATAATTTAGCCCTGGATGTACGAGTATAACTGACTAAATCTGATTTGCATTACACGGCCAAAATACGAACAGTGGCAAGTGATTTATTTATTTCACAAACAGCAGTAATTTAACAATAACATGTTGTGACTGTACAACCAAAGTCACGACACTCAAAAACATGCACTTTAAGCGCATTGACGACGTTATTTAAGAGTAACACGAATTGAATTCCAGGCGATGCACGTGTGTCAACATAGTTTGTTTATAACTCCGCCGAGTTGCCCCAATATTCCTCGGGAATACTCCGGATGCGTTTATATGCGCTTATTGCAAGAGTAAACTGACCTACTTAATTTCTATTTATACTTAAGTAAAAATATAGCATTGCAATGGATAATTTTGCCTCAAAACATAATAACAATGCCTGTTTATCTATGTATTATTATTATAAGTAAAATATTTGGGTCATACACAGATTTAGGTTACGGTCTTTTCTGTGGACACACCGAAAGTTAACGTTTTTAAGGCCTAATTTTCTGGCTAACCCCATTCCCGCAAAAACGCAGTCAGGACTGCTTTAGACCTGTCATATAAAAACATAACTTATATGCACACAAGCTTTTAACTATTGACCACAGGAGAGACAACTTTTGTTTTTAAGATTGTGTATGACCCATTTAAATCATGAAATGTTTAAGGAAGAATCTCTAATTGATATACTCTAGTCTTGAAAACCGCCCTTTTAAGTAAGTTAAAATTGCACTATGACGCGAGCTGAGCTTTTATTTCTCTTTATTTTAGCTCATCTCGCTTTTAATATCATAATAATATCGTTGGAATTACGGTAGCTTTTATTACCTTGAAAGTAAGAGCTAATATTACATATAACCGTGCCTATGAATAATCTAGTATGTGGCAACTACCTATCTGCCCAATAATAGACAGTTTCCTAAGTTCGCCATTGATTCCTAAAAGGTCCCAGGTCTTTTCCACTTCCTCCCAGTATTGATCTCAATGCCACCGAGCCATATAGGTTTAGGTCTACTAGGTTTTCATGAGCCTGTTTCTAAGCCTAAGTTATTCTTCGGCTCCATCATCCGACCTACACAAGAGATGCCCTGCCAACTGCCACATTTCTTGGCGAATTACGTTATCCCCGATTCCATCTTGAAGAGATATCTAACTCGGCAGCTTCTGTACGGTTTTGCTAAGGGACCGGCGACGCGATGCGCGAGGCGCCGGGCGAGGCCCGAATTACACAGTAAGAAACGTACCTAAGCTTTCAAGCACCGCCGTCTGCTGTTTGAAAGCTGATTTGCTCATAGGCATTTCTATCTAAAGTTGTACTCGCCATTTTTTCAATGTCCCCTGATATGTTTAATATTTTTTTCTCAGAGTGAATTAGGAATACCAATGAATGTTACTTTGTCTCAAAGTTTACGGTTTCAATTTCCTAGTTATCTTATTTAGTAAAAAGTAAATCTACCCTGATATATCAAAAAAAAACATTTAAAAATACACCTACAGCGAGGCCCGATAGTGTTCCCTTAGATATTATGAATGTTCTAACTACTATAGCACAATTTTTTATACCACGGTCAACCAAGTGATACATCCCCGTGCTAGTTTTGACTCTAAACAATGTTATTTTGGTAATATATATATATATATTGTATTTCCTTAATTTATATTTTTTATTGCAATTTTAAACGTTGTCCCCTCGAAATAGCTTAAGTAGGTAAACACGTCCACCTTAGTAACGCAATTTTTAAGTAATATACCAATAAAACTACCAAAATCGTAAGTTTACTTGCTACCTAGCAACATTACTACCATAGATAAGTTTAAAATCTGCCCGAATTTGTATGAATACAAAGGGTCGCGCCTCCGCCGTATCCCGAGTAACCTCGCCTTTACATAGCTTCTGTGTAATTCGCGCCTAACATATGGCGATATATGTACCTAGATGAGAGCGTTGCATCGCGCCGCGCGAATCCTCGCACATCGCGTCGCCAGTCCCTGAGCGAGCCCTAAAATGCATTGGAAAAATGCTTAGAGTTTGCGTTTAACTTGAAATGTTACTTTATTACCGAACTTTGTCCAAGCTGGATCTATATCAATGTGAATGAAATATTGTTTTATGTACCCTACACTACCTACTTCTTACCTATTTGCTTCTAACTCAGCATGCATGTAGTCTTTTAATGAATTACATTATATACGTAGTGACCTAGGTAGTGACCATCTTCAAAAATGTACTTTTATTATATTCATCCTATGTTACAAGACCAGGGGGCAATTTTTGAAGCTCACCGCCGGAAAATGACTCACTTTAAAATCAATTTGTGCAGCGATTTAATCTGCGAGCGGGCCCACCATTTGGATTTGATATGATAAAGGAGAAATGAAATCCAAAATGTGGGCCCGCTAGCAGATTAGATCGCTGCACAAATTTATTTTAAAGTTAGTCATTTTTTGTCGATGAGCTTCAAAAATTGCCCCCCAAAGGCCCAGCAAAGATGCAAACGCTTCTAACGTTTTCTTTTCTATCGCTAAAAATGTATGGGATGACAGTTGACCACGTGGTTCATCGTAACGCACGAGATTGTCATCCTATACATTTTGAGTGATAGAAAAGAAATACAATAGGAGCGTTTGCATCTTGGCTAGGGCCTTTTGACCTCTATTCTACAAGGTAAAACAATATAGTTTTGACATGTCATCGTATTGTCAACGTTACGATAGCTCTTATTTACTTGACAGTAATGGCAGCCGAGTTAAAAACAATGCGATAACGGTCAAAGGCAATATGGTTTTATCCAGTAGAATAGAGTCCCAGTTTTTTTTTTAGTAATTTTATTATTACATTAGTAGTTAACGTATGTTTTTAGCAGATATAGTAAAAAAGGAGCAATAGAGTGTCGTTTACGGCGTTCGTCGTAACTCTTTGGTTGCAATAAGTGTCAAACAAAGAATAGAGGCCCTGTCAGGATTATGTCCAGTACACTACATAGAACTAGAATTTTCCTTTTTACTTCTAGTTGCCTGAGTACCTACTTAGATAATACGAAAATCAGTTAGTCTGAGAGTTTTCAGTCACTAATTCCCCTTGATCGATTTCCACATAAAACTAACAGAAAGCACAATGCTCACTGACTGAGTGATTTTGCTGTCTGTACCAAATCGTGATTTATATTTTATTGTTGTGTAATTAAGTTTAGATCATTTACAAAGGTATGATTATAATAAATTACAAAACAGTTAAGAAAACTATTCAGCTTATCGGAATCTATCACCAGTCCACTGGATGAAAGTAATTCATTTGCATCAGAGCGCCCCTCAGCCAGTCATTCGCTTTCCGAATTCAGGACTTCCCGTAATTTTCGAATGTGGTTGTTTTCCGACGGGATGCTGCTCTAAATTTCTTTTGTCACTGGCTCAAATTCATCACCTGTCCATGACATATCATCGGGAACAGCTCTTGAACTAAACTAGCTCTTATTTTAAAACAGAGCCAAGAACCTTATACTTATCAGATTCTATCTATTGAACTTCTTCCATAAATATCTTGTTATTTTATTAATGTCGTTATGGTAACTCGTATTTATCTACTTGACAGTAACGGCATCTATAGCCGTATCAGCGGCGTATGTGTCTGACACCTCAGCCTATTAACGCTCAACCAGGGCTCTACACGGTAATAACGATATCATCTTGACGTGTTTCCGTATTGTCAACGTTTTGGTAACTCTTATGTCATTTACAATAATGGCGACTGTGGCATAAACGATTCTAAAATACGTCAAACGCGATATCGTTATAACGCAGTAGAATAGAGGCCCAGGGCTGGGATTCTTCACGGTAATAACGATATCGTGTTTGACCTGTTTCCGTATTGTCAACGTTTTGATAATGTTTATGTCATTTACAATAACGGCACCTGTGACATTAACGATTCTAAAACACGTCAAACGCGATATCGTTATAACGCAGTAGAATAGAGGCCCTGTATTTCACTACCGCGAAACACACATTCTGCACTTATCCATGTACATACTAACTGATTACTAGTGAATCTTATTGTAAGATGACAAAAGATTCACAAATGGTCGATTAATTGTGTTGCAGTAGTGATAGCACTTCACCGTTTATTTTTTGTGTTAGTGAGTATTACTTTCAAAATAAAATAGTAATGTTTTCCAAAACACGATGAATTGAAACCCAGTGAAAAATACCTCTACTTTTTATAGTTAGGATTTGAACAGCCACGTTGAACGAGACTGAGATCACTTCACTCAATTCTCAAAGACTAAAACCATGCAAACATATTAAGTGTTAATTAATAATAAACAGGATAAAGAAGAAGTGGGATGCCACTACGAGGAGAAGAACGAGAACGCACCAATCAAAGTCCCAGTCGAGGTGGAGCTGGTGGAGACAGCACTACGGGAGACGACGCTGAGAGAGACGAGGATAGACGACGTGGTGGCCCCGAGACGGGCGGAGTTCATCCACACGCTCGAGGCGCAGAGCAGTGTAGATAGTGATGTTATTGTGCATAACGTAAGTTTAAATCCTCTTCAATTGAACTTTATCTCTAGGCCAAATATTACGCAATAGTCAATCCCTCAACTGACTTCGCATCCGTCTGTAGTGTGAACTCAATTTTTGACAACGCTGTGTGAGCTGGTTATGGCCCGCCTGAATACGATGCTAGAAGTCCCGGCTTCGATTCTCGCCATGAAGAATTATTTGAGTAACTAGAGGAAACTTGCGTTCGTACGAGTATAATTATTAGATATATTAGATGAATTCCCAAAAATCCCTTCTTAGCGCACCCCTGAGATGTCCAAGGAATATATTCCCTCCAAATTTCAAGTCCTAGTGGTATCGGCTGTGCGTTGATCGATCAGTCAGCCGTCAGTTTCTCTTTTGTGTTTTCAATGGACCTAAATACATACGTATGTTTTTCTCTATTGAAGTAACATGAATACAGGTATATTCCTACACGTTTTTTCAACATTAATTAAGATTAGGGCTAATTGCTCGTATAACCTACTAATTATGAATTATTATAAGGGTAACCTAAACCAGGCAACTTGCGGGTTTAATTGTACAGTTATCTCTTTACGTAAGTAACACACGCTCCAGCGTGAGCTCCGTTCTACTCGGCAAAACCATATTGCTTTGGACATGTTATCGTATTGTCAACCCTGTTATACATACATAACATCACGCCTTGAAATACCAACAACTCTAAAAAGGCTTGTTTACAATTCTGTAACCACGTTTTGCACAATCACGCCAAGAAGTTTTCTAGTGTATTAGTGACAGGTTGCAAGCCAATCGCCTAACAGTACTACAAGCCCTTATTTCCTTTGTCGTCTCTTACGACATCTACGGGATGGAGTGGCACTTTTCTAACCGGCATCCAAACGGGCAAACTTTAACGTTATATGATAAGTAGCTCTTATTTACTTAATGGTAATGGCGGCCGAGTTAGATACCTACAATAACATGCCAAAATCAATATGATTTAACAAGTAGAAAAGACCCCTGGCTAATTTTAAGCTACGAAGAAGGGTCATAACAATATTATTTTAATCCCTCCTACGGTCCTAAGGTCCAGTTATTAGCTTTTACTTTTAATGGCAACGTTTACTTTAATTTGCATAGCCCAATTGCCTTCCGTGAAACAACAAGGCTGGTATACATAGAGGCGCCAAAGGAGCCCGTTTTAATTAGGGATGTAGTTAACTTTAACCTTGGCCTGGTTAACTGCATTAACTATATAAAGAAATACGTTAGCCACATTTTAATTGCTTATTTTCACTGTTTTATAGTGGCTTTGAGATATCGTGGTTGGTTGTACTAGTTATTTAATAAAAAGGAGTTCAAGGTCGTCTTAATCGATCATGAAGTTCGTACAATAGTTTTTCCATTTTACCTCGGTTACTACAAAAAAGGTTAAAGTAAAAACGATGTACCTAAGTGTGTATATAATAGTTATGTAGGTAAACTTTTTATTGCACGAAGAGAAAATAACAAAGTTAAAACGCGAAACAAAAAGAAGTTCCGAAGTTTCGTATATTGCGAATATCGAATATTCAACCAATTAACGATCAATTATTGGTAGCAGTAGAAAACACAGGTCGAATGACACTAGTTGTGAGTCAATAGGTAATGCTTCTAATTACAAACACTTGTAACATTATTTCTAGTGGAGAAGATGACCGCTCCATTGCAGCAATATTTATAATAGTTGCCCCCCAAAAAATTATCCCTTTTACTGACTACAACAGTAGAACACTTTAATTTGACAAGGAGGTCTCGAATACAACCTTATTATGAAATTGTAACTGGGCGATCGAATTCTACTTGGATGTAGGTATGTAGGCTATACTATTAAATCTCCATTTTATAGTGTCGTCTATGTATGTCAAATACCCACCCGGAATCCGATTTTACGGCGGAACCCTAATTTTCCCGAAGATGACAGATCGATATATTGAGTCCAAAAACCCGTTTTCCGCAATTTTCATCAAAATCGTTAGAGAGGTTTTCGAGAACGTGATTTTAAATAAATGTATATTATTTTGTACATTTAAGGGCAATAACTATACAGCCATCGTGTGAAATATATGTATACATGGACCTTATTGCCAGTGGCATAAAAGTGAATAGATATTTTTGACGTCTTGGAAACGTATATATATTTATGCCCTTGACTGTAGGTACACACATTGCTCGTTTAGTATAGGATAATTACTCTTATGCAAAATTTTAGCGTTAGTCTGATTGGCAGGACACATCTCTTCTCTGCGGGGAGAGCAGCAGCCCGCAAGAGCGAGGGTCCGTAGAGCTGACGCTGCTCTATGACGCACCGGTGCGCAGCATGACAGTGCATGTGCTGCAGGCAAGAGGGCTACCACCGCGCACGCTGCCGCAGGTGCTGCAGACCCAGGTGAGGAGCTGGACATAGAGAACCTCGTATGAGATCGAATAGGAGATGGAGTTCGGATGATCATGTCACGTAATTTTAAAGGTAAGTATATTACTAAAATAAACAGTGCTCAAAGAACGTTTCCCTAACTGAGTCTTTTCCCAAACGTTTACTTTTCCAAAACTGTAAACGTTTCAGAATTTGTAAAAACCTAACCTAACCTAACCTATAGGGTTCTACACGCTGGTCCTGATATAAATCCTGAAATATTTATAGTTTCGGAAAAAATAGCGTTTAACCAAATAATGTTTTTGGGAAATGAATCACTTTGGGAAAAGTTTTAGTGCGAAACGTCAGTGCACCATAAACAGTAGTAGGTATGCTGTCGTAGAACCACTAGGACATGACACCTTTTAGCCAGAAGCCAGAACACTCGATAGTCCCCAGCGAAACCGCGACACGCGGACTAGAATATCGTCAGAATGTATCCAACCTTCCGACGGATTTACAGAGTCCCTAGCCAAGATGCGTTCGCTAACTAGCATTTATATTCGTTTAGTTTTAAATCGAATCGCGTTAAGGCTAGGGGATAAGTATATAAGGCCGACTGTACCTGTGTTGGTAGTGTTACGATGATCACAGATACTGGTTTAATTTTCGCTAGATATTACCATCCTCTCGGAGAAGCATTTCTCACTATTCATGCCTTAAAGACTGGTAAGTAATTTTTTAATTGCCCTGGGGCCCTAGTTCAGATGCAAATGCTCCTAACGTTTTTCTTTTCTCTCACTCACAGTATGGGATGACAGTTGACCACGTGGTTTATCGAAACGCACAAAAGTCATCCCATACATTTTGAGTTATACTGCGTGATTTTGGGGTCATGATCCGGAATGGCCAAAAGTGAATAAGATGGTCATACTGAACAACTTTTCCGATGGGACCAACCACGAAAAAAAACATCTGTTCCATACATTAACGGCGCATTAATTGAGAGTTGATGTATGGAATAGCTGGGTTTTTTTGGTGATTTCGTAGTTGGTCAGTATGACCATCTTATTCACTTTTGGCCATTCCGGATCATGACCCCAAAATCACCCAGTAGAAAATAAAAATGTTAGTGTTTCTGGTGTTTTCCCTGCGCTAAGGTCCTGCAATGTTGCAGACAATTTTCTTTTTGTTTACAGATTCGAATTGTTCTTTTGCCGTTGAAAAAGCAGAAATTCAAATCCAAGATACGCAACGGAGAAAACCCTCAGTACATGGATAGTTTCGTATTGCATAAAATTAATCCAGGTATCAATTGTTTACATTTCTACTTAAACTTAGACAAAAAATTCTTCAACTATCAACCATTGAGAACTACGTTAGCTTAATATTAAAAAAAAAATTGCCACAGCGTAGAACAAGTCATAATGGCGTCCCTACGCGATCCATTGGTACCTATTTACTTAGTGCACGTCATGTGCACGTACTTAGTTTGAAATTTTATGATAATTGCCACCCAAGCAACTCTAGAGACGGGCATTTACCCAATGCTTCTTCTTCAGAGGATGTATATGGGCTGGGGCTCCGTATCCGCGTGTACAGCTGCGAGCGCATGAAGCGACAGCGGCTGCTGGGCGAGGCGGCCGTGAGCTTCGCCACCCTCAACTTGGAGCTGGAGAACAGCTTGTGGCTGCAGCTGGCGCCGCGCCAGCCGCACCAACCTAGCCTGCAGGTAACCCTATGAGAACGCACCGTTCGGAGTTCAATTGGAAAAGCTATTACCTTCTTTAAAACCTATGGTCATGTATACATTTTTAGCAACATTTTAACCATACAAACAAAAGAAGAATGATCTAGTATACAGAAATATGGAAATATTTCGTACCATATTATTTTCCAGCTGCCGAAAATAGAGATGAACCACTCGATGTCGATGTCCGGCGTGCTGGCGAGTCCGTCGTCGATCACGACGACGACGCCGGGCGGCGGCGAGGCCTGCAGCCTGGCGCGTTCCGACTCCGCCTCGTCCTGCTGCAGCGCCCGCTCCGCGCCAGAGCTGCTGTTGGGGCTGCAGTATAGCTCCAGCACTGGGCACCTGTCTGTTGAGGTATGCTGTTGTTACATTTCAATCTCATTAAGGCACGTCAGAAAGTCATCCATCACGAGAACAACAGACTCGGGTTCGTTTTCCTGCACCATTTAACTACTTCGCGCCAGAACTGGTTACGGCTGGAACCTATCTGTTGAAGTGTAATTCTATCTTCTGCAGGTCATCATCTTTCTGCAGAGCAAGATTAAGATATTTCCTCAACCGAGAATAGTATAGTAGTATAGTATATAAGCCTGTCACGCCAAATAAGTAGCAGTTACTTGAGGCTGCTGAAATTAACGTATTATCGTGTGAATAAGTGTCCAATTATTTCAGCTATAGTTAGTGCCTATAGAAATTTAAAATCATGTAACTACTAATCGAACCAATTTTCACTTGTTTTTGCTGCCTGTCCGGCAGATAATCAAGGGCACGCACTTTCGCAAGCTGTCCCCAAACAAGGCGCCGGACACGTACGTGAAGCTGAGCCTCATCAGCTCGTTGGGCATGGAGATGGGCCGCTGCAAGTCCTCCACGCGCCGCGCGCAGTCCAACCCGCTCTACAAGGAGCTGTTCATATTCCAGGTGATAACCAGTAAATTTACCTAGCAGTTGTTTTGGAATGGGTTAATTTTAATCAAAGACCTGATATTATCAGCTTGGATTAAGACACTTTAGTACCATGAAGGGCAAAACTCGTAGAAATCAATCACACAAAGCTTTGCAATGGAAATGGAAACAATTATTTCGGGTGCCAATAAACAAGTTTAAATCTTAAATCGCGTACGTACTACGGTTGAGATTCTATTCGGTAAAAACGATATTGCCTTTGACGTGTTTCCGTATTGTTAAATAATTAACGAAACGCTAGGCGCCGCGTTCCACCTTCTAGCAATCATTTCGCCTCTCCACAAAGTCTATCATCGGTCGGACAGTCGCGCGGAAACTTGTCTAGAACTTTTATAGCGCCAAGTGTTTTCCTTGTAAAAAGGTTAACAAACGCTAAATACAAACTGACAAACACTGATGTTCTAACGAAAGCTAAATCCTATCTCTACCTGTTTAAACCGTTTGTTAGTCGTAGCAAATAATAATAAGAGACAACAATGCATCTTTAACCATTTTTCTGGTTTCAGGTGGCTCTATTCCAACTGACGGAGGTGACGCTGATGGTGTCGGTGTGGTGGCGGCGCAGCGTGAAGCGCAACGAGATGGTAGGGTGGTTCTCGCTGGGACACAGCCCCTCGGGCCGCGACGAGCAGCGCCACTGGCAGGACCTCTGCGACCACCATGGGGAACAGGTAAAGAGACTCTAGAGCCCTGTTTTAGAAAGCCGGGATTTCGTAGTAGATAGTTTCTTTCTCATGACAGTCATGACTTTAAGAAAAAAATCTTTCTGACTGACTGTCAAACAAGACCAGGACAAAACAACGCTCAGTGTAAACCGCTGAACATGAAAGAAGGAGAATATTCTTTATGTGCATTGAGAAAGGATTTTTCGAAAGTCGACCCTCAACAGGAAGAAATGGGGTAAGAAACGCGAAACAAGTTTAACGCGTTCGAAGTCGCTCGTTTAAAATGAAAATGTTCTAAGGTGAAACACCACATGCCTATCACACGCGAGGACAATTGTTCGGTGAAATTGTATTTTCTCTTGTGAACTAATCAGAAGCATAGGGGTTACCGTAAGCTCCACGTGCTTCTGTATGTGCCCGTAGGTCAGTTATTCATGATGTTTACCTTCAGCAGTTAAAACGCAAATGCTACGTACATTCATGACGACCCTTTATTTAACTTTGTGCATGATTGTTGGGCAGGTGCAGCGCTGGCACGTGCTGCTGGAGTCCTGACGCTCGCCGACCTAGTGCGCGGACGCACTCGCCTGAACTGACTTCGCCCGAAGGCTTTCTTCGACTGTCGCTGGCCCAGCCAGGGCTCGCGCGAGTGGGCTCGACTTGACCGACCCACTCCCCAGACCTAGCCCCATTTTAATAAGCGAGAAAGCGACTACATTTTTCACATCTTATTAAAACTTGGTGAAGATGTCGCTTCGCTTCAATAGGGCTGGTTTTGATCGATCTTTGGATGTTTTTGAGAAATGGTTTGATGCTTTGTCACTAGCACGCCTTTTGCATTCATGTGACGCCGATCTCTCTGCATTGTGTGTTGACCATGCAAGGTATGGAGCACGTTTCTGACTGATTGAAATTGATGTAATAATTGTATGGATTTGTAAAATTAATCAACTTTAATCTATAGTATATTCTCATGTGTTATAAATGAACTCCAATATTTATCTAGCTTGATAGCTTTCGGAGGTTTGTTGTATGTATAGTTATTAAACGCATTTAACGGGATTGCATGACTTCTGAGTTGTAAGTAAAGCTTCTTCAGGTCTTTCCTAGTTATTGTCATTACAAACACGATCCAAATAAATATACTCATTGCCCGTCTAATATCTATTATAGAATAAATATTTACACTTGCCATTAATCTTGTAAAATGGTTGTTCGATATGACGAAAACTTGAGCGGATTAGGTATAGATTTTATCACTTTATATCGAAATTTGAAAGTGACTTTGCTGGTAGAGATAATTTTCGATGAAGTTTATTATTATGGTATTATATATTTTTATTATAAATTGTTAAAATTCCTTAGAAAGGCTTCGTGTTGTTTTGAGTTCAAGTTTAAATGTCGTAAACTAGGTATATTCTTAAACAAATATGGTATATTAGTATTTATAAAACTAGGATGTTTACTTCAATTTCCAAGCCCTTAGAGTATTATAGTAAATATAAGTAGCATTTTATAACGATTATGAGGACTCGCAGCGCACAATTCTGGTGAGAGTAGGATAATGTACCGCATACCGATTTGTATACATAAAATTATACTTGTACACGTAATTATATATGCTATACAAAACATATATTTACCTAAAGATACTTGCGTTTCAGACGTTTTTAGATATAGGACTTAAAATTAAATTTAAAAAACTTGTTAAAAATCAAACAGTAATTGAACTATTCGTTATTTGTCATTTTGAATTATAAAAAATAACTAAAAACGCTATTCAGCCCGATCAGAGGTCTAGATAAATAGCATTCGTCAAACGTTAACGACTGCAGATTTCAAAGAATATGTATGGGATTGACGTAAGAGGTCGTTGGTTCGCTTATGTAAATACTAATATTTTGACAGATTGCTAAAATCGTTAGCTTTGGCTAGCCCAACTGGACATAATTATATATTCTTCACTCTAAAATAATAAATAAACTCCCTTTCACTATTAAAATATTATATCAACAATCAAATATGATAAGGTTTAATTTTACCATACTTTTGCATTTACTAAGTAAAAGTTGTTATATCTATAAAGTTACCAGATTTAAAAAATAGGTTTAAGTTCAAATTTTATTACTAAAACAAAGAAATAGGAGTACTTAGTTACACGTATAAGTCAAGTTTAACTTGTGTTCCTAAATACTTATCTAAATTTGTAAATTATATTTATTTTCGCTAAACAAAAGAGTTATGAATATAAGCATTATGAATTTTACACCTTTTACTAAATCAATACTTGCGGTTTCATCTTGCATGGAAGTACATATGTAGTATTTGCTTTTTATAATTATTAAATTTACACTAATAGGTAAACCTATTGGCCTGATTGTGAAAAATGTGGTTACAGAATTATAAACAAGTATTTTTATAGTTGTTGGTATTTCTGTAGCTCTGCCTACCCCACTTTGGGAATGAAGGCGTGATGTTATATATGTATGTTAATTTATAAAATATTAGTCAATTGTGGACCTTAACGTAGGGTCGGTAAATTCAATTTGTATTTTAAGCGATACATTTTATATTATAATCCCATAATAATGGGTTCTGCTCTGCTATGTTATATATAAGTAACACTTCTAAACAACTTGCGTACAAGTGTACCATTTTATCGATAATATTAGTTGTTTCTTTAAACGTTTGTAGTTGTAGGCCGATTAGTTTAACTCTTCCGTGAAAATACAGTCAAGAGTCACGAAACGGGTCACTTAGTACAGAATTTCCACAGAAAGTGACCCGTTTTCATGGCTCCTGATATATTAAGACATTAGAGAACGCCCGCGACTTTGTACGCCCAGAATTAGTTTCCCGCCCCCTAATTTAACCTCTTAGGCGATGAATTTCCAAAAATCCCTTAGTGACCCTAGGATATCAAAGATATCCTTCCAAATTTCAAAAATTCCTAGGTCCAGCGGTTTCGACTGCGTTGATCGATCTACCAGTTGGTTTCTTCTTTTATATATATAGATATAAGTAGCGCAGTTAATATTAAATAACTGTTGAATACATAACAACTCGTATACGGGTATAATAGTGACACGTTCTTTCAGAGTTATCTCTTAATTAAAGCTTAAAGCTTTCTTTAAAAAACGCATTTAAATCGATCCATCCGATTGTAAGCTACTTATCGATAGATGCCTCAGATACATAGCCACATACATTACAATTAAAACTTTTTTATGTCGGGGGTTAAAAATCAAATAACCAAATATAATAAGTTAACATAACTAAGGCTCATTTATCCAATCCCCAGATAAAATATTTGTCAGTTAAAGTTATCATTGTACGTTCCTCTGTTATATGAAAAAAAGCCGGTCAAGTGCGAGTCGAACTCGCGCACCGAGGGTTCCGTACAAACTTATAAGAATTTAAAATTTTATTGATGGACAAACTTGACTTTGCCGTTGAAAAACTGTTGTCTCCATACAGCGACATACGTTAGCTTACGAATTGCAAATAATTTGGCACTCGTATAAAAAAAAGTGACGGATAAGGAAATTATCGATTTTCGGATATTTTCCTTTACTTGTGCTGTACGATCTTACTTCTTGCCAAATTTCAGGATTCTAGGTCTATGGGAAGTACCCTATAAATTTTAATTCCCTTGGGAGTGTGGAATTTTACGTTTTTTGCGATATAAACGGGCGTATATTTTTTTTAAGTTTACTAGGTTTTTTTTTTCACAGCTTCAAGAGATTGTAGACTTATGTATATGGTTTTAATTGCAACTCGACACCTTTACGCGTTCCCGAGATAAAGGGTCTTGACAGACGGACGGACGAACGGACAACAAATTGATCCTATAAGGGTTCCGTTTTTCCTTTTGAGGTACGAAACCGTAAAAAGAATAGAACTACGATTTATCCCAAGGTACTTTTAACTGGGGATAGATAAATCAACCACAAGTAAAACTAAACTTGGTGAATAAATAAAAGTACTAAGTAGCGCACACGCATAGAGCTTTAGCATTGTAAGATTGCATAGCTAATGAATGGCAACACAATATAAATTATGTACCTACGAGTAGGTTCCTCGGAATTTATAGATCGCATTAAAAATATATAAAATGTTCGTTTAAAATCGTTTAAAATTTAAAATATAAAATGATCGTTTTAAAAATAATCCCTTTTTATCATTTAATTGGAAAAACAAGACGACTAAACATAGCGAGTTAGAAAAAGATCAGAAAAATCATGAAGGATTTTTAATGTACATCCAGCAATTTTATCCATTTCACTTCCAAGCTTTGGTTGAATACATCTTGTGTGCCTAGAACTTGATAGTTCCAGTAGAGCCGAGATATTATAATGATGTAAGGCATGCGAAAAAGTAAAACTTAAAAGTAGATCTTTAGATATGTATAAGTAATTAATTTATTTGTCCATTTATTTAATTACTTTAAACCGCCGATTTAGACGATTGAGTTTAGTAGTTTTTGAGCGCATCGAGAACAAACAAACAAACATTTATTTGTATGTACAAACTGAGTAAAACTTCGACTGTGTTAAACATAGGCCAAGTCCGTGGAAAATGACAAGTAGCGTGATTGGCGCGTTTTATATTTAGAGCGACCGCAATTAACAGAGTAGGTATTCATTTATTTACAAGTCATTTTAATTTTAAATTTGCCTACCACTTACAAACGTTTAATTAGGCATTTTCCTTCCTCGTAATTGACGTTTTATTTAAACGTCAAAAGTGTTAAACTTGAAGCGTAAATAAGGGGATGTAAGACGTTCTTAGTATATAAGGTTTCTCAAGGACACTTTCGTCCTAGCCTATGGCATTTTTAGTATAATTTGTGTTAATTTTAGTATAGAGGCCTGGCCCTTGATTCGAAATGGCTGTTTATATGTTTACTGATCGTTTTTTGATGTTGTTTCCTTTCTTTCTTGCTCTTTCTTGGTTAAGAAGAAATAGGACGAACATAGCGATATACAAAACGTAAGGAACCAATGTTGTTTAGGCAATATTGAACATAGGTCCCCTGAACTTGACCCTCACCCTCGTAAGGCTCATGACCATTTCTTTTAATAATTGGGATATACCTTAAAAAAAAAAAATATTTTTGTAGGTAAAGTCCAAACGCGTTAATATTTTCTCTATAAAATACCTATAGGTCAAATAAATGACAGATATGGCAACACGAATAAAGATTTTAAAAACTTGAAAATGAATGTGGTTCTTTGGGTAGATTATAAATGTTCCTCGAAATGGTTTCAAATAAAACCAGTAAAAAGATATGGTAATAATATGGTGTATCCCAATTCTGAAACCTTTTAGTTTGGACCTAGAAGTCATGGCTTTACTGGTGAGGCAAGCTGTCCCCAGTTTATAGTACGTAAGTAGGAACCCGGCTTTCAGCGGAATAACAAATACCTAGGTATGATGCAAATGACCAATATAGTGTACCTGCTAAACGAATGATTGTGTACATAATATTTCTCGTCGAAGCCAAATATAGTATACCTGAATATATTAATAACTACATACTCGTACATACAATTAGCAGTGTTTGATTTTATATGATTATTTCGTAGTTATAATTATCGATGTTTCTTGAATATTTTATCTGCTTAAAACATTTTTAACCTTTTCAACGCCATTTACGGATATATCCGCACCACTGGTTCAACGCCAACGACGGATATTTCCGTTACGGTTGCCAGCGCAAAATAGACCTGAATATGTAAGAGGCAAGGTTGACATTACCTCTGGTTTTAAGCTGTCATTAGCGTGTAATATACATTTAGAGGAAATCAATTTTGTCGAAATTTTGATGGATGTTGTCGAAGTTTTTTTTGAGGATGATAACATATTGTAATATTACAGATGGGTGGATCAACTTTTTGTTGTTGTTATTCTGTCCCGTAAGCCAGGAGACAACAGTGATAGAGTTCCTTAGAAAAATGGTTATAATATACACTACTAATACGCTTGGAAGAAAACCCATAAAAGAATGGGCTTGTAATTGCCACAAAAGCCGATTTTTGCTGGATTTATATACTTTAAAATCGTGGTTTTAAAGAGTGACCCAGGAGACGTCACCATGGCAACGAGCTACAAAGAAAAGTTGATTGACCCAGATACAGATTAATCAACTGGTTGTTATAAAATAAGATCATTTATTCTCCTCGCATAAGCTAGCACTTGATGAAAATACTCTCCTCGTTTGCATTTAGATGCAGCCTCACACTAGGATTCCTTTTACTGCTCGAGGTTGTACACACATCGTCTTGTTACCAATTTGAACAGGCTTGAAATATCAAACACACACATAAAACAGCACTTTTGAAGTTGTTGAAATACTCATGTAAAATGTTTCTCAATAAATCACTTTATACAATTTTTCCTAAATGGCGTTTTACTATGAAGTCCTCACTCTACCGAGTCAATAACTTTCAATTATTGTGCCATTGTAGAAAACTGTCGCAGAAAGTCAATTATTAATTATGACGTAATTTCTTGCCATGACGTGACGTGACGTGACGAGATGGTGTCATTATGCCGCGCTTGTATATTGGCTCAACAATTAAAATTGTTGACCGTACCCCCCAATAGTAGTATCGTTGCTACCGCTTTATGTCGTCCCCCTATTGACTACAGGGCCTCTATTCAACTGCGTTATAATAATATCGTTTTTGACCAGAGGGCTTATTGTGTAACGCACTCGCCATCACGATCGTTTTCATTGTGAAAATCGAACGCTCGTCTGCATACAATATGAAAACAATTGCTCCATTTTGAAGCCGGTTGCGATTGCGAGTGCGTTAGACAATAGCCCCTCTGTTTATTGTCAACGTTTTGATAACTCTTATGTCATTTACAATTACGGCGACTGTGACATAAACGATTCTTAAACGTGTCAAACACGATATCGTTTTGACGCACCTGAATAGAGGCCCAGGTCAAGGGTGTTGCAAACGTAAAACTAGTAAAAACTATCGACATTGACCACTACGCTCTCCCAGCTGCTAATGTGGCTGTGAATTCCACAGATGTAATAATAATCTTTATTTAACATTTCTAATCATGATTGACAACGTTAGTTTTTATACAAGACGATAATATAATTATATAGGTGGGTAACTACATATGTTTTGCCTTTATAGAACTAGTTCCAACCGCGATAAAGTCAGAAAGTGCAAGCGCGTACAACCGATTTTACGATTATGGGACGGATTTTTTTTTTATAAGTCTAACGAACTAATAAAAACCGAGTAAGAAACTACGTTTAAGTATTTTTGCAAACTAAGTAAATTAAGATTATTCCTGTGAACATGTACCTATGGTTCATGAGTTACTGTCCGCTGGCAGACAGACGGTTGGATGGACGGACAGCGGAATCTTAGATAACAGTGTCCCGTTTGCACCCTTAGAAAACAGAACCCTAGAAAACAAATATGTATTCAGTTAGCCTTGTGAACTGGTGTTATTTTAACTACTTACAATTAAACCGATACATATCGAAACACGGCCGTAGCGTGACGCTGTTCATGTTTAATCATGATCCATGAGTTATTAAAATAAATCAAGTACCTACTTATAATAATTTCCAATAACAAATTTGATTTAACACTGGGCATACGTTTCATCAGAAGAATAACGACAGGAAAATGACGGAAAATGTCATGAAGAGCAATAATAGATCGTTGCTCAAGAAGTTTTGCCTAGAAGGAACTATTTTAGGTTTGAAGTATTTTTATTTGTATCCAGATCCTATATCAAGGTAGGTCGTAAGTAAATACATTTAGTGTACGGTCGGCCTTATTAGTTCTTTGTCTAAAGCCTTGTTCGAAATGTTGCACTAAAATATAGTTAAGGCGTTAAAGCGACAAGGTACTAAAGTGTGCAGCTACTTACAAGGCTCACTTTAACACCATACAACCCTGGCGGTTTAGCTACATTTGAGTGATATTATCCGTCATTGCGACAAAGTTCTCGGTGATATTCATACGTAAGATGTATGTTTATCCTGTGGGCCTAACACGCTGCCACGGGACAAGATTTTGACTTAGGCTCGGGACTTTAATCCATCTATTCCATACTCCAACGTAAATGTAAAGTGTTAAGGTTTAATTTAAAAGGTTTAAAGCAACTTAAACCCCGAGTGGCTGTCATTTTAATAATTTCATTATCATTAAAATAGCTACTTTTTATTTGACACTATAGTACCTACCCGTTTGTCATATTTGACATGTTTTTAAGTATTTAATTCTCTATATAAGTATGTTTATCGTTGTCTAGTACCCATAGTACAAGCCTAGAGCTTAGTTTGGGACTAGGTCAATTTGTGTGAGATTGTCCCCTGATTGTCGTATTTATTATTTAGGTGCTTCTGGACCGCAACCTTAATCCTCATCATGGCGTTCGCGTGCAACCTGACGATGCTGCTCTACAATCGGTTCGAACAGATGCCTACGCGCATCACCATTGAGAACCAATATGAGCCTCTCACCAGCCTGCCCTATTCAGCCCTCACCATCTGCTCGCCCAATCAGATGACCATATCTTCCATGAAACACTTGAATAAGACCTTGGTGTAAGCTACCCCTAGTCCCCTATTAGACCGCCATCGGCGACATCAAAAACAAGAGCATGTCGGACTATGCTCAGTGTAAGGTTCCGAAACCGTTAAGTACAACAAACATAAAAAACCAGGCAAGAGCATATCGCACCATGCTCAGTGTGGGGTTCCGAAGCCGTTAATTACTACAAACATAAAAACCAACAAGTACTTAATAACTAATTTTCTATTTAATGTCATGTCTTAGATGATTTTAATAGGTATAAACACTTTAATCGCTTGTATCTCAAAAACCAATGATGTCTACTTAGTCGTGATACTTTTCTGATTTTTTGTATTTGTAGTTTTGGCTGTGGGGGGGTCATATTTCATAAACGGGTCCCTTAATCGAAAAATTGATCCCACAAACCCGAAATATTTTTGAAAGACATACATGTCACTCCAATGACATCCCACATTATGAGGTAGACGAGAAAAAGATATACATACCCACGTTAGTGTAGAGGAGGTAAACAACAAAAAAAAACACGGTTTTTACCACTTTGTTGGCGTATGTATGTATGTTTATTCATGCCTTATTACATCTTTCTTGCACTAAGAGTCTCTAAGCTAGGCTGCGGACGGACGGACATGGGGAAACTATAAGGGTTCCTAGTTTGACTACGGAACCCTAAAATGCTTTTATCTACACACGTATCATAAGTCCTCTATAATGCGTTCAGAACCCGTTAGCAATGACCAGCATTTCAATTTTGGAATCTGCGGTGGTGGTGGCGCATAATAAAATATACTACCTACTTATCATATATCTACTACACTCGTAAAACATAACCCTCCTTCTAACGCAAAAAAATATACACTTATGTAGGATTACTAACTGTATTTTAGTAAGTACCCTTTTGTGTTTTTTAGTGATGGTACCACGGAAGTGGATCTGAAGCACGCGCTTCCTCAACTATTGGGTTTCTACGAGATCATCTCTAACATAGACAAAGAAGAAATGAATCGTTTTCAAAGTTTAATCCATGAAAATCGATATACAGTAAGCTAATTTAAATATTTTTTGGTAGCGGGCATCACGTGTGTGAGCTAGGAACAACTACGAGTATGTCAAAGCGCCGTAATAAGTTAAATTGTAAGGCAATACAGTAGATTTTGATTGATTACAAGTAGTTTCATAGTGGCCCGGAGTTTTATCTTGTTCACTGTACGTTGGCAGCTATAATGTAAGTCTATGGAACTTGCTAACTATGTAAACAAACAATATATTGAAATTGACATCTAATGTCAATTTTAGTATGGCGGCTTGTTTACATAGTTAGCAAGTTCCATAGAATTACAGTTTACATAAGTTACGTTCGATTCGAACCACTTACCGTTACCGTAATGGGCTGAAAGGAATACATAAATATACAATACAGAATGATACCAATATTCATCATCGAAAACCACATAAAACAATAGCACAGAAAGTAAATACAAAATAAAAGTTACAGTCAGCCATCGGTCTTATTGCTACAAAAACCGTACCAGAGGGCAATGCACTCTAGAAGCTGAGCCTGATGTAGGAGTCGGAAGGTGGCAACAAGATCTCTGCTGGACTCGACATAGACCCTCCGAATTGGCATTCGTTAGTCTTTCCTCTTGCAAAACTGCAACAGTTTAATACTATACAAAACTTTGGCAAATACCCAACAGGCTTCAAATATTGTTAAACCGCATGCCTTCCTTCAGGTCCCCGAGATCATGGGTTTTATGCCGCAGTCCTGCGACCACTTCCTTAAGCTGTGTATCTTCAAGAGGAGGCGCCACGCCTGCCGCGACCTGTTCCAACCGCTGCTGACCAAGCACGGGTTGTGCTGTGTATTCAACAGCGTGTATCTCTTCCAGAATAAGATTAGGTTTGCTGTAGACTAACAAGTTTTTGCATGAGCGTTTCGCAGTGCAGCAGATATTGGGAGGGGGGACGATAGTAGGTATGTTCCGAACGCTTACTGTGTTAATTCGTCTAACTGTCAACACATCTCTTTAAGCAACCTTCTTTAATTGCGTCTATCTATTCCAATTGAATCACATCCTCAAAGTTACGGATGATTTTAGTAGGTATTAATCGTCCCCTCAGTTTACCGGAGAAAAGCTGTTTCGAGGGTTGCAAATTTAAATTACGTTATGTATAAGACGATTTATGTGTGTCCTTCATTACTGCATAAATTAACAAATGGACAAATTGATATATATGTATATAGATAATAAATAATTACATACACAAAGGCAAGCTTTTATCGTTTAAGGGAACTCGATAAAATAATGTTAACTCGATATTACAACAATATTACAGAAACGTTTAGAGCACTTTTATGGGTATGTCGGAGGTTAAAATTATGAACTAAAGGCTAAGATCCCCGTTTACTCAGGCCAATAGTGTATATTTTCAGAAATGAGAGAAAGCGGAACTTCACGCCGCAGCTGGCGACGATGCTGGGGCTCGCAGACGCGTTGCAGGTCGTGGTAGACTACGACCCCGACGACGCCATCGACGGGACCGTGGTGCAGGCTGGGGCTACCAGGGTACAGGTTTCAAAAGCATTTCAGCCCCCACCGCCCAAGAAACCGATTTTATTTTCCACAGGAGACCTAAGGTTTATTGACTCAAAAGAAATCCCCTCCGCCTGAATTAAATTCTAGAGCCGCCATTGTAATACGCCCTAGAGCCTAGACACGATGGTGATGGTGATGGTTCCAACGGAACACCAGCGCTGTCAGCGCATGGCAGCATTATGATGAGTTAGGACCATTTCATGACTACATTCTTCTTGATTCCTCTGTTCTTTGTTGTTGTTTGTCACGAATAAATGTATTTCTTTCTTTTCTTTCCTAGAAGCTGCTCGTTCATACGTATTTCAAGAGCAAACTTCACGTTCTGTTTCTTTTATTCGATGAGGCAGGTGATGTTCACGGACTGGAGTGAGTTCCCGTCGGATGACGAGAGTATACTGGTCCACCCGGGGGTTGAAGCGTTCGCCGCCATCCAGGCCACCTACACCTACTGCTCCGAAGAGGTCGCCAGCCTAGCTTCTTGGAGGTAAAATTTTAAATTGTGGTAACTTTTTCAGGTGGTAGGACCTCGTGCAGGGTCTATTTACCACTATCTTTCCCTCAATGCTGTTCGAACATGTTTCGGTGTGGGAATGCGACAGCCGGAGAAATCACTAGTATAGCGGCATTCCACTTCAGTCCTCAGGGTTAGCAACACATTTCTAACCTTTTTTATGTTAAGGAGAAGGCACTTGAGCACTCAGGCCACCTGATGGTAAGTGGAATCTGAGACCCATAGACATTTGAATTCTCAAGACTATGACCTCAAATGCGTTGCCAACCCTGAAGACTACGATGGAATGCCTCTATGCTAGTAATTTCACTGGTTGTCTTATCCCCACACCGGAACACAACAATGCGAACACTGTTGCTTGGTGGGTCGTTAATGGATAAGATGGTGGTAGCGATCCGGACGGACCCTGCGCAGGGTCCTACCACAACTAACTCCATTTGTTCCCGTAGATGTCGTAAGAGGCGACTAAGAGAATAAGGGCTTGTAGTATTGTTAGGCGGTGGGCTAGCAACCTGTCACTAATACACTAATAAACTTCTTGACCTGATTGTGCAAAATATGGTTACAAAATGATTAACAAGTCTTTTTAGAGTTGTTGGTATTTCTGTAGCTCTGCCTACCCCACTCTGGGAATAAAGGCGTTATTTTATGTACGTATATATATATATTTATTTATTTTATTTATTCAATAGAACCACAGCACAATATTGTTAAAATATAGGAATGATACAGAAAGCTTATACTTACATAGGCCAATTACGGGATTTTCTTATACAGAGTGTTTGGTAGTCGGGTGTAGGGGTTTTAAGGGATGATAGTTAGGGTCATTCTGAACATTTTTGACCACACTTACTATTATGCTAAGTGTCACGGTTTTTGAGATATTGTCATATTTATTTATTTTTTGAAAAATCACTCTGTTTGCCAGCTTTTTTTTTATTTAACACCCTGTATAGCTTGTATTGAGTTAATTTTTAGTGTTTTGCCATTGCTACACCTTGGTTCTTCAAAATCAATTCAAACAATTACCTTCTACTGCTACAATTACTAATAAAACCTATTTAAACATGACGATAAAGTTTTTTTTAGATAATTTTACAACTTTGCATGTCTACAAAAAAAAAAGTAACAGCGATTTACGCGTAAAAAATACTTAATAAACTTCTTTGATTTACGGGCTTTCTAAGCATGTGCCATTTAAAACCAGAAAACTAAAAAGAAATAAAAAAAATAAGGTATTTCCAAAAAAAGAGACCTCACTTCCATACGTTGTTTAGTGTAGTAACTGGATAGTTCGAGTATTTTGAATTTTAATTTAGAATGTTCTTGTAAATTAGTCGCTCAATCCTCGTGAGAAAAAATCAAATTTTAAATAAGGAACGTTCTAGTTTAGCTTATTTTTCAATTAGTATGTTTTCGAATTTTGCTTTAAAGACACGTTTGTTTCGCTTCAAATGTAGTATAGTGAATTCAATTACAGATATTTAAGTTTTCAAGTTCAGTTCCTTAAATTTTAACGATTTCACAATGACTTCGTTTTCCAATCACGAGTACGCCGACATAATTTTTATGTACGGGCTTGCTCACGGAGACGCAACAAGGGCTCGTAATTTATACCAGGAACGTTTTCCCTCTCGAAGACTTCCAAACGCACAAGTTTTTAGGAATACCTTTATAAAACTTCGGGAAACTGGTAATGTAGCCTCAAGACGTCCTGGTCTCCACTATCCTGAACATTATGTTGTTGATGTCGACGAAGAAATATTAGCACAATTCAGTGACGATCCCACGACGAGTATCAGGAAAGTTGCAAGACAATTGAATTTAACTGAGTGGAAAGTGTGGGCAGTTGTTAATGGTGATGGCAGGCACCCGTTCCATTACACACCTTTTTAAGGTTTAGACGAAGGAGATCCGATTCGTCGTTTAGCATTTTGTCTTTTTCTATTATATTCAGACATTGAAGATCCGTCTTTTCTTAAAAGAATACTTTGGACTGATGAATCTAAGTTTGATAGAGATGGTATTACAAATTTTCACAATCTCCACTATTGGGAGAAAAAAAATCAGAATCCACACATGAAAAAGCAAATTTCACCCCAAAGGCGTTTTAGTGTCAATGTCTGGGCGGGCGTCATTGGAAATACTTTCGTTGGGCCACACTATCTGCCAAATAATTTAAACGGACACACATTACTTGAAGATATGCCTCTGAACATAAGACGCGATATGATATACCAAAACGACGGATGTCCCGCACATTACGCAAGATCTGTGCGTGATTATTTTGATGGTAATTTTCCAAATAGGTGGATAGGTAGAAATGGCCCAATTTTGTGGCCCGCTCGCAGTCCTGACTTAACTCCAGTTGATTTTTTTGTCTAGGGTAGGCTAAAAGACTTAGTTTACGATGAGGAAATTATGGACATAACACATTTAAGACGCAAAATTGAAGCAGGATGTCCCATAATGGAAAATGAAATGAAAGTTGGAGTGACGACCACCGAGGTACGAAGGCGTGCTCGTGCTTGTGTCAGGAACAGTGGAGGACATTTTGAACACTTAAAACGTAATTAAGTAGTTAACAACATCATCATACTATTTTTTTTTAATTATCTTACTGTTTTGTACATGAAATAAACGCTATCTATCTGTTTAACTATCTTAGTAGGTTACTTAGTTACTCGTCGTTTATAAGTTCAAAAATCTGACAAAAGTTGAACGTGTTTTTTAGACTAACACAATTTGTTTGTTGATCAATAATTCCCTTTTATCAAAAATTAAAGAGATGCACTAATCAAAAAGCAAGAAAACACTTTGTAGTTGTATAGCCAGGTACCATCGTAGTCGTACAGAATTGCACTGTATGGAAGTGAGGTCTCTTTTTTTGGAAATACCTTATTTTTTTCATTTATTTTTAGTTTTCTGGTTTTAAATGGCACATGCTTAGAAAGCCCGTAAATCAAAGAAGTTTATTAAGTATTTTTTACGCGTAAATCGCTGTTAATTATTTTTTTGTAGACATGCAAAGTTGTAAAATTATCTAAAAAAAACTTTATCGTCATGTTTAAATAGGTTTTATTAATTATTGTAGCAGTAGAAGGTAATTGTTTGAATTGATTTTGAAGAACCAAGGTGTAGCAATGGCAAAACACTAAAAATTAACTTGATACAAGCTATACAGGGTGTTAAATAAAAAAAAACTGGCAAACAGAGTGATTTTTCAAAAAATAAATAAATATGACAATATCTCAAAAACCGTGACACTTAGCATAATAGTAAATGTGGTCAAAAATGTTCAGAATGACCCTAACTATCATCCCTCAAAACCCCTACACCCGACTGCCAAACACCCTGTATAATAACTGATCAAGGAGAAATTTTGGGGAGGACATACATTAAAGAAACAAGGGTGTGGCTAACTTTCCATGGTACTGCGTTGTGCTGTGTGTGTAGGTGTGTATGTGTGTATGTGTGTGTGTGTGAGTTCGTGTTTGCGTGTTTTTATCTATATATTATGTTTATAAGAGAAAGTGGAAATAATACAATCAAAAGAATGAAAATATTAAAGATATTAAGATAAAAAACATGATGTAGATTATTTGCTAATGAAGACATTCTATTAATTTATTTTTAAAACTACAGCGGGAAAGATAAAAAATTACTAAGTTTGCGTACTTTTTATTATAGGTACGAGGTAGTCGGCGGCATACCGAACTGTGGCATATTTAGTATTTGTAAGTGGAATCTGAAACAGAATTTTTCTACCATGCATTGTCAGCGTTGAGGGTAGAACAATCCACCAAGCCATTACAAATGTCATATTAAGTCATATAAGAACATCATGTCTGACAAGTCACGCCTACTATCGAGACTCATTAATTTATGCAACCCACACGAGTCCTCATAGTTAGTAGCGGTGTACTTACGTACCCTACCTTGTATGTACCTAGGTTTATTTTATCCATGGGCTTCAGAGCCTTACCATCAAGTTCTTCATACCATATCTTAACGTTACTTCCAGCCGCCAGTGCTACTTCGAGAATGAAGGCCACCTGCCCCACTTCCGGCAGTACCACAACTCGGACTGCGACCACACGTGCTACGTGCGTACCCTGGAGCACTACTGTCACTGCACACCGCTGTTCGTACCCCACATCCGCGCCGAGCACGCCTGCAACCTTACCAACATCGACTGCATCATTAAAGTCAGAAGTGAGTTAACGACGCGACGTTGGTCAAAGATAATTTTAACTGAGAACTTACCTTTAGCCACTGCGCTCGACCTGATCTCCCGATGCTACAAGTCTTCAGGGACCCTTTTCTCGCGACTTCGAGATATAATCTTTCATGCGAGGTGAACTGTCAGCTGCATTTCGACTGGGTCCCAGATTGGATCATAAGGGTTTTTATACTAAATGGCTACCTAGTAGGTACCTACTAAATACCTGCGATACCTAAATTAAATAAATCATACAGTTATCCAAATTTTAGTTTTGATTGAATTCAGGCACGCCACTTCCTTTTTCCAAGGCAATAGATTAAGGGGCAAAGGGGAAAAGCCAAGTTTCGCCTATTTTCTCAAGTAAATTCAAACCTATTTATTTAAAAATTATAAATAAGATTAATATTCTCACAACAAGCCCTTTCATTTCATGCCCCACAAACACACATACGATATATTTTTTTAAACATTTAAAGCAAAAACCTAATTTACATCCCAAAGTGAAACCTTAAACTCTACGTCTAAACTTACATATGTGAACCAAATTTCAACGCATTCGGTCCAGAAGTTTTGTAGGAAATAAGGGTTCCGTTTTTTCCAGAACCCTAAAAAAGGCCAAGAGTGAGTCGGAGTCCTGGTGCGCAAACAAGTCCCACTTGCACGTGATCAGTTTTTTCTAAGTTATAAACGCCAACGCCATGCCTTTTAATAGTTATGGAAACGCGCCGCCTTCGCTCTCAGTGCGTTATTTGCGTTGTTAATGTTATAATATAAGTTTTTTTTTTTTTACGTACCTACGACTACGACCTACGTAGTTAGCTTCTGATGGCTTTGACTACTTCGCCGGAGAGAGGGCGGACTCCTGATGGGAGTCCACGCTATTTATGGGTTTTACACTAGCATGCTTAAGGGCGCCCCTATTGGGCCGACCTCGGACTTAGGACGCTAGGGGAGAATTTCAATCAAATTGGTTTTATGCTACAACGCTTCGGAAATTTTACGTTAGACCAGACTGAGAAGAAGCGTCAAGAAACTCCACCTGGGTGTCGATTATGTGAGTTAACCGGTACCGGTACCGGTGCAAAGTGGGGTCGCCCACGTGTAGGGTGAGCCGGGGGACGCCGACGCCTCCGCCGCGGACGGAGACGTTGTGGTGTGTATGGATCTAAGCTGGTGTTGCCCTGTAAGACGGTTGGGCGACGAATATCTTCGCGGGCTGCGAGGGCAGCCGTGATAGTGTCATCGGTGTCGGTCAGTACGTGTCGGGGACGCCTGTTCCGAGAGGGTACGCCCACGAGCGGGACGTAATTTACGGCATCGCGTAATAAGGGGTTAGGATGGTGAGGAGCGTTATTGAAGAACCGCCGAGAGGCATCCTTCATAAACTTGGCCACGGTTGGAAGACCGAGGTCGTCGTGAAGATCTAAGTTGCGCATGAACCATGGAGCGCCCACGACTCTGCGCAAGAATCGATTCTGCAGCACCTGGAATTGGTACAGAGCAGTCGAGTTCGCATGAGCGAAGACCACACTAGCGTAAGTTAGTATGGGGCGAACGCACGTCTTGTAAATTGTCATCTTATTTCTAAGCGACAGCTTACTGCGTTTGTTCAACAACGGATAGAGACGGCCTAGAATGAAGGCCGCGCGATTCCGGACACGCCTAATGTGTTGCCGGAAAAGCAATCGACGATCTAGGGAGACCCCTAGATATTTGACCTCGTTAGCCCACGGAATGGGACTATCGTAGAGTCGAATAGAATTGTAGGAGGGACCTAACCAACTGAGACTGAGTTTCCGGCAAAAAAGCACAGCGGCGCTTTTCTACGGATTCACTTCGATCCTCCAGAGCCTAAACCAACGACCTAACTCGTTGATGGCGTCCTGGAGGCGACCGTGTAGAACCGAGGGGTGGATAGAAGTCGTATAGATGGCGGTGTCATCAGCAAAAAGTGCATAATCAACATGCGGAACTCTTGGTATATCGTTTGTGAACAACGAAAAGAGAATTGGGGAGAGAACAGAGCCCTGCGGGACTCCGGCTCTGATCGGATGGGTATAATATAAGTATATAATCACGTACTTTTCCAGGACTCACAAGTAAAGCAACAGACGAAGAGGAGTGCGTCTGCCCGCGCGACTGCGAGTCCCGCCGGTACACAGCGGACCTCTCCCTCGGGAACTTGAAGGCTTTACCCTACGTCACCACCAACCTCTAGTAAGTCTTGATTGGCACATAGTGACGTAAAGTGTCATTCTATGGAACTTGCTAACTATGTAAACAAGCCGCCATACTAAAATTGACATTAGATGTCAATTTCAATATATTGTTTGTTTACATAGTTAGCAAGTTCCATAGAATTACAGTATAACACAGAGTAGGTAGTGTTTGAATAAAGAAAAAAGTATTTGTAACCAAGGAAGAGCTTTTTGATCCATTATTTTAGTAAACTAATAATTAATATTCGAATAATACTGATCTTGTCTTGAGTTGACTTCAGATCCAATAAAACCGGGCAAGAGCATGTCGGACCATGCTCAGGGTAGGGTTCCGTTCCGAAGCCGTTAAGTACTACAAACATAAAAACCAACAAGTACTTAATAACTAATTTTCTATTTAAAGTCATTTATTTGGTGCCGTCTTAGATGATTTTAGTAGGTATTAACACTTTAATCGCCTGTATCTCAAGAACTTAGTCGTGATAGTTTTCCTTTAGAATTCGTTACATGCCCTTTCATTTAAGATTTTTTTTTTCTGATTTTTAGTATTTGTAGTTCTGGCTGTAGTGGGGGGGACACTTGAGTCTAACAAAAATTTGCGCTTTAAAACTTAATATTTCATAAACGGATTACTTAATCGAAAAACTGTTTACAAAAACCCATAATATTTTTGAAAGACCTATCCAACGACACCCCACGCTACAAAAAAAAAATACATCCCCACGTTACGTGTACGGGATTATACGTATTTTTTTTTACATTTTTTGTACCACTGTGTTGGCGTGACTAATATGCATATTTATGCCAAATTACAGCTTTCTAGTAAGGTATGTATAGCTAGGCTGCGGATGGATGGACGGACAGACATGGCAAAACTATAAGGGTTCCTAGTTTGACTCCGGAACCCTAAAAACAGATCCTGCATTACTTAGATATACTACTCGTAGGCTGTTGGAGCTACTATATTAGTAGGGTGATGGGATCAGTAATGGAAAATTACCAATTGAAAGAAGATGAGGAATATTTATTTATTTTGTGACAGTCAATTTATAACCGTATGTACAACTATGAAAATACAAACTCTAGAATATGCCAAATCAAAATACAACATGAAAATCTTTGAAAAAAGAGTTCACCGCCGTACATTTAATAGATAATCACACTTTACGAGTTAAATATTTCCTAAACGGTCCCTCAAATATAAAAATTGATAATTAACATACACACACACACACGCTAGCCTCGTTGGTAGTGACCTTGCCTTCGAAGCTAGGGGTCCTGCGGGTTCAAATCCCGGTAAGGGCAGATATTTGTGTGATGAGTACAAGCCTAGAGCTTAGTTTGGGACTAGGTCAATTTGTGTGACACTGTCCTGTGATATTATTTATTTATTTATTCATACATAATGATTTTAAGGAGCTATCCAAATTATAAAGCGATTCAAGATTTTATCTAACAACTTTGTCGGCGTCATGTAAATGTATAACCATGCCAAAAACCATGCTAAGACTCTCTGAGCTAAACCGCGGATAGACGGACAGACGGACATGGCGAAACTATAAGGGTTTCTTGTTGACTAAGGAATACTAAAAATCGTCACTAAGTAATGACTTAATCGTCGTAAAATGAGTCTGACTGTGGCCGTAAGGGTCCATTATGTGCCAGTCAGCTAAGTGTTTAACACTGAGCTATCACTACATACAGATTCAGTACCTGGGCGACGAGCTCTGCTCGGGTGTATGTAGACGACACTATAAAACACAATTAGACTGTCGTCTATACACTCGTATGTCAAAATACCTCGGAACCCGATTTTTCGACGAAACCCTAATTTTTCCGAAAATTACGACTTGACAGATCAATTTTTTGACCCGAAAGACCCCTATTCCGCAATATTCATCAAAATCGTTGGAGCCGTTTCCGGGATTCGGATTATATAAGTAAAAATATATATACATGAATTGCTCATTTAAAGGTGTTACATAGACAGCTGTTAGGTAAAATACCTACACATCAATGTATTTTTCAGTGACGACGTACACTTCACTGAAAGCACTACAATTTTACAATTCTTCTTTCCGAGCTCTGTTTACGTGAAAAAGAAGCAAGAGACTGTGATGTCTCTCATCAACCTGGCATGTAAGTAGTTAACGACAGCGCCCTTTTACCAAAGAATATAATTATTATCCCACTAAAAACATTTTCATTGTAAAATGTTGCCAAGACGAGACCATGGCTCGCACTGTCAAAAAGTTATCAGATCTCATGTAGAGCCAAGCTTTTAACTTTCTTCTACAGCATTTTATTGACATGCCCACTGATGGGTATATGCCTCTCCAATTATTTTTAATTTTAACTCTACTCGCCCCTTTTTTTCTGGGGAAATGCATTTATCCATACCACTCAGGTCCAGCGGGACCTGGGATGGTTATGTGGGACTCACCAACCGAGAGTGGCTGGAATACTCGTATCCACTAAACCCCAGCGTTAAACCATTTGCGTCCTTCAGGGAGGTACTACGCGACCACGAACAAGCGCATTCACCTGTGACACCTCGACGCCAACGACTCGAAAGGGTGCCTTGGTTTATTGAGGCTCCCTCAGACTTCCAGTGCGCCACCATGGACGAAGGGGTCAGCCGACCCCTCCGGCCGGCGCGCTGTTTCGGTGGAGGAAGCAGGTGCGCGTAGCGCCGCCTTGCCTCTCCCCTCCGTCTTCTGCGGAGCGGGTCAGCGGAGGATACACCCCTCCACCCCTCTCTGCTGCCAAGCATTGCGTCGACTAGGCTCAGCAGCGAGAGGTCCCACCGACGATTTTAGTGAGCAGGAACCTCTGTGGCATCCATGCGGCGCACTCCACCACAGTGTGGCGCACATCGTCGATCAGTGCGCCACACTTGTGGCATTTAGGCGTGCTCTCCCTGGTGCAGGTACTTTCCGAAACGGCCATGCCCGGAAAGCACCTGCACCAGCCTGAACCCACTACCTCTCCAGGTGAGGCTGAATTGCTCCTAACGTAAGTAAGCCGGCTACGGGGGCCTCCAGCGCCTCCGCCCCTCTCATCCTCTTGGGCAAGCTCCCTGAAGCTCTGTATCTCCTGAACGCCTCCTCTTTTCGGTCGGGGCAGCCGCAGCTCCCCGGGATGAGAATCATCTGCTACGCAGATGACACGCTTGTTACTTCCCGGGGACGAAGGTTTGAGGCGGCTGAACAACTGGCATCAGTCGGCACGTCGTTGGTGGTGGAAAGGGTGAAACAGTTGGGCCTCAGGGTAGAACTCTACACGCCCTACAACAAGCCCTAAATTCACAAATTCTACACCTTAGTAAAAATATGTGGCATAATGGCCGTTTCGTTACGACAAGAACTATTGTAGTAGGTAGAAAAGTAATGGACAGTGAATATTTTTTTCACTTTACGGCCATGTGATGTGTCGAAACGGCCAAGCCACATTTATTTATTTATTTGTTTTTGCATCCATGATATTTACAATATAGGTTTGAAATTTCTTACACGTATATCTCCTTAAAATCCCTAAAAATCCTTAAAGTGAATTTTATAGGTATTATTGTTATGTTAAAATTTATCCACAAGAAAAGAATTAATGTCATAATACATTTTGTCATTACTAAACTGTAGAATTTGTGAAGTTAGGGCTTGTAGAGTTACTTAGGGCGTGTAGGGTAAGAAGCTTGGCTCTACATGAGATCTGATAACTTTTTGACAGTGCGAGCCATATTATGGTTTCGTCTTGGCAACATTTTACACGATTTTTTTTTTGGTGGGATTTTACTCTTCACTATCAGCAATGATAACGGGCACTTAGTACAGAATTTCCATGGAAAGTGACCCGTTTTCGTTGCCCCTGAGTATATTTTATGTCAATATTTTTATCCTGTGTGGTTGCCGGGTTAGAATAGTGCCACTCCATGTCTTCCCGTGGATGTCGTAAGAGGCGACTAAGGAAATAAGGGCTTGTATTTAGTACTTGTAAACTCCTTGGCATGATTGTGCAAAATGTGGTTACAGAATTAATTATAAACAAGTCTTTTTAGAGTACCTAGTTGGTATTTCGTTAGCTCTGCTTACCCCACTCTGGGAATGAAGGCGTTCATAGTGATTCTAACCATGCAAGAAACAACGAAAAAAAAATTGAATTAATACATTAACACACACATTATGATTAATACATTTAACGGTAATGTTTAACGCAAATAAATGATTATCTTATCTTATCTTATGAACTTAGGGGTTTTTCGTAACACGGACATAAGGAAAAATGACAAAAAATCCGATTAAAAGTACAAATATCTCGAAAACCGTGCGACTTTTACTAGACCTATTTTAGCTTTTTTATAACGTCCTAAGTGCCCTCTATCCGTAGTTCAAGGATTATCCACTCATTACCTAACACCCTGTATAGTAGTTAAATATTAATAATGCCTCAATAATCGTTACCTTGTAAACGAAATCATTTATTTTGGATAGTTTAATGTATATTGGATCAAATTGAACATGACAATGTTTCAAGAGTCTTTGTTGTCATAAAAACAAAATGGAGGCATTCGAAATGATTAAAAATCTCAGGTTCTATTAATCATTTACCTGGGATTCCACTTATCATCAGCATGCTGCAACGGGGCAACATTTTGACATAGGCTAGAGCCTTTAATCCATCTATTCCATACTGCAACGTAAAAATAAAGTATATACATACATAACGTCACGCCTTCATTCCCAGAGAGGGTAGGCAGAGCTACAGAAATACCAACAACTCTGAAAAGACTTCTTTATAATTCTGTAACCACATTTTGCACAATCAGGCCAAGAAGTTTACTAGTGTATTAGTGACAGGTTGAAAGCCCATCGCCTTACAGTACTACAAGCCCTTACTCACTTAGTCGCCTCTTACGACATCCACGGGAAGACATGTAGTGGTATTCTAACCCAGCAACCACACGGGATTAATAAAGTGTTAACGTTTTAAATAAAGGTGTTTTGTGTGACTTGACTCCTTTTATTACTAAGCAACTTACTCCCCGCGAGTGGTTGTCAATTTAATAAATTCATATTAATGTTCCAGCCAACCTGGGGGGTATCTTCGGGCTCTGCCTGGGCTGCAGCGTGTTCAGCGTGCTGGAGATCGCGTTCTACATCGGGAAGGCCGCCCAGAACTACCTCACCAGGCGGCTCCGGCGCGCCGTCGAAAATAAAGTTCGGGAATATAACAAGTCGATGCCCATTAGACAATCTCGTCGATAGTTTTGTTGTCTAATATTAAGTACTAGTGTTTTTGGTTGTCTATTTTCCATTTTCATAATTTCACTTCGCTATAATCGGGAGCCTTATTTTAGAGGTTATTTATGTTACGTCAAAAAGTTTTTGCCATACTGATTCATTTCCCAAACTAAATATTTCAGGATTTATTTCAAAACTATCGTGTAGAACCCTAAAGGTTAAAGAAAAGAAAGAAAAATAAAAATACATTTATTCACTGAACACAACGAGACACATAAATAATAAAACAGTAAACAGAAAAAGAAAAACATAGTGGTTGGTGTGTCTTCGTGGCAGTGAACCGGACACTGGCTCAGCATAATGCTGAGGTGCTAGGCACCTGCAGCGCTGATTTTCAGCCAGCACCGAGTGTGACAAACGGACGGAACGTTGTACAAACTAGTAAATAAATGAAATGTAATTACTCATTATTAAACAAATAATACTCATAAAAAGATATTCAAGGGAATTAAATAAAACCTTTACATAAACATACTTTAAAAAGAAAAGGTACCTACTTAGCTAGTACCTATACAGCATTGGCAATTCAAGAAATAAAACTCAAATTTAGAGAAAAAGAAAAAGTGCTGGATTGGGATTAGGATTTTTGAAGCGTCAACAAATAACCCTTAAGCTTACGCTTAAAGGTGAACTTGCTAGGCGCTCCTTGGATGGGTGGGGGGAGATCATTCCAGCACTTGGACGCCGCGAACCTGGTTAGGTTGTTAGTTTTATAAAAATCCTGAAATATTTACTTTCGAAAATAAATCAGTTTGTCAAATGATAATGTTTGGGAAATGAATCACTTTGGCAAAAACTTTTTGACGTAACATTAATAACCTCTAAAATCACTTTGTCATTACTTACTAGGTATACAGGGTGTCTTATTTAAATCGGTCAGTATGGGGAATTTCTGAAACTATAAGATATACGAAGATCTGTTCTTAGGAACCATGTCATCGATTTTAATAAGAAGAAAATTAATACATTAAAAAAAAACTGTACTCAGCTCGGGAATTGAACCCGGTTGTTTTGGAAAAAAAACTACACTATTTCTATTTAGATATCGATTGTGTACGTCTTAAGCAGTAAATGGTTCTATGAAACATGATGTCTAAAATTCAAATGCATTGTTTCACATACTTTAATTTATTTTAGTAGTTTTTCAAAACAACCGGGTTTGATTCCCGATCTGAGTATAGGTTTTTTAAATGTACGAATGCAGTTTTTCTTCTTATTAAAATCTATGACATGGTTCCTAAGAACAGATCTACATGTCTTATAGTTTCAGAATTTCCCATACTGACCGATTTAAATGAGACACCTGTATATCCACAATCATTGTTTCCTTTTTCGACATAATTCCTGATTGGACACATTCTTAGACGCAATTCGTTTTCATTGGAAAGTCAAAGTTATAATAGTAAACGACCTGACAAATGCGAGTCAGTCTCCCGCATCGAGGGTTCCGTGCCGCACAGGTTATGATTATATCCAGATTTCAATTGGATTTCAAATCGAAGCAGAGCGAGCCAAAATTCCACTTGGGCAAATTTTAGTACTTGTTGTTTTTCTTCAGAATATACTATTAGGCAAATCATACCAAATTTGACGCTTGTATGTCCGGCCAATTTACGAAAAAAAATTGTAAGTAAATCCGCGGTAATAATGATGCCCCGCTTTATATCACGGTTCAAAAGAAAGTTAGGATGGACGGACAGCTTAGGCATATTAATAGGGTCCCGTTAGCCTCCCTCCGGGCACGGCCCAACGTGTTCAAAGAAGAATGTGCCAAAATAAGAATGCGGCGGAATAATCTGACGAAAAAGGAATCAATCGTTTATTCGCTAGTCTAGCGCTGACACACTAGTGGTTGCCGTAATTATTAACAGCCATGGGGTAAATAATAATAAAATAAAAAACCCAGCTCAGGTGTATGTAAACAAATTTATATTTTCTGATTTACATATATATTTTACTACATCTGGCTATATTTCCAAATAGTTTTATCAAATATAATGTTTCGCTAAATTTTCTTGAAAAAATACAAAAGTACTCTACAATTGCGTTTAGAAAAATGTTCTAGAAAAAATTACATCTCTCTTAAAAACTAGATGTTCATATTATGCATAAAATATGTCGAATGCTATGAAATAAATGTCGGCAAATATTCGCTACTGCTCGTGGATATATGTGGACATATCGGCGTAGATACTAAATAAATACTTCACACGGCCCTCGCCTAATACTTTGACGGACACAGCGGCTACGCTAACTTAACATAACGATAAAATCAATATTTGGCTTAGATTTTAATTAACTCTACGATAAAGCACATAAAATTAATAATTTGGTCTAAGTTATGCGTATAATATAAATTGTTAAGTGTACTTAATCTAATTATTGCCTTACGCTATTATATTTTTATTCCAGTGGTCTTCATCGGTAATATTTTACAACCCATGCCGATGTATTGTTATCTAATATAATTTCGGCTAACGCTAACTTTTACGCATCACATGCTGATAAGGCAGAATACTTGCGCGGCGCTCGCGGGCGTTTCTATATCGGGTCCGCACTCGAACCGCCGCATCCAAAATACCTCACAACCCGTGAGCCCGCTTTCAAAACATGTCACAATCGTAATACATAAAAATCACAGTTATAAATGATAAGATGAAATGGCATGAGTCAAATACACAGTAAAAACAAAAGGTGGAAGCAGACATGGCCGCAGCCCACGCGCGCTCGGCGGCGCCACGGGGACCGCTGGCGGCGCCGTCCGCTCCCGCAAGGGCCTGCTTCACTGGACGTATCACAAATGGCTTAACAATACCCTACACTACCAGTACCTAACCAATGGAACGGTAAACGTTACACCAATATTGAGCTAACTTACATACAATATATTAATATTCTTTAAGTAATATTGCTGTTAGTTTATGGTTAACTAAATATTTCGTAGTCGTAATTATTGTATACGTGAGAGTAGACGAGTGAATGGCACGAGGTTTATTATGACAAGATACTTCGAGGGTCGGGCAATCAATACCAGTTTGTGCCGTACAAAAATAACCCAAAACTCACGTGTAAAAGAGATCTTTTACGATTAACTTACAATATAAACGCACCGCCTAGCCTCGCTAGATTTAAGCACAACTCGAAATAAATTCCCTGAAATGCTTCAAATAAAACTCTGTTTTATTTTAAATCACAATTTCTATATTACTTTTGCGGAAATACACATCTATTTATAAAAATATTTTCCTTTAGAATACTAGATTAGCTCATCATATTCAATTGACTTGGACGGGCCGGGGCCGGCGCCGCTTAGAGCGAGACGAGACTACGATATCGATACAAAGCACGAAGTGAGCAACAGTTCCGGGCGCGACGCGCGCCCTCGAGATAATAAATAGGACGTTACAGAGTAGAAAAATAGAATAAAGAAGATCGTACATCGAATAAATAAGTATTCCGGTAGTTTAGACGAACTCGAACGCGAACTTGGTTCGCGGCCGGCGTCCCGCGACAACCGCTCAAGGCACTACTTACAACATACAAGCGATATTCGACTGCCCACGCCGCGCGGGCGCCGCGCTCGCCTCGGGTGCCACTAGGAAGTCTTTCACAAATGCGAGGCAAACAACTCGCGTGCACAAGAAGACAATAGCGGCGCTATGATCATAGATAGTATCATTCGAAGAGAACGCCACCGCTATCGCTCTCGCATGCCCTTTGAAAGCTACAGTCAACATTTTTTTCTTGCCATGGGGTCCACAACCTGATTTAGAAAGAGGTGTCTGGGACGTCGAAACTCGGTTATTATAGGAGCCCGCGAGTGAGAAGTGTGCCTCGTTAAGTGGTGTTAGAGGCACGAACACGGAGCGGTCCGAGGCGGCTAGAGGCTGACGAGGCTGCCGGGCGCGTCGGGCGGCTGGTCGGGCGCGGCGCGCGTCTGCTGCGAGCAGGGGTGCTGCAGCGGGTGCGGGTGCACGGGCGTGAGCCCGGTGCCGCCCTCCATCAGGCTCTCGAAGTTGAACGGGATGCCGTTGCTCGGCGTGCTGATCTCGATGCCCGCGATCTTGTTGTTGTTCGCCAGCGCTTTGTTGTTGTGGATCTGGAAGTGACGAGGGCCTGTTAGTATACTTGCAAAATGACAAAAACGTGATACGGTTCAATGTTTTTTGGGTATGTACAGTCAAAGACTTAAATTTGGTACCCACCTTAGGTCCAAAGTCAATCTGACATTCTACAGCAATAAGGTGAGATTCCTCTAAGTTAAAAATGACTTGGCATCTCTAAGGACATTGACAACTTCAAACAGTTTTTTTTTTAAATGGGTCTTAAATTAATGTCCCTGACCGTAGGGTAATAACGACGGATTTATACAAGTGGGGAGTCATGAGATTGGTGTTTAGCCAAGGAGTGGCATTAACAATATCCTCAGACAATAAAGGATTCATACACGTGAACCTTTCTCGAAAGACGCATTGCATTCATAGCTCTGTCCTTGGACTCAAAGTTGGTGTTTTGATATAAAAGTAACTAACATTCATACATGATCCAGATCGTAATGTATTTGATGTTAAAACTGTCACATCTGCTTGTCGAAATCAGTATGTGTGGATGTATAGTGTTCAATTAGTTAGTTAAATAAAAACGGACCTGTTACAACGACAGCAACTTGTCGTAAGATCGTTACACACGCAATCAGGGCCTCATTATTCTACTGCGTAATAACGATATGGCGTTTGACGTGTTTTAGAATCGTTTATGTCACAGTCACCATTATTGTATATATATGACATAAAAGTTATCAAAACGTTGACAATACGGAAACACGTCAAAGACGATATCGTTATTACCGTGTAGAATCCCAGCCCAGGCTGGCCTGTACAATTTTTCCATCGTTATCAGGTCTCGTCAATGCCGCCACTAGAATCGTGTGAGGCACGCGAGCATGATATGTAAACAAAAATTTCAGGCTACACAGTGTAGCTACAGTATTATCGGCTTACACAATCGGATAGCGACGACTAGGCGACTACACAAACTACACGTATTCGTAATCTCTTCGTGACACGACGATCAGGCTTGCTAATGATTACGCTTGAAAAATGATGGACAATTACCAAATTCGCGAAAAGAACATAATGACGCGATGTGTTTGCCAGTAGGTGGTGTGATGAATGTTTGAGGTTCTTTGAGGGAATGGATCAGATGGCTCTCTTCAGTCTCAATTATGTTTTCCTGACATCTTTTATGTCATCAATGTCATCATGATGATGATTATTATGTTTTTTAAGGTGCTCGTTACCGACACTTTTTAAGCAGTTGATGATTCAGTGTTGGAGTGTTTTACTGTCATGCTGCGTGATTATTTAAATAATAAATAAATAATGATGAAGCCATTATTAAAAGGAATTAAAAACAACTCATTTACAGGCTAGTTTTAGTCTTCAACGCCGGCTACCACCACAACGTCATGGAAATACCGTGAGCGTCAGTGACCGTGTTGGTTACGTGCGTGAGTGCATGTCTAGGGATCGGATAATCGGAAGCTAATTCAAGTTCGCGTAATTTAAAGCAAAATTTAGTTGACGAGACGGCTAGGCAGCTTGTTCAAATAATTTATTTTACAATGTAAAAATCCGGAAATGTAATAATCTTTGGCTGCATTTCCACAAAAAAAAAACACCAATAGGAGAGCTGCACTGAGCACGGCTAGGAATACTATTGGTATATTTTTATTTCTCTATATAAGTATGTTTATCGTTGTCTAGTACCCATAGTACAAGCCTAGAGCTTAGTTTGGGACTATGTCAATTTGTGGTACATTGTCCCCTGATATTTTTTTTATATTTTTTTTTCCTCGCACACCGCTCCGCTAACTCGCAAAGCTCTGGTGGAAACGCAGCCTTAGTTACTTTATTCAATTTAGAATTCGAAATCTCATATTCGTATACACAACGCGTATGCTGTACGCGTTACAAAAATACCCAATAAATAAAGAAATTATTATCTCGGTAATTGACTGACAGGGTTACTACGATTGACATTATTATTGAGTCAAAAAAATATGGTATTTTTGTAACACGTATCATGGCAACTACATAACACTGAACAGCAACGGCGACACGGAACATTAGGTACAATAGCTAATTATCCGATCTCCGGTAATGTGGTGTGCGTGTGTGTACCTGCTCGGGAGTGAGAAAGAGCGGCACCTGGAGGAAGTTGGGGCGCGAGGGCCGCGCGGGCACGGGGGGCGTGTCCAGCGAGATCGGCGCGCCGCTCAGGACCGCCGGGTTGGCCGCCGACAACATTATCCTGTAAACACAAATCCACTTTAGTTGCCAGCCTCATTTCAACATTAATTGATTTTTAATTACTAGAGGACGCAAACGAGCAGAATATGCTCGTTTCTAGAATCGGCATAATTATGACGGTTCTGAAGGGTTAAATTATTGGATCTGAATATGCTAAATCATTCACAAAGATTCTTTCGGATACACTTCGACCCATCAGGATATTATAACTCTTATAGGGATAACCAAGTGGTTAAATTTCCTCACGATAGATAAATTTCTTCACAGATAATGAATTACCTTTTGTTCGGTGTCGGCGAGGCGAATATGTCATTATTCAGCCCTAGCACAGGATCCGTTGCGGGGTCTACCAGCTCCTCCTTCACGCGCACCCCCTCGTCCAAGTAAGCGTACTCCTGGTAGGGCTTCACGTCCGGCGGACTAGGCGGCCGCTTTGCGAGCCGGCACGTCCTCAAGTGGCTAGTTAGAATCGCTTGCAAATGATCCTTGTCCGAGTTCAACTTTCTGATTTCCTCTTGGAGAGCTTGTTTTTTATCCTCTAGTTTATCAGTTTCGTCTTGGAGCTCGTTGGTGTGGTCGAGTCTGCGTTTACGGCAGCGGGCGGCGGCCATTTTGTTTCGCTCGCGGCGGATGGATCTTCGTTCTTCCTCCTCGGGGGAGATCCCGTGGGGGGCCTTGGTGGGGCGCCTCCCGCCCATGTTGCGGCGCTTGGGGGCCGGGCCAGGGCTGCAGCTGCTGTCCCCGCTGGCGGAGAGCGGGCCCGGCGACACGTGCAGCGCCGTCGTCGGGCCCGAATCGCAGTAGCCCACTGGATTCAGGATGCCTGGAATCAAAGGAATAAAATATTACTTTAAACATTTCGGTAACGATTATTTTTCACTATATAAATAATACTAAGTGTCTTCACGGGCAATCGATCGATGTTAAATTTTGTATAAGCACAAGCAGGAATGTTTATAGCCTGGAGACGAATGAAGAGACTTTTTTATCCCGGAAAATCTGTCCGTTTCCCGAGCAAACAGCGCGAAACAACTTTTTACTTATTATAAGATCGTTTGATTTGAAATCACATATATAGTTCGGACGCAGAAAAAAATGGATTATAGTTTGGTAGGCCATTAAAATTCAAGCCATTAGCAAGATAAATGTACCAGGAACTCATAATAAGTTAGAGGCTTACCGTAGCTGTTGGCGTGCGTGATGGAAGGCGGCACAAAGCCCGCGTGGTTGGCCTGCTCGCCGTGGCAGTTGCTGAGCTCGATGTAGGTCTGCTCGAAACTGCGCAGCTGCGTGGGCGTGATGGTGGCCGTGGTGCGTGTCGGGACCCCCGACTGGAGGCCCTCGAGGTTCGCCAACTGCCGAACAAATGATCGGTTAGTCTACAGGAAAGTTATATTTTCCTCGTGTGCTACAGGAAAATTGGGTGAAATAAAATTTAAATGTTGGTTAAACACTGTGTTTTACGGTTTAACTTCACTGTTTTATGTTTATTGAACACGATATTAATAATATATACAGAAATAGTTTTATGTTTGTTTTTTATACCACTACAACTATGTTTTACCAATTCAATTCTGTTTAGCAGAATAGGTACCTATTATTACGAATGTCCTAGTTTGTTAGATGGGCAAATAGTTATAGTAACCTAAATAAAATGCACGTCGCTCCAAACATTGCTTTTGCTACCTAGTAAAATCTTTATGCACTGTTTATTTATTATTTTATTCAGCTGCAGTTGCTTCCACATTCCGATCTCGATCACATACTTCTACTTGTTATTGTTACGAACGTCGCCCAACTTAAACAAAATTCCTATCTTTTATTTGTACATACACTTTGTAGATGGTAGCAAATTATTATTAGGTAGTGAATTTGCAATTATTTTTGCTTTCCACAAAAAGTACGTTAGCATCCAATTAGCGGAAGAAACGGAAGTCTCCTACGCTCATAATTTGTGAATAATAACTGACATAAGTACATCGTGAGATTCATTAACTCCACGTTGAAAGCCAACCCATAAATCGCTCGGCCAGATCTCAAGGTATTATAAACAAAACAATCGTTATTCCACTAAACCGTCTAAAGAGGTATCTTTTATTACTCGGCGAGCTGTACAAGATGAATTGTTTACATGCGTTTCAGGAATAAAATTAGAAAATTCAATGTTACATTATCAGATATAGCTGAGAGATAATCTCGCTAACAAGGCCGCTAGTCAAGACGAGTGCCCATTGTTTAGTAGCGGTTAGCTTTAGCTCTTCTCTATTAGTGTACTGGCGACCTAAGGCTCTGCGCACGATTGGGTCCGGCGGGGGAAGGAGTACCCGTACCTGTTGGCACCACAGCTCAGTGGCCAGGATGTTGGCAAACTCCAGCGGATCGATGTTCTGCATCTCGTGCTCAACCACGATATAATTAGAAGCTTACTCTATTGTGTTGCGCTTTTTGCGACGCGACACCTTCGTGCGGTTCGAGTTTGTTAGTCGATTTTTTCGTTAAAATCCGCCCTCGCAAGTTGACTACTGAGCGTGCACTTGTGGCTAGGCGTGTAGGTTCAGTCTACGCGGGTTGTTAGGGTCAGTGTCGGCTCGGTAGTTCGATCGCGTTGCGCGGGAGTGCGGGTCGTTCGTTCGTTGCGCGCGCGGACGGCGGCGGCCGCGGCTGATCGCGCGCTACTGATCGCCGCACGCCGCCGACCAAGCCCGAAATCTTCGCCCACGACCGACGTAGAATCATTTATTTATAGAACACTCCTCTAACTCCGGAAATATTTCGCGTCATTTCGCATTGCATGTGGCAGATAGTTATCAGAGCTGTTGAGCGCTGAAAGAGCGATGGTGACACCGCGACACCAGCGTCGAACCTCAACTGGCACCCGCGATACCCACACTGAACAAAGCCATTATTTTCCTTGACTTGCCATTACCACACCTAAACATAATCAATAACCAAACATAAAATGTAAAGGCATTTAAAAACATCTAACTCCACGCCCTCATTATCAGTGCAGATAAGTAATAGGTGAGGTCTATTCCGACCGGGTCTGATTCACGCTGAGCTTCTTTGATGTCGAGTGGGCCGCGCTGGAGGCTCGGTCGGACCTTGCCGCAAGGCCGCGTGGACAGGTGGGCGAAGACATGGCTTCTACTACGGCCGTCAATACTACCATAAATGGTCTACAGCGATTAGGAGCAAACGTGTTAATTGTAAAGAAACTTCTTGAATTGGAAGTCCTTTGAAGACACACTGTCCCAAAAACGGGTCAAATATGTGAGTAAATTAAGAACCATGGCACCGAATGTTGAACTTTCATTATCTGTCGTCGCAGGGAGACAAAGCAAGCTGCTCCGGAAGGCGCTCGGCCGGTCAATTACATCAATTGCTCAAATGAAATTCGTCTCAACCGCCGGCCGACCACCACGTGCGTTAATTGGTTACGGTGCATACCTAGCAAATAACTTTATGTAACGCGCTGCATGTCCATTTCGTAATTGCTTAGCGCAATAATCTAGAGTTTATTTTACCTAAAATTTACGTCAGTGTTGAATTCTCGGTAATAATGTTCCTAGAAGCAAACTTGAAAACATCACTAAATAAATTACTTAAAATAAAGTTTTCACAAAGTACGTTCTTTGTCTACTTAGTATTAGTAGTGACCCGGCTTACGAAGCTATCAGTCTAGGGTTCAATTCCCGGTTAGTGCAAATATTTGTGTGATAAGCGCAAGATTATTTTTTTGGGCATTGGATAAGGCAAATGAGCACACAGACCATCTGATAGTAAGTGGACTTTGAAGCCCATACACATTTGGAATCTCAAGACTGCAAAAGCGTTGCCAACCCTGAAGGCTCGAATGTTGTTCCTGAGTTATAGATGTTTTCTACGTATTTATCTTGTAGTACCTGCAAAAGTACAAATAGCATCATTGTTAACGACTAGTGAGCCTTATTGTAAGGTAACAAGATTCACAAATGGTCAGTTTACTGTGTTGCTGATGGTACTAGCCTAAACATTCGTTTGGGACTAGGCCATTTGTGTGAGATAGTCCCCTAACATTTATTTATCATCCTAGCCTGTTCGTACAGAATTATCAAAAAGTCTGGGAATGAAGGCGTCTTGTTATGTATTTATTTATTTTTTAAACTACGCCAATCCTTTGTTGCAAAACAGATTTCACTTACTAATTGTTTGTTTTTATACAAATTCGGTACCTAAGTCCCCAAACTCATTACCCGCTCGCATTACCACTGAATGCTGGTTATCGAACCGGCTGTGAGATCACCTCTATATCTAGTTGTGACGTATTAGCGAGGTACTCGAGACGAGCGAAGGGCAATGCTTTTCGTGATGTTCTCCCACGGATCTATGTATATGATACCCACATCAATAGAACGACGTAAGAATATATTGAACAGCAGACGCTATTAACAGGACGTAGATGTTGTTTTGAAGGCGCATAAGTTAAAGGATAAGAGCTCGCAGAAGATGTTTCACTAAACAATAACCTTTCTAACTAGAAAGGTTTGTAATAGAAAAGGGCACGTATACAATTATTTGAGTCCGTATTAAATCTAATCACAAGATACTTTTGTTGAACTGTGAGATTTGCATGCGTAATTGCAAATGTGACTTGTGTAAATCAGCCCCTTATAAGATAACCCAAAAACACTTACAATTTAGCACCAGCTAGTAAGAGCCAGATAGGGCCGGTCCGTTATAGGTACGCACGTGTGCGCGCCCACGTACAAACAAAGCCTACGGTTATCTATTGGATTGAACAAACACATAAATAGACATATACACGTGTCGATTTCGCGGAATCACATATTTAAACATGTGATACGACGGCAGCCGTTACATGTCGGGCGCAATTAACGTAATGAAATAATAATGATGTCAAATAGTTCTTTTTGTGTACTTATCTGATTATACGCAAGGTGCAGGCACAGATGAACCTAAATCTATTAAGTCGTGCTGACCGCTTCGTGCAGGAAATCAAATTATACTTAATTACTGAAATCAATCCATTTTCCTCAAATTGTGTCATAGTATGACTGTTCCCTTTTGGCAACGTTTTTCCGGGAACAATGTCCGATAAGCTTCGACTGTTTTCCTATCTATAAATATCGTTCTTGGGAATCATGCTACGTCAACAAACCGCAATCTCCGAAAACGAATATATAACTGCATATAGAAATATACAGTTGTCACGAATAAATAGGAGGCAATTACATGACACGGATAGTTCAGTTAGGAGAATAATATCATTATACCAATGGTTTTATAAGTATTATAATCATTAATGACCCGACGCGTCAACACGTCAAACCAGCAGCGGCATGTAAGCAAACCAAGGAAACAGAAACATTGACTCTACAAAGGGTCCTTCACCCTCGGCGGGTCAAAACACACGTTAAATTAGTATGGTAGTCAGCGCGGCGTAGAGAAGTGTATTTATGACCACGTTGTTATTTGAAATAAATTGCGCAGTTTTTGACACGAGACGTGCCGCGAATCAGCAATGAGTCGAGTGGCGACAGGTGAGCCCGGCCACCCGCGCGGTGAGAACGACACCACCAACAGTGTAACGAGCTTATTAGGTACCGAAAACTCACGATGACTTGATTATTTCAATTGTGACAAAACAACGGAAGAACACCAGGAACACAGCTCATGATTACGAAGCACAAAGCAACGAACAGATAACTATCGCCGCCCTTTACATCTCCTAAGTAGGTGTGAATATTCTAAAACATCGTGAAATATGGGAACACGGCGACTGTAGGCGTTTGTAAGAGCGCTTAATGGTTACTCGGAAGGCACCAGTAGCGTAAAATTCTTCCCATGCCTTTACGATCAACCACGTGTAGACGCAAACCGGCCTCAATAGCGAGGAGGATAGAGAACACATTCACGCTGAGGAGGGCGCCATAAAATACTCCCAGACGATTACGATGTCAAGTTAAAGAGGTAGTCGGGTCGGTGTAGTGTGGGCGCGTGGGCGGCTCTTCGTATCTGGCCACCAGTCTGAAACTCATTAACACTCTAATTGCTCGGACTAATAGCGCACGGGATGTCAGGTTAACATTCCAAGAAGACACTTCATAACATTGAGAGTAGCCCATAATATTTAGCGCTAAAGCTGTTAATCGTTTTGTTATTACAATCGCCTTGCAAAAAACCCATTCGCTTGTTGCTGAGATCGATTGCAGAAGTAACAGAGCGCCAAGGTTTCCGTTCATTAACTTATCGTTTGAATTTAAAGGGCGCCTTTGTATATGTTACAAGGCTCGAGAACGTTTTAATGTTTACTGTAACGGTTGAGCTGGTTGTTTTGTTTCAATTTGGTGCACGTCTCCAATGACAGAGAGCAACAAACACGACGAACACGATACTGTTTCAACAAAAGACGTGATGCGAAGATCTATTTTGACTTTAAAAAAAAGAGTGTGGAAGCACATGCGCGTAATGGAGGCGCCGCGCCGCGCCACTAGTCGCGACATTGACCGCCGCTGCGAATAATAAAATAAATCGACGGCTGGCAGCGCGCCAACAGCCCTTTGTCTCACCTTTATTACTGAAACTAAATCATGTACCCCCGCCATTACCGCGGAAACAAACCCGACGGAGGCTAGACTTGAACTCCGCGCAGCAATGTACTAGCACGAAGCGTAAAGCTTCCCGCCACTGCCGTCGTTTCGACTGCAGTCAACGCCCTGCACTTTTCACTGCCATACATCACCCCTCCATAATTTCACAAGTTTCCCCCTTCGCCGCATCTACCTATTAATTTTTTAGGTGAAACTTGAAACTACTTCGAAAATGTTGTTTTATCCAGAGGATTAGTAGAATTTATGAAAATGATTTCACCAAAATGAGTCATGTGTAAAAGAAATTTGGCCGCTACCAGTAACCGGGAGGCAGTTACAGAGCGACCTTCGGGCTCGTGAAAACTGCTTCATTCTGTTTTCTCGGAAAACCCGCGTGAGTCACCGCTCGCCGCCCGCGCGGCTCTATCGCAGGTCACTACGGCAGTATTTACATTCGGCCGACTCGATTCAAAAACTCGATTACGCTGAATGATTCATAATGAGCTAGCGAGCTATGAATCAGCGAGCGACACTGAGAAAATTTCACTTTATACAAGGCAACTGAAAGCTTTATTGGCCGTCGAAACCAATAAATAATCGTTTCGTGATCATATCACACAACACAAACGCTTAAGCGCTCAATATACGCATTAGGCGATAAGATAAAACTCAGCCGTCCGATTCTGGAGGCTACAAGGAAATGTCGATAGAACTGGAAAAACACGTCGGAAAACTTGGCGACATGTGTCTATAATTAGTCCCATGTCTAGATTATAAAGTCATCCTTGAGAGCAGATAGTGCGTGCCCATGAAACTTTGAGTTAAGCCGTATGGCGCCGAGCGGAGGGCCGGATATCGTCCGGAAATGGCGGGCATACCGCGCGCGGCGCCGCGCCGACCGCAGACTTCACCGAATAAAAAAAAAACGAATCATACACTTTTCGTATTTAGTACACGCAACAATAGCAAACATTTTTTGTGGCTTGCCAAGTGGTTTGTAAGTTTGAGAGCGATTTGTTTGCCGCGATGATTGTAGCTATTTGAAATTGAAGCTGTGACGAATCGGCTACGCGATGTCAGGATGTCAGGATACCAATATAGCTTAGTAAATAAATAGATAAGTGGACTAATCAGATCGATCTAATTAAGAGAGTGCGGCAGGGGGCGTAGGGTAAAGGGTTATCGCTACCGAGAAGTGTTTTAAATCGCTATTTATTGTTCTGCTGCGATAAGAAACAATAACAGCTGCACGAATGCGGCAGAACAAAGAAGTACAATCCCGACGCGTTAAACGGCGATGCAAATTACATTGCTGCTTAACAGCCGTCATGCCTCTCCGTATGGTCAGGTTACGTACATGTGCATTATCTCGACTCGTGTCACAACTAAACCCGTTGCAATATTTATATTAACATGTTACATGAAAATGCAGTTCTTAACTTATTTACACATCTTCAATTTCACAAGGTTCATTAAATAGAATAATAAGCCCTTTGCAAGTTTCACATCATGATCGCGGCGCAACGGACCCTCTGCATGTCGTCGACCTTTGTATAATTTTCCTTTGCAATTAGACCTATATTAGCACTGATTGATACAAAGCGCGTAGTGTGCTGTACGTGTGGAATTATCTCGGGGCGCATGCGCAGGGCGATGCCCACGCGCCTCTTACTTGTTTTATTTAACTTTTTTAATTGCGTCACCCACATACGACTTCGTATTTTTTCGGCAACATTCGGAGACATTCGTATCGATTGGATTGGATATCGCATGGAACCATTTAAGGTTTAATTTATTAAATTGCGGCGTCGGTGGCAGTGCCTAAGTACTTTGGCCAAACTAAGATAATGACTTAGTTAATGGCATCATAAAATATATTGTTACTTGTCCCCGTTTGGAATTATTAATCATGTCGTTAAATACTTAAACTTAAAAAGAAATACAACATAGAGCAGTTAACTTGTAAAATATATTACAGCACCTCTCCCTAACATATAATTTTATACAAATGCACTTTGTCCGTGCCTACAAAATTGACATTGTTAAATGTACAGTTACAAGAGGCGACAGACTAACAGACAAAGCCATTGTGTCGGTGGCCGGTGTTTGGCGGCACTTATGCTAATTTCCTTAGTGTCTCGACCTTCCTTGGAGCCATAACTTCTGTCTTACAGCAAACATTACAAAGAAACCACAGATACGGAATGTTTTTTTAAATTTACCACTATTGAAATTTTAAGTCAGGTTCTTTGAACGCTTCCGTAGACCAATGAACCGTATCTCGAAACCTAAGCATCGTTATTAGTGGCTTTACTAAGCCTTTAGGAAAAAACGCCTCCTATTACAATGAGATATTAAAAAATATAAGATAGATCTATCAAATCGCTCTAATTACTCCATTACTTTACACAAAGCACAGTGTCTACAATGACTGTTTCATATCGCAATAGAATTTCGTTTCATTTTTGGGTGAAATTGATCTGAAAGTTCAATACTTAGAGCCAAAAGATAAATCGACCTAGGTTAGTTCAGTATTATCTATTCTGTGGTTCAGTTTAATCGTGTCAAGATTTATGAACCTGTCGGTTTGGAGTTCGGACGACAATTTTTTTTATGGCCCTGGAGGACTTAAAGTCGATTCCCCTGAAAATAGGTATGTAGGTAATATATCCCTTATCTATAGAAACAATGAGCAAAAATAAGAATCGAAGCCTTCATAATACCTAACGTATGTGAAAAATAAACATTAATGCATTAACGTGTGTTATTAATGTAAAGCGGTTAGGCCCACGATGCACACGGCGAGTCGAAATTCTATACAAATGGCGACTATGGGCACTCAATGGGTTATTATTAAAAATGATTGTCCATCGCGAATGGCAGCTGGCACCGCCTAGCACGAGATAACGCCGCAACAGATCAGGTTGTCCTTGAGGGTAACTATTATCAAGGTTCCGGGTTTGTTGGTCTTTCCAATTTTGAGGAAACATTGCATAGGTTGCATAAGGTAAACTTATTTATTTATCAGAAACAAGCTAATGAACTACGTTGGCCCATGTTTATGCAGAGTGATAAAAAATATCTCTAAATCGTTATTGAACTAGGTACCTTCATTATGTACTTGGAGATTTTAAATGTATTGTGCAAATGCAATTAAGTTCAAAAACGTGCAATTAAACTTATTAAACGGAATCCATAACTATTAGTGAGAGACTATACCTACCTACTTATTTTTTTTTAAGATGATATGGTTTGGTATATGGTACCTATTCTATATAAATTAGAATCTCATTTTTAGAAATTTATTATAGTTTACGTTTCTATATTTTTGACGCGTAGTTAACGAACGCTAGACGCCTAATTAACTGCAAAAATGGCGGTTAATTATGCCGTTTAGCGCTCTTAGACACAGTTTCACTTTTTAGCGCAACTACGCGAAACTCGCTAATACTTCACGTTCCCCGTTCTACTCGACCACGGTCCCGGCTTATCGCCGATAGATAGTGGCATCCGAATTGTTTGACATCGCACCGGCCGCGTTATCGCTTCCATGAAATCGTCCGCAAACACTTGGACTTATCGCGAAACATTTCACAATCGCAGCCCTAAGAAATTCCTGGATATAGGACAGTATTGGATTGGAACTTTCCAGTGCGAAGGTAAAAAGAAGCAAAGTCGGATTGATGGTGCGTGAAGGCCGTAAACGTAAATGCCAATTTAAAGTAGGTACCCACCTAGCTAAATGAAATTAAATCTGGCTTTGTTTCCGGCAGCTCCTACGGCGGCGGTGTCGCCGATTTGGCATTATGCCCAAGGATCTTGGGTCCTCAGAGTGTGTTGCGGCATAACGATGAGCCGATATGTGAAATTTAATACCTGTTGACAGGCTCTACGCTACAGTAACGATTTTGTAACGTACTTTATTTATAATTAAGGGATTTTCCATCGGTAATGATAAGATAAAATCGAATTAAATTTTAAATACCTAATATATCTAGGAACAAAACGTGCTAAAAACCTACTTGAGTGTTTAAAGAAGTTTTCTTTGTGCAAGCTGAATTCCATTCTACGTCAGACCCGAATAACGAAATTCGCCTTACCATAATCACAAAACAAACAAAGGTTTAGATATATTTTACAACATGGCTAAATATCACGATAAATGCTATCAATCAGATAATCAGAAGTCGTTGTTTTACTGAAAGCAATGACATGCTTGTAGGACATACACATCTCACAACACGTTTTACTCTTCAATAAAAAAAAAAACGTTTTAGAACCGAACTGCACTGAACATTTACAGCTGGCACTCCAATATAGAAACATGAAGACGTCAATAAAAAACGCAGACGATTTTTAAAAATCCACCTAACCAGTACCTCCCTAGGTACGTGTTACGCGATTATACAAATTTGGTTGTTGTACAAATTAGTTTTTGTACAGGCTCCTGAATCATAGCATAAAAGCGTTTACGATATAAGATTTATTATTTTTGAAAAACAAAATGGATTTTTTAACCTACTTCGAAAAATAAGTGAGTAGGTATTTTAGAGGTGCATCTAGCATCACTAAACCATGTCTTGGCAGCATGAGCTATCTACGTCGTCACGGAACAAGTAATTTACTGGATTCTTCTTTTCATCAAGCGGGCTGCTGCTGCTAGGCGTTACCACAGAATAGATAAATAGAACCTATGTACAAGGTGTCACTAAAAAGTCCAGGCGACGCAGAAGTTACATTAAGCACAGATAAGTCTACGAGCCCGAACAAGACACGCGAAAACCGGGGCAACCAGGATAGATGGCCAGCCCTAGACTCTATCAGGACTCCAGGGTTCATCCATCTAGCAAATGAGACAATTGGAGGCACGTTTACAGCCCACAACGTACAATGGTGATGCAAATAATCGCGATTATGGCAAGGTTGACGTCGGCGCAGGGTTCGTTCAACTGACCGCGAGCGATGACACGCAGCGTCGCGGCGCATCACATGTGCGCCCGCGCAGCCCCGCGCACACGGCACGGTGACGGCAACAGATTAACAAATATTTTTCTAAAGTCAGATGACCGATAAAAACACGCGCATATCATTATGATGAGAGCTATTTACGAAAAAAAAAGAAAAAACATACTGACGCAACTCTTGTGCAAATCAAAACCTATACTGACAAAGATAACAAAGCTACCTACACGGGAAATCCCGATCTTAGTTAATCAATACAATAATTATGAAACAAAAAATCATTTAGAAAATAATTAAGTACTTACCAAATTCCTATAACTGCAATCCCAAATAAGTATCACAATTCACAGCCAGTATTCAATTACGATAAAAAACTTCACAAAACTTGTCGAAACTTGATACAAACAAGCGTGGTACGCGTGCGCGCAATGAAAACAATCGTGTGACAGATGTCGGTCGGCGTCGGAAAACCCCTTCGGAAACTACGCGGCGCAGAGGACGCGGCGTGTCAATATTATGCTTCGACTGGACAAAGGTTTTTGTTATCTAAAGCCGTTGTCAGCGAACACACAGGCGCGCGGCCAGCGGCAGAGCGTGGAGTGAGGCTCGCGCGCCGGCCCCGCCGCCGTCTGATAAGCCTGGCGCGACGCCCCCCGGCGACGCCTACGCCCCACTCGCGCTGCAGGCGACACCCTCGCCAGCACCCGCCGTCCAGACGGGCCCCCGCGCAATGCACCGACACCTACGCAATTTCAAAACTGCACGTTGCAGAAAACCGACAACTTTCCACTCCCTAAAAAGACGAGGAAACAGAAACGCGATTTCGAAACGGCGGCAGCCCAGATACTGAGAGAACAATGAGGCGCAAACAAACGCAGAACCTTTTTAGTGCCCTCCTAATTGGGTTCGAGGTGCGTTGAGCTCGAGCCAGCAGAAATTCAATATGCAACGCGATCCGCTCGCTACATAAACGGAATAATTAAATTAGTGCAGCATAGTAGGGTAGCCCCGTGGCGGGCCACCGATGTAGTCGATGATGAAACGGATTATTTTGCCCCAGACATCAGACATGTTCGAACTCGCCAACCACGGCACGACGAAAACGGTAACTCAGTGAAGACTGCAAAAGCAATCGACAAGTTACTGCCCATGAATAAACTACTCTTAAGATCAAACCACTAAACTACATACACTAAAGTAGCTCTTTAACGATTGGAAACATTATAGGGGAATAAAATATGTTTCGTGCTTTTATAAAGGAGCTGATGCGGCTACACATCCAGCCCGCATGGTATTAAAAAATTACCTCACCATTACTCTTTTTATTACTCGGTGTAATAAAAGATGGTAACTGCCTATGCATAAAGAAATACATATGGGTCTAATGAAATGAATGATGTATTCAGTCAATACTATGTAGGTACATTAAATTAATCATAGAGTTTTAACAGAACGTGATCATAAGAGTGAAGCAATTGTTTTAAATGCTGAGTTTCCAATGATTAAGGAAAAGGAAAAAATACTGGAACAAAAGTTGCATGTGCAGGTCGACTAGGCCGCTCGACCGCAGCGAAGATACGAAAGAGAACGAATGAGGAAAAATTATCAGTTAATCTATTACTTAGTATATTTGATAAAACTAATAAGGTAACAATGAAAACAAATCAGCGAGAAGAGTCTAAACTAAACGGTCGATCAACAATGACATACGCGACCTTAAATGCATTTTATTAGATTAAAGAGCTTCGTATAAGAAAGGTCAAACACAAAATTTAATTCCAAGAACCGACGCGGTCATTCGTCCCATTAATTCCACAGCTCATTGACCAATCCAATAAAGATTAATTATTTAGAAATAAAAATATAGGATACAATGTCAAAGTTTGTTACTAACCAGAAGCAACATGTGCTCAACAAAGAAGGTGGGGTTTACAAAATTCTTGGCTAATTCAATGGAATATCGTTCAGTTGAAATACTGCTTGTCAATAAAAAACTTCATTGCAAAAACCCACGTGACAGTGTATGGGAGGAATCTCGAAAAATATTTAAATAACATTGAAGTTGAAAACGCAGCCACAGTCGTAAACATTTACGAGTGCATTACTCTCGGCGAATGGCATGTCCGTGCAAATGATCCTTCAACCGGACAATTTATGCCGCATTAAAGAATTACTCTGTGATTCCTCTTAACTCCTCCACCATTCTTAAACCCATAAAATCACAATCGCACCCTTTGAAAAATGACGATTGAACGAACTATAAAAAACTCAATCAGTGCCCATTGTGCACTTAAAAAATATTTATATTTTGTGTCACATAACTCAACATCAACCGAAAAATCTGGTGTCTACTATGTTAGAGCCACATTTATTATGAGATTAATCTTTTCAAACAATTTGACCTTTTCATCTGACGAGGGTTCATTAAATAATGGCGTCGGTATTGGAAGTGAGGTTATTGTGCCGTCTATCACAATTTTTGTTGTGGGCGGGAGCCGAGCTCATTCAAACTACACGCTCATGCCTTTTGTCAGCGAGGATTAATCCAGCATAACCAAATCGATCCCACTTCTGATAAATATTTCAAACGTCTCTTACCGGAATTGACACGACGTCTCATAGAATGATAACCTATAACGATAATGGTGGATAATTGAATGATCGAATTCCATGAATAGTTATTGTTATCGTAATGAAACAGAAACACCTATGGCGATATTTATTAAAACACGTAGGTAACTTTATATGTATGAAACAATATCAAACATTCGGTGTCTACATAACGTACGTCTCTTCTGTGTTGTAATCGTAACCTATTAAGTGGAACGCAGATCTTTTATTTGTGACATTCGCAACAGCGTTAGTATGCAGTTGAAGGAACATTATAGCCGTTGTTACATATTATAGGAGTGATCTAATGCACGTGCGAGCATGACATCTTTTAATAAGGCACTCGAGGCGGAAACATAGAAAATGTTAGTAATCCACGGAGCCGCTGGCACGATTCTTGCCCATAATCGGAACAAGGACTTAGCAGCTGTTGTAAATATCAGCTCTATGCTTATTATTGTGACGTAATTATTATTGCTTCGTGAAACAAAGAAAATTAAGTTTGCGGAATCATAATGGCTTTGTTTTAACGGCATATAATGCGCTGTTTAATAATTGTTGAATAATATTTATTAAATTATGTAAAAAATATTACCAGGTGTTCTAATTAACTAAATAGAAGTCGTGGTAGGAAAAAAGCACGTGTAGAATGTCCGGTGGAATGCAGGCCGAGACGTGAGCGGTGAGTCACCGTCACCCAGGTTGATGGCGGGAGCCCTAACGGACCTCTCTGCCGCCGGCCCATCGCTTTCGGAAGCCGCCGATGCAATAAACAGTACCGTTTCAAAAATCTTTACGGGATATTTTGTCCTCGACAGATACCCCACAGCTTTATTTTCACTTCTATTGTGTGAGGATAAGAAGGATCCCGGAATTGCCGTTTGGAAAATCACACTGTTACAGGTTAACAAAGAATTAGCGGTGATAGTAAACGCGTCGGTAAAATTAGCGGCGGTTTTTGTCAAGGACATACTTTAAAAGTAAAAGGAGCGGTCGAAATTGCATTCGAACATTTGAAGTTGTTAAGCGCCTATGGTCGTCATTTATATGGATGACTGACGTTGTGTCTATTTGTGTTTGTAAGCATGCGTAACTAAAGGTCCGCGGCACGGTCCCAACGCATCAATCAACGACAATTTTTTGACCTTTTAACCATTTTACTTTCCGTTGCATTCATTTCATTTACATTAGGAATGTGTATCGGAGTATACGGAGTGCTCTATTATTCTCTCAGAAGGATAATTTATACAACAAATTCAACGGCCGACAGTGATGAATATGGCCATTACATAAACGGCAGATTTACTGAAATAAACAGGAAGCTTTTACATAAATGATATTGTATTTACGTTGAATTCATAATAACTTGTATTAACATTGTTTTAAACAATATATTTTAACTAGAAAACCTTAATTACAAATAGGTACCCATGAAATATAATTGGTTACCCATCATAATGTCGAAATTCGTTACTCCGAATATTATTAGCCCGAAAACGTTTCCCTTTTTTCCACTTCGCGTAATTATTGTTTGCCCGAAATTATGGAGAATAAAAAAGATTTAACTGAGGTTAAATTCCTGAAAGAAATGAGTAAAATTATTTAAATATAATTGATTTCTTTATCGCGGGGTCGCAGTTCTAACCTAACCTAACCCACTTTTCTAGTGCCAGTTTGTTTCCGCGGGGTCGCAGTTCTAACCTAACCTAACCCACTTTTCTAGCGCCAGTTTGTTTCCGCGGGGCCGCAGTTCTAACCTAACCTAGCTCACTTTTCTAGCGCCAGTTTGTCTCCGCGGGGTCGCAATTCTAACCTAACCTAACCCACTTTTCTAGTGCCAGTTTGTTTCCGCGGGGTCGCAGTTCTAACCTAACCTAACCCACTTTTCTAGCGCCAGTTTGTTTCCGCGGGGTCGCAGTTCTAACCGAACCTAACCCACTTTTCTAGTGCCAGTTTGTTTCCGCGGGGTCGCAGTTCTAACCTAACCTAACCCACTTTTCTAGCGCCAGTTTGTTTCCGCGGGGTCGCAGTTCTAACCTAACCTAACCCACTTTTCGTGCCAGTTTTTTTCCGCGGAGTCGCAGTTGTAACCTACTTAACCCACTGTTCTAGCACGAGAGTCGCAAAAACCAAATCATAACACAAAAAGTGACAAGCAACAAATTTCCAAATGCCGGGAATAATTAATAAAATCTGTTGCAATTTTTTTTATGGCATTCGGTGTAATAATATTAGGGGAAATGAAATTTAGGTGTAACGTAGCATCGGAATTATGAAAAGTGGGGTAACAAATCAGTTGTCAAACAATAAAGTTGGCAAACGTTCTTCGGGCTATTGAGTTTCGGGAAAACGTTAATTCGGGGAAACAAACCAGCGGCGTTTCGTAAGTATGGTAAACAAAGCAGATGGATTTTAAAAATTCGGGGAACTGTTTTCGGACAAGTGAAAATCGGACAAGTCAGTTTCGGAAGATCGATAGGTTACCAATATAATTGATGTTAAAACGTAAAACCCAATATTATAATGCAACGTTACCTTCACAAATAAAACTCATAAAGTATTATCTACTAATGCAAGTAAAGCGCGTTATTTAAGTGATTCATCTAAGACGCGTTCGGTGTTGTCAAAAGAATTTCATTTTAAATGTAAATTCTAAAGCACAACAAACAACATCTTAATAAAGTATTGCCAAGTACAAAAAGAAAATAAGGTAAAAAATGTTACGTAAAAGCAAAACCAAGAAGTGCCAAGTCGACAACAAACCGATTCACAAGAAGGGAAATCATCAAGGCGATAATGTTGGCTCAACGTGGGAGGTTGGTTATGGTTTGACGCCCGACAGGGCGCAGGCGCGGTGACATAGTGCCTACCACACTCCCCGCAACAAAGAAACAGCTCGGAGTTACGACTTGCCGACACAATGTCGGACCTCTGATATTGTCTATGCCGAGATAGACAAATGAGGCTGTCATTCTGTTTAGTAGCTTTTGTTTTTTTTTTCTACTCTACATTTGGTGGAACAACCAGGATTATCCCTGGTAACATGATAAATTAAAGTAAGCAATTAGACATTGTTTTCGTCTTTGTGACTTTACACAAAAGGTTCACAGACAGCATGTGATTTTTTAACAAAAGGTTTTACACAAAAAGTTTAAAAAAATCATATACTGTCTCTATTAAAAAAGGAATGTTAATATTCTTTTTGTTACTTTGTAACTTGCCTACCTACTAATTTCCCTAAAATGTACCAGCGATAAGAACATGGGCGATGGAAAGTACTTTTGAGACAATGGGAAACACTTTACGTAATGGTCAGAAGGGACAACTTTACCTTGGTTATCTCTCAGAGTGGTAATAAAGAAGTCACTCCGAACTTTACTACTGAAGTTTGCGTGAAAGCCGATTTAAGTTACTGCTGAGGATTTGGAGTTACTGTTGAAATAACCAGTTGTGTTGTGTTGTGAGAGGCAACTATCGAATAAACAAGTACTAAATCGAAATGAAAAAGTTTGCAAAATTTGCGACAGTAATCAACATCTTGTGACAGGTGCTGGCAGCATTTGCCAATAAACAATTTGATATGAGTCTGTGTCACTGGTTGAGCTTACTAACGATTTACTTCCGATGCTGTAGGCGATGACTCATCCAATGTTCTCAGAATTCTGATTACCTCTACACTACAATAATTTACGTAATGTATCTAGCTCAATGAAGATATTAAACCCGATAAAGTTTGTTCTCTTAAAAAAAGAATTAAAAAGAACTTCTAACAATCGAGACAAGATGTCTCGTTGCTAACAGCGGTCAATTAGGTATGTAACTAGAGCAAATTGTCTACATCCGCCCTGAATTAACTGGAACCATTTAATAGGTGTCTCGCGATCAAACATCTGCTCGAGTCGGCGAGGTCAATCATTACTTAAAATCTGTTTACTGTTCAAATAGAACTCGACTCGCGACAATGACAGGACCTCATCCATATACTTTTATAACGACATAGACGACGTTATTAGCCTAGTTGGTAGTGAGCTACGTCCACGAAGCTAGCGGTCGCAGGATCAATTCCCGGAAAACGTAAATATTTTTATGATGACCAAAAGTAGGTACTTGTTTTTTGCATGTACTCTTTTTCAATTTGTAAGTCTCTATTTACTTGAAATTTGCTCTTTGACATTGCGTTTGTTCGGATATAGGTAATCATAGCCTAATAGGTAAGCGAAAAGCTAAACAACGTTCAAGCCAGTGGCCGACGTGCCTGCAACCAGTGCAACCGCGTTGCGTGGAGGGATTCCCCAGTGCGTTCGTTCGTAGAAGCATTTCGGCGCGGATGCAGGAGAAATTGCACAAGAGCAAAGTAGGTCAAGTTAGCCGGACTCGCTGTTTTCGCCTCGGAAAGGTTAGCTGCGCGGCAGTCGGCGCCCGCGACGCCGACAGCGAATCCGGTTATGCCTTTGCGCAATCCTGTAGTCTCGTTTATCGGGTCGTTAAAAAGATCAGTCCACTACGAAACAATGTGCAATAGAAGGGAACAGGAGGCATTCTTAGAACGGATTTAGATAAACCGCTTATCGAAAATCTTAATCCCCATTTTATCAGTCAATACAAAGCTAACAATGGTGGTTACATTGAAAACTTCATTAGTTACGAATCTTTTTACCCTAATGTAGAGACAGATGTTGTAGCACGTAATTCAAGTTTTTGTTTAAAAATACTATGAGACAGAACCACTGGTAAAAACCCAAGGATTTCATTCATACTTAAACAATAACAATGGTTTTCAGAAACTCATCGGTTGTGGTCAATGACGTGCCCTATGGCAGTGTTTTCGAATTACTAACGTACCTAATTAAGAAATAATTGTGCGATAAATGACACGAACAATAACACTAGACTCTTTGGTTAACCGCAAGCGAGATGGGTGACTATTAAAAGGTGATTACAAGTGAGACACAAAAACATTGAACAACCCAAGTTTCCTATTTAAAGGAGCCTAATTTACATAGATATGGAAATAATAAGTCTCGAAACCCATTAATGACTTCGTAAGACACCGTCAATTAAAAATGTCCCAAGCAAAGAGAAACTTGCGTAACACTATGGTCTGATGCAATATAAAGGTAAACCTCATAATTCAGATTTTAAACGAATCTCGGGATCTCTGTGAACTTTTCACAAAAGGTAAAACTTAATAAACTTACAAATTTAAAAAAGTTAATGTAATTAAGGCCAAGCTTGGGGGCTTCGAGGAACGTCTGCGCCCGCGGCGACCGCGGTGGGGTCGCATTGACGTCATCGTGTGACGTCTATTCGAGTGGCGTGACTCTCGTGATCAGAGAAAGTTGCTGGAAAAATCCTAATTATAGAAAAAACTTCTGACATTGCACTTTTTGTGCTCTACCTAATGAGGTACATACATACTTGGTAACCCTTTTCTATATTTTGTGTATTAGGTAATTACAATTAGAAAATTTTACTTGCTGCTAAGTCATTTGCTGCATTTATTGTTTATAATTGTCAGTAAATATGTAATTTGGAACTTTTAACGAAGATTTAAAAGGCAGAAACTACCTACTAAACGACGATGCCAAGCAGGACCTGCAGTCCATCTATTTTTTTTTAAATAATTAGAAACGCTTGTCCTGCTCGCTCCTCTTCTTTTCTGCTTTGGCTGGCGAGTATAACTTGACGTGTCAGTATGTACTTAAACTGCATGTCGGTTCATGTCTGAATCTTGGTCATGTCTAACTGTCTTCGACATAGAAGCTAACGCGGGAATAATGCCTCGCCTTGATAGTTGGGCGAGATTCAAGACGGAGTGAGTGACGAGGTTCCTATGAAAATATTTCGAATAGCCCTGATTACAACAAACAATCAACGCTAATCTAGTTCAAGACATGTGATATCATCATGCAGATAAGCCTGAAGGTAAAAAAGCAACGCCTGCTCATGATTTCACAAACACGAAAACACTTACTTAGCGTTCGTGACGCCATCTATCAGAATAAGTGTGAAGCTCTTGATACGTTTAAGTCATATATATAGAGAATGAAACAAAGAGTTTAAAGATCACAGAAAAACAAAAGATAACTACATACAGGTGAAAAACTCGCATGAAAAACGTATAGTCTCAAGTGTTTATGGAATCTTATAAAGTATTTAAAACAAGGTCTTCAACCGCTTTCCGAGAAAAAATGGAACAATGACGTCACGCTAAGAAAGAAACGAGTGTATTGTTTTTATCCTTATCATACGCTCCGTGACCAATCGCGTTACGAACCCAAACTGACAGGAATCCCTATTGGCGCACTAAAAGTTAACTAGTTCACAAGTGTTCTTCAGTTGTTTTTTGACACCATTATTAATTAATTGCGCAAACAAAATGCAATAACGTGCCCAATTCAATATAAACACACGAAAACTTCAATTAGGCATTAAATTAAAACGAACACGAAAGTTAACAACAGGAAACACTTGTGAAAAGTTGCAGAAAATGTTTAATAATGTTGTGAAATTCTGAGAAACCGCGCACTCGAAACTAATTTTTCAATTAGGGAAATTTGGTACACTTCATGAGTTATTAACTACACTTGTTTGTAATGTACTCACCAGAGGTTTGTTGTATTCATCTGCGTGGTACTCGAACATGGTAGCGAACATCAGACTATCGTCTTGCTCGCTGCTAGTATAATTGTATGGCACCAACTGAGACATGAATGCTAGTTTTCAATGATATCGTCCAAAACAACAGTCCACCGGGGACGAAAACAAATAAAAATATCACAATACAAAAGTTTTGTAACTTCAGGCGCGGCGAGTTACTTCACTGTGATAAGGGTATGAGTCATGTGAAGGTTCTATTAGAGGCACGCACGTGTCGATAGAATGTGTTTCAGTATCAGACTGAGTCAGTCCGCAGGCCGCGGCCGGTTTTGTATTGCGCGCCGCGACAACCGCGCACGCGCAGAACACCGCTCGAAACCGAAACGACGCAAACGACCAACTATTCCAACAATCCATTCGACGAGCCAAATGGATTTTTAACGCAGCTTTGCACAAACACATAGTTACAATTTCAGTGAATCATGAAATTCTTTTCAGTGACACAGGAACCGGAATTATTTTGGCATCGTAAAGTTCAAATATCTATTTGCCAAACGGAAGATAACTCTGATAGGTACTGAAACGACCTAAAGGCGCCGGCCGTTCCGCTGGCTTGGCATCGAATCAACTTATAAACTTATCAAAACGTAATTTCGGTGAATTGGTTTATTTGTGATTATATTTATGGAAAACTCAGTAAGAAAAGTAAATTTTAGGAATCGCGAAAATTGAGATTTCCCATAATGCCTACATATGTTTTATTAGGACACCGAACTGGCAGCAAAGGGATACATTTAACAGGAAATTTTACTGTATAATTCTCAGAATAACACGGAATTTAAATAATTAAGAGACTAAATAAACAGGAACTGTTTGTTTCAGGTATGGTAGGTACAGACACATCTAAATAAATAAAATAAATAAATAATAAATATCAGGGGACAAGCTCACACAAATTGACCTAGTCAAAACTAAGCTCTAGGCTTGTACTATGGGTACTAGACAACGATAAACATACATACTTAAATAGAGAAATAAATACTTAAATACATAGAAAACATCCAAGACTCTGGAACAAATATTTGCGCTCATCACACAAATATCGCATAAATAACACAGAGCTAGAAAAACTATTAAATAAGAACAAGACACCGAACTGGTTAACATTTAATACGAAATGTAGGTACAGTAACATTCAGTAATATGGGATATTTATCTGGTCAAAATTTACTTGCTTTACCTAAGTATCGGTACTGTACTCTATGCAAAAAAACCATTCATTAAAGAATCTCCATTACGATTTATTTTTAATTAAAAACTGTAAAGGTGAATGACTAAAGAATACAAGATTCATGTCCAATTCCTGTTTTAAATCGATGCACATAATATTGACAAAGGCCGAATCACACATAGGTTACAGAAACGTGGCATTCATTGTTTACCATTTTACCAGGTTTCTATTTACATGAAACATTGTATTTTCTTTATAAACTATTATCCTGCTAGCGCTTTTCCCATTTTTAGTGCTTTAGAGTATGATATAGTTAAACAATTCTATATTCTATAGCAATTCTAATTATAAGAGATCAGTGATCCGCCAAAGCGTTCTGAGAATTTGGAATGAAGTAAATTTTCCTTAGTTGACAGTATTGCTATCGTATGCATTTCTAAAGTTAGGTGGGATGGGATCTGATCGGATTTGACCTTCATAACCCCTGCGACGGAGAAACTAGACGATTGGAATCACAGTAACCTAAATGTGCATTTAATTTTATATTGTTACTTTTATGGGATCAATAAATATCAGCAAAAGTGTTTAGCATGGCCAAGGTGATGTTGAGCCACCGTAACCCACTAGGCTAATACCGAGACTACTATCTACTTTCTCTATGAAATGTAACCCAACTAATTATAATATAATAACGATATTGTCGGAATACTTATTCATACAAATATCGCAAACATCTTGATTATAACGGGCTGGAGACACGAATGTTTGCAGCTGCCTGTAGCAATAAATTACTTATCCGAAGTTCCTATCTCTTTACCAGTTTCTAGATATTTAGGCCGATTGCTGCGAACAAAATACAAGTTGTACTGGTCTCTGGTACCTAGTCCTGGAGTCGATTGCAAGAGGATCTGATGAGATGGCGTCTCATGTGTCTAACGGTTTTCCCTATTAAGTAAAAAGTATATACAAAACAACCGTTCCTATTTACGTAAGGTAACAAAACCTGTAGTTGATTGACAATAACATGGTGTTTTTACATTGTTATTTTCAGTTAAAAATACAAATCAAACTCAGCGATCCACCCAGCAAAGATTAGGGCGAAATATTGAAGGAATCAGTGGTCTAATGCCGACAAAGATATTATATTTTTAAGTCTTCTCACATTACAATTAGCTGTCAACCGGTATACCACTATACCGCCAATAATGATTATTGTGGTATACATCATTTCAAGGAATGGTGTTTATCGTATGTTCTTCCCTCTTTTCCTTTTTCCTTCCGTTGCCTTCAATTATCAACTTAATATACTCGTCGTGGCTAGTTAACCAAACATATTCCCTGGTCTATTTTCTATTGTCTATCTTTTCCTTCGAGGTAAACCCAAGCATACAAAGCATTCTGATCTTCTTATTTTCTCCCTGTGCCTTGTCAAACTCGCCCTAAATTTCTAACAAATTATGCACTTAGTAACAAAATGCTAACCACCGATATAATTACTGCATTTTAATGATAAACAACCGTCAACATAAACATGCTTATGTTACAATTGTTGACTGCCGTGATATCCTCGGGCTGGAAACTTCTGATAGCTGGCACGTCGCCGGTCGGATATCACATTGCGTCATACCATGAAGAACGTTTACACCTAGAATTTACTGAAAATAGCCTAAAAATGTGATAAGGGTCCTTATCGTTTCCGTACCTTTTCCTTATGAAATATTTCCTTTCATCGTTATCTTTTGAAAGAGTAATTCAATGAAAAAGTCATGTTGCATGTTAGACTATAGAGATGGAAGTAGACTCACTGGAACCAGTCACGTATTTACCAAGACACCGGATATTCCATAGTTAAAGGTCAGTAAGACATAAACATAACAAAATCGAAAGCTAATTATGTATATAAATATACACAAGGAAGAAACTATGTCAACAATATAACATGAAAATGTGATCACTTCGTATTGCAAATTGGCCCCAAAAAGAAGGTCAAAAAACTCTTCCTAGACTGAGAACCAACGACATGAAAGACTATTCCTGATTCAGAGGAATCTGACATATTTCCGTTTACCACATCTACTTCAAGACGTCCTAAAGTATCTGTTTCCATTCGCAAAAGAATCATACAAGAAACATTTCACATTCAGTGCCTTTATACAATAAATATGTAAGAACGGGGAATTTTACGTGACTATGGCAGTAAATCATGCCATAACTTGTATGTTCGATGTTATCGTCGAAAATTGCTGAATCACCAGTTCACCAAGCAGACTAGCGTTCGAAGTTCAAGGTCTGGCTTTTGTTTGCCTTTACAGCCAGGGTGCGTGGGTAGGCAGTAGCAAAAGTTAAAAGGTCAACTCTATTAATCTGAGGATGATCGTGGAAAAAATTGTCGTAATGCAAGCTGGATGCGAGAAGCACAGGATCGTTCCACCGTGCATTATGGTAATCATTGGGGGAAGGTATCCTATTCAGTGCCAAGCCCTCAGATTTCCATAGAAAACGGACTCGCCTAGCGGGTTGCTGGTAGTTGCAGCTATGTACCTAACATGGTAATAATGAAAAACAAGCGCTATAGAATATACGCAGAATTGAACCTTATTGAAAATCGAAACAGTGCGCATCTTCTCTCTTGTAACTTTGGTAAAAAGTGATATCCAGGCGCGGATACCAAGTTTAATGTTATAAACAGACTGCAAATGGTACCACTGTGACTTACACAAGTAAAAAAGAGATTTGTAAGATACAAGAATGCAATCACCTTTTTCACTGAACACTAAATTGATATCGATTTTAAATTAAAAAAAAGATCACGATTATGTTTAAAATATCCTGATACATTAAAAAGGCATATAGCATATAAGTATACATTAGCTGCGAAGACGCAGATATTGGTCTTCCAACAGTAAGAGAAGAAATTAGGTACACATTAAGAATCACCCAAATGAAACTACCTTTGAAATAGATTCATTACAAAGTCAAAATAATATAAACAATAGACAATCGAAGGGAGATGAGACCAATAGATTCCTCTATGTTAAGACACAAATTCCAGGGACAGCAGAAAACAGTGACGTCTATTGTATATAGCTAAGAGTTACAGATTATGCCGGAATGCAGATAAAAGAAAAAAGCCTTAATCGCCTTAGCGTTTAAGAAATAATAAACATACTCGTATGCTTTCATATCATTGGGCATCGCATGGAAGGAACTCATCTCATTTGTCTTGTATTAACAAAACACACCGGTATAGTTTTAAGGCGTGGTCTCAAATATCATTAATTAGGGTAAATAAATAGAATTTCCCCAGGGAGGATAGTTCAAAATTAAGAAATAGTTTGCATGCAGGCCCGCAGTGCCTTAAATACTTAAAGTCTCAAACATCGTAGACAGTTGTTTCGGATAATGTAGCGTTTTCCTTTAGTTTACAAAATAATTCACCCTTCTTAGATTATCAAAATGCCAGCTAAACAAAGGTAACCGCTGATCCGGCGCCACACCGCATGGTAATCAGGTGTCGAATATAAAGAACCCATTTTGCATGTATGTCACATCACTCGGCGTATGGCGTATAATTTGTAGGTCGCCGGATTTCATATCTTTTACATTTCGTTGCCTTGAACGTATTTCGATGATCATGACTTTTTCAAGGTTTTTTTTTCTCAACGATGCGAGTCAATAGCGTCGTGAATTAAAAGAACAAATAATCATATAATCGTAGTGGTAAATTGGTGCAAGATCTCTCCGGATTCCTAATATCATCTAACCATTTAACCAGCCAACAAACAGCAATATTCGCATTGTTATGATCCAGTGTAGAGGAAGTCTATCCTAGTGCACAGTGTTGAAAAAGCATTTGCAGACTTAAGAGAGCAGTTTTGTGTTTTCTGTCTTGATACTGCAAATCAGCCTGAGGTGTTTACCATCAAGAAGCCTGTGTACGTACCGTCTAACTTCGTAAAAAACCGTGTTTTTATTCTTAAAACAACGCAAAAAAGCGAATTAGTCGCGAAGTTCCACATCGTCCAGCACTATGGGACCTTAACACTCATTAGGAACTCAACTGGTAACCCGTAACGAGCGACTCCGCGATGCTTACGAGTCCAGGGGTCAAGGTAGGGCGTCGTAGATAGAACTCTCATCAGCTGCGTTGCAACGAATTAACTGAGGTAAGGATTTCAAACTAAACTAAGAGTACCGTATTTTATATGCTTTACTATACCTACGTATAATGCACGTAGCTATAGCCACATAACACATGGTCAGTATTCATTATAGCCTCAATAAGCTCTACTTAAAAAATATTCCTTTTTCATTGCTTGCTTTCGTCCTAAATTGAGCTCTTGACGGTTCAATTTAAAGCAGTAATCATATTGTTTGGCGTTAGCGGCGCGTAGGCCACAGCGAGTTTTCCTCGAAGTTGACGTCATGCAGCGGTCGACGTCGCCAACATTTGTCGGCTAGCGGACACCTATGTACTCAGTAGAATAAAGTACCTATAGAGCTGTGCGGAATATTCGAGAATTATTCGTCACATCCAGCTGATTTATACCACAACCGCCTTACTTATAAACGTGGAATAACCGTGGGGAAGCTTATGCCATGCTTTGTCCTTATCCGTAATTGTGACATTCGCATCTGACAAAAAGTGACATAGCAAAGCTGCTACCTCACGGTTATTCTACGTTTATAAGTAAGGGCGTAAGTGTTTAGTGGTAGTTACGAAAAGTATCGGGAGCTATCCAATTTTCCGGGATAAAAAGTAACATTATATCCTTCTCTGGCACCTCAGTTAGGTTCCTCCATACCAAATTTATTTCTAAATCAGTTCAGAAACTACAGACAGATAGACACTAGTTACTTTCACATTTATAATATTAGAATCGTTTCGCCTTGGATGTCTTTATGTACTTAATGAAGTATCTTTATATAATTATGTTTATCCTTGTCCTCTAGTACCCTAAAAGACGGCAACTACCTTAAATATTGGAAATAGCGAATTCTACGCAAAGGAAACTCTATTTTATTTTTGAAAACAATTAACTCGACATTCATGATTTTTGAAAATTCGTCTTTTGTAACCGGGAATCGTACTGGTCAAATATGACAATACAATAAAGTGTTTTTTTACGGTGTTTATTTACATAGTTGGAAGGTGTATGCGTTGTAGATATAAATGTTCCCTACATCAATAACCCTTTGGATCTGTATCATAATAACATAAAACAAGACTTTACTGTTTTGACATATTTGACCACTTCGATTCCCGGTTACGGCAGACGAATTTTCAAAAATCCAAGAATGCAATATTTATTATTTTCAAAAATAAAATAAAGTCTCCTCGGTGTAGAATTCGCTATCTGCAATATTCAAGGTAGATGCCGTCCACGTGGCGTTCGTTTTTTCCACCCTGTAGGTATACCGGGTGTTGCCTGTAATAGGAGCAATAAATTTGTGGATCGTTTCCACACCACAAACGTAGCAACATTTATTCTACAACTTTTGAAAATAATTTATTGTTAACTAAATATTAATGAATTTAGATTTTCCAAGCAAGCAATATTGCGAAAACTACGAAGTTTGTGGGCTGACAGTAGATGTCAACTAGACTATTGGATGGAGTACATTGAAAATGCTATTTAGTTTGTTTGAAAGAATCCCAAATAATAAAATAAATGTTTTTTAAATGTTGTAGAACAAATGTTGCTACGTTTAAAGAGTAGAAACGATCCCTCAATTTATTGCTCCGATTACAGGCAACACCCGGTATAGTATAAGCCTAGAGCTTAATTTGGGACTAGGTCGTCAATTTGTGTGAGATTGTCCCCTGATATTTATTATTATTTTATTATTTAGACGATCTATTTTGACCGATAGTGTTGCAAGCTTAGATTAGTATCGATTCGATCCGTGGAACTCAATACCAAATTAACCAATACGCATCCATTAACAACAGAAAACGCCGTGGTCGCGAGCACCTAGTAGGTACCTACCTAATTAATAAATCTGTTCGTGAAAATAATTGAAACGTAAGAATAAAAAGAGGGAAAATAACTTTTCCTCTCTATCTGTCTACGTGTAGCATCGTAAGTACCGAAGTCCATTACAGTTAAACGTATTAATTTAACTCTATTATTTTCTGTTTCATTGGAATGTTAGCGGTCACGTAACATAACTAGGTACCTATTTATACAGCTAATACGGTTAGTTGATTGGCCTTATTCAAAAATGCTAAATGCAATTATGACATCACTTTACATAGGTACATTAGGTACATGAAAATTTTAAAAGGCTTCCTTCTAAAGCACAAAGAACTGCCATTTATTTATTCAAATTTATTTTGTTTACAGCCTTACAGGTAACACCAAGACGCCGTACAATTCAGTAAACAATAATAATTATAAAGCTTAATATATTAGCTAAAATACAAAAATCAAAGAAAAACTAAACTTTCAGACCCAAATGCCACTGCCATCCCTCGCCTCACAATACCTCAGGCACTCACGACATACAGCAAATAAATCGCATTCAGGCGCTGATGACAGAAGCGAGCTAAGCAGCGTCAGTGCGCGGGTAATCGGGGAATTTGGGTGCGACATTTGCGACACTCAAAATCGATACTTAACACTGTACTTTTCACTTGAATTGCGAGATAAAATAGTAGATTTTTCATCAAGGGACGCGAGACATTTAGCCACCCGAGCAAATAGTTCGTTCGAGTGTCATTATTAACATACATAGATACTTAAAAATCACAACTTCATAGCGCTATCATTTTTACTCTCAACCCGTCACTGTGATGCAGAAAGAGACAGCAACAGTGTTGTTTTTGGGGTCAGATTAGAACTTAACTAATAGTCCACAGACAACATTTACGAACTGTTCGAAGACTGAGGAGGTGGAGGTTGTATAGCCACTATGCCCAGCCCAAGCGTGCCCTCCACTGGCTCCACCGCGCACTCCGACGACAAGGGCTGCGTCATCAAATGGCAACATGTATCTGGGTTGTGGTTTTCCAAGCCTTTTACTTTTAAGAAAATTAAAAGAAAAATTATTATTGTCCCTAGGGAGTAAAATGCCACTTGTCCCTAGGGATTAAATGCATCACTTTAGTACCCATTTACATAGCTATTAAGGTATTTTTCAAAGAAATTGTACCTAATTAAGGACTGAAATGAAGTTACGGTAACTTTTTAAATGTGAGTAACGAAAATTAACTATACTGGGCCCAAAAATCGACGTTAAGCCGGAAATAAGTGATAGGGCAGCTCATAAGCTATCGATTTAACCCCCATGTATGTTCAGCAATTTTTAGTACTTTCGGAGTTATTGATAATTTTTATCGGAATTATTGTAATTTTTCCTTATGTCCATGTTACGAAAAACCCAAGTATTATTTCAAAATTTTTTCAGTCGTTTTTTACATCGATAGAATCATTATAAACTTAAGACATTTTTAAAGCTACTTGCCAAAGTTTTTTTTCACGACTACTTTTTGTATAATAACACAAAGTTTGTTTTCCATACTAGATGAAAAGGGAACTAGGATTCACTTAGTGTGGAGAAAGTAACTTTGTGTGATTACACAAAAAGTTGTCACGAAAAAAATATTGGCAAGTAAAAAATGTCCCAAGTTCATAATGATTCTATCGATGTAAGAAACTATTGTAAGAATCGCTGAAATACATGGGGGTTAAATCGATAGCTTATGAGCTGCCCTATCACCTATTTCCGGCTTAACGTCAATTTTTGGGACACCGGTTATAAATGGACGGCTTATTTTCGTTACTCACATGTAAAAGTTATCGTAACTTAATTTCAATCCTTAATTAGGTACAATTTCTTTGGAAAATACCGAGTTATTTTAAAACGTGAAAAGTGAAACATTTAAAAATCGTGGAAATCGGATTAGATTTAGGGGATGAGAAACTTTATCGCCAGGAGCTAAATGCGTATTTTTCAAATAAATTGTACCTAATTAAGGGATGAAATTTAGAATCGGTTATATTTTACATGTAAGTAGCGAAAATTAACTACATAAATAGGCGACTAATTTTCGTTACACACATGTAAAACTTACCGTTTCTAAATTTCAGTTTCTTTGAAAAATACCCATATCTGTATGGATAATTTTTGTCAGATACGCAACACTTAACAATTCTCTTAATAAATTAAAATAGGTATTTCAATGATGTGGATAAACAAATTGACATCACTCAATACTACACAACAGGTGAGACTGCCAACTGTGTAGTAGGTACACACTTGACATTGTATAAAACAATTAATTAAAAAATAAACTATTGCCCTTATAAATTATAAATCATTAATTTTTCTAATCAAAATGCACCAGACATACACTTGGGGATTCCCTGGTCTTAACAATAACAAAACAATAAGTTAAATGTTTCCTTATTTTCTAAAATGGAAGAGATAATTTGTAATTGTTGCTAAAAGTTACCAATAGGTACATATTATATACATTAAATTATTTTCATAAGGATAAATGACTACAACACACATATCATTAGGTATAAGTTGGGGATTATACTATAAAACAAATATAAATTAAAAACAACATGAGAAGAAAATGTGTTTAGTGGTGGTAGGACCCTGTGCAGGGTCTGTCCAGATCGCTACCACCATCTTATCCATTAACCACCTGCCAAGCAATAGTGTTTGCATTGTTGTGTTCCGATGTGGGGATAAGACAACCGGTGAAATTACTAGTATAGAGGCATTCCATCTTAGTCCTCAGGGTTGGCCACACATTTGAGGTCTTAGGATTATAGTCTTGAGAATTCAAATGTCTATGGGTCTCAGATTCCACTTACCATCAGGTGGCCTGAGTGCTCGTGTGCCTTCTCCTTAACATAAAAAAATAAAATACCAACACACTCTTATACCAATTTCAAAAAAATGCCTTTAAAGTTAATATTATAATCTAAAATTGATAAATCAAAAATAATAAATTAATAAGTATTTGTTCCTGAGTCTTGGATGTTTTCTATGTATTAAGTATGTACTTCTCTAAGTATGTTTATTGTTCTCTAGTAACCATAGTACAAGCCTAGAACTTAGTTTGGAAGTACGTCAATTTGAGAGATGTCCTTGGATATTTATTTATTTAAGTAGGTCAATAAGTAACAGAATTCTTGTCTATACAAAGATCATCAAAGTACACATTCTATGAAATGAGTGTTAATGTCACAAGGGTAATTGCAAAGTAGATATGACATAAGAGTGTATAAGGAGATAATGCCTGATAGATAAGTTGAAAGAGTATACTTACTGTGCCAACCCCAGATGAACAGGATTATGAGGGTAGGTTTAATGAGGAACAAAATTAACATCATATTAATACCTAATGATTTTATAAAATATTATGCCTAGAGATAATAACTTTTTTTTAGTTAGGAAACGTTATTGTTGTAGTATGTTAATGTGTAAAAAAACTGTTTTTTTTTTTACCATGTACCCACCTACCTTACAACTATTCAGTATTCAGTACCTAGGAGACCATGCGTCACTCAGGTTGTCGCATTTTCTGTCCCTATATCCCTATGTATGCTTAAATCTTTAAAACTACGCAACGGATTTTGATGCGGTTTTTTTTAATAGATAGAGTGATTGAAGAGGAAGGTTTATATGTATAATACTTTATAATAGTACAGCAGTTAAACAAGTAAAGTAGGAACCTAATGTGTCAGTGTCCATTATCATTTGTATTGGTGCACACAATCCAGGCTCATGATAGGAAAAACAGGACAAGGTACCTACTAAATCATTGTAAGTACAATCTTAGCATACTAACAGGCGTGTTGACTGGGCACTGTCCGCTCAACAGACATCTAACGATTACGGGCATTAAACAGGATCCCCAATGCCCACATTGCGGCAAGGAGGAAACAAGCCAACACGTCCTAGCCAAGTGCGTCGTGTACTCGTCACTGAGACACCACACATTTGGAGAGGACAAGCTATCATCAGAGGCACTTAAAAGCATTAACCTACAGGACGCACTTTTGTTCTGTAGGAAAACTAGAAGATGGGATCCATGCTGGATGGGAGCGTCGCCGGGCCAGGAACCTACGGCTCAAGCAAGGGAAACAGGGCGGAATGACCGGGAGACTGATCGACCGCCCGCCTGTTCCGGCCGGGCGTCCCCACCCATCATCAAAATCATCATCATCATCATCATCATTTGTATTGATTATTTACAACAGTGAGACAGCATAATACTAAATACATTTTTAATGCAAAAACAAAACTCAATATTTAATCAAAGTTTTAGTCATCCTGTTTCTGCACCAAATTTCATAAGCTGCGCATGATCATGGAAAATTATAATATTGCTCATTTGCCAGAATAGTCATGGAATGTCAGTGAAAGTTGAAGTTGCATAGAATTTTCTAGGTATAATGTTTTTACTACAAGTTATTTATCATATCAGAGACAATAGATGGACCTTCAATACAACCATGTGGAGAGGACCTCAAGGGAAAAGACGGAGAGGAAGACCATCTACTCGATGGGACGACGAGATCAAAAAAGTCGCTGGCCCTAACTGGTGGCAAATAGCGCAGGATAGAGAGAAGTGGGAATCTTTGGAGGAGGCCTTTACCCAACCTGGGGACCTAGCTTAATGCACTGTATAGATATAGATAACTAGAAATAAGTCATTTAGTATTAAAAGAAACAGAAATTTAAGTACATATACCTAGCAATTAGTTTAGTAAGTAATCAATTTAGAAAGTAAGTTGAAAATGTAGCTTGTAGCTTGGTCAAATAAAGGCTTTTTTATTTTTTATTTTATTTTATTTTATTATTTATCATTATTTGATCAATTTGAAAGATGAAGATTTCAAAGTCGCATTATCTAATTTAGCAACATTACAGTGCGAGTTTTGGTTTGCTTTTAGCCGATGCCGAAGCGATGACTAGCATTCCAATAATATCTAGATGAGTAAGTGATAAGTTTAATCTTATCAAGGCATATTGTCATGTATTTGCACGCACTAAATTAAATTATACTGAAATGTAATATCAAACATAACATATTTTGTTTCACTTTTATTTAAGAATCTTTTTTTTTTATGTTAAGGAGAAGTCACACGAGCACTCAGGCCACCTGATGGTAAGTGGAATCTGAGACCCATAGACGTTTGAATTCTCAATACTATAATCCTAAGACCTCAAATATATTGCCAAGCCTGAGGACTAAGATGGAATGCCTCTATGCTAGTAATTTCTCCGGTTGTCTTATTCCCACACTGCAACACAACAATGCGAACACTGTTGCTTGGCAGGTGGTTAATGTATAAGATGGTGGTAGCGATCCGGACGGACCCTGCACAGAGTCCTACCACCACTAAAAACTAATTGAAGTCTTTCCTGATTACCACATGAGAGACTTATTTATGCCCTGGCTATAATTGGGTCATTCTCAGTTAAGAGGTAAAAACGATGTCCCGGATAAATAATCATACTTCTATTGAAAATTAAAAGAATATTATATCACAATCTCTTAATATAAGTGCTCAACTTTATGGACAATCAATTTCAAATAATTAATTAACTTAGTTTTGTCACAATTTCACCTCAAACATGCAAAACTTCTCTCCCCTGGCCTGTCCCCAGCTAGTATTTACAGTAAATCAGTAAGTTTACGTGATCTTAAAGCCATGGAAACATTTTAAGTTAGTCTGTATTAGAAAATAATATAAAGAATGATTGTAATGATGTAACCGAAGTAACTAATTTTTTTTATTTTAATAGAATATATTCACGATACATTTTGTCGCCGGAATTTGCGTCTCTTCCCCTGGCATTCTTATAATCTAAAAAATATTGTATTTGCGATCTTAATTATTGTAATATTAATGCTAATCATAATTCATATGATCCACAAATATAAGCCAACGTTGTAATAATGATCTTTTTTCCACATTTTGTCACTCGTATTGATCCCTTTGTTCATCAATTTTGATGGTATCTGGTGAAATAGTCTCTCCCCTGGTCAGCTTTATTTCTGGATTAATTTTTCTAAATACTTAATTATATATTTATATTGACTTTAATTTACTTATAGATAACAAACATAGTTCATTTTATTAACTAATATTAAATACTTTTGAGATATTATCGATTTTCTTACTGAAAAGTCTCTCCCCTGGCTTTCTCTCCCCTGGCACAACATTTGCAAAAATGTTCCGCAAACGTATAAATATTGATTTAAATTAACTATTACACTTAATTACACTTTCCATTATTCAGATCTGCAAAATAATCCGTCATTTTTTTATTTTTTTCTTGTTTTTCAAAAGGCCAGGGGAGGGACTAGACTGTGCTCAACAAACACTATTTTCTGAGGTAAAAAAGAATAATAAAAAAAAAAACATTAGAAAATGCATATACATCATCTAATAGATTTATAAAAATCTGACAAACATTTAATATATGCATTTATTTATATTTTATGAATTTTTTTCATAAAAGTCTCTCCCCTGACTTTCTGTAAAATGATAAAAAAATGAAAAATTGACTGGTCACCTAGCACATATTAAAAAACAAGTTGTTTTGATAAATCTGTAAAAAAATTAAATCAAATTTCAATTTTTTTTGTCATGCCAAGTTTTATCAGTAAGCTATTACCTCTTAACTGAGAATGACCCAATTAAGGAGTATCATTATTATTGGGAGGTTGAGCTGGGCCTTGTGTGCCGCTTTGACCATTCTTCCCTCAATAGGTGGTATCTCAAATTTAATTGCAATCCTGTAATCCATGTTAGTAAATAAGGTTGTATTTACTACAGGATTTTTGTCACAGTCACCGTCATTTGTACTAGCATGGCAGGATTGCTGATCTATTGTGGCAGCCCTTTGTTTAAGAGCACACCACAAAGGCCAGTTGCATCAAGAAATTTCAAGATGCTTTGGGACTTGTATCTCTAGTGGGTCCATGATAAGTAACAAACTAACCTCTTTCTAGCATATTTGTATAATAACCTAGAAACACAAAAGAAAAGAAAATAAATATATGAAGTTATAAAATCCTCATAATTAAATGTTATTCCTCACTACTGTGTAAGTGAGGATATTCCTCTACACAATAAAAGCTAGGTAAGGTTATTAATTTTCCCTAGATAATATGTTTTATCTAACAATATGAATTGTGATCTAAATCTGTTAAATTCAAATAAAAAATCCTACTCACAATGTTTTATTAATTTTGTTGTTTCCGTAAGAATACAGAATCCAAAAAAGACATAATTTTGTATTGTTTGTTGTTTTCAAAAATCATCGCAACATAAGTAAAAACATCAGGAAAACAATATAATTCATAGACTGCCAGTAAGCAATTATACTAACCAATTTCCTGTTTATGTTTTGTGTTAAGAACTTTATAATGTAACAATTGAAAACAAGGTCAGATGAGTTGTGGTTACAAGATGTTACTGCTTATATTATAATAACAATACCTCAGTTGCGCTAAGCCATGTTTTTGCTATCACATATCAGTGGACTGAGTCCAATGCCAACTTATAAATACTAACAATACTAGTAGGTACTACTTTCATTGAAAAGGAACTTATTGAGGTTAGGTGTAGTTTAATTCGGACCTTTACGGTATAGTTTTGTTATATTCGCCAGCCAAGCCAGCCAAGACCAAACAAGTGACCTTGAATAGATTATTGACTAGTACATACCGTGAGAAGAGACCTGGACGCCTGTATGGTCGCCATGAAGTCATTGTTCGACCCTTGCGAGGACTGACTATCGCTCGACACCTCGGAGTGGTTCGACTGGCTATCACTAACATCCAGCTTCATAGTCATAGTCCTGAACAACCCTCAGCACAATAAACACTCGAAACGATTTACGTAATGTACAAACGTTTATTATAATTAGCCAATTGACGAGGTTAAGTCCAAACCAGTTCCAGTTCCGCGTAATATCACACTATCGCGTTCGTTTTCAATCTGATTCTGACAGTTTACTTCACCTGCAAGTTGTGACAGCTGCGATTCGAAACAAAATGCGCGCTGAAGATTATCCACTATCCACAAACGAGAACACAACAATCATGACTCATCTCGCGATGACGTCGTCGTCGCTTTGGGGATGCCCTTCTCTCCTGAGAATTTCTTGTCCCTCGAAACAAAACGTCCTAACCGACGGCTCTCGGTATAGCCGCATACACTTTTCGTGTATGCCGTCCCACTTCAGCCTAAACAAAATTTGAAGGGGTGATCTCATCGTCTATAAAAAGAATATGGCGTGATATCCGACCAATCACGAGATAGTACGGCTGTGACGTCATATCGTCTTTGCGTTCTGAATTATTATGCTATCAACATTCTTATTTCGATTGATAACAAAGTGTACACTGATTACCATTTTTGCGTTAAACAGGGATTTAAGGGCTTCGGTAAAAGTGGTGTCATTATAAAATTCATATTTTTTTAGGTGTGCGATAGTTCGTGAAAGTAGTAACTTATTAATTTTATGATTATGATACATCTATTCAAATTTTTTTTTTGTTAGATACTTAATGTAACGGTCTTAAGTGCATGTGAGATGAAATATTTAAATATTGATACCTGTGCCCCGTTTCACAAAGCTACAAGTTACAAATTACAAGCGGAACTCTCTTTCTAGCGAAAGGAGTTAGAAAGAGACTTTGATTTGTAATTTGTAACTTGTAGCTTCGTGAAACGGGCCTCTGGGCTGTTTTTGTTACTTTTAGTAACAAAAACTTAAAACCTAAAATCTCGGCTCCGATATACCTAACGCACGCTGAAAAAAAACCCAATTATGTATATTCATACAAACTTACCCAATGCTCTTCGATAATGAGTGGTGTCATCTTCGAAAATGTGAAATTTACAAAATTGTTATATGTAGGGAAATATTTGGTGGGTTACGTAGGTACTCTACTCTAATGCGATAGAAACGAAACTTCGAATATTTTTCCACTAATTTGAGAAATTAAATACCTTTGGTTCTAAAGATCTCATACTAATATTGACAACGTACTACCTCAGTTTACTTCATTATGACATCAGTTTAAAGGTGTACCGTAATAAATACTTTGCACGTTCCTGCGTCTACAAGAATAGGTCAGTTCCCTCTTTCTTGGTTTTCGTTAAAGATTAATGGTGTAGATGAACTTATGGGCCTACCCCAGAGCCCTGCTTGTAATTTGTAGCTTTATAAAACAGGGCCCTGAAGTTAAAGTTTAAGCTTGCTTGGCCTTTTCTCTATCTCTATACAATACTCTATTTATAAGTACCTATTGTTACAAAATTTGAAAGATGCTGTCTTACTGATGGGTTAATACCCATCAGTAAGACAGCACCGTGAATGGCTGATATAATTATCAGCCATTCACGTAAGCAAAGAAATATTTTAAATCGTTAGGAGACGCTTTCGATTTTACTGTATTTTGCAACTGGACGTGACGATGAAGAATTTTGTACATTGACCTTTACTGTCGAGCGCCGTATTAATCGAACTTCTATAGGGAAAGTTTAAGAATCCATGATTCTCGCGGTCAACTGTGCGAGCGAGACGGCAATATCATTGTATGCGATTGATAGAGACAAGTAATAGTTAGTCAATATACGAAGTCTTCGCCCACTTTTTTTATAACCTTCGACGCAAACAGAGGAGTTATATGTTTAATCAATGATATATGTATGTATGTAAACACTTTATCGTACAAAAGAAAAACCAAAAAAATACAATTAATACTAATAAAAAAATGTATAAAGGAGAACTTATCCCTGTAGGGGATCTCTTCCAGCTAACCCTTGAGAGATTGTGAAAGGTTGTGCATCGAGTATACAGGTGTACAAATTTATTAAACCAAATAAAGCAATAGCATATGTGCTTCTCTTTCTTCTACTTACTTTTTCTTTAAAATAAACTTTTGCCGTCACGGGGTACCATGGAAGTCAAGGTTACGCATGAAAATAGGGTACATTATGTAAACTTTTAATTGCACAAGTACTGCAAATCGGCATATGACGTCATGGAAACATTGAAAACGTCCTGAAAATTATAATTATGGGGATAGTTTAATCAAAATAAAATACGCCTCTGTAATGTCATATTATTTGGCTAAAGAACTAGAATCCAAATCATAATCATCACGAAAAATAAAAAAAGTCATTCTATTCTATCAATCAACGAATGAATAAATACGTGCTCTGCCAAACTTTATTTTTATATTGAAAAGCATGCGAACATACATTATAAAAACCAAAAACCGTTTGTAAATATTATAGAAACTATCTTAGTAAACGTTTTATTTATACATGTAAGTTTCACAGCACGTGGTCTACAGTAACTATGTTTAATACCCTGTAAACTTTGAAGAGAAAATGTTGGTTCTGTTTTAGTCAATTAAATAATGTCGGGGAAGAAATGTAAACATTGTGGGTCCTCGGAAATAGAGGTAGACCCTGCCCGAGGTGATGCGGTATGTACTAACTGCGGCACAGTGTTAGAAGACAATATAATTGTCGCAGAAGTAGAATTTCAAGAAAATGCACACGGCGGCGCTTCTGCTATCGGCCAGTTCGTATCTGCGGAATCTAAAGGAGGAGCAACTGGCTTTGGGGGAGGTAACGTCTTTATAAACCCAGTTAATTATAATTATCATTTTGGATATAAAGCACCTGACAGGATTCTCTTAGTATTTTTTTTTTTATTTATTTCATATTTTATTCTATGTGGGTGATCCTATGAGATGATCTCTAGTGGACAACATGAAGTCAGATTTCGTGAGACATTCCAGTTAGTTTCTGATTTGCTACAATTCATGTATTAACATCAACATAATATAATTGCTGGCCTTTCATTTCACTTCACAGAGATTAAGTTTTACTGTTTTTCATGTGTTAAAAATTGCATTGATATCAAAAGGGATATTGTTTTGGGATGAAATGTATCATAAATATGATGAACATTTATGTTTTATTTTAGTTATTTATCCACTTGGTGAGCAATATGTTGCTTATAATCTAATTTGTGTAATAAAATAAAATAAAAAATGTTTTACAGCTTTCAATGCCGGAATTGGTCAAGAGTCAAGAGAAGTGACTTTAAGAAAGGCTCGTGATGGCATCACAGCCCTCTGCCAGCAGCTGAGGTTAAACCAGCAGTGTATTGATATTGCCTGCAACTTCTTCAAGATGGCTTTGTCCAGACACCTGACAATTGGCCGACCAGCGAGCCACACTCAGGCAGCCTGTGTTTATATGACCTGTAGGACGGAGGGCACAGCTCGTATCCTTTCTAATTATGAAGGCATTAAATAATAATTGTCAAATATGTAATGAATACGCATTGTTGTGTTCCAGTGTGGGGAAAAGACAACCGGTAAAATTACTAGCATAGAAGCATTTCATCTTAGTCCTTAGGGCTGGCAATGCATTTGAGGTCTTAAGATTGCAGTTTGAAGATTATAGTCTTGAGAATTGAAATGTCTATGGGTCTCAGATTCCACTTACCATCAGGTGGCCTGAAACCTGCTTGTGTGGATTCTCCTTGTCACAAAAAAAAAAGGGGCAATCTCAAATGGCCTTATTATATTTCTACTATCTTATGACTTGGTCTATGTTTACCATACCATGTGGTTTTTACATACAAATCCATGCTGGTAAGAATTTTTGCTCACACCACATAATCTTAGGGTAAAACATACTAATTTCCAGTCTCTTTAGATTATGATTATGTACAACAAAATTGTAAAGAAAATAAATACAGAGGTTTGAAAATTGAGCACTGACACTGATCAGTGCTAAGAAATATGAGAGTTTATTCACAAAACTGTGTCCAATTTCCCTTAACTAATAAACACAGATCTCTTGATAGATATCAGTGATGCTCTTCAGATTTGCTGCTATCAGCTGGGCCGCACGTACTTCAGACTGTCCCGAGCTCTATGCATCAACATTCCACCTACAGGTAAGTGCTTATATTATAATTATAGTTTGGTCAATCTAGGGGCCCCTTGACGGCTCATAAGCACGTATTACTCTTGGTTTTTTCGAGCTTTCATACCGCACCTTCCCGTCGCCGCTTCTGTGTAATTCGTGCCTAAGATGGTCAGATTTACCTTGAGATGGTGTTCAACAATTTAAATATATAACTTTTTTATATGCGGGTATAGCAAATTAACGAATGTTTGCAATTACAAAATCCTCCTGTCACAAGTATCATCCTACGAAAACATTGACCTAATAGTGAACATGCATGAAAATCAGAATTGATTTTCATTGATACGATTTTGAGGTACGGAACCCTAAAACTTATAAAGACATGTATATATCGGCATCCTAATTTTATTTCAAACATACGTAACGTCATTTCTGTCGTCTATTTTGTATAGAGTGTTTTTGCAGGGGTCTAAACTATGACTTTTTAAAGCTTCATATCTTATGAAAAACAGCCAAAGCCAGTGAGTATTTTTTTTTTTTTCTTTTACATGGCAACAATTTTACTTTAGCCATAAACCGCAACGCGCCGCCTCGTTTCCGCTCTTAGTGCGTGCGGCTTATCGATCAAAACAGTATCAACTCAAAAAAACTGTTAGATTTGTTTCAAGTCCAAACACATTGGTATTAAAGTTGATTTTAAAATACAGTTTTATTTTAAGTTGATGCTGTTTTGATCTAGCAGTGCGTTATGTGTAAGTTGCTAGCTTCAGTGACTTTATTAACTTTTGAGGTCGGAATGACCGGAAGACTGATCGACCGCCCGCCTGCTCCGGCCCGGCGTTCCCACCCATCATCATCAACTTCTGTGACACCAGTTGTAGATTTTGGAATTTGCCGCCATTTTATACGAGATGTGATGTGATGATTCACTCAATCTTGCTTATTAAGACATGAGTGACGAATGAAAAGGACATAAAATATAGTAGGTACTATGGCAACCCGCAACCTTACAGCTTCCGGGATGATCAGTGGCGATTATTTTCAAGGGTTGCTTTAGTAATCGAAGGTTCCTCAAGTTTGTGAAGATTGTTACGAGTACGCGTATATCAATTTAATACATTTAGACAGATTTCTCCAGTTCTGCCTATCCTGATTTAGTTCTCTTACCTTACATCTTTACCAATACCTTGTTTATTTATGGTCAAGGTATAACGCATTTTTACACCACCAGCGGAAAAGCCTGTGCAGGCTTACCATAATTCCTGTTTAATAATCTCATCTAGGACTTAACTCCAGTTAATAAAAAAAATGGGTGCTGGCACTGCTGGCTTCGTTCAGTGTATTGGCAACATTTGATTACGAACTATCCCGTTTTTACCTCACTCCAAAAGTTTTATGTAGAGGTTGGTCTGAAAATATTGTAGTCATTGTGGTCAACTTGTCATGTTATGGTATGTAGGTAGATCCACATATCGCAGTTCTACCCTGTTAAAACCCCGTACTCGCGTCTAAGGTACTGAAATATCGCGCACCTGAAAGATTTGATACAATTTCGTCTAGTCGGACTGCTGCAGAGACTTGACAAAACTATATTTGCCATGCTTTATTTCGTATTGGACAGGATGGGGGTAATGACATAATGATTATAATAATTTAATTTTTACCTATTGAAAAAATAAATAACATCACGGGTCTCTTACCATCTTAATTATTAAGCTTTATAGAGCAAAATTTTGTTAGACTCAAGTGTCCGCACCCCCCCCCCCCCGGCACTGCCAAAACTACAAATACTAAAAATCCGTAAAAAAAACCTTAATTGAAAGCGCATATTATAACGAGTTTAAAAGGAAAAATATCAAGACTGTAGACATCATTGATTAATGACATACGCGATTAAAGTGTTTATACCTACTAAAATCATCTACGACTAAGACTAAATGACTTTAAATAGAAAATTAGTTATTACTTGTTGTTTTTTGTGTTTGTAGTATTTAACGGCTTCGGAACCCTACACTGAGCCTGGTCCGACATGCTCTTGTCCGGTTTTTTATTTACTTCAACTACAGAAATCGCGGCAGAGTTAAAAACTGTACTAAAACACGTCGAACGCAGGTGTTTTAGTGGTGATAGGACCCTGTGCAGGGTCTGTCCGGATCGCTACCACCATCTTATCCATTAACCACCCATCAAGCAACAGTGTTCGCATTGTTGTGTTCCGGTGTGGGGATAAGACAACCGGTGAAATTACTAGCATTGGCAACGCATTTGAGGTCTTAGGATTATAATCTTGAGAATTCACATGCCTATGAGTCTCAGATTCCATTTACCATCAGGTGGCCTAAGTGCTCGTGTGCATTCTCCTGATCATAAAAAAACGCAACATCGTTTTAACCCGGTAGAATAGAGGTCTAGCAGTGTGCACACTGTTGTGTTTCGGTGTTACACGTTAAACCCTTATTGCTTTTGAGGGGTTAAAAACAATACCATATCAGGTCAAAGGCGATGAGCTTTTACGCTGTAGAAACGCTCTACTCTAGGGCCTCTATTCTGTTGACGAGCGCATAACACAAAGATTAGCTATTCCGCCAGAGTAGCAAGACGCAGCACGGGCACTAGTGGCCGCTGTGGTGAGTGATTCAAGGAGGCCCGTGTTGTTGAAGACAGCGCGATCAGCAACCAGTAGGTGGAGATGATCTCAAAGTGGCTGGGTGGTGGTACTTATGGTGAATGGCCGCAGATCCTGCTCGCTGGCGTACGATGAGTGGCCTATGTTCATTATTGGACTAGTATAGTATAGCCCGATGATGATGATAACATTGATGACGTAGTACTAAAAGGTTCGATCTCGGTTTTTCTAGTTGCTAGACGGCGCCTGACGAACTCGTGCGCTTTTGTATATATTCCAGTAGTGCACTTCTTTCTGCTCATCATGAAGGAACTTTAGATTTTTGATTGGTATAAATTAAAAAGCAGAATACGTATAATTATATATTGCAATAAATTTGTGTTATGGATCAATTCTAAGTTTAAGCATATTTAGAGAGCATTACGACATCCATATCACATTCTTAGGTTCCCTTACTGCCTATTTAATTCAACAATATACAATAAGTAATTTTTAGATTCTCAACATAACAGTCAATGTAACATTTGGGAATGTTTTGTATCATAAATATTTAGATGAAACGTCCTGGTTATATTGAGATTCGACGCACGCCCCGTCAGTATGACTGGTTACACGGACATGTACTTGGGACGCAGTCTGTTCATTAACTGTCAGTCCTCGGCGGCCATGTTCCCTGAGGCACTCATTGTCGGCCCGTAGTAGATCAGCTCTGGTATCTGCCCTCCCTGCACACCTGTTCCGTTTGTACTTTCCGAAGAGCAATGAAATTGGAAGGTCACAGTACCCATGTAAACTTCACTCAGTCCCTCTTGTCCAAAATAACTTAGCTCACTTCCATCAAGGATAGCTGAAGCCGTGTAAAAGTACTCTGGTTCTATCTGTATTGGGTTCTCAAAGTAAACATGGAATGTGTTACTTGACCCATCCGAGAAAAACTTTGTGTTGTTTTCTGCCAAAACCCTGCCCATGCGTTTTAGCTCTATCTTCACATTGTAGTCAGCTGCACCATTTGACGATCCATATAATCCAAAACCAACAACAAAGATTCTCTTGTCAACGCAAAACTGTATGGAGTCGCATCTGCCTCGATACCGCCATTGATTACTTCTGTATGCACAGGATTGGAACCTGTGGCAAATCTGAAATGACAACAAGGAACAATTATTAAGATGTTAACAAAATTAAAAACTATTTTATTAATGTAGATTTATAAATATTACCTGTGATTTTAATCCTGCCCTAGATTTAACAGGGTAACACAGTGGTGGTTTGCTGGCAGCAGTGAAATGCAAAAATATGTCTATTGTTTCTTGTGGCGTCAGTATTCCAAGCTGAGCTGTGCTGTTTGCAAACTCTTCCAATGACATAGTGGGAAATCTGATCAAATAAATTGCATTTCCAAGCATTGCACGCTTGTTGGATGGTGTAGACTCTATTTCTTTTCGTGTGCATTCTGCTTGAGCCCAAGCTAATGCTGCTTCAAATAGATTTATTTCTTTGCAGTTTAGAGTTTCCCTTGCTAATACCGACTCCAAGGTTGACACATCTATGTCAACGAATCCATCAGAAGTCAGGGCCATCTCAGCCTATAATTAAATGTTTACTTATGTTATTGATGGTAAGGTTAGGAGTATTGAAACTGCAATACAATTTGTTCAAACATTTTATTCAGATCATCACAATATGCAATCAGAAATGTTACAAGATTGTACATCATTTCAACAATTACATGCAAATTCTAGACATGCAGATAACACCAAAAATACACAGACTGTATTGCAGTTTAAATCTAGATTGTATGTATATTGACTAGGAGCACAGAAGTATACAACACATAGATATGGAATGTTAAATGGAATTAATTTGTACAATGTTGTAAATTAACATGAACTCTTATACCTAAATCACAACCAAAATTCATAAAAGCTGAGCTTAATTTGTGTACTAGTTTCAATGGCATAGTTTGAGATTCATTCCTGTATTAATAGACAGCACTCAAACACAACAAGATTAAATATCCATTGTGGTATCATCCTTGAGTGGAGCTAATTAATGAGGCTCAGTCTTTATTCATCACAGATCCTGTGGAGAGTCTCATTGCTTTCATTTGTTTCTGGACTTGATAAGTTTCTACTGGAAGACCTTGATAGATCCGTGAGAAGGCTACTGTAGGATGAAGATGGTTTAAGGCAAATTGTTGATATGTGTTTTGTGCTCTCACATACCTGGGCATCAATAACTTCCCAGCACCTCTGCATGAGCTCAGGCTCCTCAAACAGTCGGGACTGGCTGAGGAGAAGGCATGCGTTTTTTGCTGTCAGACTAGTTTCCAGGTAGTTCACACAGGCTCTTGCTAGATGTGGTACAATATATTTTTTGGCAACGTAGAGTGTTGATAACACTGTGTCTGCTTCGAGCTGTATGTCATCACAGTATAAATACCTGGAAGAATTAATTAGGAGATTAATAAAAGATCTAATTAATTCTTTATACCTTGGTAGATGAAGTGCCTATTAAGAAGTGTACTTACTTTAATAATGTAAGGAAGGCTGATGGTTCGACATCAGGAACTTCTATTTCTAATTTGCACTCAGCTAAACCCCCATAAAACATGGCATAAAATACTGAGCTGCCAGTCGCTAAAACATACTTGTGTGCTGGGATCACTTGTGTGTGCCCTGTAAAGAAACAACACAGTTGGTCACACTTTTGTAAACATTATTTTTATGCACATAGGTAAAATCTTATTGTTTGCTTTTGATAAGCAAATTACCCGGACTGCCGACGATAAATGTGATGTCTGCCATTAGTTGATTGTTAAACATAGCTGCATTTCGTTCCCGGATGGTGGGTTTTGAGGCTTGCCAGTTGGGGTCGAGTGTGGCGGCTCCAGGGGGCGGCGCGGGACTGGCCGTGGGAGAAGGGACCGAACTCGACGACCCGCAAGGGGAAGGTGGTCCGCTGTAGCACTGAGACACTTGAGTGCCTGTCTCACGCTGCGAAATTGTCTGGGAGTGCGGCGGCGATAGTGACTGTCCCCCATTGTTGATGTTTTCAGCTATAAACATAATAAAAAAGAACTTAAAAAAACTTTATAGTCGAGCAAACGAACTCGGGACCTAGCCAATAAAATCCAGGTCAGGCGAGTAACTAATTATAGTAAACCAAGTACCAGAGACAATACAATGACAAACAAAATAACAGACAAACTGAGCTTATTTACAAACAACAAAGACAATATTTAGAATGAAAGTTTAAGTTAAAGATGAAACTCGTAAACATAATCGATAATTTGTTAACACGCTCACCATTCATCCATGCATTTGTTTGTGCGACCGACATACTGTCTTGTAACCTCTTTGGAGGTTTTGAAACAATTCTAGAACACAAATTCGACATATTTCAGATACAAGATCGCACAATCGTTTAAATTTTCATTCTAAACATTGGGGCCGCGTTTTTTCTGCGCTTTGACGTCCGCCATATTGGCTTTGCTGAAGTTTGCTGTCATGGCGGGGCGCAGGTGGGGAGCAGAATTACGACCAATGCGCTGCTCTCGACACAATCCAACTTATACAATAATACGTTCGGAAACGTGTCTCCGTTTGATAAAAAAACCGGTTATCAATTATTGAAAGTCATTGCGAGCAGATTTAATACTGTATATACCGTTATGAAGTTATGTTATGATATAAAATAATGTTATCATGACTCTACATTTTGTTTAAATATATCCATATTTTATTAAGTCCTCCTTTTGCACACTATTCTAATTTTGTCCAATAAAGTATTAAAATAAATAAATAAGTATTTTTCATAACGTTACGCTACATAAAAACGAAATCAACTACGTAACAAAACCAAAATAACGTTGTGAATAGCGCGCTGTTGCTATTTTTTTACTTTGAATGTCCTAAACATTAAAAACCACTGCGTAATTTATACCACGGTACTGCTGGCGACTCTTTTGATGCATTTTAAATGCGCGGCAATAAAGGCCCCAGCGGTAGGTATTTTAAGAACCAGCGTAATTATGCAAAGTACAAGAAGAAATAGAGGTGACTTATAACGGTATAATATCGCTACAGAAAATATCGTTATTATATAGGTATTAAGTAAAGTTTATACAGTTATTATAAATACCACTATGAGGCGTCCCAAGTTTTATTTTATAACGTGTTATTATATGTATAATAATTTTATAGCGTGAGGATAACGGTGTCATTATAACGTTATCATAAATTAGCGCTTATATTGAAAATAAATTCCAATTATGGGTATAAGTTTAATCCGAAAATTGTTCTTAACCTGGCAAGTACGGAATTTATTTTAATAATATAAGAATGAAGAGGCGCTACCTCCGCGGCACATTTGCGGTATGGTACTTACTAGACAACGATTATATACAATAGGTACATATCTAAATACAAAGAAAACATCCACCACGCTCACGCTCATTGTACAAATATTTGCCTTTACCAGGAATTGAACCCAAGACGTTATTTAAAATGAAATTGACATTCATTTATATCATTGTTTCATTTTCTCGCAATCGAAGTGAAAAGCAGAGTTTGTTTTATTCCGAGCTTTAAAAGCAAGACTGAAATTGAAGTCGAGGATAAAACGGGTTTTGCGTCCTTATTGTTTAGTTGAAAGAAAGAAAGAAAATATATTTATTGCCACAAAAATACTTGCAAGAGTATTAACAAAAAAAAAAAAAAAAAAACGGATGAAATAACATGCTTCGTAGCAAAAGGACAGCGCGTCAGCGTATGCCAGGCTGCGCACGATATCCCGCACGGGGTTCGCGTCCACAGCTCGGCGCTGGTTTTCAGCGTGGCCCATACTAAAGCCTAAAAGTAAAAAACTAAAACTAAACTAAAGGTAAAGGTAATTCACTATATTGTAGTAATTACTCCGTAATTTTTGATAGAACTGCGATAATTATTAAAAGGTAAGACCCCGTTATAATGGTGACCCCTACTTTCAAAGTTGCTCTTAAAGGGGGGGGGCTGAGTAAGGTAAAAAAAATGAATTTTTTTTTTGATTCTTCTCCGACTTATTCTTTAGTTTTGCAAAAATATACAAAACATCCAGTAAGTTGTCCACCATAAAACCAAAGGACAATTTTTTAATTTTGTGTTCCTTTTGAAAGATATTAGGGATAAAAAGATAGAAAATCGCGCGTTAAGGCCTTTGGCCTAGGGTATTTATAGGGTAGCCCAAACCGATTCTCATAAAAACCTAGCTACGGGTGAGACACATTCTGATTAAAGTATGTTTCCTTTTATAAACAAATGCATCCATTTCGCTCCATACATTTGGGAGCTACGAGCTAAGATGCCACAGATAGAGAGAGATACATTCATACTTATTTAACCGCCTTTTTGCATCAAGGGTGAAAAAAATTATAGAAGTTCCTCTACCAACCTTGAATTAACGGCCTTGGCCGTGGCCGCTGTCGGCGCTGTGTTGGCTCCTGGCAGTTGTTGTTCACCTCGGCGAACCGGCCGTCGGCGTTGATGAGGTTCTCAAAGAAGTCCACGCTGCAGTCCATCGGGCTGTGCAGGCGCAGCTGGCACGCATACCAGACGAAACTGGCGGGAAGCGAAATTTTAGGGCCGATTCAATAAACTTAAATTGTGAGAGATGGTCTTCTTAAGAACCAGCAATATACGCGTCATGTTATACGCCGTTTCAATAAATCTAAGCTGAAATGCCCGAGTGTGGCTCACAATTTCGGAAAAACAGTTTTTGTTGGTAATTTTCTCCAGTCCCATATTTACCCAGTTTAATAATATTAAATTATATTATATTATATTATAATATTGGTGGGGATCATTGCCGAAAAACAAATTTTATTAATATTCGCATTATTTCTCCATCTTAGTTTTCTCCGCATTTTCACTTACTCGCCTCGTCGTCATACTCGGGTGCACGCCTATCAAAAAATAGTACCTGGGTCATACACGCTCTTAAAAACAAAAGTTGTCTCTCCTGTGGTCACTAGATAAGAGCTTGTGTGCATATAAGTTATGTTTTTATATGATAGGTCTAAAGCAGTCCTGACTAGAAAATTGACGGCCTTAAAAACGTTAACTTTCGGTGTGTCCACAGGAAAGACGGTAACCTAAATCTGTGTATGACCCACCTATGAGCAGCGCTAACCGGAGCGGACGCGTTTTACCCGCAGCCTGTTAGTAACCCGCTCCGTGCACCCGCGTGAGTTAGCGAAAGCCCTAAACAAGATACGAGATGCTTTACGTTACTCTTAATTAATCTGTGTATGAATTATGAAATTGGAGGTCGAATAAAGACGAAGTAAAGTCAAATGAAAGCTTAAATAATATTAGGGAACATGCCTAATTCTTACTCTTACGCTCTCTGGAAAGTGCTATGAAAGAGAGAAATAACTGTATATGCGAAATGATTGTCGTGTATTTTTTTCATAAGATATGAAGCTTAAAAAAGTCATAGTTCAGACCCCTTGCAAAAACACTATAAAAAAACGACGACAGGAATCACGTCACAGCTGCCTAGCTGTTGTTCCATGTTTAAAATATAAAGTCCTTATAAAGACATTTGCATTTATTTCGTAAATTACTATGTTTAAGCCAATATCGTTGAATTAAAATATTACGTAAATAAAATAAGGATGCCGAAAAAAACAATCTTAACATTAAAAGAAGTTTTAAAATTTTAACATGTTTGATGCTATGTAAAATCTCAATAAATGGGTCAAAACTTACTTAGTTTTTTACCTTTTCTCCTGTATCGTATCAATGAAACCTAATTCAGATTTTCATGCATGTTCTCTATTATAAGTAGAAAGCAAGCTTTAAAAAACCCGACTGCTTTTTTGATATTGTCGTCTATATATATTCTAAATTCACAATCTCATTATTATTATTATTCTCATTACTTTGATGAAAATATTATAATATAGCCTACTAGCTGTTACCCGCGACATACGCGTGGAAGTCGTTTATCTGTATTCCGCGGGAACTGTCCAATTTTCCGTAATACAAAGTAGCCTATGTCCTATTCCAGGACCTAACCTATATGTGTGCCAAGTTTCATCCCAATCCGTTAAGGTGTTGAAGCGCGAGTAACATACATCCAACCGGATTTGTAAGTACAATTTTTTGGATTTAGCCTTTCGTCTGTGAAACATTAAGAGGCCGTATACGAATTTTTGCCGTTTTTGCTTATTTTCGTCATTTTACAGTTTAAATAATGCTTTTCTATAAGTTTTAATGCACATCATGATATATCGTTTCAGTTATGATTGAATACATCAGTTACGAATGAATGAGCTACTTTTTTATTTATGTCGAGAATTTAAATTCGGGATTTAGGTAATTTTAAAACATTATAATATTGCTATTATATTTTTAATTTTTGTATTTAAAAAAAAAAAGAATGGGATTGATTTTGAATTGAAGTTTATTACTGTTGTTTTAATTTTATGAAACAAGTGAAGAATTTTTAAAGAAGCCGACACTTAAAACTGTTTTTTGTCCATTTTCTATAAAAAAATACCAATTTCATTATTTTCTTACACAAAAAAATATACAAAGGTGGTAAAAAGTAATTCGTACACTTTTTAGACGACTTTTACAGCAATCAATTGTAATATTTTCATATCTTTAAGACGTCAAAACGATTCGTGAATATGCGATATTCTAAACCTCTTACAGCAAAATTCACAAAACAGTCGCCGGTTTAAGGTCGATGAATCAAAATTAAATAATAAATACAAAAAAGTATTGCATACATTGGTTCTTGAGATACAGGCAATTAAAGAGTTTATAGCTACTAAAGATCATCTAAGACAGAACCAAATAACTTTGAATAGAAAACTAGTTCATACTTGTTATTTTTGAGATAGTTTTTTTGTATTTGTAGAACTTAACAGCTTCGGAACCCTACACTGAGCATGGACCGACATGCTGTTGACCGGTTTTTATTCACAAAAACGCGTATTTGTTTTTTTACCTTGCTGCGGTAATGGAAAAATAATTTAATTTTTTGCTAACATTTAGAGACCTCAGCTTAAATACATGTTTTAATGTTTATTTGCCACAAACGGTACAAAAATACTTAATTATACATATTATTCAAAAATACATTAACCAGTGAAGTTGCCACAGATAGGTATACTAAACATTGAACGTATTATAATAATCTAAATATGCAAGTAGAACTATATTTTTTTGGAAAGAAAATAAAAAAAGGTATGGTGACAAGTATTCAATTTAATAAAAAATGGATGTTAATAATATAAGGCATATTAGTAGAATCATTATGTTTAAACTTAATTAATGATAAATTCTCTATAGTCTTAACCATCTTCGATTTGCAGACGACCTCATACTGTTATCTGATAATGCTAACGACTTGCAAATAATGTTACACCAACTTGAACAAGAAAGCAGGAAAGTTGGGCTTGAAATGAACACGGAGAAAACAAAGCTTATGACCAATGGACAAAAAATAGAGATGTGGGTGAACAACAAACATGTAGACTATGTAAAGGAATACACATACCTAGGACAAATAATCTCCCCAGAAAACCAAAATGAGAAGGAAACTAACAACCGAGTGTGTATTGCACGGAGAAAGTACTGATCATGGAAAGAAATTATGAAAAACCCGGACATTATGAAAAAGCAGACTATTTAACACAAGCATACTCCCCAGCTTAACCTATGGCTGCCAAACATGGGCACTGACTAAGAAAAATAGGAAAACCTTGGAAGTATGCCAACACAACATGGAAAGAAGCATACTTAATATCAAAAAAACAGACAAAGTAAGACTAAGCAATATCAGGAAGAAGACAAACTTAATGGATGTTTCTGTCACAATAAACAAACTAAAATGGAAATGGTCAGGTCACATGCTAAGAAGTACAAAGGAAAAATGGTCAAAAAGAGTCACAGATTGGTACTCCAGAGATGGCAAAAGAAAAAGGGGTAGACCCTGCCACAGATGGGAGGATGACATAAAATTAATAGCAGGACCACTATGGAGACGAATGACTGCAAAGAGGGAAGAATGGAAGATTCTAGGGGAGGAGGCCTATGCCGCTGGGCAAGTCGACAACAACAACACCGATGTCAATTAGATTATTAAAATTTTTTTTTTTTGCATGAAAAATAAAACTAAAGTGTCGAAATAAATGGCAATTTTATTTTATTTTATTTTAGTTTATTTTTATTTTATTTTATTTAATGATAAATTGTAAATTATATTAAATGATAATGCAAGGATAAGATCTGAAAGCCCTGTACTATAAGGACGAATGTTACATAACCTACAACATACCAAATGAATAAATATAATCCTTTATTCAGTACAGATTTTACATTGTCACATTCATGTTTTATTATTGCATACAATTTTAACAGTTAAAAAAATCTAACAGGCGTTCTAATCTGTAACCTTAACGTGAGAATTGAATTTCTAATATAAATTAACTAACAACAAAATGTTAAAAACGTCAGCTATGAGCAAAGCATTTTCGCTAAAAAAGGTTTAGTGCTTATGAATTAGTTAAGCACGGTGACCGTTTGGCCTCTGCTATTTACTACTACATTGTGTGTAAAGCGGATTCATTTTTTAATTAATTCACATAAGTGGAACGTTCCTTGTCCCCGGTCAATCATCCATTGGCGGTATTAGAATTACGGAACCGTATCATAATAATATAAAGTTCAAAATACATAATGGGGCATAAATATGTAATGGTTTTATGTCTGAAACCGTAAAAAAAACAGGATTTTTTAAAAGGTTATTATATACATACAATCCATTAGGTTAGGTTAGGTTTGTTTTATAACAAACCTAACCTAACCTAAGGTTTCAGAAATATTATTATGGCCACTATGTATTATGACACATTATGTGATTTGAACTTTATATATTACTAGCGACCCGCCAGAGGCTTCACCCGCTGCAATTATGTATTATGACACATTATGTGTTTTGAACTTTATATATTACTAGCGACCCGCCGGCGGCTTCTCCCGCTGCAATTATGTATTATGACACATTATGTGTTTTGAACTTTATATTTTACTAGCGACCCGCCGGCGGCTTCTCCTGCTGCAATTATGTATTATGACACATTATGTGTTTTGAACTTTATATATTATTAGCGACCCGCCAGCGGCTTCACCCGCTGCAATTTATTTTTCTTGACAATTTATTTTTTATTTTTAATAAAAAGTAGGTATCCTATGTTGCTTCTAGTACCTCCCAGAATATGTGTACAAAGTTTCATGATGATTCGTCAAGTAGTTTTTGCGTGAAAGCGTAACAAACATCCACGCTTTCACATTTATAATATTAGTAAGGATGAAACGTACCCTGGAGTGTAAAGCAGCCTTAGCATGAATTGTGCGAGATAGCGGCGCGGTGTGCGAGATCTGCGCTGAGCGAGGCTAGGAAAACGAAGTAGATATTCCTATTGGTGGATTTCTACTTTACAAAACCGGCGAGTAAATGATGTATTCTTTGTAACTATTTATAAGCCTAGAGGCATTGCATCCAAATCTTAGTTCTCAGGGTTGGCAATGCATTTGCAGTTTATATTATACTAGCTGTTTTCCGCGACTCCGCGTAGAAATCGTTTATCGCTATTCCCTCAGGAACTGTCCAAATTTTTGGGGTAAAAATTACTTTTGTCCTTCCCCGAGACTTAATCTATCTCCACACCAAATTTCATCTAAATCGATTCAGCGGGTTATCCGTTAAAGCGTAATAAACAGACAGGCAGACAGAGCTACTTTCACATTTATAATATAAGTATGGATTGCAATTCCATATCTAAGTCCCATTTCTGGGCCTTATCTTACGGGTATAATGTTCTTCCTCCGGGTGTGAGGTCTCTTATAACTGGCATTTTCCGAACAAATCAGAATTTTATAATTTATTAGCACTCGCCAGAGGCTTCGCCCGCTGCATTCTTTTTTAGCATTTAGGGGTATGAAAAATAGATGTTGGCCGATTCTCAGACCTACCCGATATGCACACAAAATTTCATAAGAATCGGTCGAGCCGTTTCAGAGGAGTTCAATAACGTCGTACACCGTGACACGAGAATTTTATATATTAGATTAGCAACCCGCTGTCGCTTATTTATTTATTTATTTAGCTTACAGAACTCATATGACATCTTTCTTCCAAGTTAAGGTAAACAGTTGTAGGTGTTTAAATCGATGCCCGAGTGTCAGTAAGCTACCCTCCGTACAAGTTAAACTGTGTGACGGGAGGTTTAGCCCCCTCTCCTCGCTTAGGTTTGGTTCAAGCAATAAAGAATAATTAGTCAGGAATACGTATTGTAGCTTTCTATTACTGAAAGAATCTACTCCAACCATACAAACAAACTGAAACAAACACAATTTTACCTCTTTATAATATTAATCATAGTAGTATAGATGTCCTTTTTATAATATTACAATATATAAGCGAGATTCTTATTGGACCAGTCTTATTGAAACTGGAAATACCAGAATGATTCGTCCGTCGCTATAAAAGTTCTACGTCGAATTGTTCTTTTACTTTTGTAAACTTAATCTTCTCTAATATATAAAATTCTCGTGTCACGGTGTACGTTATTGGACTCCTCTGAAACGGCTGGACCGATTTTAATAAAATTTTGTGTGTATATCGGGTAGGTCTGAGAATCGGCCAACATCTATTTTTCATACCCCTAAGTGCAAAAAAAATGTATTGCAGCGGGCGAAGCCGCTGGCGGGTCGCTAGTCAATAATATAAAAATGAATCGCAAAAGTAAGTAAGTTGGTAAGCGCATAACTCAACAACGCCTGGACCCATTTTACCAATTCTTTTTTTATTGTGTTTGTTACTGTCAGGAGAAGGTACTTATGATAAAAAAAAAAAAAAAATCCACCGGAAAAGTCAGAAATTTGCAGCGTGTCGAAGCCGCTGGCGGGCCGCTATTAAATAAATATAACGTATGACTACTAGTTACGTTGGCGTCCTATCTATAAGTATATTATCTTATCTGGAAAAAGACGGTAAATTTCACACCGTTTTTCTATTTAGCTTTAATATATATATATATAATATATATAATATATATAATATATATATATATATATATATTTGTAATTATTGACATTGCAATTTTTTTTATTCGTTTTTTATGCAATTATGTATTGAACACGAACGATATAGTCCATGTTATACTAGCTTTTTCGTGCGGCTCTGTCCGCTCAGAAGTCGTTTATCGCTTTTCCCTTCGGAAGTAAGTAGCCTAACTATGTGCTATTCCAGACTAAAATTGATTTCTGTGCCAAATTGCATTCAGATCCGTTCAGCCGTTTGCCGACAAAAAGACAATGGAGTATTTTTTTTAAAGATTTAAAAAAATATATCATTGAATGCTGTCATCCCTATTGGAAACAAGTGACATATCTCTCCTCATATTATTAATCCATCTATTAGTATGAAATAAACGGTTTTAAAATCCTAGAGCATTTCCTGTGTCAATAAAATTTATGAAAAATACGCGAAATACGAAAAAAAAACAGGTTTTTCTTCAAAAAAATAAGTTATATTTTGGCAACTCCTAGTAATTTCTAAAATTACGTACTTAAAAACATGCCCATATTACGTCATTTTATTATTATTTATAATTTAATACCTTTAGTAGGTACAAAAAAAATGCGTGTCTAATGCAAACACATTTTTAATGAGAGGTAAAAGATATTATGTCGTTTAGTATGTGTTGCTTTTTTTTGCGATGGCGTATGTTTTAGTTTTATTTTATTTGTTTGTCACGGCAAATGCTCTAGAATTAAAAAAAACCGTGTATTTCATCTCAAGAGACCTCATGCGAGGCGAGATATTTCACTTTGTTTTTTTTCCTTTTCCTTTGTCGGTTAAGTTGCATCTAATTTCATCGCTATTCGTTTGTGCACCTTATCCAGGGACACTTTGTATAGTGAGAATTAAGTCAGACACAAGATGGGTTTTTCAACTGAGTCATACTTAGTTACGAGTACAATACTCTATTTATGTATAACTTCGATTGCGAGTAAATGAAACGCTAACATAAAAAAAATAGTATTAGACTGATTATAAATAACCGATATATTTATATTGTGTCTACATTTTTTAAACTTATTTTTTTACATTTAGTAAGTGGAAGTTAAAAGGTATTTATAACAAAAATTACGATTTAAAAGAAGAAAATATTTTTAAACCTTAAAAACCGTTTTATCCCGCATACCTACACCTCATATAACATCTTTATGAGCGTGTAAACTGAGCTTTAGTTGTACAAACGAATTGTAAATAATAAATCAATATACCTAGGTTGTGTTGCTTTTTGTGCCGCGCCACTAGTAAAATGTAAAGTCCATTACTTATTTAATTTCAATGCTATAATCCCTCCCCGCCTCATTTTGAAACTATGCTAACTTATAACAGTTGTAACAAATTGGGTGGCTAAATAATGCAGTTGTGACAAAAGATAATTTACAATAATCGTAATAGTATTGTAGTATTCGATAACACAATGCTGCTTTGCCCTCTTTCCCATCGGTTATCTTACCACATTAAAGATTATGAGTTTTATCATTTCGTACGTACTTTGCAATTCTTTCCCAAGCATGGCTACAAGATTTACTAAACAAAACAACAAAAAGCAAATATCTTCCGGTAACGTTTAAAAGTTACTTTTTTGTGAAGAATCATTCAAAGCAATCAATATCTTTCAATTTATTTTTATGTTGCATTACCAGTTTAAAATTTGGGTTTGTTTCGTGGATATTGTTACAATAATCTTTAGTTCTTCTGGCACTCCTTTTACCAAGTTCCCTAAATAAGCAAATGACGCACGATGAAAAAAACAAACTAAACCAATAAAAATAACGAACCGGTTAGCGAAGTACACAAGATCGGCTTTGGTGAATATCAATCCCAAAACAATTTTTCCGAATATCACTGGTATTTTCGGTGTTCCTATAATGGTCCCCTTCATTTCATTTTCTGGCACATCCTTTAATTTCTACTTCAGGTCACTCGTTAACTTATCACTGAAAAGTCCACTGTAACTGTTTTTAATAATTAACATTTAAATAATAGTGTCACTGGGTTACTAAAAAAATATTAAATATTTTATTATATTATTCGTTCGTGGTTTGTTTAAACGACCGGTGCGCGAACGTTCGGTCACGCACTGAGCTCTGCGCCCACTCTTGCGCAAGGACTGTGTCAGACGGGCTGGGGTGCTACTCTTTTCGCGCTCGGTCGATCGGACAGTGGAGACAAGCCTAACTTGTTACCCTGTGAGCGTTTAAGGCGGCACGTGCCAACGACCGTGGCACAGGCGGCCATCGAAAGATTCAAGGTCGAGACACGCACGCCCATGTATTCCGAATGCACTCACGGGCCAATTTAAGCTCTTATCTTCGTTATTTCCAAACTTAACCGAGAGAGTGAGAGAGTGCATCGATCATCGTGTTCGATCGGCGACATATCGATCAATACAGTATGTTTTAATTAAGATCTTTTAATCGACCTTGGTAGACTTTTGGTTCTCTTCCCAAATCATTAAGCATATCGATTTTGCGGAAGCTCTTTATAAAATTTGATGCTAATTTCCATTTTTTTAATGCAATTAATTTAAATGTTTTGCTTGCTACTTCCTGAATAAACAAATTATTTGCGGTGGCTATTTCATTTCTTGAATGTCTCGTAAATTGGAATATTAATGCCTCTGTTGCGTTTTGTCACAGATTGCATTACATGGTCTCCTTTTTTCCCAATCAGTGCCGATCTGGTTTCCGAAAGATTTCGTTGCTATATCTATTGCATTATTGATCATATACCTATTGCCTAGTAGTAGTATGATATGAATAACAGATCTTATGTTACCAACCGTCAAATGACCTTTAAAATATATAGCTGCTGCCTTTTATTTGCTTAGCAAAGATATATGTTTTATTTAAGTCGAAACGGTCCGCAATCGCCTTCATTTTCTGTTATATTTGCGGGCATTTTGTTCTTAAGTACACTATAAAGGAAAATTTGCATAAAGTTACCTTTGAACATATTAAATAATACTGAAACCAGGAGCTACGTAAATTAGTAACATAAGTTCTATTTATATATTTTAGTTTTATTTTGAATCTTGTCATTTTTGGAATCGTGTGGACAGCACGAATTATTTGGATAATGGGTGACTAATTACATTTAATGAGTTCAAATTATTATTCCATGTAAGAGTAGTATGGGTGGGTGCAAGGTAACGATACATATACTTCTTTTGATTAAGTATAATGGTGATCGGTTTTTTGTTTCCAATACGGAGTAGCTCTCAAGAGATCATCGGTAGTGCAGGTATGGGCGAAGTTTTTATTTTTGGAAAACTATTTCCGGGATGAAAACTACCCTCTACCATCTCAGTACTAAATTTCGCATTCAACCACGTTAAGGCGTATGTGAAAACAGAAACTACAAACAAACGCGTTTTTGCCCGCAAGTCTCTATTTAAGAGTGTATTCAAATGTTACATTTAAATAAAACTTAACTAGCCTATTTGAATCCCTGGGTGGTCACATAGCGCAGCAACCTTATTCAAAAGCCATTAAACCGAGACGATCGTCATGCAAGTCGCGAAACGACTGTAAGCAGACCATAAGCATGCAGGCGGGGTGGCGTGCTCACCGTATTGTTCGGTGGCGAAGTCTACAATCTGTTCAACACTTTTAACCTTTTCAACGCTTTGTAAATTACAAAACATGTCACTCAGCTTAAAACCAGAGCGAAAGTCAACCTTGTCTCATAGACTAGGTCTTTTTTGCGCTGGCATCCACGGTAATATCAGTCAATGGCGTTGAAATTGAAACACATGCATAGTTCGAGAGCTTGGCTCTCCAGTAGTCCCAGCCAAGATGTAAACGCTATTATCGTTTCTGTTTTCTATTAAAGCGAAAGGTATGGAGTTGAAATTGTGGACTCCACATCGTCGTTATCTGTCTTATTACGTCCTATACATATGGGCGATTTTTAATAATAACCATCTTAGCGTTACGTCTCGACTAGGCCCTTAGGGGCGTGTGTTGTTGATATACTGTCTTGTAATGTGCTTACCAGTATTTACTGGTCATCCTCCATATTTGTGGGGACATTTACATTTTAAAATATTAAATGTAAGCCTCCTCTTTCTCTATTAATGTATTACCAACTAACCGTTTTCCGCATAGAAGTTGTTTATCAAAATCGATCCAGCGGTATCCATAAAAGCGTAATAAACAGACAAACAGAGTTATTTTCACATTTATAATATCAGTATGGATAAATGTGAAAGTGAGTGTCTTTTTATCACGTCATCGCGGCAAAACCACTTAATCTATTTTGATACAATTTCAATGGATATCTCCATGCGCTCGCGCTGCGTCTAGGTGATTCGGGAAGGGCATAGGACATGTACTTTATCATGGGATTTTTAGTAAGCTCTAAAATTAAAACATTACTATAATTTTAATCGCCGTTGCTAAATCAAAATGATCGATGACTACATTTTTACAAAATCAGTAAGCACAAGATATTCTTGGTTGTAATTTGGTTTCTTGTTGCGTAAATTTCGTGGTCACCACTAGTGTTTCCTTAACGTGACTCATGACAAAGCCAAGGTGCTGCCTTGGATGGCGTAAATTATTGACAAATCTGTAAATACGTCTTAACAAGCCCGTTAGTCGAGTACTTCCTAAAACTTTGTAGGAAATGGTTCATCTCTCTTGTTCCTGCTTTACCAGTTTTGTATTTGTAAAATAAGGTAATATTAAAGCTTAAACTGAAAAAAAGAGAAAAATTGTTATGATATTTGAGCCATTAGCCTAGTTGGGTTTTTGGTTCTTGAGTCTTGGATGGTTTCTATGTATTAAGTAAGTTCTAGTACCCATAGTACGCGCCTAGAGCGTAGTTTGGGACTAGGTCAATTTGTGTATATTATTATTTGTATAAGTTATATCAATCAAAGCTAGTAGTAGTAATAGAAAATTATTTTCTGATTCTATTAACATCATACACACGTCAAATAGGTATGTCTAAGGATCAAAGATGTCCCTACATTATTTTGATATTTGGCAATATTTTGGATGCTTGGTAATTTTTAATGTGTGTAGTCGAGGTATCACGTCTAACGGCTCGTATGGAATTAAATATTCAAAACAGTTACAAACTTGACTTGATAAAAATAACAATATTTTCTAATTTTCAGTTTACCATTATTTCAACCATTACCAAATAATAGTGTCGTTGCACCATCGTTGCCTTTTACAACGTGATTGATGGTTTATACTGACAATCATTCATCACGACCGTGCCTTTATTTTTACACGATTGTGCGGAGCCGAAAGTAGTAACATGTCGTAACATGGCCTGTGATCTGGGTTGAAATATATACTGACGACGCGGCCGGAATATATTCTAATCCAAACACACCTTCATAACGACATTAAAAATGTCGTTACCAAAATATTTTTCTTAACGTTATAATAAATTGTGGTAATTGTGTTTACCGTGTGGTTTCCGGGTTAGAATAGTGCCACTCCATGTCATCCCGTGGATGTCGTAAGAGGCGACTAAGGGAATAAGGGCTTGTAGTACTGTTAGGCGATGGGCTTGCAACCTGTCACTAATACACTAGAAAACATCTTAGCCTGTTTGCGCAAAATGTGGTTACAGAAATACCAACAAGTCTTTTTAGAGTTGCTGGTAATTCTGTAGCTCTGCCTACCCCACTCTGGGAATGAAGGCGTGATCGTATGTATGTATGTATGTATAATAAATTGTAACGAAATCATAATCGTAACAATACCAGAATAACGTTATAATAACGTTATGAATTACGCGCTGTTACCGGTTTGTATTACTTTTCATGCCCTAAATCAAAGAATCGTGCCGTTGGCGACTCTTGTGATGCATATAACAAGAGCGGCAATGAAGGCCAACTTGGTATTGTACGAACCAGCGAAATTAAGTGCAGTAAAAGCGTGACGTATAATTATTATATTGTTCCATAAAATATCTTTAATGTATATTGATATGAAGATCATATCGTTATGATGAATACCGCAATGCATCCAAGTTTTGTAACGTTAGGTATAGCGCGAGAATAACGGTATAACCATTACTTTTTCGTAAAATAGCGCTAATAGAAGGTCTGAATTTTAATAAATATATTAAAATTACCGTTACCTAATTCAAAATTATTTGGTGCGATCATAAAATGTGGTAAAACATGTCTAATGCGGGACTTCTGCTTATAAAAATATAGCGTGTCGTCGAATGATAGTTGTAAAAAAAATGCGATAACTGTGCTGATTGAATGAACCAAAGTTAACACCTCACTCTAACTTTACCTAGGCCTTGCCTTGTATGCATTAACGAACAGAAAAGGTTTAATACGATTCAATGAAGCTCACGTAGCCTTATTTGTCTCTTAATGGCAATGCAAAGCCCTCGAGAGCGTTTCACAGGAAAATGTTCGTGTCCGGTAATACAAACACGCATTCAATGTCACAAGTATTAGCTGCCTCTTGTACAAACGAAGGCACTGTTAACTGACCACCCATAGACTTTAATACGTTGTGATAAGGTTTATGTTCGATTGTAAATGTAACTGTCTTCGATTGTACCTTAAAAGTCTACGAGTATTTTGACAGAAAAAGTCATTTGAAATTAACTCACAACGTTTATCCCGTGGTCCGTGTGGTCGCCGGGTTAGAATAGTTCCACTCCATGTTTTCCCGTAGTTGTCGTAAGGGCTTGTAGTAGCGATAGGCGATAGGCTTGCAACCTGTCACTAATACAATAGTAAACTTCTTGGCCTGATTGAGCAAAATGTGGTTACAGAGTTATCCATACAAGTCTTTTTAGATTTGTTGGTATTTCTGTAGCTCCGCCTACCCCACTCTGGGAATGAAGGCGTGTATTATGTGTGTGTGTGGCAACCACACGGGATTATTAAGGAAATAGTTCTTTATAAAGGACGCGCGCCGCTTTGTACGCGTAGAATTAGTTTCCTGCTACACCTCGTATATTTGATACCGTTGGGGGTCGGTTTTTGTCAACCATGCCATACCGCGTTTAATGTAACTTTGAATTGCGTATGGTATTAAAGAAATCAAAGGGCGAGGATATTTCCGAGGTCCGGTTGTAATCTAGTGCTTCGTTAAGACCAAGACCAGTGAAATATCTGTAACTGTCATGAATATTAATGTTTTAAGGTGCCAACAGCACCAGGGCAGAGTGCACGAATAGGGAACACGACCTTGCCGTTAGAGAGTGGTCGGGTGTTACCTAACACGCGGCCCTATATTACGTTGACTAACTATAGCCCTAGAGGTGCGTTTAACGTCAGCGCAGCTATTACATTAGACGGGACAAAACGTTCCCTGGCACTGTCATATGTTATCAGTAGTCATATCTTAGCTAACATATTATGGGCTCGTAAGTATCTGACACCTTTGCACTTGCGTTGAAGCATGTCTGATTCAAATTATAATTATAATAAAACTAGCTGTTTCCCGCGACTCCGTCCGAGTTTGGAAGATGACGAATCTGGAATATGACGAGTTAGGAATATGACAAGTTAGGAAATGGTCGAGTTTGGAAGATGACCAATTTGGAATATGACGAATCAGGAACAAATCGAGCTACTGACAGATGCCTTTTAAAATATTTTGTGCAACAGAATACATGAATGAATCCTCAAGTTTGTTTTGAGCTATAATTATGCAGTTTATGTAACGGCTGAGACCCAATATGCAATGTTGCCGTTGACCTTGGCTCCTACTGTTGCATACTTTACCGCATGCATCGTTACGAAATGTTACCCGTGAGACAGCGCTCACCGGCTCACCGCGGTTAATGCGATTACTCTTCTGCCCTGTTAATGCAAATGGCAGTATCTCAGGCAAAACTCCTTTAGCGAATGTAACCTTATCATCAACAAAATAGGATTGAATCTGCTTTGGCCAATGAATTTGAGATATGAAATGAAATATATATGAAACCCGTTTCCCGTTTTTCCGTGTGGTTGCCGGGTTAGAATAGTGCCACTCCATGTCTTCCCGTGGATGTCGTAAGAGGCGACTAAGGGAATAAGGGCTTGTAGTACTGTTTGGCGATGGCCTTGCAACCTGTCACTAATACACTGGTAAACATCTTAGCCTGTTTGTGCAAAATGTGGTTACAGAATTATCAACAAGTTTTTTAGAGTTGTTGGTAATTCTGTAGCTCTGCCTACCCCACTCTGGGAATAAAGGCGTGACTTTATGTATGTATGTATGTATATATATGAAATATATTTATTCAACAATAACATGAAACAAATAACTCATGGCTTTGGGTCCTGAGCTAGGATTCCCTGTGTTACAGGACCCAGTGAGGCAACAACATTAGCTTGATACGTGCCTTCGTACAGAGTACAAAATCTAAAAGTGCAATTTTAAATTTAAGTTGTGAAATAAAGTGAAGTATATATTGACATAGGTGACAGTCATAGAGTACATTGAATAATAGGGTAACAGTCTTAATATGAATAATAGGGTAACAGTCTTAATATTGGTAACAGTCTTAATATTGAAGTCAAGGTTAAACATGTAGGGTTGGAGTTGTTTATTTCGCCACAGTCAGAAGCAGCTCAGTCTCGCGGTAGTTATATTGCATGAGCCACTGCGTTACTAGTTTTCTATGGGGTAATGTAGTGGCATTATAAGATTTACAGAAGATCTTCCTAATTAACGGGGAGATGAGATACTGCATGTTGGCTTAGGAGGGCGGTTGGCTGCGAAACTGCGCATTCTGGGAACTGCACAAATTGACAAAGTGTACATATCGGGAAGTGCACTTTTAGAGAAAGTGTACCTTCCGAGAAAATGACCCTTCTAAAGAAGTGCACCTTTAGAGAAAGTGCATATTTCGGGAAAGTGTGATTTACGAGCCTAATCCCCTTATCATTGCCTTGTAATAAGTTTCAGTCAGAAAATTATTTTTTTGCGGCAGTCTTTGGACATTTTTACTACTAATGAGTCCCAATACGGTGGGTCTACGTTAAGTAGGTATAGCGTATACAATACTCCTTACTTTGTTACGCTTTCACGCAAAAACTATTTGACGAATCATCATGAAACTGCACTAGAAGTAACATAGGATACCTACTTTTTTATTCCAGAAAAAAATACAAAAATAAAAAATAAAAATGTCAAGAAAAAAAAATGTAGCGGGCGAAGCCGCTAGCGGGTCGCTAGTATTACGTAAATAAGAAGTTACAGTGAGACCGACTTCAAAAAAAAGGAGGTTCTCAATTCGTTGTGATATTTTGTTTTTACATTACATAACGATGAAGTTCACACACGTTTTCTTGAATAATGAAGATAACATAACTAACATTAAATTCCAAGTATTGATTATAATTATCTGTACTATTATTTATTCTGTGGTAGTAGTAGTTGCCTATTTTATTGTGTTTAAGTTTAATTTTGAGTCAAAGGCGAACACCTGTGCAAAATGACGGTCATTAATTCGACTCTGACAAAACTCACATAAGTCCGTCGAGTTAGAACTCGTTTGACTTGTCTTTAAACAGAGAGTTTATCGTCTCATCAGTGTTGGAAGTACAGTCGGCAGCAAAGAGTGTTGTTTTTTTTTTTAAGTTTTTTTTCTAGCTACAACAAAAGGATATTTGATTAAAATTGTAACTTTTCTAAATAAAAAATACCTGGGAATGTAAATGGAAAAACCTAAAGAAAATGCAGTCTCTTCAGTAGTTTCGCAACAAAACATACAAAAAATATACGTGGCGTAAAACTACGATGTATTTTTTTTATGGTAGGCGAATCTATCATTGATATCTATCTTCACTACCGAGTATAAAACAAAGTCTAAACTATATATGTTTAGATCTTTAAAACTTTGCAACGCATTTTGATGCGTTTTTTTTTAATAGATAGTGATTCAAGAGGAAGGTTTATATCTATAATACTTTAACACGGAGCTTAGCGTGGGCGGGTTGCTAGCAATATTCAGGGTGTCTCATTTAAATCTATGGGGAATTCTGAAACTACAAGATCCGCATGCTCTTGCCCGGTTTCTCCACGTAATTCCATCATCACGGGAACAGTTTTTTTTTTCGGGTTAATGTGTGTCAATACAGCAGGATATAAGCTGTCTCCTTTCCTAATTTTATCCAAATCTGTCTAGCTGTTAAAGCGCGAAGGAGACAAACTCACTCACTCACACACAAGCTTTCTCTTATATTATAACGAGAAGATAATTGCATTTTTGTTTGCAATCAAATCAATAAACTTACTACTGGACTGATTGTAAAAAATCGCCGTCACCAGTAGAATAAATTGAAAAATCTACTCGGACAGAATCGCGGGCAACAGCTATAACTTAACATAACCGAACCATTTATAGTGCGATAATCAAGTTATTTTTTTTGGTTGCTTTCAGAAACGTTATACATCAAATTTTATGTCACGAATTTCGAAATAATGTTGTTCTTAAAAATAAAGTAATTTAGCGTACTTTGTCGTTCATATATTATAAAGTACGGACAGCCGAAATATAGTACAATTCTATATATTATAGTACGGGTGGCAACCCTAGTCTCTGTGCTCGTGTCTTCTCCATATCATAAAAAAAATACCTCTATTTAAATTAATATATATAGTGGTGGTAGGACCCTGTGCAGGCTCCGTCCGGATCGCTACCACCATCTTATCCATTAACCACCCGCCAAGCAACAGTGTTCGCATTGTTGTGTTCCGGTGTGGGGATAAGACAACCGGTGAAATTACTAGCATAGAGGCATTCCATCTTAGTCCTCAGGGTTGGCAACGCATTTGAGGTCTTGGGATTATAGTCTTGAGAATTCAAATGTCTATGGGTCTCAGATTCCACTTACCATTAGGTGGCCTGAGTGCTCGTGTGCCTTCTCCTTAACATAAAAAAAAAAAAAAAAAAAAAAAATCTCTGAGTCTTATCTATCCACAGTGAAACCGAATAGCGTGTTTGACCAGCTATTATAAAGGTCACACTGTGCAAATAATTCTTTGTACAATAAACCTGCCGATAATTCGACAAGGATAACCAGTAAGAGAACTTCCGGAGAGTCGCGGCCTAAGGTCACGAAATATTTCGACTCGGAAGTGGCCGAACTAGAGGATCGTTTGTTGTATGTTATAAGATTTATAAGAAATATAATGTAGCAAAGTTCAAGGTTATTTCGGGACTGTTCGTTTAATAGGTATTTTTTCTACACTAATATTATAAAGAGGAAAGATTTCTATGTTTGTAACAAATAAACTCAAACACTACTGGACCAATTTCAAAAACTCTTTCACCTGTAGAAAGCTATCTAATCGCTTAGTACCATAGGCTTAACACGTGGTTCAATAAGTCCCGAGACTAAGTACTAAAACAAGGTTTTTTTTTTACAAAATTTTTTTTTCGTCAACGTAGTGTCCTCCAAGAGCTATACAGGCTTTCCAACGCTTTTATAACTTTTCTATCCCATGCGTGAAGAACGATTTGTCTTTGGCTTCAAAATAGCCTCCGTTGCTGCGATAACTTCACTATCTGAGTAAAATTTCTTACTCTGGAGCATTTTTTTTTGAGGTTTGCAAACAGCCAGTAATCGCTGGGGGCCAAGCCTGGCGAATAAGGGGGACGAGAAAGCAATTCGAAGCCCAATTCATTAATTTTGGCCATCGTTCTACTATTATGATTACGACGTACTATTATGTTGTTTTTTTGTTTGGCGTTATTTTTGTCGTTTTTTTATTTATTTGATTGACACAATAAATGCTTTAGGATTAAAAAAACCGTCTATTTTATCTCAATGGACCTCATATGAGGCGAGATAGTTCACTTTGTTCTAATACGGTTTTCATCAATTATTTACACCTTTGTAAAATTAACACAGGTTTAACAAAAAAAATATATCTTAATCTTTAGGGTTGAAAGCAATGAAAGCAAATGTTTTTTAAACTTTAAAAAATTACAATTTTTTTGTCGGTTAAATTGCATCTAGTTTCATCCCTATTCGTTTGTGTACTTTACCCAGGGACACACTGTATAAGCAATTAATCACTGAACTACTAACGAAGGAGTTTCAATTAGACAGTTCTTATCGATAAGTTAGAAAATTTCGAAAATCGACAAAATGTATGGGATTGACGTAAGCTGATGAGATGAAAGATCCCGTCAAACGCTTATAGCAACTACTGGGTTAAAACGATATTGCGATTGACGTGTGTGCTATTAATTTAAAGTAAATAAGAGTTATCAAATCGTTTACAATACGGAAACACGTCAAACGCAATCGTCGATAGAAAACAGAAACGTTAGCATGTTGGCTACGCTCTCGGGTGGACCATTGCAATAAACGGTGACGTAAATCTCTTTAATTAAATACATCGGATGAAAAGCATTAATTACTTATTGACGTACGTCCCGTACACAAGTACGCTATTATTGTACATTTAGTTTGAATTTCATTAACTATACCTACTTTAAATTGCTTACGTATCTGACTCTATGTCGATTAACATTCGGGTAGGCATGGTGAAACAAATTGATTTCCAAGCCACTAGGATTACTTAGTAAGTAATCCTAAAAAGTTTCTTAGGATTTAATTGTTTTATGTAATAGTACAAGGGCTCTATTCTACGTGGGCGAAACCTTATCGATTTGATGTCGTATTGTTTACGTTTTGATAGCTCTTATTTACTTCACAGTTATGGTGGCCGAGCTAATAAAATACGATGACAATACGTGTAGGGAAAAAGTAGAATAATGTCTCGGGTAATCGGGTAAACATAATTTTGTGTTGAGCGGCGAAGTAAATAATTGATCGAACTTTTTGCTGATTATTCAGTGTAAAGTGCACTAAACCTAACCTTAACTTGAATATTGCGCCATGTTTATTAAAATTTACATGTCAAAATCAATGTAAATAATTTTCATAAAAAGGGTCAGCGATCTTGGTACTTTTGAACGACTTTTCTCAAGGTGAAACGAGGCAATGACACGGAGTAACTCGGAGTTGATCGAACGATTAAATACAGTTTTCATATATTCAGTTCACATTCTTCCGTATTCTATATATATGGATTAAAAAGTTGTTACAAAACTGGTCTGCAGTGTGCAACCTCCTTTGAAAGTTGCAATTGCTTATTGTCAAGTGTTCAGTAACGTGTATAGCAGCGTACCTAAACGATTTGAGGCGACGGGGAATCCAAACTTCTTTATTTTGTTGTATCTACAACGTTACAAAATCATTTCTTCATAGGTCTCTTTAGTTTTACTTAAATAAGTCGTTTGTGCTTTCATTTCAAATATATTTTGGATTATTATTACTTGTAGTTTTGGCTGTAGGCAGGGGAGGGGGACACGCAACTAGTGAAAATTACACATTTCGAGATATATAATATTTATATGTATTATAATAATATTTCCTAAACGGTCCCGAAATCTAAAAATTGATGATCATATGTGTACATAATGATTTTTAAGAGCAATCCAATGAAAACTCACTGAGGTCGGAATGTAAAAAAAAATACCTTGCTTTACTTGTATGGGAAGTATACCCGTAAAACTCACAAGCGGTATTAAGCCTCTATGTCTAAGGAGAGACTTTGCCTGTTTATGTGTGTTCTACCGTTGTACAATGGGTTGTGTTCGGAGGTATTGTTAGACATGATGCCAAGTGCCAACGGCCAGCTTTTACCATCGCACCGCTCGCCATCGCTGGGGAGTTCATCCTCATATGTTGGAACACAAATGGTCGCGCACTATGCGATTCCAAAGGAACTTCCGCGAAAGCTCCAATTGTGGAATGAGCTCCCTGCTGAGGTTTTGAGGGGACTATAGTATGGAGTTCCTCAAGAAAAGAGTAAATAGGTTTTTAAAGGGTTGGCAACGAGCATTTTTTCTCAAGACTATAATCCTAAGACCTTGAGGTCTTAGCACGCATTTGAATGCGTGGCCAACCCTGACGACTAAGACGGAATGCCTCTATGCTAGTAATTTCACAGGTTCTCTTATCCCCACACCGGAACACAACAATGCGAACACTGTTGCGTGGCGGGTGGGTAATGGATAAGATGGTGTACCACCACTGAAATGTCATACTTCTGGTGTTTCAGGCGTCCATAGCCTACGGTAACCGCTTACCATCAGGCGGGCCGTACGCTTAATTGTTTGCCACCGTCGTGGTATAAAAAAAATACATGGGAAAACGGACATGGCGAAACTATAAAGATTCCTTGTTGACTACGAAACCCTAAAAAGGCCGTATAAGAGTAGGAAACCCGGGAACACCTCAAAATTCCGAACTAATTTTTTCCGAATATTCATTTGTCCTAATTTTATTTTTAGTTGGAGCTATTTAAAATAAAATACATAATTAAGTTGCTATACGTAGGTTAGGTTAGGTTAAATTTATAAGCGATATCAAAAAATATAGTCTTCTATAAAAAAAATGCATTCGGAATTATGAAAATTCGGAATTTTGATCAATTTGGAATTATGACTCTTCGGAATTATGTAGTGTACCCAGGAAGCCCATATGCTTTTGGCTTTGTAGCGCAGACTGGGTCTCTCTATCGTGGCCCAAGCCGAGCAGATGGAAAATCCGTTTACCCACGTATTAGCGTTAGTAACTAACCGACATGTTTAGGGCTGGTTAGAAGTCCTGCGTTATTTTCAGGCTGGACATTCGGTCGGTCAGTCGGCTGGAGTTCAACCACGTTAATATGCGTGGGTGCCATGCGACATGTAATTATCGGTCAATGTTTGTTCCAGACCCATGCCTCTACATCCTGCGGTTCGCATCGCAGCTCCAGTTCGAAGACAAGCAGCACGAGGTTAGCATGACGGCGCTCCGGCTGGTGCAGAGGATGAAGAGAGACTCCATCCACTCGGGTCGACGGCCTTCTGGGATCTGTGGCGCTGGTAAGTACAACCGTGCCGCTAGCCGTCTAAAAGGCACTCGGAAAGTACTAACCAATGACGGTCGAGTATTTGCAACAAATGTCTTCAAAGAATACGCGTTGATGCCTAATATACTTATCTAGAATTACCATTGTGGTACGGAAACCATAAAAGTTAATAGACGTGACGTTTTGTTATTTTTCTATCATATGTAGCAAAAGCATTTATAGTGACTTTTTTCCACGCGTTTTGTGTAGTATCTTCAAATTTCAAAGAATAGCGCTGCTGTTGGGTCAAGAGTTTGACCGGACCTTAACTTTGGCGCTAAGCATGTTTTTTTACCACTTGAATAATTCAGTAAATTAACTGAATATATTTAAGTGGAGATATAAGCCTGAATATATTCCTTATTTATTGAAGTGGTTCAAAAACACGCCTAGCATTGTTAGTCCGGTCAAGCCCTTGACCCTTTGCAGACTTTCGATTCTTGTGTCGTTCCACTGCAATATAACCAGCTAAAGTTTTACAGATATACATAACGTCACGCCTTTTAGCCAAAGTCTTAATAAGGAGTAATTAAATTGTAAGTTACCAATGTTTTATAATATCTTATAAAACATCATAATTCTGGAAACTAATAAAATCATGTATAATTAAATAAAGAATAATTAATTCGACACAGCTAACAAAATAATCTTTACTTAACAAATACCTAATCAAAACTTTGAAATCTTATAAAATATTTATTATAATAGAAATAAAGGCTTCGGCTGTCACTGAGGACATTATTAAACTGTTATTGAGTGAGATGTCCGGTCCGTATCAAAATCAAGACTTTCAAGACGAGTCAAAGAAAGTGACAAGTCAAAGAAAACTGTTATCTCATACGCGTTCTTAAACGGGCTACGTGCAACACCTAGATTACACACCGTCATATTGCCTCGTGAAGAGACTAAAACATTTCAGGCCTTTTTCCGATGTTAATACGTAAATGTTTTTCATATTACTTAAAACACGATTTAAAACTTCATTACAGTGCTATTTTCACGCATTGTGTCGTGAAATAAATCAAATGAATATTCAAGTAAAACTTGAGCACCAACCAAGTTATTGCCATTACTCATGATAGTCATGATCGCAAAATAATAGAACCTCCTCAAGAGTTAACTTTCATTACGTCGTGTTCTAAGGTACTTCACAACCCGTGTTTAAAGTGCTTAGAAACTTGGAGATGCCCTTGCATTGATTTGTAGTGCTTTTGCAATTTCCGACGCGTGGGAGTCAAAGTTATCTTAAGATTGAGATGAGGTACGGAGAGAAACGTCAGCGGAAGTTGAGAATAACAATTTACATACAACTAGGTTATTTTTATCCTAGTAGATGTACAGTCAAAAGCACTAATCAAATTTATGTCGTGTCAAATTTATGTGTCCATAGACCTTATTGTTAGTTGTATAGGGGCGAGTAAATATTTTTGCCGTCTTAGAAACGTGTATTGTATTTATGTATGACATTACTGTATTTAAAATTTCTGGAAAAAAGTACGAGTAGGAAGGCTATGTCCTTTTTAGGGTTCCGTAGTCAAACTAGGAACCCTTATAGTTTCGTCATGTCCGTCCGTCCGTCCATCCGTCCGTCCGCAGCCTAGTGCAAAGACTATTAGTACTAGAAAGCTGCAATTTGGCATGAATATGCATATTAGTTACGTTAACAAAGTAGTATAATAAAAAGTAAAAAAATATTTTTTTAGGGTACCTCCCCAACGGCTGTCATACTGAATTTCGAAGTTCTAAATTACGATGAACTGTATCTCAAAAGTACGAAAATGCGACGCACGTTAGTGCGAAAGTATTTAGTTACCAAAAAAAATAATTGCATATTATTACTTTCGCACTAACGTGCGTCGCATTTTCGTACTTTTGAGATACAGTTCATCGTAATTTAGAACTTCGAAATTCAGTATGACAGCCCTCCCCAACACGTAGCGTGGGGATACATTTTTTTTCTCGTCTTTCCTATAGTGTGGGGTATTGTTGGATAGGTCTCTCAAAAATATTACGGGTTTGTGAAAACAGTTTTTCGATTAAGTAATCCGTTTATGAAATATTAAGCTTTAAAGCGCTAATTTTGTTAGGCCCAAGTGTGTGCCCCCCCACTATAGCCAAAACTACAAATACTAAAAATCTGAAAAATAACTTAAATGAAAGAGCATATAACCAATTTTAAAGGAAAACTTTAGGTTTTTTAAGGCTCAAGTTATCTCCTTACCGAATTTCATTAATCTTTCCCGCACCTTATTAAACCGTGGCGTGTCTTCTTACTGCGGAAATCTAAATTTTTTGTAAACACTATGTCCATATTCCAGCCCTACTGATAGGTGCCCGCCTCCACAATTTCTCCCGCACTCCAGCTGACGTGGTCCGGATAGTCAAGGTCCACGAGTCGACGCTGCGGAAACGTCTCCTCGAGTTCGGAGACACTCCATCTAGTGCGTTGACCCTTGAGGAGTTCATGACAGTCGATCTGGAGGAGGAACAAGATCCTCCGGCATTCAGGGCGGCCAGGAAGAGGGACAAGGAACGCTTGCAAAAGGTACAAAGAGAGAAATAGGTTCGAATTCATTGACACAAAAAAGTAGATCAACATAGAAAAAAAAAATGCTAGCCGGGACCTTAACCCAGATCACTTCACTGTCACTGCAGTGCTGCCTTTCCAATTAAGCTATTAAGACTAGTCTCAGTATCAAATTTACTTCATGTCATCCAGTGGCAGAGCTCTTGTCTTATAAATATGGGATCTTGCCGCAAACATTTCGATGCCATATAGTATTTTATGTTGGTACTTACTTGGTGATGGATTGCGGTGGCAGTCAGTGCCTACTGAAAACAGTTACAGGTCACAGGGTCGGAGGCAACTCTTTAGGATTATTAAACTTATGCCGTTTTCTAAGTAGGCTGTGACGAGAGAAAGTTGTTGCGAAAATATTTGTATCATTTTGTTGGGGAGTGGTTGAGGATTTGTCGGTGTCCCCTTGTTTTACAGAAACTCATTTAATAAAATGTATCACTTCGCATAATTCTCATTTCATGGAAAGGTAATTTCTGCTGAAACCTTAATGTTTTCTGATTACCTTAAGCGTAAGCTACGTAGGCTAGGTTAGGTTAGATCTGTGTCAACCAAAAAATTATCTGAAAACAGTAAGGTTACAGAAGAAATTGGCTTTCTAATGAATGAAAATTCTGCGAAGTGATGCATTCTATGATGTGAGTTTCTGTGAAACAGTGTACAACCGGATTTTTCTCTTGTTGCGACACTTTTAATCGTCATCTTCGTTAAACTTTGTAAATACTATGCTTAAAATGACCTATTCACATTTACTTGTATGTTAAACGACTTGAAGAAGCATGTCGCTGAAATGTTAATGAAATTTATGTGTATTGTGTTGGAATAAATAAATGTATAATAGTAAATAACATTATGTACTTTCTCTTTCAGTTTGTGGAAGAAGAAGACGGTGAAAAGGAAATGACGGATTTGCAAAAAGAAATAGATTCCCAATTGGAAAAGGACAATTCTAGAAGAAAGAAGGCGGCGGCTTCCGCGTCTGTCGCTTCATTGTCGGTTCTAGGTAGGATTTTTTTCTATACACGCCTTGGTTGTATGTTGGAAAGCAGTAATGAATGAGGCTATTGATTATTTAAAATGTATATTGAAATATGTCGACACAACAATCATGCTTCTAAATTCGCATCTCGTAACGTCTTCATCACTGTATAGTATAAAACAAAGTCGCTTGCCGCTGTCCGCCCTTATGTATGCTTAGATCTTTAAAAATACGCAACAGATTAAAATGCAGTTTTTTTTAAATAGATAGAGTGATTCAAGAGGAAGGTTTATATGTATCGATGGTTGAAAGGCGAAACGCTTCAAGCGAAAAAATGTGTGATATTGAGTCATATACATATTCGCAATCAGCAGATTCTTCAAATTCATTGCCATCACTTTATTGTAAAATTTCAAAAAATGGCGCTTAAAGCGTTTTGCCTTTCAACCATCGGTATTTACCCGGAGCGAAGCGGGGGCGGGTCACTAGGGTAATTATAAGACACTTGCTATCCCATTAAAAACTATTTTATTATCATTATTAAGCGACCCAAAATAATTATTTCGACTGAAACATAACGTGAAAAGCACTTTCCGCTTTCAGTACATGATAATAAGAATCATGTCTAAGATGGTCATGTTTAAGATTCATGTCTAATTTGGTTAGTAGAACAAATGTTCCTAAATCTTGGTCATCAGGCTTTAGGTTAATGTGGTCTCATTTATTTATTTAAGATTGGTCGCAAAATAATAACTAAAAATGGCGGACGTAAACTTGTAACAAAAAACAAAATATCTGTACTATAATTGATCATGTCTAATGCTAGATGAAGGTTCATCGGAGGACGCCGAAGCCTCGCGGTTCGCGGCCGAAGACACCCTTAACTTACTCGGAGAGATCGCCAGTGAGGGCCAGCCGCGGACCGAGGAGTTGCAGAAGCAAGAGAAACTGAAGCTGGAGAAAGGATTAGGTAATGGAAAAAAAATACGCGGTTGATTAGCTAGCACGAGTATTTGTTCATGAGTCTTGGATGTTTTCTATGTATTTAAATATTTTTTTTAGGTTTCCGTAGTCAAACTAGGAACCCTTATAGTTTCGCCATGTCCGTCCGTCCGTCTGCAGCTTAGCTCAGATTCTTAGTACTAGAAAGCTGTTATTTGGCATGAATATACATATTAAACACGGCAACAAAGTGACAAAATAAAACCTTGACAAAAAAAATAGAGTGCCTCCCCTACACATAAAATGGGGAAGGTTTGTTTTCTCGCGGGTAATTTTTCGATTAAGGGATTCTTTTGTGAAATATTAAGCTTTAGAGTGCTATTTTTGGTTAAGAGTCAAGTGGTCCCTTTCCACTACAGCCAAAAGTACAAATACCAAAAGTTAGATTTTTTTTTTTATTAAAGCGCATATAACGATTTAAAAAAAAGAAACTATCACGACTAAGTAGACATCATGGTTCATGAGATACAGGCGATTAAAGTGTTTATACCTACTAAAATCATCTAAGACGGCACCAAATAGAAAAATAGTTATTACTTACTTGTTGTTTTATGTGTTTGTAGTACTTAACGGCTTCGGAACCCTACACTGAGCATGGTCCGACATGCTCTTGCCCGGTTTTTATTATATTCTTGTTCCAGGTCCTGACTTAGCTGTGATAGGTCTAGGGCAGCCTGATGAAAAGCCTGACAAGTTCCTGAAGCCCGAACCAAAGCCCCAGTTCGGTAAAGACCTGCTCAATTCCGACGAGATCATGCTCAGCCCCAGCGAGGAAGATTATATTAGTTCACTTATAATGAGCGAAGAGGAAACGAGACACAAGACTATGCTGTGGAATAAGATCAATGCTGGTTACTTGAAAGATCAAAAAAGTAAGTTTATTTAGTCCTATCACTACTTTACTCACTGGTAAACATGTTTGCCTGTTTGTGCAAAATGTGGTTACAGAATTACCAACAAGTATTTACCCCACACTGGGAATGAAGGCGCGATGGTATGTAAGTATGTATCATTGCTTCATAAGAGTTATAATTCTCTGTGCCTGTTTGGTTTAACTTTTAAGTTAATTTAGGTTACCTTTACTGTAATATTATCATGGAACGCGGTTTTTTATCTATTTTTTTTTACAAGTGACGCTGTGCTCGAAGATTTCAAACCGCTTACAGATTTGGGTACTCCGGTTTCAAATTTAACAGATTTTGTATGTAAAATTACAAACTTTAACCTGTATTCACCTAACGTATTCGGGGTTTGAATATTGGAAATGGACATTAGACTAACCTAGCCGTCGGTAGTCCTTCTGTTGCGATAAAAGCACACAAAATTAAACATAATCTAATAGGTCTGATCCCGCCGTATTTTCCTTTTTGAATGACCTGATCATTCAAAAAGGAAACCTAAGTACAGTTGTAAAAGAGTAAAAAATAATCTGCATTTGAAAAACTACACCTTGTTGCACAGTTAAAGAAGAAATGCGAGCTAAAGAAAAAGAGGAAGGCAAAGACAAAAAGCGGAAAGTGCGCGGCTCGTACAAGAAGAAACTGCCTTGCAACGCGGCGACGGCCGGCGAAGCTATCGAGAAGATGCTAGCGGAGAAGCGGATCAGCATGAAGATCAACTACAACATCCTGAAGACGCTCGATCAGACGGGGGCGCCCATGTCTCCGGTTAGGGAAACCGCTACGCCGGTGCCTGAGTAAGTTACAGATATACAATATTAATTTTCTTAAATTCCTGTTATACGGGGTGGGAACGAGTAACCCGCCAAATTTTAACCATCGATTCTAGGGCCTATTTGGAGCATGTAATGTGGTTACAACATGAAGTCCAATAAAGTATAATTTCCGAGATTTTTCATTATTTAAAAACAATTCCATAGTTAATTTATTTGAAACTCTGTCACCTTAACCTAAAGCATTATTTACTAGAAAGTTTCATGTTGTAAGTAGCAATATCAATTGATAATTTATTTATGTACAACATAAATTAACTTAATCAATTTCTTAGTAAATAAACCTTTAGGTATAGGTGACAAAGTTCAAATTAAATTAACTATGGAATTGTTTTCTAAAAAATCTAAATCTCGGAAATTATGCTTTATTGGACTTCATGTTACACCACATTACATGCTGTAAATAGGCTCTAGAATCGATGGTTAAAATTTGGCGTGTTACTCGTTCCTACCGTGTATATCACTAGTGGACGCCCGCGACTTCGTACGCATAGAATTAGTTTCCCGCTACTCCCCCTATTTTACCCGTTAGGGGATGAATTTCCTAAAATCCACTCTCTCAGTGCACCTACAAGGATATCCAAGAAATATTCCCTCCTAATTTCAAGTCCCTAGGTCCAGCGGTTTCAGCTGTGCGTTGATCGATCAGCCAGTTAGTTTCTTCTTTTATATGTAGTAGTACCTAGGTGCCCGAACTCTATTCGGGTGTATGTAGATATACTATTAAATTACAATTTGATAGTGTCGTCTATATTATGTCAAATACCTCTTTTATCGCTATTCCCTCGGGAATTGAATTTTCCGGGATAAAAGTATCCTATGTCCATCTTCGGGACCTTAGTTATCTCCGTACCAAATTTCATCCAAATCGGTTTAGTAAATCCAGTGATTACCCCCTACAACCTCACAAACTCACAAACTTTACCTCTTTATAATATTATTATAATAACATCCATATTAACCACCCGACAAGCAACAGTGTTCGCATTATTGTGTTCCGGTGTGGGGATAAGACAACCGGTGAAATTACTAGCATAGAGGCATTCCATCGTAGTCCTCAGGGTTGGCAACGCATTTGAGGTGTCAGTATTATAGTCTTGAGAATTAAAATGTCTATGGTCTCAGATTCCACTTACCATCAGGTGGCCTTAGTGCTCGTGTGCCTTCTCCTTAACATAAAAAAAAAACATAAATAACGTTTAATTTTGCAGTGTTTCGGAATTAATGACTTTTGAGTCAAGGGGTGATAGAGTAGGTCAAACTGAATGGGCCTATGAAGTTTTTATTCAGTTATTTAAATGGAATCCACATGTCCGTCATTGAGTGAATCGGTTATATTTTACGGTTTAATTTATGTATAAGGAAGTCAAACACAAAATTAAAAAACTTGTTGGCAGGTTCAGTTTTACCTACTCTATTACCCATCTCAGAAATCATCAATTCCGCAACACCCTGTATATGTAGTTTATACAAGTTTAAGTATGTATAAATACATGTTTATGTAAGTATCTATTCATGTACATATTTAAACGAATATATATTTTTTTGTTTTATTTTTGTATTGGTTAAAACTAAGTGTATTGCGTCTTATATGCTTTTTTTATATTTTATCCTAACTCTAATATTTTATCCTATATTTTATTCTACAAAATTTATAAACAAGTCTTTTTGGACTTGTTGGTATTTCTGTAGCTCTGCCTACCCCGCTTTAGGAATGAAGGCGTGATGTTATGTATGTATGTATGTATCCTAACTCGTATCAATGAAACTCAATTCTGATTTTCATGCATGTTCTCTATTGTCTTGTCGCAAAAATTAGTTTAGTTTGTTGTGGTGTATAAATTATATGTATGTAGATAAAGCAGTGTATGTAACTGTACATAATTAGTCATTAAGAGTGTGTTTTTATTACGACAGGCGAGTTTCATTATGCAACAGTCACAAAAACTGCTATTGCCTTGATCATGTACCTCCTTTGGCACACTGGGTGTCACGAGGATATTTACATTTACCCTTTCATAGCGGCTTATCATCCTGCACCAATTTCCAGGTCGAAGCCCGCCACGCCAGCGCCAGTGCCAGCGTCGCCGGTGCCCAAGAAGCGCAAGAAGAAGGCGCCCGCCCTGCCCGCCCTGCCCGCGCGCGGCGCCAGCCCCTCCCGCGCGCAGCCCCGGCCGCCGGCGCCCGCCACGCCTAAACCGGCTACACCTGCTACACCTGCCACACCTGCCACACCTGCCACTCCTGCGACGGCAGGTAAGATCAACTCTAGAGTGTACTTTGTTCGCGCTGGTTCACCCTGTTTTGGCATAGTTTTGCAAGTAATAATTCCTCAGTAATAACATCTTAAGTACCCGAAGCCGACGTGCATGCATGACTCGATGTATGAATGTGGAAGAAGCGAAAGAGATTTGTCAGGATCGTAGCAGGTGGATAGAAGTGGTCTCTGCCTACCCCTCTGGGAAACAGGCGTGATTTAATGTATGTAGTAATAACATCTTATGTCAGCCTGTTGGTGCAAAATGTGGTAACAGAATTATCACGAAGTCTTTTTAGAGTTGTTGGTATTTCTGTAGCTCTGCCTACCCCACTCTGGGATTGAGGGCGTAATGTTGTTTGTTGTTACAGTTAGTTGCAAAACTGAGTCAATATTAGCACCTTAGTAGAATGTTAATAAGTCGATGACAATCAAAGCTATTTTCAAATGCTTAGTACAGAATAGTTATCCTTGAAGTAAGCTACAAAACTGCTGTGTAAATAATTTGTCATTTATAATTTTTAAAAGATTTTGAACCAAAAACTGTAAAAATTCAATTTATGTTTTATACTAGTAATTTAGTTTTCTCTATGGCAACCCTAAATAAGAAAACTATTTAAAATAGAGAATTCCATTCTTTTTAAAATGAGGTATCAACTGCTTGAATCAGGGACGTAGTTTTCTAGTTATTGCAGAATTTTAATCCCCTACCATAGTGAACTAACAACCAGTTTGTATGGCTAATTTGTCTCGGTGCAAAAGTGAACCGTGCACCGAACTAATGTTGCCAATAACTGCCACCAAAAGTATGTCCGATTTTAATAATTTTCTACTTATTTTAAAAAGGCTAAATTTCTTTAATTTTATCAGGGTCCTTATTTTGGGTTGCCACAGAGAGAATTAAAATATTAGACAAATAAAAAAGTTAAATTCAACAGTTTTTACGATAAAATTACTTAAAAACTGTAACTACTGTACTGTGTAATGACAGATAAATCATTTGGTAGGAGTATTTGTAGCAAATTTCAAGGAGAACTTGTCGTATTAAACATTTAAAAATACCTTTAACTATCATCAACTTATTTACATTCTACTAAGGTGCTAATATTGACTCAGTTCTGCAACTAACTGTATGTATGTAATAATTCCTTGTGGCATAATCTATATAGCCATATTAACCTTTGCGCGTAAACTGTTAGCGCAGAATCTAAGTTTTCCTAGTTTGATTACGCAGAATTAAGTTTATCCGAATATTAATCAAGCATTATAAATGAAACAAGCATAAAATTGTTTTGCCAAAAACTGTCGTTGCAGAAATATGTTTTCTTATAACCTAACCTGTATATGTCAAGTAAGTTTCGGTCAATCAATAAACTTAGCCTACTTTTTTGGTATCTGGTAATTTTTGTTATGGTCGCAGTTCTAACGTTTGTAGGTATGCCAAGTTAGTTTCGGAGAACAGATGTATGCCGAATACAATTAGGCTAAACGAATTATGCGTAAAAATAATCGGCTGTAATAATAGTATGCGAACTTAGTTTTGGACGAAGTTAGAGAAGAATAGAAGAAATGAATGCTTAATATTATGATTGAGCCTTTCGATCGGTACGATTCCCGTTTCAGATAGCCGATTATTTAAAATTCTTGTGTGTGTAAATTTTCGAAGTAAGTAAATGAAATAATATATAATGCCCAGCAACTTAGCGGTCCCCGACGTGTCAGTTCAGTTAGTTTCAGTGTTCAGTTAACTACCTACTTATCAAACAAAGTCTTTATTCAGTACAATTCTCTATCTACAGTATTTAAGTTATTACCCCTCCACGTGGCAAAATCGTGGGCATCCTGTATAGTGTTTAAGTTTCTTGGTGCCAACAATATAGCAGTTTCGTCTACCTAATTTGTTTGTTATAGACGCAGGTGAAGACTACGACGACGACGTGGAGCCCGAGCCGGTGGACGCCGGAGAGGTCTCGCTCGGCGCCCTGCTGAGGAACGGGCAGGACGATGATTACTACGACTACGAGGAGTACTGAACATTACCTCAGTTAAATAGGTGTGTATACTCCACGTAAATAGTTCTTGTTCATAATGATTAGGGTTAGGATTTTGGTGGCATTGCGGGGTTCTAGAATCTATGGAGTGGCTATATCCATATTATTATTATTTTTCGCACTACGTCGCTTAGCTCACAATACAGCAGAAGACAAATTTTGCTGTAAATCGTCTTGAACTTTGTATTACATTAAATTAACTCTTAATTATCGTGTTTTCAATCGTTGACTTAACTGACGACTAGTGTTTTTTACTTTTCCATTTTTTACCCTTAATTGTTCAAATTGCACTGCTATTAAACTAAAAGTTAAGTAGCATTTTCTCTTTGTATTACTGTTATATTGTCATTTTTCGCAAGTGTTATATTAAGAAACGTCGTTTGATCCATGTGCGGATTCTCACCCTTCCCGAGTTTTGCCCCTCGCTTGCAGTTCAGGCCAAGACACCTCAGAACTCGTGTAAAATAAAATAACGAACTTTCCGCACTTGCGTCAAAATGTATGTTGATCCTTCAGTATTGTCATATTTCAAAATAATCTAAAGATATTTTTAGTTCGCTTTCTATACCTGCTAATATTTGTTTCTTTGTTTCACTTTCACAGCGGAGATATGCTCCTCTATAATGCATGAATTTTAAAATTTGTCAAAACTGAAGATTAAATCAAGGTGGTATAATATAATAATAAGGTAATAGCGATTGATGGATTCTAGAACGCTATGCCACCAAAATCCTAAAGCTGGGTACGAATCTGAGCGGCTCAGCCTGAGGTATGCTCGCCCCGCACAGCGAGCTGCTCGCGTGCCAAATTGTTGCACATAAACATGCGCGGGTGAGGCAGCATGCTCGCCGCAGGACGACTTTTCAAAATGATGTCGGAGGCGTTGACAGCCGCGGCATCGTTTATCATAATTCACCGAATTATTAACAAAAAGAAGAAATCGCCTCGGCAGTGGAACATCTCAGCAACTTTATCAAATTTGTACGCGCCTCGCCCACCGACAAGTTAGAACTTGTCTTTCTGCCTGCGGCACGCTCGGATACACGTCCAAATTACGCGAGGCACCTTTGAGCATGATCAAAAGCCCGACTCTTGACTGCTCGCCGCTCGCCCGCTTCTCGCGCGCAGTGCGTGAGCGCGTACGAATTTGAGCAAAATAGGTGAGCCGTGCGTGCCTCAACCCAAGATTGCTCTAGTTCGTACCCACCTTAACCCTAATCATTATAGACACAAGAACTATTTACGTGGAGTATACACTCGTTATTTAACTAACCTAATCCTTACAATTCCTCACAGGCGCACGCTACGCATGTACAAGTGGGTATAAGTTCGCTTCCTATTAAATGTACGTAGATTCACCTACAGCGGTACTTACACGAAATGACGTCGTCAGTGACACACGCCTAGAACAGATCGTCGTGGATCACGTGTGTGGCGTGTGCGTGTGGAGCGTGCGCCGCAGTGGTATTCCGGCCGCGTTTAGTGGTGATAGCAACGCTGTGTGGGACGTTGTGATAACTGTGTTCTTATAAATTAAATGTAAATTGCAGCGATCGAAAAAGCAGAACTAATTTACAACAAGTTCGCAACAGGACATAATGTAGAGTGGTTACAACCGGGAAAAATATTATGTGATTTTTATTAAATTCCCGATTTCCGTTACTCTGGTAACGATTTCCTTTGCGAACTTTAGATAATATAGCTCTGCCTATTCCGATCACTGGACTAAGGTGTCACACAAGGCGAGGCATGGCGAAGGCGGTAATATGGGAATGCGCCACGCCACGCCGACTCCGCTCTTTGTGCGTTGCTAAGAAAAGATGGTCGTTTTAAAAAAAATGTACATTGTTAAGGGCTTTAAACAAACTTAATTTATTCCTTTGTGTTACGAAAGTTACCCATATAGATTGTATGACTGAGTTCTGTTAATGTATGGTATTGATATAGGCGATACGACACGACATACATCTTGCTGAGTTTCTGTAGTCGTTACAGTAAGACCACAAATATAAGTTACGCCGGCAATCTTTGTCCACGCAGAAAGGTGGCTCACTAATGCCGAAGATAAACGAACGTAAAAATCAATTCAATATAAACCTTGTCGTGTTACGCGTAAGGTAGAATTTGAAATGACAGTTAAACTCGTGCTTTCGCTCATGGCGATTAGCGATTAGCGCTTGTGTACGAATGACAACTGACGCGACGCTAAATAAAATGGCGGTCGACGGCGTCGCAACAATGGCTGCCGAATATTTGACCAATAGCCGTCGAAGTTTTACCCGCGCAAACGTACTGCCTAATAATTGCCCAAAACGTTTTCGCGCCTTCTAAAAAAATGTTACTGCGCAAGTATATCGTTGTAACTTATATTTGTGGTACTACTGTACCGGTTGCAGAATGTAACTTGTGTACCCGGTAAACGACGTTTATTGCATTTAATTGATTTGGCAGCAGAAATGTTAATATTCCAAACTGATCGGAATTTGTTTTGTATAGCAGCGATTAGTTACAGCGCCTCATGGATATTGTAGGTTTTTATTTATCTTACTACTATTATAAATAAGAAAGTGTGGATGGATGTTTGTTACTCAATCACGCCAGGACGGACGTTCGGATCTGGATGAAATGAGGCACAGAGATAGATTATTGTCTGTAATAGCACATATGCCACTTTTTATCCCGGAAATTGGTCAATTTCTGTGATAAAAACAATAAACGACTTCTACGCGGATTCGCGGGTAACAGCTAGTTATAAAAAATACGAGAGTGTACAACCGCCATCAGAACTGTATTGTACAGTGAAAAAAAAGTACAAACGGCGGACTTAATGCCTTGAGATATTCTCTATCAGTCACAAGGCAAAGGTTGGTGGTTGGTAGGTGTTCAAAATAACTGAACTCGTTCGTTACTTTAGCTAAAGGCGTTTGTGTGTGTTCAGACATTTGTGGGCATCTTGTCTGCTGAGATATATTTAATGGCGGCGTCTGTTCGAGAACTATAACTGCTGTTACGTTTGAATTAAAAACGACATCCTAGTGTCTTCTAGATAGAGGTCTAGAAAGAATATTGTTTTACCGGGTGGAATAGAGATTCCACACGGTAAAACAATATTCTTTTGGCGTGTTATAGTATTGTCTTTATCTCGGCCGCCATTACTATCAAGTAAATAAGATCTATCGTACGTTGACGATACGATAACACGTTAAAAGCAATATTGTTTTACCGTGATAGAGGACCTGTAATCCTACATACTTCCAAACAGTTAGTGAAGCTTGTTCTTTCATAATATATCTTATTAACTCTATATAAGATCACGATAGTGTTTATACGATTATCATCTCATTTACGTCATGGCAGCTCTATTTCGCTCCATAGTAATTCGTTAATCGCTCATTAGCAAGATGGGTTGTAATTGCAACAAAGTGAAATATTTACCTATTAATATACTGCATTTGTTTAAGTACTTAACTAAACGTTAACAAATTAAACCACGTGACTGTTAAACGGCCAATCAAAACAGTCTTTCCAAGGTTTGACGTATCAGTGATTTGCTTCTGGCTGAAGAATATCACGTGGTTTATTGTTTACTTTAATAGTCATAATGTGTAATGGTATTTTTCTGAAACCATAAACATTTTTAGATTTTAAAATGTTTAATGAAGTTCATTTTATAAACCTAACCTTACTTAACGGGTTTCAATGGCATTAAGAAAACATATCGAAAAGTTTACGGTTTCAGAAATAAAACCATTATATATTATGATTATGACCATTATGTATTTTAAACTTTATATACAACGTGTTACAAAATAATCCGTAAAAAGAAATTACAAAAGTAGTGTCAACCCTTATTAAATAACGTCAGTTCAGTATCTTAGGTATACAGTATACTAGGGTTGACACTACTTTCGTAATTTCTTTTTTACGGATTATTTTGTAACACGTTTGTATTAGGGTACGATCCCTGAAGTACCTATATGGTAAAAGGTCGTTTCAAGCTTTTAAATTTAAAAGTTATCTTTTATTTATTTTAAGTTATTGGTTAGGCAAGTTGTTAATAGCAAAGAAAGATAAATGTGAATATAGGACTGATTTGTAGCTATAATTTCTAGTGGATATTGTAATATGCTAGTAAACTTTTAGTTTTAGATTTGCCATAGAAGGGAATTCATTGTTTTAAAAATACTGTGTTTTTGTAGAGAGTCATTGTTACCTATACCTATATTATAAAAAAAAATACGCTGAAGTATTTTAATGACTATACATCGAGGTTTTGTGCGGGAATGGTTTAAGAAAGAGTAGAGTAAGACAGTTAGGTTAAAGAGAGAAAATACCATATTATGCCTAATGCATAACTACCTGCGTATATATGTAAATATATTCGTAAATTATTTTTACGAATATTACTAGATAGTTACTTAAGACGAAGACACGGTATGAAAATAAGTGTCAAATATCAATCTTGACGTCCAGTATCTGTGAACTATTTGCTTATAAGTGATTAGGGACTTCACTGAAGAGGTTGACAATGGCTATTAATGACTGACCATTTATTTTATATTATATATATTTTTAGTACTTTTTATGTTAATGAGAAGGCACACGAGCACTCAAGCCACCTGATGGTAAGTGGAATCTGAGACCCATAGACATTTGGATTCTTAAGGCTATAATCTTAAGATCTCAAATGCGGAGCGTTGCCAACCCTGAGAACTAAGATGGTATGCCTCTATGCTAGTAATTTCACCGGTTGTCTTATCTTATTTCACTGCTAGAGTACATGCGGTTTTTTAATTCAATACCTACTCTTTGCGACTTTGGCTAATTTCAAACGTTCCCGCACTGAAAACCCCGATGCATGTATGTTAATGACCAGCCCGTTACCACATTCATTGTCAGCACGTATATACGAGTTTTCCTTTACCCAGTCCCTTGATCGCGTATGTCCGTATGTGGTCTAGTAAATTGCTAAGCGAACTCCGATACTGCAAAATGTAGACAAGGCTAAATAAAATTATTTTTAATAGCTTGAATAGTCTATTTTTTTTTAACTAAATAGTATTAAAGTTATTTTGGCAAAGCGGTTTTAAAATCGTACCTCAGTATTGTTGTCAAAAGATTTAACAATAATAGAGATTTAGGTTTTATTTAAACTTTTCGTTTTAAATATAAAACAACATTCGGTGAACACAAGTGTTTTTTTTATTCCTGAGTAATATTAGTCAAGTATGTTATAAATGCAGATGTGAGTTTGTCGTTATGTGTGTTACATCTGAAGCGCGATTTTGATGGAATTTGAAACGAAAATAGGAAGGATAAAGGATACCTACTTTTTGATATAGATAGGGTAAACACTCTTATAGTTGACACCCTTTCAATTGTGGACATGGTAACTATTTTTTTAAGACTATAGAGGTGACAAGTCATGCAAAAAGTAGGTGCGAATCATTAGTACTTTTTAATGCCCTACATATTTCAATAATAATTTACACGCAGCCTAAGTCACCTAAAAATAAAGTATGTAGTTAGAATTTATAAGTTAATGCTAAATTGGAACCAATCAAATACCACTAAATATAAACAAGATAACTATTGTTATAGTCTAAAAATATTGAGGGCGAAAAATAGTTATTGATACCTTCTGATTGTAGAATGAACCGCTCTATTACCTTGAAAATAGGTTTAAAGTGGCAATAATTGGTAGGGTGCTAACAGTTGGGCAGTTTACCATAATGAAATATCTAATAAAAAGCATAAGAGGGGTTAGGTTAGATAGAGTTACAATTTAATTTTCAGGTTCTTTTAATCTTGATTACACTGCACAGGCTGTACAGCCCTTCGACCACCCGATTGCAAAATTACTTACATGCATGTATAGACTTACATATTACTTGGTATGGACTTGCCTTTAGGACAATAATTCTGGCCAACTCAACGGTGCATAAACTCGCAGCGACTCCATAACGTCACAGTAACGCGCTCAATCTCGCAGTTCTCGCACCGACTCCAAACCCGCGGGGTTGTCAATTATTGAAAATTCAACATGCCTAATAAAAATTGACACCAGCGTTTGCCTAGGCATTAGCACGACTTTTAAATTTATCACTATCGATTATTATACTAAGTACATCATTATCGATTATTTTATATTTCAAATACATTACTTAAAGAAGTTTTGTACTTCGTATTTTAAATAATTGCGAGTTAGTATTTTGTAATTTGTATTTCAATTAAAGCCAAGCATGTATTTTGCCCAGCTCTGTGTATTGGGATAAGCTTGACTTTGCCATTTATAAAACTGTTGTCTCCGTACATCGAAATAGCTCGCGATTAGTTTATCACCTGCAAATAAGCTTGCAGTTACAAAAAAAATGTTTTGTGTTAGACCAACAAATCAACGATTTTACTTTAGACGGACGGACGGACAAGAAAGTGATTCTATACGGGTTCCGTTTTTTCCTTTTGAGGTACGGAACCCTAACCACCCCGTCTAAATCAGTTCATTCTCATGCACACGTTAACCGTATAACACATTGCATCTCTTTTTTTGTGGGGGGTTAAACACAATAAATAACAAACATGTTAGTTGGTCATTATTATTACAAATAATTTTACTATGAAACTGAGCTCTTTTGTGTTTAAAGAATATAAAATCAATTGGATCTGAAGCACCAAATGTTGAGCTCTATTTTCAACACCTAAAGGTTCAACTTGACACATTTATGTTATGTCACTAACATTTCCACGCATTGCATATCATATTGCATAATAATTATTATCTATGGAGAAGCCAATCATTACTGCGTTGCATTATTTACTTTAGGTGATGCGTCATGATCGACGCATTCACGGACACGTCTGGACTTGCAAGCTAGGGTGAGGCTAGCGTGTGATCACTAGTTTAAAAGTTCATAGAACGGTGTATTATTAATTGCATCTTTTTGACATGTCTTATTGATCCAACATGTAGTAACACGATGACTTGTTATAAAAACGATTGTTATTTAAAAATAAACCTTATGATATCTACTCTTTAGGTTCTTTGTCGTCATTTGACAGCGGTTTTTACGTAGATTCTAAGGGTGATGAGTATACCAGAACTACAATTAAAAGGCACATGCCAGTGATCTTATCACAATGGTGTAAGGTTTAATATTGCTTGATTCACGCGCCATACTTTAAGTGTTTAGCTTGAGACCGGAATGAGGAAAATTTACTTCAAAATTGTTATATTAGTGAATGCCTTAAAGCAGTATCACACAATATGAATTTGATATTACTTTAACCTTAGCTGCTAAGGCTTAGCAGCCCTTTTTTGCTTCACCTTTAAGATCTGAATGTAAAGAAATATGTAAATAAACTTGACATTTAGTGATATTAGTGGGTAAGTTAAGTTTCTTGCGGCGCTTTTTCTCCGCAATGGTTTTATCCGAAGCGCTAGTTGATTCGCTTCGTATATCCGACGTGTAAAAGAGCGCTCACGTGGCCAATTTACTGAATAAACTTAGAATTTAGAATTATTGATATCTAAAATACTTGTTAGCGGCACCTAATTAATATGGATTAGGTGCACAAACGAATAGAGATGAAACTAGATGCAATTTTACCGGCAACAAGAATATGGTGCCTTTTTTTTTTGTTTTTTTTTTTTCTGTCAACCCTATCGGAACAAAGTGAAATATCTCGCCTCATATAATGTCCATTGAGATGAAATACACGGTTTTTAATCCTAGAGCATTTCCTGTGACAATCAAATAAAACAGAAGTTAACAGGGCAGGGACAAAAAAAGACGCGCAACAACTTATGTTAAAGGCTTGCGCATTCTACTGCGTTGTATACTAAGAATCTTCATACAATAACGTGACGTACGGTGCACGTCAGCGTAACGCGGTGTGACATATTGTATGAAGATTCATACTATGCAACGCCTGGAACATGCACGCGCACGTGGACGTCTACGCGTACGCATCCGGTGTGGCTCGGCCTTAAGATGTTCTAAGGTTCGTGTTTCGATTCTGAAAAATATTAGTATTTTGTTAAGAAATTAGTAATATCATTCGCGATGGGCTGTTGGGTGACGAAGTAACATCAACACCCAACGGACGTGGCAATAAAATTAATAGACTGCCATAATATCGTTATAGGCAATGCCAATGCAGGTATGATATGAACCTAATACCCAGCAAGAGCTCCGAATAGAATTCCGAATAGAACGTGATTCACTTTTTGACAACACGTAAGTACAACACTATTCGGTCGCGGACTTGTCGCTACATGAACGTTTCGAGCATTGCGCCCCGGCCGGGCACTCCGGGCAGATCGGCAGACAAACTGCCAACCCAACCTACATACAGCCAGCCAGTATTAAAACAAACTTAGACAATCCGACTGCGCCTCTGTGCCAGTCACCAAATAATCTAGTCGTAAATAAAAAAAATACAAATAATCTATTACAGCAAGCTTTAGACATAATAATATATTTTAGCTAGCATTACCAAAATCTAAATAAAATTATGGGCTTTATGTGCAATGCTCAAGTACGGCGAAATAAACTTACGCGTAACCAATTAATAATTTTGAGAAAACTTTTAGCGAAATATGGTAAAAGTTCCCTGCAAATGACACAGTTAAACACACCGTGGAAGAACTTCAAGTGGTAAGTTTATTTAAGATGTTAATTTCCTCTTTCTCAACAACCTCTCTAGATTCACCAGCACCACAACCATTAGTTTTTATTTGGTGAATTTTGTAGATCGTAATTTATACTGTAAAGTGAAAAACTACGAAAAAAACTACTTGTTGTAAACAAAATATTTAAATACTTAATGTTTTTATTTTTACGGTTATTTGTATTAAATTTTAATGGTACCTAATAGTACCTAAATAATTTCGTAGGCGACGTAAAACGTAAACATAGTGACTACATAATTATTGTACCTTACAGTTACAGAAAACATAATAGGTACTTTGAATTTTCCCACGTATCTGTTCCCTCCGTATAAAATCATAATATTGCCATGCTTAATCTAAATCCCAAAATGTCGGGTATTCAAATGTCATATTCGTATTCGTAATATTTTCGGACCTTAACACAAACTAAGCTTCAGCCTTGTACTATTGGTACTAAGTAGGCAACGATAAACTTATTTATATAAATAGAATACATCCTGAACTCAAAAACAAATACACAAATCTTCATACAAATTTTGCCGACACTGGAGTCGAACTACGCTTAGAGTCTGCCCAGCGAATCGTGTTACAAAAAAAGGGCGGCAATTCAAAAATCAGCAGTTGGATAAGCTGGATTAGGCGATACTAAACGTAGTTGATACTATTTCATTTGTCAGCAATGTTAAATGATTGTTTCTATCTATCAAATCCGTATATTTAGTGTACGGAATATTGGTTGCAGATTTTTTAATTTGCCGGGCTTTTTTGTGACACGATTCGCTGGGCAGACTACCACCACGTCGTCATTTTGTTAATTAAGTTGAGTAGGTTATAGCGGGACTTGAGTGGCAACATAGTTTGCGTTCGGAAATATGTATAAGTACTTGCAATTAAGTTCTAGCAACGCCAATATTGATGTGAGATTTTTTCATTTTCATATAATCTGTCAGTAAATAAGTGGCATTAAAGTAAATTAGCTGGATTGAGAGCTTATTCTTCTTATTAAGATAATATTTAACCAGTGGCCAAAATCCTAGAATTCACAGCAAAAACGTCACTTCGCTGTATGTTGGCATTATGACCGGTTGGCCAACATAACTGCAGAATAAGCATGAAGTTCGCCAAAACCGCTCGTTGTTGGTGCTAATTAAGCTGACAGTGAAGTTAGCCGCGGTATACACGAAATATTTTTTTAGTTTGTAGTTAGCGACTTCATGATTGTGTTTAGATTTGTTGGGTTCTAAAACCTGTGGCGTTCTTTCAGTTAAAAAGGTGTCATCGCTAAGTATTTCTTTTACTTTTTGAGTGATTAGTCTATAAAGCGTCGTAGGGAAAACATTTCATATTCCGCGAGTGAAGTGCAAATGTTCTAGGTTGGTGGAATAATGACGACCAGTGATTTTATCGCTTTGTAGCGATGTGTGGTTTTAATACATTGAATAGATTGTGATTTCATAATTCATGGTGTATCCAATTAAATTAGTGCCGTTTATAGAAAATATTTCGAATCATAGGGTCCATAAACGAGCAGACGGATTCTATCATGGTCGTAAAACGGTAAGTTTAACCATACAATACAACGTGGTGTATAAGAAAACTTAAAATAAACCGTCGAAATTGTGAACGTATTTCTCTAGCGTTAAAACTTCACAAAGGTTTACTTATCGCATCGTAACAAAGCTTTTGGTTTGGTGAATTGTCTTCACGATTGTTACTGTGATACGTGACTAACGTGTTTATCAATCGTTATTTGTTTACGTTGTTTATTACTTAACGTTCTCTTAATTCGGGATTCTCGTGATAAATTAACGGATAACGTGATTATGTAGTTAAAACATGATCCATTGTTTACGACAGACGGACAGACGTGTTATTGTCGCCATTGTTATCGATCACTACGCACTCGCGGATTGGCTGGCGGGTTGTTATTGTATTTTTTTTAAAAACCGCGTTTTACAAATTTATGAAAATATGAGCAACCCGTTCTTTACGATATCTATAGGCAGGTAACTATAAGAGACAAAATAATGTTTTTTTTTTTTTTTCTTCATAAATCTAAATAGCTTTTGTTTTATTTATCTTTGTTCTTGAACTCATTTACTTAGGTGTTTTAGTCATTATATTGTTGTTGTTAGATATTTCTATGAAGTTGAAGAGTGCTTTTAAAGCTTTGAAATAGTTTAAAAGCAGATGTGTCAGGTTAAGGCAATAATGACAATGAAAGGGAGTCTTTCATTCATACCCTCACTATAATTTGTTTTATCAACTTACAACATACCTATACAATAACTATACCTGTATAACAATGCATCTAAGAGGCTTAGTAACTGAATCTAGCTGAATGGTTGCCAACATTGGAATCTTGAGATGAAAACAAATGGAAGATAGGGTTAAGGATCAAAAGTTGGACCATAGTTAAGCGCAGTTAACCATACAAACAATGAAGGCGAAAATTATCCTTACAATTGTATGGCTATTTTTTGTCGCACAATAGAAAAAGTTTATAGTAAATTGAATTGCTTGAGTTAGTATGCCCAATGGACCTTACCCATAGGCATCGGGTAACCCTTTTCGATGCTACAAAAAACATCTCTAACTCTTTAATAAGAATTAAATCTAATATATAAAATTCTCGTGTCACGGTGTATGTTATTGAACTCCACCGAAATGGCTCGACCGATTTTAATAAAAAATTGTGTGTATATCGGGTAGGTCTGAGAATCGGCCAACATCTATTTTTCATACCCCTAAGCGATATAAAAAAAAATGCAGTGGGCGAAGCCGCTGGCGGGTCGCTAGTAATTCTTAAATCTATTACCATACTTTGCACTAACAACTCCCCATTAAACCGTACAGGTAAAGGTCTTATTTAATGTTCACTGTTATATTCTTAAGAATTATTAATAGATACATTTAGAATTATTTGTTATGTACAGCTCTAATACTATCTTATAACATCTAAGCATTCTCCCTTTATACAAATAACTTATTATAATAATATAGCTAAAAGTTTAATCATTCCTCAACTAAAATACTTCAATACATCAGAGCAGCTGTTTTGTTGCTTGGTAATCCACCTCCTCCTACATATATCCTACTGACTGCCTAGGTACTGACAAAACAGAAATTGCTCAAGTCATACAGGTCTCTTCAAGTTGTGAATTATCACTAGTTTTGTGCAATTAGTACATACTTCTGCCATAAAACTCAAATAAGTCACACATCAAAGTTTTCAGCTAAGTAAGATTAAAAAGCAGAATAAAAATCTATAGTAATCATACTAATCATGCATTTATATACCTATGTTTATTATCTTCACTAAAAAGAAAAAGAAATAAAACTAAGACAGGTTGATGAAGAACTTCTCCCTCTCACTCTATATTTAATTAAAAACCTACTTGTGTGCTAGTTTTGCTTTTCCTTGTGATAAAATACAACCTACCCAATGATTTAATCAATACAACGTGTTACAAAATAATCCGTAAAAACGAAATTACGAAAGTAGTGTCAACCCTAGTATACTGTATACCTAAGATACTGAACTGACCTTATTTAATAAGGGTTGACACTACTTTTGTAATTTCTATTTTACGGATTTTTTTGTAAAACAGTATAATAAATTATTAATATAACTCTTATTTATCTACCTATATAATATTGTAAGGTCCAGAAAGTTGGACTCACACAATTAAATTCCATTTCCATTGTGCAAAGAAAATTTAGCATACAATTGTCCAACTTTTTGGTTCTCTCTCACCTATATTTGCATTGTAACATATTATAATGGTCTATAGAATAATCTATACTAATATTATAACCTCGTGCTGCATAACCAAAAAAACGTCCAATGTCCAAACTGCCCATGAGTACAGTGTAATCTGTGTAATATACACGACAGATGGATCCTGAGGGAAAAGCTTCTACGCGGACGTAGTCGCGGGAAACAGCTACTAAATAATGATTTCCTACCTGTTTATTACAATTGCAATAAACAAGATATATCTTAATTTTAATGATTAATAAATTATTGATTTATCATTTTTATTTAGGTATAACATCCTAGGTGGGTTTTCATTTTTACTATGTTGATTGAGTTAGGCACCTATATTGTGAAATAAATCAAATATCTACAGCATTGTTGGTTCCAAAAAACCCATCAGATTAAAAGTATTCAATGACAGACAGTTAAGAGGTCCCTGCCACTCCCTCATACATAATTGATCTAATCCAAATAAAGACCTCATAGGGACCACGCGATCAACAGCAACGTCCAATTAACTACTATATTTGGGTAAGGACCAAAAAGTTAGCCACGCTAACTCAATAAATTTTTCTATGAAACTTTTCCGTTGTGACATGAAAATTAGCCATACATTTGTAGGGATAAATTTCGTGTCACAACGGGACATTTTTCACTTTTTTGTATGGTTACCTACGCATAACTATGGTCCAACTATTGGGTCCTTACCCATTTACCATTATTTACCTTGTATACTTAACATAACTATTTAGTCCATACATATGTAGGTAGTAATAATGGTACAGGTAGGTAAATAGATTCCAATCAAATGTCATTCTGTTTTTAGAGCACTCGAGTTTTATTTATAACTCAACCTTTACGGAGTAAAAAGTAAATTGACGTTTATGTGGAGTGAAGCGCTCTTTGCCCTCCCTTATTAAACTTTAACACGGACGGGGCACGCATTTAACAATGTTATAGGTATCTACCTACCTACATGATTCAACGTAGCGCATTCTTCTGTTTACAAAACGGAAATGCCTACCTGCCTTTAGGTAGATGAACCCTACCGGTAGTAACATGCCTAAATAAAGAATGTCTAAACCGACACTATCACGCGTGGTTGCGATTTTTAAGCCTACCTTCTCTAGATCCGTACCTACAATACAAGCTCTTAGAAATCCAATATGTTTATTTCTAAGAGTCCATCACTCGGAGAAAGAAATGCTTCCGAGCTTTGCCGACAAAATGATGGATGGCTAAAAGAATTTGTGGATCACTGAACTGCGTTTTATTCCAAGAATGTAATATAGTATAGTAGGTAGAGATACCTGCTGACGGGGCTCGGCCATTATTATTGGGGCCCGTTCATCCCTCGCTCGCCTTGCAAGAATTTACGCGCCTATTCAGCAAATGGACCAGGGGGCATTTGTATAATCAAGTTAACGGGCCCTTAAGTGGAGGACCGTAGGACGATATTGAACATTAGCATACACGAGGTAGGTAGAATAAGAGGAATTATTTAGGTACGTATTTTCGTATTTTATATAAGTTTTAACTTTAATAGGTGGATATAAAACCCCGTTGAAATGGCGATCCGTTTTGGCGCTTAAGCGGCCCAACCGATTTACATGAAATCTAGCTAAGAACAGTAAGAATTATCCCTATTTACCTTTGGAGCTACGACGCCCCAGACAGACATACAGATAGGTAGGTAGGTCAACTTCTTTGGGAACTTCAAAGGCTTCTCCCAGGCGCCCATGGACAAAAAGCCAACTAGAGGAACCACAAATCAAAGAAGTTGCTGTCAACCAAAGCGCCGAGATCACCCCAGTGCATAGGTAGATCTAGTAGGTAGTAACAGCCAGAATTTCCTTCACACTATTGCGTCGGGGTTACCTTGCCGATTTCTAAAAATACAAAGCATATGTTGGCAACTCTGGCAGCTTATAATAAAAGAAAGACGGATATCCAGCTTCACTTAAAAAGCCTTTCCTGTCTCGAGTTTTGGCAGAGGAACTCTTTTCTTTTCTTTTTATTCTACCCTCTAACCTAGGTAGGTATATCGTTTAGTTTCACGTCCATTAAAGAGATCAGGGGGGTTATCATGAGCTAGCTTTGCAGTTCACTTTACGGTCAGCGTAAAGGACAGAGCTATGGCGGTTATATAGCTCTGTCCTTTTCTCTGAGCGTAAACAGAACTGCAAAGCTAGCTCATGATAACCCCCCAGGCCGTAAGTAGAGAGACCCTTATCTTTTATTGATTGAAAAATTGCAGAACGAACAAATATGTAGAGACGTGTTTAATTTAAGAATCAGTCTTCTCGGTAAAACGAGGCCAGATAAAAGGTCCCTAAATTAAATCTCTATAGGTAGGTAGGTAGGTACTACCGAGGCATGTGTCTAGTTGTGAGAATCGTTTAAAATTTCAGTTTGGCTTAAAGCAAAGGGAGTGCAGATACTAAGAAAAAAAACGGGTACGCAATTTCTAACTTAGATCCAGACCCTGTCAAAGAAGGTAGCAGATAATGTGGTCTGCCGGAGCAGTCGGTGGGAATTACTCCGAGAAGGTGAAGCTTAAAAGAGAGTTTAATAACAGGTCTAATAGAAAGAAGCTTTAAAATACCTAATACGCATGCAGCATCACGGCTAAGGAGGTTTTGTCTTATTTTAAGAGGTTTTTAGCCTATTACACAAAATCCAACGTTACGCCGAACTTTAAAATCCGACATGGCCTTTAGCTAACAGGGAGACGACTATACATTAGCTGACATTGGCTGACAATGCTGACACGATGACCTTGTTACCAAACTTAACTAAATGGAAGCTCAGGTTAGAATAGCTTATCGAAGACAAGACTAGTGTCCTTAGGTAGGTATATTTTTCGAGAACATGTCTATCCTGGACTACCTATGCATATTAGACAGTATGGGATTGGCGTAAGCCGAAGACCTATACCGTCAGCCGCATACCTAAAGGATGAAATGGTGGTAGCGATCTGGGTGGACCCTCCACAGGATCGTTCCACCAACAAAGGTGGGTAGGGATGCCAATTCCGTACATTTGGTCAGTTCGGAAATCCCTAACGTTAGCGTTATAATGTTATAAAGTACCTGTCGTATTTTTGCCCTTTCGTATTTTTGCTCTTGGCCATACCTAAGTAGGTTTATAAAATGTCAACCCTTAATTAGGGTCTGTCGCATAAAAGATAAACCATTTAGGTATATTACAAACATTTGGGATCTGTTTAATGCTGATACCACAAACCTTTACCTTTATACCTACCTATTACACTCTGAAAATGTGATTAATGTGGGTCCCTTATAACAACCTATCCTGCCTACGCGATTTTCTTTCACCAATTCAATCCTCGGCAATATATTTTTATTCCCTTGGAAACTTTCTTAGATACAAAATACCTACCTACATACATAGGTCGTCTATAGACTAATCTACATAGATTCGGTATTGTATCATCAACAAACTTGTTGCTTTAATTAATTTTTAAAACAATACAAGTGACTTTTAGGTTAATAGGCAGGCACTTAAAAGATACGATAGTAGTTCAAGCCTTCGACTGATAAAGACGTTGTAAAATGAGTTCACCACTTACAATAACCGGAAGCTAATAAATCTAATTATGATGTTATAATAATCTAACAATTGTGTCCGTACCTACCTTGCTTTCAATTACGTAAAATTACATGTGCAATTATTTACCATAACTACCTGTACATGTAATAGGTACTTTTATTATGATTATTAGTTATTACTATTAAAATACAAAAGTATCGATTGTATTGCGTCATTAAATGAAACAGACAAGCTATGACCATTGTTTTTAATCCATTTTGTAAAACTGTTTTACTATTTACTTGCGACCAAGCTAAGTAAAGTAAGTAATCTCAGTTAGTTAGGTACGTAGGTACCTGTGAAGCATTAAAATCGAAACTTTGAATGTCCTATCCCTTACAATGGTCTTGGATCTGAATTGATATTAAGAGATAGATGTAACGTAACCTCTAACTTCAAAGGCCCGGGCACTTTTAGGGCCCGTGAAATTAAAAATAAAGTACCTACTGATGTAATAATAAAAACCAGGCAAGAGCGTATCGGACCATGCTCATTGTAGCGCTCCGAAGCCGTTACTATCTCCAAACACAAAAAATGTACCAGCAAAAGAGAGTAACCTTCATGGCACTATGGAAGCACAAAATTAAATGGACGTACGTAGTCCACATAATTTTGTTGAGAAGGGCAGTTTTTCTGCAATAACTCAAAAACGGCAGGTTTTTTTATGTAAAGTAGAAGGCACACGAGCACTCAGGCCACCTGATGGTAAGTGGAATCTTAGACCCATAGACATTGAATTATCAAGACTATATTCCTAATACCTCAAATGCGTTGCCAACCCTGAGGACTAAGATGGCCTCTATGCTAGTAATTTCACCGGTTGTCTTATCCCCGAACCGGAACACAGACACAGCAATGCGAACTGCTGCTTGGCGGGTGGTTAATGGATAAGATGGTGGTAGCGATCCGGACGGACCCTGCACCACCTACCTACCACCACTAAACGTAGGTACCTATATAAACTCAAACTCACAACATTTATTTGACAAAAACACTCTGCAACACAACAATCAAAATCATAAATTTTAACAGAAAAAACCAAAAGGTAAGGCAATAGAATACGGAGGTTTTGATTTGTACCTATACACGTAGCGAAATTAGAGACGTTGCGCTGTAGTGTGAGGTCAAAAAGGACTTAGGAAAGGAAGTCATGTGCTGCAGCTGGAGGCACAGCGCTGGTTTTCAGCTGAACCCTGGTGTTTACCTACTTCGTAGCTGAACGCGAACACGATATGAGAGAAATTAAACAATAGGTATGTATTAATTATATAGCCCTATATCCGATCATGTTGAAAATAATTTTCGTTGAAAGCGAAACCAAACCTTGTCATATTTTTTCGACTTACGATTTAAAAGATAAAGGGTAGAGACATAATTTATGCAACTATCGGAGCACAATAACACCATACAAATTGCTTAGAAACTTTAATTTAAAAGAACAGTCGAAATACCTAGGTATTTTGTGTCATATGTTGATGTTAGTTGTTTTTTTTTATCTGTTACTCGTAGGAATTAATTTATGCGTACTTTTGAACTCACGGGCACCTTCATTACATTATACCTAGGTACATCTACGAATAAAAGTTATGTCTAGAATATCGAATTGTAGATAATATTATTTCCTAGAATCTGTTAGATAAGGATACGTAAACAATCACAGCTCTTGCATGACTTCGAACACATCGTAAAATACAATAATATTTCCTGAATTATTGTCTATTATGAGCTAAGACCGTTGTTATATCTAAAGTATTCTTATACCTAGTATTACTTAACCTTCCCTACGGTCTGGATTCCACCTGCCAGCAGCAACACCTGCACGGCAGATGTTTCGGCCCCCATAGAAATGCTCTTCCAACCTACCCACCTACGCCACTTCCCGACCAAGCTATCCTTTTTCAACTTATCATAAAGGAAAGGGATAGCGATGCTCCTGTTTTGACCCTCCTGGGGTTTAAGCTGTCGACGCGTGCCTGGGGAACAGATGCTGCGATGTTTTGAGAAAAGATAATTTGTGTGTCTGCCCTTAAAAGCAGCTGTTCCTATCTCCAAATCAAAGACGCGTTAACTGCATACCTAATTGCATGTAGGTCTTCCTTAAGCTATATGTATTGTACCTAGGAAATTGTTTTGATTAACGAGACTTGGCCGGTTTAAACCGAAGCCTGTACGCGCGAAATTGCTCGTTTTCTTACGCATCTTTAAAAAATATTGCTAAATTAATTGGTATCGCTTCCTTAAGGAAATCAATCAGTTCAGAGACAGGCATACGTTTTTTTACAAGGTAAACGGTTCAGACGTTCCTTGTGATTCATATACAGTATAAAGTATTTTTTATCTCGATCTGTTCCAAAAATACTTACTGAAATGAAATGCATTCTCTTTAATAACTGCGTTACTTTTCTGACGGCACGCGCCGACTACAATTCTGCCGGAGTAAAAAGTCCATGGCATCGCACACCATTCACGTTGAGTAGGACTTTTTAAATTGGCAGGGTGGTAGGAAGGTCGCCCTTCCATGCAGCGCGAGCGCATACGAGTGCGAACATGTTTGCGGTTCGCTGACCCCTGCATCGCGACCTCGTTTGCCACACCAACTGCCAAAATCGGTTGCCTGTCATTCAACCCAAGACTCGTAAATAACGCCAATCTATCGACTACCGCAGGAAACTCCTTCGACGCAATAAATATTCCCCAAGGTGACACCGGCGGTAGCGACGTCACTTTTAGATTTTTTAATAGCGGAAAAAACAATCGAAGTGTCGTGGTTTGCATACATAACAATACGGCATGTTACTACGCCATGGCATAGCTGCCTAACTTAAGCACTTCTATGGTAAAACTTCAACTATTATTCCAACATCATCCGGATTTTTAACACGTACAATATGTAGCTGTGTTGCACTTCCGCATTTTTTTTTTTAATCTAAATTGGGAACACGAGGCAGAACCTGTAATTAAATGCCCTTGTAGCTTCATCTAACAAGATACAACAAGGAATGGAGTTTTAGAATTTCTTTGCCAACATGCCTCAGGCAATCTACCGCACCACAGGTACCTATGTCCGCTCATTAGTAACTCTACAAAAAAAAACAACAAATGTTTTTATTTTTCAATGGCCTGATCAATTTTTTTCGGCTTACACATATACATTTAAACGTTGGGAGTTAAAGAAGTCTAAGCAAATTCATCGGACTCTACCCGGATCCAGTGGCGATTCAAAGTCAATTTCCGCTTCTTCACTGTGGTAAAAAATAAATGACGGTGGTTGGAGCATCAACCGTGCCATCGGCTCTTTGATTGCACAGCAACTGAACCGTACTGTGTAATTAGCATCTGGCTATCCATTCTCTTAAATAAAGGCTCACAGAATCTGGTAACTCTCGAATATTCATTTCCTCGAGTCGCGCTGTGCCCCATTAGCGCCGGACGATAATTTAATTTTAACGATTCTTCGTTGTCTTCATCTTTTTACCCATCGTCTCTAGTTTTACCTAAGTTTGAAGGAGAATGAGCTCTCGTTTCGTGTTCTAATGGTGTGTTTTTGTTGTAATTTTAGGTGATTAGGCTAATAACCGGTTCGGTCAGAGCAAGGTTAAATTAAATTCTATTGTGAATAATAATGATTCAAAACAATAGTTCGAAACATCAAACTTTTGCTAAGTTACCTTATGTAAACTCCTACAATTAAAAACTTACGGGAAAAGTAATATCAGGAGATACCGAAAACGGGTTGAATAGGGACTAAGGGATGATTTGGGACACAACCTAAAATAAGGTATAACTTATCTATACTAATATTATAAACAGGAAAGATTTGTTTGTTTGTTTGTTTCTAATAGGCTCCGAAACTACTGGACTGATTTGAACAATTCTTTTACCAATAGAAGCCGACATTATCCCTCATGAACATAGGCTACTTTAACCCGAAGCGAAGCGAGGGCGGGTCGCTAGTTACAAATAAGAACAAGTATTAAATGAAAATAACTTTATGTTCTATTGAAATTTATATCAGTCTTACAAATACTAACATGATCACGTGTCGTAGCAAGATGTCAAGAACCTAGCAATTAATATAGAGAAATGGCGGGCACTCCAACGACAAGAGCATAGCTCTTAAGTTATGAATGAATTAGTAACATAAAATGCTTTATTTTAGGTTGTGTCCCTATTCACCCCTTAATCCCTATTCACCCCGTTCTACGGTACATACTATACAAGGTTTTTACAGTAGGTATAGCAGATTAATATTATGTTATCTCAATATCGGCTAGAAGAAGTCAACGGGGAAGGCTAGCGCGTAATCGAGGTAGAAAGTGTCCGCGGACTCCATGAGAGCTGGCTCGAGATCGTGACCGTGCGAATGGTGAAAGTACAGGCGAACAAGGGACTGGATATTGTATAACATATACATATAGTTATTCTCTATTGTTCGCATTAGAAGTTTTGAATACCCACTTGTTACAAGGCGTTACCTCATTTTGTCATCATGTTTTTAACTCTAACCAGAGCGCCGAAAACGGCGTCGCCGCCGCCGAACTGTCGCCACGCCAAATTTCCTAAAATATCATTTGCAAAGTGGAATTCATGTCATGTAGGCGATTCTCGGAAGACTTCCGTCCTTTCCTCCACTCCGACCTTCGCCGGATGCAATGTGTAGCCTTTTATCGCCACGTGCTGCGCTTGACGAATAATGTAACGAAAACCCCGCTCTGATGACTAGCTGCGCTGATTCACACGTAGTAACGTGTAGTATAGTAATCATCCTTAGAAATAATTGTCATAGTGTTGAATTTCCGTAGAGTATAAATTAAAAAGTGCACCACCCACGTTTTAACTTCGCACGAGACAAAGCCCAGACAGGCGGAAGATGCACAAAAGAGGAAATAATGTCTAGACATGCAAATGATAACAATCTTAGTGGCTAAAAAAGCTTTGACTGACTGTAATGATAGATGTGTATAGATATAACAGTACAAAAATCTCCAATGTTATAATACCAAAAGGTTTTCTGTTTGAAAAAGTAGTGGATTGTGCGGGTCCTCCTTTTTGGTTGGGACGATGAGAGGGCGGGGAGACTGCGGGCTTTGACCCCGCGCCCGTAATCATAGCCACACGAGACGCGGCCGGCGCAGCTATCCCGTTCCACATTCACTACAACTAATGTTTTACTTTCTTTTATTTCTCTGCATCCATCCACACGATTCACTGGTCATTAGGAATGCCCAACGAACTCTTAATTTCCTTGTATTTAGTTTGTAATTTATATCCTAAGCAACATAAATGAAACGATTCTAAATTTAACCTGTTTCACCCATTACCAACAACAAAAGCGAGAGTCCACTATTTGTGCCAGCCGCTTCACTACAAAGCGCCGAGTAGGCGTAGTTAGAGATAGTGTCCCATTTTGCTTTGCCGTCAGATTGCACACAGAGGAACCGATAACTTATCGTCCGCACCGATCGATAAAGCACTCAAAGCGTTTAAGAACCGCTGACAAGTTATGAGAACCGAGAAATTCGCTTTTTGCCAAATGTTTACGTAACCTATTTTTCATCCTAGGTGTGTATGACTTCAAAGGCTTTTATTATATGATCTCGACAGACGTGGTTTATGGTGTAATAACCAAGGGCTGATATTAGAATATAGCTCCGTTTATTGGGCCCTTTAATTAGCTATTTGTTTCGTTTTATGAAGCTTGCGTAAGTGTCAGTGTGGTGCATCGGTCGCGACCGGTTCTGGCGCTGGCTTGTAATTTACATCAGTAATCTTGACCCACAGCTGTCGCGAGCCAGTTCTCGTTCTAATCCAACAATTCGTTTTTAACCGACACGTTGCCTGATGCATCTATTCAAATTGACGCTTCATGGGTGGATGAGACAGTAAAATAACAAACATATTCAATGGTACAGTGAAGGTTATAATATGTATACACTTTAGTACCTTGTCTATTTAACGTCATGTTTCAACTGCCATATGAAATTGTCACAGCGATTAAAGTGACAAGGTACTAAAGTGTATACATATTTATGACCTTGACTGTACTCTGACTGTTGTATAATAATTAATACACACGGGCTCTAAACTATTGTCTTTTAATGATAACATTGATAACCGTTTCTCCATTGTTACAGTGCTGCGGACAGTGCGGAATCACCTATTTTAGAAGAAGCCGGCGAGAGCGGTTCTGAGCAGAAACCAAAGCCCCTCGTCAAATATGGGGAACTCGTCATACTCGGGTAACTAATCCATAAACATAAATCTAATACCGTTATGGACTGTTAGGATCCTTATTGCGACGCGGTACCTTAAAAATATACGACGCGGAAACATTTCTCTTTATTATAGAAATTCATGGGACAGTATAATAAGGTTAAATAATTAATTTTCTTTACCAATAATTACTGTCTCACTACGGACCAGGTGAAAGAATGCCCTGTTTCCTTCTCCCTGCATGTCTCTATCTTGTCTATCATTCATTTGGCTTATCCCTCTCAAACGCTTGTCTTGGTCATACCGTCATCTCTTCTTCCTCTACGTCTGCTTTTGAAGGAAGTGAATGGGATGTATGTATGAATATTATTGCATCTTTTTATTTTCAATCGTCATCCTGTTAACCCTGTAACCGCCAAGGCCGGCAAATCACATCATCGGATTTTCGTGCCAGGGACGCTGAGCGCTCAGTACGCTCCATATCAATTTCTATCGGCGTGGTTGCAGCATATGACGTCGTTGGCGTTTGAGTCACGTAAAGTTACCGCTATCCGTGGCGTTCTTAAGGTTAAAAAAAAACATCTGTATGTTTTTCACTGGTTGTCCGCTTGGTGCATTTGTTTGTAATAATCCCAGTTGTTTGCAATGTCGTTCGGGCACAAGGTTAGACGCTCGGCATGCCGCCTGCGCATGTTTGACGTCGCTTCCGATCACCGAGACGTTGCACACGTAATAATGGCGAGCTGCGTTTGCGTGTGAATCCATTATTGAGTAACTATCCAAAAACGTTTTGTTCCTTTCGTTAGTTATGTTTTATATTTATTTATTTTTGTTTTTATGTTTGGGACTGGGTCAATTTATGTGAGATTGTCCCTGATATTTATTTATTTATAGTTTTTATCACGACAAAGTCGACTATACAACAAAAACAGTTAACCATATCATGTAAAGTTTTTCAAAGATTACAAAACATTGATTATTTTTAAATTTTGACAGTGCGTGTACATTTTAATTTCTTGCATGAGTGACTTCGCGTCGTGACAAGTTGGATGGAACCTTTTATGTGAAGTTTGACCCACTTTATCAAAGTATGAATCTGGTATTGTAACCACTTCGGTCATAACTGCCCTTTTACGAGTATTACAGCAATAGGTATACTTGTTTTTCTAGCTTAACTGATATTTCCTAGCGATAAGCTAACCCGCTTGTCTGATTCCGATTATGAAGTGAAAGCGTAATAAAATATGCCTGACTTTCCGTCCCTCGGTAGTAAAGTGCTTTTGGAACCGGTCACATTATTACTGTCGGTAAGTTGGAGGACGTTTTAAAATATCCAAGGCTAAAAACATTTAGGGAATGTCTATTCACAAAACCAATTGAAGATTTTTTCGTTGCTATGCCTTCACTTTCCGATCACAGGGTCTAGTTATATAACCTCGCGTCCAATTTTGTTATTAATTTACCGGTTAACGTTGTGGAGAAAAAGACAGAACGCAGTAAGAAGGGATATTCATTCCGACACTGGAGACTGGAGTCTGGACCCAGCAGTATTATGCAATGAACAGGCTGAGCAATCTATAGCTAATAACTTTATTTAATTCCTAAATAGTCCCTATCTAACTCAAATTAAGTGCCGAACGTTACACAACGTAATTAAAACCCTGAACTTATCAGTTTAGTTTAGTGTTAAGTCGAGTATAAAGATTGATTAACTTCAATCATCAGCTGTCGCTGGTCGGTATTTGAAGGATCTAATGTTCGAGATACGATATGCTCGTGTCTGGTAAGTCTGGCTTATTACGCATACTAAAATACGGTTGCGTGATGTGGCTAGAATGTTTCACGAACTATTGTGTATCGACCGCCATTTAAATTTTGCCCTTGGCAAACATCTATGTGAAGGTTCCGTAATAGCCAGCGTTTAGCCAAGATTATATTCAGGTACGAAAACACAATCGTGCTGTGTTGCCAACCCCAGATATAACACATTCAAGGCTCATACCAACCCGGACCCGAGTCTTGGCATTGAAAGACAATGAATTGCAAGTGTCCTGTACAATATTATCTGCGTAGAAGTCGTCTGTTCTTCAGGAATTTTGGCGAGATGTTAAGCCACGCGAGCGAGCTTGCGAGCGAGGGTGGCTGTAGTTCGAGTGTCATTATGGTTGTTTAGTCTCGCGTTAAACACTCTACTTTTCACTTTGAATGCGAGGAAAAAAACGACGTTCTAAACAATATTGTTTTTTAACAACGTACGCTCAATACAAGTTATGAACATCTATTCAGAATACAAATAGGAAAAAAAAGTTTTGCAGTTTTTTTGTAAATGTGATGTTTTAAATGCTTGCATATTTAGCCAACAGATTCTAACTTGGAAACCATTTTAAAAGTAATTGGACCACGCATAATAAATGAGTTCGGCCTTAATATGATTAAATAGATTAATATTCGTAATAATTAATCGTGTTTCACGAAATTAAATCCTTTTTTTATATATTTCATTGTCATTGTCATTTTGAGGTTATTTCGACACCCAAAAATATGGTCCATACACAATCACTGAAAATGACGATAATCCTCCATTCACAAACACCGTGATTGGTTGTTTAGGGGTTTCCAAAGTAAATAAAAAAAAACTTTAATCCCTAGAGATTAATAATGAGCTTTAGTCCCGATTCGCAGAGATTTAAGTAGCATTTTAAGAGCATACATACATAACATCACGCCTTCATTCCCAGAGCGGGGCAGGCAGAGCCACAGAAACACCAACAACTGTAAAAAGTTTACCAGTGTATTAGGGACAGGTTGCAAGCCCATCGCCTAACAGTACTACGAGCCCTTATTCCCTTAGTCGCCTCTTACGACATCTTATCACATTTTAAGAGCATGAGAAGTGAAAAAACATTATATTAGCTAGTATTGGTCTCGTGTTGGTGTTCGTCATCGCAAGTTTGTAAGCATAAAGTAATACGTGATGAGAGCAATAACAACCGTTTAATGTTAAACTCTTGTATAAGTTATCACTGCCCACACGGTTCACGGAATTACTTCTTTGTGTGGTCGTTTGTTTTTGAAAAGTTCCCTTGTACTGTTTCACTCTTTAGTCATGTTTTGGATACAAAGAATTTCTCGGATTCATTTGCTAATGGCTCCACCTAGAATACCCCTTTCATTTGCTTTCGCTAAGGCATAATGACTGGATGCCTAGGATGGATCAAACAAACAAATTAAAATACCTACCAGCTGTTTGTGCGGCAGTTTGTGTTTTGGTTTTAGCAGTATGTTCTTTTGATATCTCATATTTTTTTTAAATTCTCTTTGTACATTTTGAAAGTATTGTGTGATCAATGTGCTGATTCATCAGCCTAGTACACGTTGTAACATGTAAAATTTTACGTAGCAATTCATTTTATTTATTTGTTCATGGCTCACAAAGTTACAGTCAAGAATAACGCAAATATTATGGATAAAAATATATGTATCTAGACTATAACTCTAGACTATGTGTGCACAAAATGATTTAAGTGTATGTAAATGTTTGATGGTTAGGTTAGAACTGAAATAATCTAATGCAGAGGTATCTGATATTGCTTTATTAGTTTAAATACGTTAACACAAACAAAGTGACACTGAAACTATCAACGTTTCCTCCATTCTCAGGGGCACTTGTTCCATGCGAGTTAAGTTGTAAACTGTCAAACACATTATGTAAATAGAAACTCTTTCATCCACCGACTGAGTCTTTATCCGCAGACGGTATGTCATCGTCGTCCTTGTTTTGTTAATCTTTATGGACACTGCTTATCGGGCAGTGCATAGCATATGCATAGCTATAATATCGCGTTTTCTAAATAGCTTTGTGTTGTTTTGTTCCTTAGTATTTCGTTCGAGTCCATCCATAATAAGTTAAAACTGGTTTAATCAAATTTACAAAACTAAATACCTATTTAGGTAGGTTTCCCTACCTCCCAATTTCTGAATAGTCAGGCGCAAGTCCTTAAGGATCTTCTGTATATGTTTTCGAGCATATTCAAAATTGCGTTATTTGTTACTACGATAGTACTGTGTAATCTTGTCACAGATATTCTGCCAATATTTCACTTCCTTATACCATCATAATGTCAACTCAAACTGCGGTAGGAACCCACTCACTGCTCAGTACCCACTTTCTCAACAAATTAAGGTTAACCAATCGTTTATTGTAACCACTTAAGATTTATCTGCTCTCGATTCACAAGGAAATCTTAACAACCGATTTAACCAAGCCGACTTCGTGGTTTAATTGGTATAATTTTATTCTGACAATGCTATATTGACGTCATCTTGCTAGCTTTGGTAAATTTCTAACAATAGGCGAACACACGTGCTTGCATGCAACACGTGTAGTTCTTCAATTTTGCTCACCAAAGACGTTAGTATGACGTTGCGAGGTTATATTAAAGTCATTAAATGTTTTATAACCGGCCGTTACGAAAGCGATTCGACGCATTGTTTCGGCGCAAGCGCAGACGAGTTTACGAGTGATAGTGCGGAAGCAAGTGCAGCGGCTCGGCTGCATCCGAAATAACTCTATGTAGAGCAGTTGGTGGCTGAAGCACAGACAACTGGGGAATACTGCTAAACAAAATCGCGCACTGAACAACGGGTGTATGATAGCAGTTATCTGTTTTTGTTTTAATGTTTTTTTTCTATCGAGCCCTAAAACTACACTTACGAGTATGTTAGTTACGGCTGGGCGGCGTCGCCGGTGAGCGACGGCCGGCGAAAACAATTTCATAGAAATCTCCCCATCACCGCCGCGGCGGCGACTCGTGGCATGCTTCATACATCTCTATGCAATTGTTTATTGCCGCTCGCCGCTCGCGACCACCTTTCCTAATCATTTAATCGTAACCTATGGAAATGGAAGAGAAATAATTAAGGAAGATTGGACTCCGATGAGTAGAACTCTTTGCTCCTTCGTTTGAGACTATGGCTGCCTATATGCTCGTACCTATAGGTCTGATGTAGATACATATAGTATAGATAGTAAACATCTTGCAAAAAACGGTGGTTAAGTTTTTGGATTGGACAATCACATTCATTGTGTACTTGCGGATCATGTAGTGAACTGTACATGTTTGATTATGATCTGTGCCTGTGTGGTTGGCAATTATTTGTAGCACGCGCGCCTACGCGACGAATAACTGTAATGTCTGAATATATTAAGTTCCTACATACTGTATTAGGTCGATGTAAGAATCAAGTGAGACGAATGGAAAAAATCGATGGCGCATCCTACGCAGAAACTTTTGGAGCCATCTTTAAAAATGTATATTTAATATCTATGTAATAAAATATTTATTATACGTATGCATATTGTTAATAATGTAATTATAAAACGCTGTTGTTTGTAGTCACATCAGTTCCAAAAATGTAAATTGACCTTTTAAAGTGAAAATGTTACTGTTCAATGTTTAACAAATGCGCAACGTTCCTGGTACTGCCAGTATAGAATTGAATTTACCCTCTTTCAATTTAAATACAATACGGCTTGACAGGAAAGTATTTATGGTAACTTTATCGGCGAATAGTTGGAAAGCGCTCCTTCCGGTTCAGGGGTCGATGTAATGACAAAAGCGTGAAATTGCCGTCGCCGGAATTATTAACTTTGTTACTTTCTTCCAATTTAGCCGTTGAGTGGTTACAACGGCAAGTTTCGGTTTGCCGGAGGCTGGGGCCAATTTTGTTTTACTTGATCTTTTCCGGTCGACATACTTTGAACTTGACTACGGGCAGGGGCAACGCTTTTTCAGTGTTGGTTTTCCTGTTCCTTACAAAGTTAGCTAGAAGGTTAATGGCTCTTGCGAAACAGTTTAATCCTTACCTACTATTATAATTGCGATAATTTGTGAGTGTGTGAGTTAGTACTCGTATGTTTCTTTAAAAGTTAACGCTGAAACGACGGATATGGGTGAAATTTCGTATGGAGATAGCTTATACTCTGAATCGACACATAGGCTTTCTTTTATGCCGTAAATAAAATACTGCTCTCGAGGGATTGTGAAATTACTTACTCTACGCTGATGATGTCGCAGTGTTGTGTATATTCGAGTTATACTCGACTATGTTGGGGGGTTAGTGCAAAAATAGACCAGACCTGAAAAAAAAAGTTTTTTTTACATACATTTTTGGGCTATGTGAAAAAAGTGTAAATACAAAAGTTGTATATCATTTTATTACCTACAGCTTTGCCATTTAACTTTTTTCCATAGGACTTGTAGTTTTGCCGGAAATCGTTATAAACCGGTTTTTTCCACCACCTTCCACTTCCCGACCTCAGATCGCCCGTAAATTATTTTTCCTTTAATTTTTGTTATATTCTCTTCATTTTACAATGGCTTTCATCGATCTATAATATTTTTTGAATTCAAAAATTATCGACCCTGGTCTACAACTTACAAACCTCAAGCAAGAAGTGCGCTTAGCGAAGAAAAGAAGCCCTTTACGATGTAACGCGGTTAGGATTACGTAACGCGAACCTATGAGTCGCGCCGTGGAGTAATCCAATTAAACCTGGAGCGTGCTAACTGGCAGTGCGCTTGGGCTTGGAAGTGCACAAGCTGCTTTAAATAGTAACTATGATTACAACCTTGTTTCACCCTAAACTTATTACCTTGTTTTCGGCCGTTAGGTTGGGCACAATTAAAAAGTTACAGCGGTGTGAAGCGATGGGGTCCATATTGGCTCGCTAAAATTCTTGTTCTGCTGAATTGTAAATATCGAAATCCCGCTAATGTTAGTGGGTCCACCCATAATAGTTGACACCAGTGCGTCCAAAAGGTAAAAACGAAACGTCCAGTTTAATGATTGATGACTGTCATCGATGTTGCTATAAATTAGTTTTTAATCGAATTAAAAATATATTGTCTTTGTTACCACGCATTCAAATTGATACCTCGATGTGATAATTGATTGCCACATTTCTAGACTCTACCCAGACAATACTGAGTTATCAATGTCGATGAACAAAACAACTACGTTCTACAATCATAGTAGATTACCTACCACTAATTTAGTGACCTACTTGGTGAAGCATTGTGTGCTGTTCGTCCGTAAACAGAATATTTTATTGTTTCCATGCATCGGACGGCACAATACCTATTTGTTTCTGGAACAACGTTACTTTCACCCAATTTATCTGCTTTATTGGCCATTCGTAACTCGCTGGCGCATTATTACCTACCTATCTTTGTCTCTGTACAAACTTCTCGAGTTGTATTGATTGTTTGAGCAACGAATAGTCAAATATTTGTATAAACTGAGTAGCAGATATACGAGAAGTTTATAATGACGCGTAAACGAACTCTTTACTTGAACAAGATCTATTTTCTATTTAAAGCGATGCCGTCGGTCAGGCTAGTGTGAGTTACCAAAAGTTAATCAAACTAAGTTTTTTTTTAGGGTTCCGTAGTCAAACTAGGAACCCCTATAGATTCGCCATGTCCGTCCGTCCGTCTGTTCGCAGCATAGCGCAGAGACTCTTAAAACTAGAAAGCTGTAATTTGGCATGAATATGCATAGTCACGCTAACAAAGTGGTACAATAATCCCTTACATGAAACGTGGGGATGTATTTTTTTTCTCGTTTACCCTATAGTGTGGGGTGTCGTTGGATAGCGCTAATTTTTGTTAGACTCAAGTGTCCCCCGTCCCCCCCGTCCCCCCCTACAGCCAAAACAACAAATACAAAAATCAGAAAAAAACTTAAATGAAAGAGCATATTATAACGAATTTTATTAGAAAACTATCACGACTAAGTAGACGTTATTGGTTCTTGAGATACAGGCGATTAAAGTGTTTATACCTACTAAAATCATCAGGCGGCACCAATTGACTTTAAATAGAAAATTTGTTATTACTTGTTGATTTTTTTGTTTGTACTTAACTGCTTCGGAACCCTACACTAAGCAGGTCCGACATGCTCTTGCCGGGTTTTTCATCTTATATTGTATACCTAGTTATATCCTTAGAGAGTACGATTAAGATTTTAAGAGTTCTTCTTCAGTTCTCAGTACACTTGAGATTTAATCACATTGACTTTGAAGATATTATTATGTCAAAGATTTATACAGTCCACATTTCATCACGATTGTAACTCAATCGGCTTCGTCCTGAGAATTGGGGTGCAGACTCGTGTCAATATTTTTATAAAGACGCGCAAGTGATATGTAAATTTGTTACTCATCAATCACAATTTGTCGTTACTATCTAGTACCGAAGTTAGATATCGAAACGTAAACAATTATCGGAGCCTATCTTACAAAAATGGCGCAATAACGGATACTTAAAGATACTTGGAGCTTTGCTTCAGCCTATAAGAAGATTAAGAAGTCGTTAAAACATTCAATCAATTATAAAGAAACCACTGAATGTTTTAGTGGGGGTAGGTCCCTATGTAGGGTACGTCCAGATCGCTACCACGATCCTAACCTTTGACATACCGCCAAGCAGCAGTGTTTGCGTTTTTGTGTTCCGGTGTACTAGCATAAAGGCATTCCATCTTAGTCTTAGAATTGCAGTTTTGTGTTTGTAGTCGTCAGAATGCAAATACTCCATCAGGTGGCCTGTGTGCTTGTTTGCCACTAGAGCCAAGAAGCAAACGATACTCAGTAACCCTGCCTGATGTAACTATCGCATGTGTTTTAAATACTACGTTATGTCATTATTATGCGACACCATGTTATACAATAGCACACAAAGGTTGCACTGGCACAGCTTCCCATGCGCCCGGCAAACACCATCTTCTTGCTGCTTAAAAACAATGAAAAATGCACGACATACACTGTGAACTACCCGAACCGCTGTCATTGTTTGTTAGTTTCGGAATTCAACAATGAATGATAATAACGCTGATCTTCCGAGTAACGGGTTCGGGATGCATCATTGCTTGATTATTTGCATATTTAGATTAAAAAGAGATACCTAACTCTTGACCTAACAAGATTGTTTTGATTAATGCACTGTTTGCTCCAATTCATAGATCTTATCTTATCTTATCTTACAGATGGGCCCTTTCGGGTACACTTCGACCCCTTTAGGATCTTTTGTGCAATTACCCTTTTACACACTCAGCTGTTCGAATGTGCAGGTTTCCTCACGATGTTTTTCCTTCACCGTAAGATCATCGGGTAATAATGTACTTAAGTTAGAAAAAAATCATTGCTAGGTACATGGTGACCGCGGCGGTTCATGGTGAGCCACCGACGCTCTTGACAATTCATAGTTTATGCCCGAATCGTACGTTTTGGAAATACCCACTAGCAAACTTATGACAATGGGGTTCTCCGTTCCTCTATGTATAAGCTTATCATATTGGCTCTATCTATACATAAATAATAAATATCTTGTTTCTTTATTATAAAGATGGAAAAACTAATTGGAATAGATAGAGGCCATGTTCATTAGCAGGATTACAATGGTAAAATAAAGAATAAAATTGTCTGATTCTTGTGTGAAACGTGCGCCTTGTAGTAGCATCAGTAAATTGTTGTGATTGTGCTCGCTTGTCTCTCACGGATGTTTAACCTTATCCACTGGAGATTATTGTATTGATTTCGATGTGTCCCCACGATCGTTTTATTACCAACTATTCATAATCGACTTTGTTGTCGCGAATAATCGCGATATCCGTGAAAGAGGTTGGTGAGGTTGGTTGGTACGTTAGTAATTTTTGATGATGGCAACACAAAGGGGCTGTCATCTAGTTTTGGCGGGAATATGAGGTTATAAATTGAGGATGGTGACGCTTGTTGTTGTTCGTGAAGTGAGAGATAATCATTCTGTGCATTGGTAAGCTTGTGCTTATAAAATGTTATATTGAAATAGCATATGAGTAAAACTCAATACTCAACTTTTTTTATCGCTTCTCAATATTCTTTTGGAGGTCTTGGTTGATCAGCAGGGGAGTGTGGGCTCCGTGCTATAGGCGACAGGTTTACCCGTATTATGAGAGGATCCAACCATTACGTGACTCTGGCTCGGGACACTAGTGCTGAACGTGATACCCAAAGAGTTCATGTTATCAGTAGATTAATGCGTAGCTGATTTTTATTAGTATATCCGATTGCAGTTTAGTTATCGGTCGTTTAGTTTTTGCTCCGTTACTCGTAATTGAGCTCAGAATCAGAAGTTTATTTCAACTATAATGATTAATAATCTTTGACACAAAACTTTACACAGATTTACCTAGGCCCAAACTAAGCTCTAAGCTTGTACTGTAGGTAATAGTCAACGATAAACTTACTTATATAGATAAATATATGTATGCTTAAATACTTAGAAAACGTCCAAGACTCAGGAACAAACAGTCGTGCTCATCACACAGATATCTACCCTTACCGGGATATGAACCCGGGACCTCTAGCTTAAAAGGCAGGCTCACTACCAACTAGGCCAACGTCAAATATAAATAGATAGATACCTACATACATATATAACGAAACATGAAATAGATATAAGGTTTTTTTAATTTGCCATGTTGTTTAATGAATAAGTGATTGTTTTTTTTTATTAGTTTGTTATTGCTTTTGTACTTTCATTTAAATTTCTACCTATCGGTACTATTTAAAGATATATGTATGTTTTTTTCTTATTATGGCATGTTTACGTCCTTTGATATGGCGATAATCATAAGACACTTCATTCCGGAACGCAGAGCTCGCTGTTAAAGAATAAAAAATGATTACCAATATACTGATAGTAAAAAACGGTGTCTGCTCAAAATCTCCTATAACGATTATGTGAATAACCTGTGTATTGCCCTTGTACCACACCACACGTGTGATACGAAAGCAATTCTTATGTCCTGCTCTATAAGTCATTATACTGAATAGATGTTTAATTGCCGTCACGTCGGCGTCGATCGTTCTATGGGTTAAGTTAACAGTAAAGCCGCGAATGCCCTGAGAGCGGAGGCGGCACGCTCCAATACAAATAACACCTCCGCCACCTTCTGGCCACGGTTAAACCCTACAAGAATGAGGGCAGCATTAATAAACTCATCTTTACTAAGATGCGATCACAAGATACGTCAAAGTAAACCCATAGAAAACTGTAATTTTTGACGCATCTTGAACGAGCATTGCAGTCGAGATCAGTTTATAAATACGGCCCTAAGTATTTCTACTCCCAGCTAGGTATTCTAATATAATGTTATATTTCGAGCAGATACAACGGCTACCTACCGGCGGGCGAGCGCGGTCGCCGCAGAAGCAAGTTCGTACTCTACCGGCGACCGCAGGCCAACGGCGTGCGGCGCTCCAAGCACTACGTAGTGAAGACTCCCCACAGCAGCAAGGCCATCCTCGATGCCAGCCAGCACTCCATCTCGTATACGCTCAGCCGCAGCCAGGCGGTCATCGTCGAGTACACGGAGGACCCCGACACGGATATGTTTCAAGTGAGTTAAAAATCTTGTAACTAGTAGGTATGTTGAGGCATTTTGGAGGGGACTTCATATCGCATATCAGCCCAAAGAACTCCACTGCTGCACAATTTGGACATAGGCCTATCCCAAGGATCTTCACTACGATCGTCGCGTCGGGTTCAGGAAAGTATAAACCTACCTAGGGACCTAGGTTCTCTCGACTCGGAAAAATCTGTTTGTGTACAAGTTTATTTCCATTACGGCTAACTATCGTCATTAGCGACCCAAAACACGAAGTTCGTGCAGAAACGGAAATAAAGATCAAAGTTTATTGACGGTGTCGCGTATCATAAAGAAAGATAACTAATTAATTGCATATTTGTACTAGGGCTCCTGGTCGTGTCCGTGTTTCGTGTACCCGTAGCCGAATCTCCGTTACCGAATAACACGGCAACGGAGATCCGTCCCGTTCGACACGTGAAATTCGGCTACGTGTAATTAAGATAGGTACGTAGCTCCGTGTTACACGGAGATACGTTTCTTATTTACACGTAGATCCGATCCGTCCGTGACCGTGACGTTTAATGAAGAGTTCATGTGTGTCTTTAAGACCTCCGAATGTAATGCGATAGTCGTGTTTTTGATTTCAGTTTCTTTGCTTTTGCATTTAAAATTGGTTTAATAAGTCATTATATAAATATAAATATTTTGTTGGAGGCTAAAATAATGGACCAATACAAATTGCAAAAGATGTATATTCAAATAATTCGTGTAATAAAACAACACTATAATGAACATTTTTTAAGTAAATCAACATTTTAAAAAAATGAACTGCTCTATTTAGGTGTCTCGCAAGGTTCACTGACTGTGCCTTACTTAATAATGACCTATGAGTACATATCCTATGAATTCAAGTTCGAAACAGCCCCCACCAAAATAGCAAAAAAAAACCTGAGTGTTTGTTTCAAATCAAACAAAATAACACGGCCACCTCTATCTGTCACTCGACTTCACGAACAATAGATACACATGGTACTTAACAGGTAAACCCAAAGTTGGTTGTAAAGATTATTAATTGCCCGTTAATTATTGTTATCTTTATCTGCACGTGCAACTACTTCTTTGTATTCTCACCGACAAAGGGTTGTCCAGTCAGTAATGATAATGAATAACAGAGTAAATGATTATTTCACTTGACAAACTTTTAAAATGTTGCGTTGGTCGACCTGTTTCGTTTCTTACCAGTTAATAAATAATAGAGAAATATTATTATTCTTGGGTCCATTTTCATATTCATGCAATGCATTCGGCAAGTCCTTGGTTTTGTTTTTGTCTAAACTCATAATGGCTGGTTATGTAGAAAACAGAATAATACCACTAATTACTAAAAAGAAAAATATAACTAAAGCTTGACAAATAAAAATAAACTAGAACACATAATCACATATCTAATAAGGCTCCGTTCGACAAGCTTTCATTCAATAACCGTGCGGAGCGGAGCCGGAGCCGAGATCCGCAGATACGTAGCCGAACACAGACACGGATACGTATCTTGGCGTGACCGTGTAGTTTGGGAACTTAGCACCGTCGGTGCTAAGATCACGGAGCTACGGTTCCGCGTGTAACACGGATATCAGGACCACTAATTTGTACATGGCGGTTTTGCTGCAACGACACGCGCGTCGACCGGATCGTTAACAATATCTCGCTTAGTTTTCCTGCATGAAGCTAATAACCTTATTTAAAAAACTGCTTCTGTTTCTTTGTAACGGCATCCATTATCATTTTGTGTTTTTATCCGAGCTGGGCACACAGCGTTTATGGTGCCGGAAAAATAAACAGACATTACGTTTATTACAAAATCTTGTAACACATTAAATTGTTACACCATGAATGAATCCCTTGGCACGTTTCGAAATTATGTCAGAAAACACAAACTCAGCGGGTGTTCCCCTCGCGATGGGTCCGCTTATCTGCCAACAGACGCTCTCTGTTTGCCTCTGAACAAAGTGCTACACGAGCGCAAACAACGGTTGCTAAATGAGTGATGCCTATCTCCACCTTCATTTACTGAAACTCTGAAATCAATTGTCTAAATTTCTCTAAAGCCATTGGCCTCAAAACTATTCACCGAGGCGACCGCTATTTAACGTTTCAAAGTAGCCAAATATTTGTTACGAAACGTGTTTTGATTGAAGCAGAATTTTTCACACACAATCTTTGGTTTGGTGCCAGGAACGCGGTGTGATCACGTGTCGTCTAATGGAAATATCTGACAGGTCGGTGGCGAAACATTTTTGCATTACGTGTAGAGTATGGTTGACGGGGCTAGACCATCGAGCGTTTGTTCACATTTTGAACTTTTCCTTTGTTACATTGATCATCTATCTTGAGAATTCCCTGTAGCTTTTCTAATAGTTTTGTTTACTTTGCGTCTACAAACAAGCTTGTGTGCTTTTACGCTCAAGTGGTTCCAAGGTTCAAGAGCGAAGGATTCTGTATGTTCTTCACAAGAACCGCGTCGGTTACATTGTGAAGTGTTTATGCGCCGCGTCCCGGCGCCGCTCGTATCTAATCGGCGCATGGGTTAGTGCCCCCCGGCGAGAACAATGCGTTGGTCCCTGCACTACTGCAACACAAGGCGGGCGCGACAACGACCCTTATCTTGAAATCTACATACATACCTGATAATCAGTCCTCAATGCATTCCTCTTAGGTGGTAAACCTAAAAAAGGTTATCTGGGTCTGCTTGTTATCTACGTGTTGTCTATGCGGAATTTGAACAACCTTAGAGAATGAATAACACTGTTTAACATGGCATATTTGGGTTATGTTACACACCGTTTAGGAAACAAAGACAAAAAATCACATAATTTGGCAAACGGTTCTTCCTACAAGAGACAACCGGCATTTCATATTGCATACTGGATATAACTTGAAATAAACGCGTACCTATCCAGTGATATATGCCGTTGGAGTCGTTAGCTTTTTGCTCAATTGCTGGCAATTCCTATGGGGAGGCGAAGTTCGTTGCCGCCGCCGGGCGACGCACCGCTCCACATCCTGTTCATGGGACGCTCTTTCATTGTTTCCACTTACGCACACACGCGAACTCCTATCATATTAACCTAAATAAATATTTATTTCAAACGTCACAACAGCGGAAGTAACGGAACGACCATTAGCATTTTCGGCGACAATCTTGTAATGAATTTTAATGCGACTTGTACTTCGCCACAAAGAACCGACTGAGAAACCTGACAAAGTGTTTATTTTTTTATTCATAATAATTCGTATCCGTTGTTCGAAGTATGTACGTTGTGAATGACGTGCGATATACATTACCACGCAACATGCAAAACTTGTTCTAATACAAAAAAAATTGCTCGCAACAGTCGCAGATGCCGGCTGCTTTTGCGTCTTTAGAAGACCTTGATATCGGACGTGTGTAGACTGTTATCGGCCAAGTCGACGATAAAATGCTGACCGATTGCATAAGGTGTCCTATATTAACCTAGTTTCTGTATAGGCTCAATATTTGCAAATTTTAGATTATTTTTTTCTGAGCTAGGTGTAGTGAAGTTTTCAAGAAACGAATGTAATGTAGGTATATGCATGAATTTTTTAGAGCAATGTTTTACGTTTATGCTATGTTAAATTCCACCTAAAGTAATTCATTATCATTAACACGTGCTTATTAAACGATATAAAATAAACTATTTACGTCCATCAATAGGTTACTGAAAAACAGTAGCTCTATTAATCCGATCGAGGTGACCTCGAGTGCTATTGACCTAGGATCTGGCTTTAGTAATAAATATGCAAATGATCATCTTTATTACAAGGTGGGGCTGAAAGGCGCACGCTGGCATCTCTTGATGAATGGCACTTCACGCCCTCGCAGTACCGGCAAGCGACCCACTGACCTCATATCACTTGTTCAAGCGTCGATTTAAGGGATGACTGCTAAACGTTAAATTACTTTTCAAAATTTTAATTTCTGAGATCCGATGCTTTTCTTGCTAACTATATTAAAATGAAAAAATAGTAACTACTCTGCTGCTAAGCATATGAATAAATGTCATGTAATGTCTTTCTACAGTTATCACACACACCAGAATGATCCATTGTGTGCATACTACGTTGAAGATTGACTTTTAGAATAGACACAACGGTCTGGTAGGCTGCATTCATCAGGAACTGGTTCATTGCATTTGAACTCATTGCACAAAGAGCCGTATGGGTTAAAACGATGACACGCCCTCTGGCCGTTAAGGTCGCAATTTGCACTCTATGCTCCAATCTAGTTAGTAACCAACAACTACTTTACTCAGAAGACTTACACCAATATCCTCCGTTAATTGGTTCGCTTACGTGATGCATGCAGCCGGTAACGGGGTGACGTTCGACGTCACGGACTACCCGAGCCGTGTCAACGAGGGTGGGCTGTGACGTCAGAGGGAGGCTAGCAAGAGACGGCGTGGTCGGGCCAAGGACGTCGCCGGGCCGACCGCCGCGCAACACCCGACAGCAATCAATACCGTTGCCTGCCAACCACCATGTGATCTCCACTAGAACAATTTTCTTACGTTTTACTAAAAGACCAAGTACCAATTTCACCATACGATGTTAAATTTAATCAATGTTAATCGACTGTTAGTTCATACATTTTGACAACTGTTAACGCTCTAATCGTTTTTTAAGTTGTTAACATCGTATGGTGAAATTGGTACTAATGATAACTATTAATTGAAAATCATCGATATAATGACGACGCGTTGGCCTAGTTGGTATTGACTCTGCCTGCGAGGCTTGATGTATGGGCAAATATTGTGTGATGAGCGCGAGTACTTCTTGTTTAAGTATTAATTTCTTTATATAAGTATTTATATCGTTTTTTAGCACCTATAGTACAATCGAAGACAATGTTAACTGTACATTTACAATCGAACATAAACCTTATCGCAACGTATTAAAGTCAGTCAGGTGGTCAGTTACCAGTGTCTTCGTTTGTACTAGCCTAGAGCGTAGAGATGGCCTATAGCCCTGTTTCCTTTTCAATAGGTAGTGACTTCTCTGTAAGCTAATATACTTTAAACGGGTCACTAGTAGAGTGACTAGATCGAAACATTACCACATCGTAAAATGACCACATCGCTTGTAGCCTACTTCTCAAAACGTCCGAGTCGCAAAATGACCACATCGCTTGTAGCCCACATTTCAAAATGACTGAGCCGCAAAATGACCACTTTGCTTTTTTCATTTTATGCCTGTCTTAGCAAAGTCGACGCAGCCCAGCATGGCGGGGCTGCTATTCTTGGGAAATTTGCCCTTCGGGCATTTGAAGTTACCTAACGAACCTAACCTACCTAGTAACGCAAACGAAGTGGTCATTTTGCGACTCGGACGTTTTGAGAAGTAGGCTACAAGCGATGTGGTCATTTTACGACTCACACATTTTGAGATGTGGGCTACAAGCGATGGGGTCATTTTGCGAGTCGGTAATTTTGCGACCGAGTTATTCTACTAGTGACCTCTTTAAACGGCCCAACCGATTTTCATGATACCTAGCTAAGAACCATTCCGATTTCGTTCTCTTCTCTTTTTACCCGACTGCGCGACGCAAAGGAAGGGTACCTAATGTGTTTCACAGCGTATATATGTAGATATGTTTGTTTGATATGTGGCGCTCTAAAAACTAAACGCGTAGTCTGGTTATTTTGTCGGAACACAGAGTTAAAAAAAACTTCTGTGATCTTGAAGTGATTATGCTCAGCAAATGCTCTTCGAAAAATCGATTATTTTTAGAAGGTTGTATTTTTTGTTCGCGTAAGAACTACTTTCCAAAAGCAACTTTATCCAAGTTTATCCACATCTACTGAAGCAATATTTGTCGTTGCAAAACTTTCTCGCCATGTTGGTTCTCCATCGACCAACCCGACGTACAATGACGCTAACCCAGTTTTTATTATCCTGCACACCAAGCTGGATACAGCTAGAATAGTAATGACATTTCATAAATTCGCAACATTGCGAGGATGCGTTCATTTTAAAGTATGCATGTTGCTATTTCTCTTTTTGTGTTTAGCTTGCCTGTGAAACGGGTCTCGATTGATGTTTTATGTAACATAGTCTACTGAGCAAAAAACATTAAAACGATACAAGCCGCGGTGAGTTTGGAACCGGACCGGAAACAAGTCGCCATTTCCCTAAAGTGCTGGCAGCCGTCCAGTCGAAATGTCCTTCTTTTATGCAAATACTCGTAAATACTCGTACTTCGGTGAAAGTATTCAATTGTTATTAAACCATTACTTTCTGCATCGTAATTTTAAAAAGATACCAGGTCAGTGCGTCAGAGCCGATGTTTTGCAAAAATAATGTTATACGGGCTTTCCTAACAAGCTTTATTTACAATATTCATCAAAATCGACAAGTATTGAGTATCATTTATGTGACAAAAGTCCCTTAATGCACCAAAATAAATCGCAGCGCCGCCGTATTAAATTTCTACTCGTTATTAAGGCAAACGCTAAACGAAATTGAAGTTCGCTTTCACGTTGTTGAAATTAGGAAACTTTAACAGGTATTGTTAAGTAAAACTAAAGTTTCCCTTTTATCTTTTAACGAAGGTTTCCCGTTACCTACGAAACGGATCGAGTTCGCAGTTTTTTTTCAATTAAAAACGTTTTATGGTTCTCAAAGGAGTCTGACGGGAAATGCTTCGAGGCATTATTTTGCCACGATTTGGTTTTAAGTGTTCCCGGGTAGTAAAATAGGGAGTTTATTCGGGTGTCCCCTCCCTGATGGGTGGGGGTTGCGTCGAGACAGTTCATCGGACCCTGGAGTTATGGCTGAGACACGGTCTGCGATCAGAGCTTTTATTGTACGTCTAGACTGGGAGCTAGGATTTGCCGTCAACACTACAAATTAATGATAAATATGCATATTAAATTATCTCTTTACTGTACAAATAATTATATTACAGCTTATTCCACATATTTTGCGTCATGTATGCATAAAGATTTTAATTTTAAATTCCTAGTAATACTTAAAAAGTACATATAAACCTGTAGCAGTTATGTACCGTATAATCTATATAATACGATCTTAAACAAGATGAATGTGCCCAAAATTACACTGTCACGACATTTCGCTTCCAATTTACATGCTCCAGATTCGGGCCAACGTCACTAAAACATGATAATGTTATGCTTGGTATAATGAGAGACAAACTAACTTTGACAGCCATACATGAAAGGCTTGTGAGCTGGAAGTGTTGATACGAGTATATTGGCAAATGTTTCTTGTGGGTGGTATTGTCATTATGAGTATGGCCCTTAAATTTTGGAGTTCAACTCCAAAGGTTACTAGTATTGTCCTTTTATCTGGATTTGATTACTAATGAAGGGTGAACAAGATCCCCATTTAAAGTTTCGAATTTAAGATGCCAGAATAATTCGTTTGTAGTTTACAAAATATGGCGTCGCGGATGTAAACGAGACTCGGCTCGTGCAGACGATTACGCTTACGGCAGTAAAGTTTGGGTCATCGTGATTGCCTTTCGCGATTCATAAATATGACGATGCTCTTTCACGCAAGGTCGAACGGTCAGGCGTGCTCAATGACCCTCGCCTAAACGATCGACGATGTAAATCATGAACTTATTGGCAGAATCATGAATGATGATCAGCAGTTCAGATATAATCCTATTGATAACGGGAAAGAGTATTTACTGCTATATGCTGCTTTATTTGGGACTTGCACACCTATTGATTGTAAATATATGATTGGATGTGGAAGTCATTTCTTGCCCGTAATTTCCGTATAAAGGCTATTTATCATTAAGCAGCGACATTCCGTAATGTATTCACGGCACGGTGCCCATTTATAACAGGACCGTTAGACGAATGCATTTGACCCGCTTGCGGCTTCATTTGCCGCTTAACACTCACGTGGGTCAGCCGCTGGTAATGACGCCACATCATCATTTCAATCCGCTTCGTGAGCTACCAACAGTAATCAGCATATCCAGTACTTAAGTTAGGTACTTACTGCGCCGTACTCAAAGACATTTTAGAGACAATAACTCCTTCCTTTTTCAAACTTCTCTGTGAAAAATCTTCATTAACTGACTCAGAGTGCTACCGTTACTTAGTGAAATTACGCTAAGATTATCATGAAGAAATAAAATAAGCAAATGCTGAAGCTGTATGCAAAATTATTCCGATTGGATTAAATTGTAAACGACCCGGGCGGATTATTAAATCTGTAAACGACGCTATTTGGCGCCCCAGAGACACCCGAATTGGGTTATCGCTAAAGTCCAGTCCCTACTTATTTTTTAAATTCGCTCTTAAGTGAATATTGCCGACGGATCTACGATCCCAGCTGCATGTTCGCTTACGGTCACGGCCTTTTCTTGTGAAGACAATGAGTAAAAATTAGGATAGGCTGTTTGACAACATGGTGTGAATCCGAGCCGAAACAATAGAATAAGTTTCAAACAATCGAATGGGTATTCACTAAACAAATGTCCATATTTTTGTTATTTAGCTTGATATTTACGAGTACTAGTAATGTTATTTTGTGGTCGGTACTTTTGGTGAGCATATTTTTTACATTTATGAAGATTATCATTATGAATGAACCTGTAACTTTTTCCTGTTCTACTTTCCTTGCATGCAGAACCGATTCGCGGGAATACTGACGTACCTATCGCGGACGCACAGTCATTTTGGTTTTCCCCTGATGTTGATTCCCTTGAGTTTTGTGGCTTTATTTACATCCACCGTGGGAAATATAGTCATTACCTAACAGGAATTGATAGATTACGTGTTTTATTTTATAATAAACTAGTCATTTATATTTTTTTGATTATGATGTTAAAAACAGTAATGCTACAAATTCCCTTCGCCACGTGAACACACTGCTGCAAAAATAAGTTAACTTTTTACAAACGTTCCATTCAACATATTCAACGATTTACTGATTCTAAACGTTTTACTGATTTCCATATCAATACGGTCGATGAAATTTAATATGCCTGCACTGTATGTGTATGCATTTCGAGCAGGTGGTGGGTAAATTGTAACGATTTAGAAATAGAGTGCAAATCAGACGTCGATTGCGAAACATTATGATATGAATCAAAATTTGGGAAATTTACCTTTTAATTTTTAAACAGGCATGGAGTATCACAGGATTCAAATTTTGAAAGGTACCTACCTATCCTAGTAGCGTTATGGGTGACATAATATTCTTCCAGGGTATTGCCAAATTTGCCTTTTACTGACTTCAAACGAAATAAGAAACAATAAGGATTAGGTTTTGAATTGTGGCGTTTAAATTTTATTTTTAGTTTTTCGTGCCCAAAAAGCAAATCAGCGCCATATAGGCAGAGTATCGAATCATAAAGGAAATTCTTGTTTTTATAGCCAATGGTTTAAACCATGTGTCAGAAATTATTTAAACTGAACAATGTTCGACACGACACGTTGGCCTAGTTGGGAGTGACCTTGCCTCCGAAGCCAGCGGTTTCGGGTTCAAATCCCGGTAAGGGCTGATATTTGTGTGATGAGCACGAGTATTTGTACCCGAGTCTTGGATATTTTCCTATGTATTTAAGTATTATTTCTCTATCTAAGTGTGTTTATCGTTGTCTAGTACCCATAGTACAAGCCTAGAGCTTAGTTTGGGACCAGTTCAATTTGGGTGACATTGTCCCGTGATATTTATTTATTTATTTTATCTTCACAACCTATAACAAAAGACAGACAAAAATGGGGAACAGAGCCTCTATTCTATTGGGTAAAATCATATTGCCTTCGACACGTTATCGTATTGTCAACGTACGATAACTCCTATTTACTTGACAGTAATGGGGGCCGAGTTGAAAACAATACTATAACATGTGCGTCAAATTCTTTGGTAATATTGAACTAAGTATATTTTAGAATAATCTTTGATCATCAAAGACGGATAAATTATTACTTTTGAAGTAAGACTGGGTCTGCTGTATAATTAAGTAAGATAACTGCGTATTTAACTTTGAGGCATTATTTAACTAATCCTTTACATATACCTTCTTCAATAATAACAAACAAAAACAGATTATAAGGTAGGTATATATAAATTTAGCTGTTACCAGCGACTCCGTCCGCGGTTATTGCTTTACCCGAGAACTGTTAAGTTATCTGGGATCAGAAGTATCCTCTGTCCTTCTTCGGGACTCGAGATATCTTCATACCAAATTTCATCTGAATCGGATCACTGGTTTATTTCGTGAAAGCGTAACAAAGACAGACAAACAGAGAAACTTAGAACCAAGCTAAGCTCCATAGCTATACTTATAAAATGATTACTACACAACGATAAACATAAACATATATACCTACTTTTACATAGGGAAATAAATATTTGGATAGGTACATAGAAGACGTCCCATAAAAACTCGGGAACAAAAACCTACTCGTGCTATATATATTTTCCTTAAGGCAGTCATCATTATAGATTTAGAGGTGTTATAAAGGTTACTAAGTCAACCGCGTTGTCAAGTGAACATACCCATCAAAAAAATGAGAAATTCCCTGGTCGTCTTGCACTAGAAATTTCGTCTCTTTTTCATACACAGCCGACAGCAGTATCAGATACAAAGGCCCTGTCACCAAGACATAGGTACCTAAATAAAACGTCTAGTTTACTCCGTGTCAACGCCGACCTTTTCATTCGCTTTCATAACATCCAGTCCCCTATATTGCGACGTATCGACAGACCGTCGCGGGCGCCGACACGAGACGTGCTTTCATTTCCTTTCATTATGGGGGTTGGTCTGTGTCACTAGTGTCCCCTTCATTTTTGTGTATTTGGTTTCGCTATTGATTGTGTTAATGTTTATGTGAAAAGACACCATTTCGAGCCCGTTAAATTGGGGTAAAGTACACAGACCTTCAAAAAATTTAGTTTAGACAAATACTACGGTTGATTAATTAAAGCTGATCCAGATAATATTTAATCCAATTAGTGATAATCGAGACTTAAAAAACGGGCTATTTTCCATACATAGACGGTACAGCTCTTTCTCTATTTTCTGTTAAAGTCCGACGAAAGACGAAATAATCCCTTCCATCCAATATTTCGAAATAACCCATATGCTTTGTTTAGGGTTTTATTTCGGTTTGTTCTGTCGAGTAAAGCCTTCAAAAGATAAAATGGTTTATAAAGTGTTTTACCTTGTTCTGTCCAGCTAGGAAATCTGTCAGTGTTTCCAAATATCAGCATAAACGAGTAAGGCTTTGTTAGCAACCGTGTAATTTTGTTGCTGGGGACGCCTAGTTTGTTGTACTTAGTGCAATCAAGGTCTTGTGCCGTGAGAAACTGTCGTTTCTTCGTCAAAAACACAAAAAACCTGATGATAGACGCACAATCGACTGTGACCGTGAATTGACATTCGTAAAATCGATTTACATCTAAACTTCAATCAACGTCTCACTTTGTGGCTATAAAAATATCAGACAAAAGTATATAGGACACGTTTTTTATTAAAGATAATTTTTAAATGTTATGGTATTCGAAACTTCATAAGTACCAAAGTGTGCTCTATTAAGGGAATCTCACAGCGTTATCTTAATAACTACTTTGTAGAGTTCATCAAAGTCGATAGAATTTGGCAGACGATTGTTATTCTAGGTTCTCTATCTCACCCACGTAACGCCCACGCTCGCGGGGGCGAACTTAACTATACCGTAACATCCTAAACGACATAAGTCCCTTCAAAACTCATACGATCATACGCTCTTTGAAACTATTGCAGTTTGAAAATTTCGGGGCTTTCGCCTCCGCTGCTGATTGCTCTCAAGGTCGCCAAAGCGTCAAAGCCTCTTGTCAAAGTGCCATGTCGTTACATATGTCAATTGATAAAAGAGTTCGGTTTATATCTGTATTGAACTGGCAGGAGATAGCATTTATCATATCAACAACTGTATAGTTAGTTAAATTCAGTCTAATCAATCAGGTTTCAAAAAAAACCTATATTTATTATAAATATTTGATTATTTGATATTTGTATACCTATCAGATATGTAATATAATAAATAAAGCGTAATATTTTTATTATAAATAGTAAAACCTCCGATATTTTGATATTATATCCGATACATATGTCGTTACATATGTAAATTGATAAAATAATTCGGTTTATATCTGTATTAAACTGGCAGGAGATAGTATTTATTCACAATGAGAATGTCTAGTTTGTTAAATTCAGTCTAATCAATCAGGTTTCGAAAAAATCCTATATTTATTAAAAATATTGGAATATTTGATATTTGTGTATCTGATATGTAATATAATAAAGCATAATATTTTTATTGCAAATATCAAAACTTCCGATATTTTGATATTATATCCGATATTTTTAGTGGGAAAACATTTCTTGTAAGTACTATCTATTTATTACGAATCTTATTCCGTGGTGATAAGGTATGAAATTTAATATAAAGCATAGAATACGAACGAAACTAGGTGCTTCTCCGAAACACGAGTTCGGTAACAGAAATTAAAGCGAAACATTTTACTCTAGTGTTGCCTGTGTAACTATCTGATAGAAAAAACTGCTTCATCATGTCATGAATACCTACATATATCGGCGAACCCTGAGTATAATACAAGTGGATTACAATATTTCTTAAGAGGCCGTATACGAATTTGGCCGATTTCGCTGATTTACGTGATTTTATAGTTGAAATATGTACTTAACTTCTACATTTTTTTTTGCTGTAAGAGTTAGAATATCGCAAATTCACTAATCGTTTTGACATGTAAAAGGTATGAAAAAAAATACAGTTTATTGCTGTAAAGGTAATCTAAATAATGTATGAATTACTTTTTACCACCTTTTTATATTTTTTTGTAAAAAATTAATGAACTTGGTAAAATTTTACAGAAAATAGTCATAAATTGTTTTTGATTTCAGCTACTTAAAACTCTCGTTCATAAAATTAAAACAACAGTAATAAACTCCAGTTCAAAATTAATCCACTACTTTAAAAAACATCCAAAAAATGAGAAAAAAAATACATAATGTTTTAAAACAATCTAAATCTCGTATATAATACTCGACAAAAATAAAAAAGTAGCTCATTCATTCGTAACTCATTTATTCGATCAAAACTGAAATGATATTTCATGATGTCCTTTAAAACTTATAGAAAAGCAGTATTTTAACTGTAAAATCACGATAAGAAACATAACCGGGAAAATTTCGTATACGGCCTCTTAAATAGAAGTAACGCTGAGTACGATTACCGTGACGCTCAAAAGAGGCCATGACTCGTGAAGAAACTATTAATATTTCACTGCCTCTAAACTTCGACTTGCTCTTGTTACGCTATTGAACTGCTTGTCGCTCAACAAAAGCGGGAAGAGCCAAGAGCACCACTTGAATCCGTTCGCCGGCGTTCATGTGTGATCCAAACAAAGCACCAGACGATGCGCAAAAACAAAGGCCCTGCCAGCCACCGCCATAACTATTAACTCCCTTTTAACGTTTCCCGCCATAGTGCTGCAGTTCCATTTTAACTAGAACTTTCTAAACCTCCTCCTCGCACTGTATCAACGTGTATAGTACGGAGGCCTTCTAAAAACGGCCGGCTTTTTGCCCGCGAAGAGACCATTACTCTCCGAAAATTATCATGAATTCAACCTTTTGTATTCGAGTAGTGTTTGTTTTGTATCCCAACCTCTGTTCCCATTTCCAAATAACAGGAAACCATCGAGTACAATGAAAACCATATTGTTTGGCAGGTAAGTGGCGCCAGCCAGACGGAGGATGCTAAAAGTATTCGTTACATATAAATACAGTATAATAAAGGGATATTGGATGTCGGCTTTCGCGGTGAATATACCTTGTTTCCAGATTTTACTATAACACCATACACCGGCGCATCTGAACCTTACAGATTTTACGAGATACGTTTGGAATTTAAAAGCGATCGCGTCCCTCCGGGCGTTGAAAAATTTATACGCCTGATTTTATTGAGGCGCGGCGCGAATGTATTTACTATTGATGCGTTTTCAAAACAGCAATATATAGTTTATTCACAAGAATAAAAGCAAAGCTATTTTAAAATAGTACTTTTAGACCATTCCGGTGCCTAATAGTGCGCTATCAGATCGCTTAGTGCAGGAAATTGGCCCCGGACGGAGGCTCCAGTTCCCGACACTCTCCGCGGCCCCTGACCGATCGCCTTGCACCTGCGGTTACAGTTCCACGTCGTATCGCATATTTCATTACATTCCGTAGCTCTTGTGGTTTTACAGAACACAGTAGTTACATATTCAGTTACCGGCTTCATCAGATCAAAAGACACATCGTGTATTCCCGACTAATATGCGACAGGAAACCTTACGCGTTTTTTACTTCTGAAAAGGTATGGCGTTGAGCACTGCTGAGAGCAGTTAAACAAATGGGCGCCATGTGTTATCCCTCCCACGTTCGAGTCTGATCCTTACCATGTAAAAGCATCTAAATTATCGAACTGTGCGTTAACAGGGCGATATACACGTTTAATAGATCGCTTTCGAGTCAATACTAATTAAATGAAAACAAGTGGAAACTGTTTTTAATTTTGATTCTGTTTATGCAGAGCTTTAGCTGTTTCTATTTCGTAACAATGTTTAAATTCATGTAAGTCCTGTTTGTAATCGAATATGAATACCAAAGATACCAATATAGTATACAAATGTAGATTATAATATCAAGGCTGCAGTATAACTGAATTCCGAACATCATTCCAACCCGAAACTATGCGCACAACATTAACGAGACTACATGTATTGCGTTCGTCAATATGAAAGCAACTACTATGCCCGCAATTTAGCTCAGCAACCTTTAAATATTTCAAATGCATTAACGAAAGGAGGTAACTGGGTGTTAAGTTATTTAATCCTACCGAAACTGAAATTTCGCGATATGCTTCTAGAAATTTGAGCGCGTAACTCAGCCAGCGTAACGCGAACGGTGTTGCATTTCTTTACATACACACACAGAGACAATACCCCGTGGTATTGTTGGGTAAGCGCGGTTTGGAAGGAACTAACAACTAACGCTCGAACCGCGTGCATAACGGGACGGTATAGTGGGCTAGAGGTTTGAGAACAGCAGGCAGGTGTGATGTTGGGAAAAAAGCCGCCCTTCCTAACAAACTAGTGAGAGTCTTTTTGCACCTGCGTTTACATACAGTTTTTTTGACAGCACTAGCCCCTATGTCGTATGCTCTGACCACTAATAATATTCTGTATAAATTCTGAACATAACTGCTGGTGATATAATATTATGTTCATCAGGATCATGTCTTTTTCTTTTAAAATCGATGCGTGATACAACATCACGCATCGATTTTAAAAGCGCAAGTGATTTTAACACCCAACTATAATAAAGGTGCTATAAGTAAGCAAGTAATGTTTGAAAATAAAACTACTTATCGAGGATTTTGTTTCTAATCATGTTTTCACGTTTTCAGCCTCAAGGAAATAGGACCGAGTTTAAAAAATCCAAAGAACAAACATATCAGGCATTATTTTTATTGAGATCCATATCAAGGAACACTACCGACTTTTAATAATTATGTGGCCTCTTAAAGCCGCAAACGCACTGAGAGCGCAGGCAGGCGGCGCGGTGCGGTGTGTTCCCATACTAAAAAGCGTGCCGAAAGCGTGGAAGGCGCGTTTTAATTTAACCTCGTAAAGCCCACCATACAAAAAAAGAGTATATTTTTAAAGTGGGAATTTGAGCCTACTAGCAAGGAAATAAAGTTCAATTAACTTTGCTCTTCAATGTCATTTTCATTTTTGAAACAAATAAAATGAACTTTATACTCGTTAAAATAAAGTTTAAATTAAATTTCCCTAATTTTGTACCTTCTATGGAATACCGGCTCTCACGAGGAAATGCACAGCACCGCACCGCACCATCTCCGCTCTCACTCAGTGCGTTTGCGGCATATCAGTTCTGAAAGTAGAGTAGAGTTCAAAAAACGAGAGGTTTTCAATTCGTTGGGATCTTTTTTTAGGGTTCCGTACCCAAAGTGTAAAATCGGGACCCTTTACTACGACTCCACTGTTCGTCTTTTGATTTTTTTTTATCTTTTGATTTTTATGAGAAGAAGCTTCTTGTATGTACACAGACAACCTAAAACCTTGCTGTGGTACTGTCAGCAGCCTGTCTTGTGTAGAACGGCAATCGGATAGCGTGTAATCTCCGCCATACTGTGCTCTCGTCACGCTCGCTGCCCCAATTCTGTGGTTACGATAGAAAAAAAGATTCAAGCGATGCTGGAGCAGTTTCGAAATGGGTTTAGTGTTGCTACGCTGCGAATGTACTTGCGCAACGAATATAAAATGTCAACTGTGATGAATTTCTAGGGTATAGTGTCGACTTTGAGATTTGAGGTACTAAGGCAGACTAACGCCACCAATTTACAATTAAAGCCGGGATGGGAAGCATACTAAACCTGGCCTTCAATGTCAGAGAAGGTATTTAAGTCTGTAGTCTCGGAAAAAGTATACACCGTGTCCAATATATTTGGATACAACTATGAAATATAATAAAAATAACTACACGATACCAAATGATATGAAAATCATATTATATTAAAAGTAAACAAATAACAATTATTTACAATAAATGTTTTGGAATTACTCCGCCTTTAAGTTTCTGAACCAGCCTTAAACGTTTCTCAAACCCGTCACATGCGGCACGCACTGCTTCCATAGGCATTTCATCCCAAATAAGCTCGATATATTTTTTTAATTGGTCCAAATTTGATATTTTATAATTATTCAGTTTAGATAGCATATACGACCATACAAAAAAATCCAAACAATTGAGATCCGGAGAGCTGGGAGGCCATTCATTCTTCGGTAAGAAATCGGTTAAATTTGCCTTACACCAGGCTTGAACGCTGTTTGCGGTATGGGAAGGTGCTCCATCCTGTTGAAAAATGTAATAATCATCTCCAAACATGCGTTGCAAATTAGGAGCAACAATTTTCTCCAGTACTTCGGTTTTGTAATATTCAGCGTTGATTTTAACACCTTTATCGATGAATATCAACGGAAGTTTGCCCCGCGTACACACTGCTCCCCAAACCATTACTGAGGGGGCACCCTGAAATCTTGGAACGTATTTCTGATTCTCTGGAATATCTGCCATCTTTGCCGCCCACAACCGATCATTTTGAGCATTGTGGGATTGCTCTAAAACAAACAGTTTTTCATCTGAGAAAACGAACTCATCCCCAGCGTGCCACGAAAGTATCGCATTTGATCGCTCGGCCCTCTTCTGCTTAGACGCCTGGGAAAGTCCATGAACTTTACGTTTCTTGTACGCGTAACACCCGAGATCATGTCTCAAAATGTTATGGACAGATCCTCTTGAAATATTCAAGTCGGCTGCTAGTTTTCGAATGGAGCGATGGTTTTTACGTCTAATTCACTCCCTCACAATTTTGACTACCCGATCTGTTCTCGCTGATTGCGGCCGACCCGATCTCCTACGATCTTCCGTTGAGGAGGTCTCTTTGAATCGTTTTAATGTTTTATAAACAAAATCACGTTTGATTCCAAGATATTTCATCGCTTTGAAAATGTCACTAGGGCACTCGCCATTACAGTATTTGGTAACAATTATTTCTCGAAATTGCTTCATCGTGTTTTAACTATGAATTAAATGTGGTACACATTTGACATTACTGTATCTTGTTTCTGTAAATATATATTTCAATTTTATAAATAGAACAATTTATTTCGAGCTTCAGGTATTTTATACCAGTGCGAAACATATTGTATCCAAACTTATTGGACACGGTGTACAAGTTGTTCGGCAGTGATATCCGATTTTTATTTATTATACAAGCATTATTAATTAATTAAATTTAAGCTTCCACATATTTTTGCTTTAAACCCATTTCATAATAAATGCATTGTAAAGTTAATTAATTAATTAAAATGATACTAATAAAGGAAACCTCAATCAATGTTGTTTGAGATCGGGAACTACGCTATTTACATAATATATTAGAATGTTAAATAAATTATAAACGGGGAAAACCTTTACCTTGCGTAATCTAAAGGTCAATGAATAATTTAATGACATTGCCAAGAAAAATATAGTAAAAGAAAAATAATTCAAACTTACTACGATAGGTCGTGGTTATAAAACTATTATTTTTACAACAATAAACATACTTATACATACTAGAAGACTAGAAGTCTAGAATCCAGAAAATATCAATACTCAGAAACAAATAATCGCACTCATCAGTTCATCACACAAATACATACTTGCCCTTACCGGGATTTGAACCCAGTACCGCTAGTTTTGGAGGCAGGACTAGGACCAACTACGCTAAACGTGTTGTGAACGTGCATCTATTGGTAAATTTTAAAAGTTCATTTTCAATAGTTCATTATTTTATGTATAACAACGTTACGCATTAAATATTTGTCTAATTATAGTTTTTCATATACTTCTATTCTTATTATAGCGTACGATCATGTTGCCTTATTCTTGTATAGTATCTATAATGTAAAAATAAATAAGTATGTTTAATTGATATAATATGGAGTAAAGGCAGTTACCGACATTTTCTAGCTGACGTGGATGATACTTATAATTATTATGGATTTACATAGTATTTGTTTTGCTAATTCGAGTCAACTTCTACGATAACAATATCTGTTTCATCATTCACAGTTCAAAGGTTTGAGAATTTCAAACTTATATTAAAAATACCCAAGGGGCTTTCCGCATTGGTATAGGTATATTGGGGCAAACCCAAGTGGAGTAACGTAACTGTTTTGTCTTTAGATAGTTCTTAAGGCTTCACGTTTGATATGCTAGTTAGAGTCAACATCAACGATAAAAATATTTGTTTCATTTTTAACAGTTCAAATGTTTGAGAAGTTATACTTATATTCAAAATATAGCCCCTTGCGTAAGGTGCTTTCCGAATTGGCAGACTATTCTTTAATTGACAGGTAAGGTTGTTAGGTTTTTTTTCGACAGGTTGCCGAATTGGCAATTTTTCACAAAATTTGCAACAATACGATAGTCTCATTGGATGTGATATGATAAGATAAGCTGCGTTTCACTCCGAGCAATTAATAGAGTAAGTAAGTCGTACTCAACAGCTATTTTCTATACCATGAGTTTCAAATAATGTATTTTTCATAACAGCCCTCTTATACGCATGTCTCGATCATAATATAATGTTCTGTCCCAACGTAACCAACATCTAGACATATTTGCCAATAGCATAAGTACTCTCGTAAGAATTGCCTCCGAGGAGTTCTATGTGTAACCATTTATGTAGCATCAAGTAATTCTTAATCCTGATTTTGCACTTTTTTTTGTCCCTAGTTAAGTAGTTTTGCATGTTAGTTTAAGTTGCATGAATATTTACGGCTGCTTCAGGAAAACGCCGTGCGTAGTTGTAATTGAGTTGCAAACTAAAAATGTTTATTTTTAAGATATTTGTGCTAATGTTAAGTTTGTAACTTGTAACTATGCCTATTAAATAAATAATAGTAGTATTAGATAGCGTCTTTGGATTCGGAATAAAGCTTAAATGCGTCCTGTACATCCCTTTAAACTCAAAAGGGTACACAATTTAACAGACAAATCAGTTTAAGACTAGGTATTCTCTGAAAACGCAGTCGCTCATTACCATGATTTTGTCCGGCAAAGATTACTTGACCCCAGAGTTCTTAGGCATTACGCTTCGTTAGGTACCTACAACCTTGGTTGAGCTGCGTCGTAATACGATGAATGTCTAAAACGTACGATTATTCTCTTTATTTATAAACACACTTACGCTCGCCAACAAGGCTGCCAGCGTGATATTTAAAAGATTAACATGAGAAATTAGACTCTGTGATTGATCTGCCGCTGCAGCAGAATACCGATAAATACTAATATAATGTATGTAAATACAATCCTATATACCTTTCGAACCAACGCGTTCCACGATGGATAGGTACCTAAAGCATCCGTCACTCGTACATCGTAATACATAATAGGCTCGCAGGGCAGCATAGTGCAGGGTTGCACCGTGCCCTTGCGAGCGTATGCGACGTCGTGACGCAAGCCTGGCTGCGTCACGTTACCCAACAACGGCAATGCGGCCTCGGACACGCTAATCCGCACTAAGCTACTTGCCACTTACTAACTTAACTAAGCCTTAAAACCATCTGAGAACTAGAATTGATCTAACAGAACTTTCTCTAAAGTAAGAAGTTAATAACAAAGTTAATCGAACCGAAACCCCTTGGTCACCAGCGTGAGAGTTAAAGATATAAGCTGCCTTGATAAGAATTATAACATTGATAACTCTAATGTCACTGAGTTAACTAGAAAAAATACCATAAAGCTTTTATTATAGAATATTAAAGTTTCTGCATGCACGGTTATCGAGGTATTTATTTATTTATTTCACATATACATCTATCTTTACAGATCAGCCCAAGTCGTTAGACATTAATTGTTAGACACATGCACAAAACAAACTCTTGGAGCTTTGTACGTGCTTCAGTCTTTGAATTGCTACACAAGATTGCGGGTTATCTGGAACAGAAAATGAAGACTATCCAGTAGTAAAAAAGTATTTTCAGTTGCGGCGCAATCCGGGCGACAGGCGTTCACGGCCAGTAAACTTGTTATAATTAATGAAAATGTCTTTTTGTCGAATGGTAGTTGATCGAGCGAGCGAATTCATTCGAGCTTTAAGCTGAAAATGCACGTCCTGTAATGTTGTTTGTACGCTCTGACGGGACAACTTAAACTCGCCGGTTAATAATTCGTCCGTCGAATTGAAAGATGATTTCATAAAACAAAATGACATGGCGGGACGCGGTTGCGGCTGGTGCGAGCGTCCTGCCTGTTTATATTATATCAATTATTATATGTGCCAAAAAGCAACCAGTCGTCGGTGATAGTCCAACACCGCGGACCTAGCAATACCTAAGGTGCAATAATACTACAACTTTACTTAATAATTTTTTGGTAGTTATGCAGTATTGCATTATCCGCAACGCTATTTATGTCACGGTATTCCTCAAAAATATCAGTAAAATTACGTCCAACCGCACGCTGTTACGTTTTCCGTAAAGGACAAATAACACACAAACACGCTCATGTTATGTAGTTACCGTGTTGTGGAGTTAATACACGAAATCAATCACAGCAACATTACTGCCTGCCAATCGATTCACGATCCTCTGGAGTGGCTTCATCAAAGCACCTCGCAAATATCTTTAGCTACAGCTTACTGAAGTGTGTGGAAGAGACAGGGTGGCCTACGATAAGCAATCAGAGCGTCGCGAGCGCGCTCCGGAACGGTGACGTAACGCAGCCTTCACACCCAGCGACCACCACCATCGCTCGCTCGCTTCACTCATTGTTCACGACCCTCAACAATTCAGATGCTCTTGAAAATCATGAAGGTCGCGGGAAAACTAACCCGGCCTGTCCAGGGCTTATCAACTGTAGCTGTTGGCATTCATTTTAAAATCATTCGCGACAGTTGTTAAAACTGTTGTTGCGTACGTAATCGATTTGCAGAGCGTGCCATTATAGATTATTTTACTTCGAAATCCCGCAGTTACTTCGTTATTTCACTATTTATAAGTAGTAGTTAAAACATTCGTTACATATTTCGAATAAAAGGGAAAGGTAACGTAGTATGGAAAGATAGACTTTAAAAATACCTTCCATAGTGTGGGAGGGAAGGGTGGGAGGTACCGCAAGGCACACAACCGCATTTGAACGACTCTCGAAGAGTCCAAAACATTTAAGAAGGTCCCTGTGTAATTATCACAAAAGTGAGCCTTTGTTTTACCGATTTATTTCTTGTCTAATATTGTTATCTTTGACGACGCCTTAGCCTAGTTGGTAGTGACTAGCGGTCCCGCGTTCAAATCCCTGTAAGGGCAGATATTTGTGTGATGAGCACGAGTATTTGTTCCTGAGTCTTGGATGTTTTATATGTGTTTAAGTATTTATTTATCTATCTAAGTATGTTTATCGTTGTCTAGTACATAGTACAAGCCTAGAGCTTAGATTAGGACTAGGTCAATTTGTGTGACATTGTCCCCTGATATTTATTTATTTTATTGTTATTTGTTTAACAGATCGGACGGTCGTCAGAATCGCCGATCGACTTCGTTGTGATGGACACGGTGGCAGGCGACAAGACCGGCGACACGAAGGTCCTGCAGAGCACCATCTCGCGGTTCGCGTGTCGCATCATCGCCGATAGGAACGACGTCAACAACTGTCGCATTTACGCCGCTGGTTTCGACTCTTCTAGAAATATATTCCTTGGGGTAAGCAACATTAGAGTTACAGTAGTTTTAGAAATTTACAGACAGATATTTCTTTAGTTTATAATTTCGGCATTCATTATCTTGTCGGTGGTGCGAGATTACTATAATGTATGTCGTATAACATACATGGGTCGTTCTTCTTTTTTACCGACAATACATCGTCATTTTTCTATATTTTGCATTTTTCAACTATTGATAATTATGGTTTTAATTTTTGATTTTAAAATACGTTGCGTGAATTTTTATTTGGACTAATTAATGATTATTTCGGTGGCGATAATGTTTTTTTCTTTATGTATTTTTCAGAATTTACTGTGACAGAGTGGCCGTTTTCAGAGGAGACTAAATTTTGTTTTACCACTCTGTCACGCGATTCTATGAAAAACAAACTTATAAAAAAAAAACACTGGATATAGAAAGTGAAAGATTATTTAGTACTAATACATGAATAAATGTTTGGACGTATATTCAAACACTAAAACATTAATAATCAATACTCTAACTGATAACGTATGGTAAAATGAGGACAGGCAATTGTCGGTAAAAAAGAAGAATATCCCACATACATACATAATATCACGCCTTCTTTCCCAGACTGGGGTAGGCAGAGCTAAAGCCCGTTAGCTTTAGCTTTGCCTAAAACTAGCGGGTGTCCCAAAATTTATACAATATTAGTATAAGTATTAGTATGGATTTTGGGACATCCTTTATAACCGGGTACATTATTTTCAAGACAAGCAATCACGTAAACGAAAAGTTATTCTTCATATACGTCATCATTAGACGTGGCAAATTAAGTTGACTGCTGTAACTGACTTAAGTTGCGAAACCATATTAATAACATCCTTAACCTCCCCTCCCTTCACACGGTATTGTACGGCACATTATTTCCATACAAATGTTACTGCAGTACAGTGCCTTGTGACATCGGGCTTAGAAATCACAACCTGGATTAGCTATTATCACCAAGTGGAAATGATAATACTATTGGCATTTCAGGAGAAAGCAACGAAATGGACAGAGAACCACGAGATCGACGGTCTGACGACGAACGGGGTTCTAATGATGCACCCGCGCGGTGACTTCTGCGGCGGCGCTGCCACCTGCGGGCCCTGGCGCGAGACCTCCGTTGGTGGCGCAGTCTTCTCACTCAGAGAAAGCCGCTCCGCACAGCAAAAGGTAAGATTTAAATCCTAGCATTGACTTGTCTGGGGTAGACCCTGGAGCTATTTTCCAGGGGGACCTGGCCGATAAAGTAATTTAAGTGTCCAGCCTAGAATTTAGAATCGGTGACCCAACAACCTGGAGTGGACACCATACCATTCATAAGCTGTGAGCCCTGGGAGAGTCGGCGTTTTCTATTTATTCCATATATTCAGTATTGAAACCTGCAACTAAAACCCGTTGTCACCAAGTTCGGAGAGGATAGATTGCAGCTTCTCCAGTTCTCGAAATGGGATATGGAATGGGGAATGGGATGGGAGCATTTCCTGTGCTTAAAAATGCACTTTATACCTTTTTTGTCCCGATTTCGTTTTGAAGTAACTACAATAATAAACAGGGCCTCTATTTTACTGGGTAAAACCTGTTATCGTATTGTTAACGTTTTGGTAGCTCTTATTTACTTGACTGCAATGGCGGCCGAGTTGAAAACAATGTGATAACATATCAAAGACAATATTGTTTTACGCAGTAGAGTGGAGGCTCAGTTCCACATTATTGTCTATCTTTTGTTTTGAATTGTCAAGACGGTGTCGCACCTTGTTTAGTTTAAATGTTTTTGGTCACACGGTTTAAACCATTGGCTATAAAAACAAGAATTTATTTGATGAAATTTGTGAACAAAGAAAATTTGATAATCGTTGATGGAAAAAAAAAACAGTTCCACCCGCGTTCCCAAAATACCAGACTACTCTCATTACCAAATTCCCAAAATCAGATTCGAAATTTTGGGTAAAGATAAACGATACCTTAATTTGAATGTTAAGTTTTAGGACTCCAGTAAATATATATTAAATAATTTAGTATTTCGGATTTTTGGAAGAAGGTAAATGGGCTTTAAAGACTAAAGCCCATTTACCTAATCAATTATGTTAACTGTTGACAAGTCAAATTAGTACAATCACATAATTCTTGTGAGGCAGTTGACCGAGAAAACCAGTGCACTGGAACCATTCTATTCATTACAGTAAGCATAGCATCGAATGCTAATACGGTTGCAATGCCCGCCTTAACTGAAACACTTTATTGCTGGCTAGGTAGGCTAGGTATGATGGCTTGGTCACGTAATTTTCTGCAATAGCTAACTTGTCCTTTAGTAATGTTTCCTGTAATATTATATTAGAAGAAGAAGCATTATCATTTGCTGAGCCGAAGCTGTTGCTCACAAAAATACAATAATTTGATCAGGATCAACCTTCACATTGTCTTGACCCCATTTCTCTGACTTTCCAGGGTCTTCCATGTCAAGCGGAATCAAATATTCTAAGAGACGGCACAATGATTGACTTATGCGGCGCTACGTTACTATGGAGAAGTGCTGAAGGCCTGAAAAATTCACCTGTAAGTAAAGAATAATTTTAAACTTTCGTGAAATTCGTTTTGTATTCTCCGATGGTTGGTCATGACTCATGTAGTTCTAAACATTGTTACATTAGCGACCTTAAAAGATCTCAGTATACGTTAAATTTAGGGTTACACTATCTCTCCCCTCGTATTTTGTTTTTCCTAAAACGTACCTCCCTCGTTTGCGTTACTCACTTAATGGTAATGACCAATGAGTCATTATTACAATCGTTTTTGCAGTTTATAAGTGTTTATAAATAAGAGCATCCTGTGTTGCGTGACTAACCAGGGAGTGTTGCCACGTGAAGTCGTGTCTTTCCCATGAGTTGATGAAATTGAAATTACAAAAGACAGGGAAGGAGTCTCCTCCGTTTCCAGTAGCCTCTAGACATCTAGATGATAAGTCTACTTCCATCTTTGTAACATCATCGGAGTATTGAGATGGTCGACATGAAAAGCCTCATATACGATTTTTATGATTAATCGCAACCAATAAATGCTATTACCACTATTTGCCTGTTATACGTATAATTATAATATTATAATGTACTGTTCATGTTCTATTTTTTTGGTGTCCCAATAAAGAGTTTTTGTATTGTATTGTATTCTGTGATTCGGCCAAAAGGACTTTAGTTTTTTTTTAACTAAGCAGCAGCTGTTTGCCTTCATTTTTTCCAATATTTTTGTGTCAGGCTACTAGCTCAGTCTTGCTAATAGGCAAAATTTTGACACTAAAATTTTCCACACCCAGAAGATGGAGGCGGCGCGTAGGCGGGCGTATTGCCGTTACAATGCTCGTATAACGTAACGCATTCTCCGAAAGGCCTTCTCACAGAGTGCAATGTATACGGCATTATGCACTTCTCAGCGCCGCTTCCGTCTTCTGTGTGTGGACAGCTTAAATGTCTATGGGCTTCAGAGTCCACTTACAATAACGCTTGTGTGCTTGTTTGCCTTCACCATGCTATAAAAAAGGCTTCCGGACACGACACATTATTCAAATCGGTGTTTGACTATGTTTGTCTCGTTTCCAGACGAAGCGCGACCTGGAGGCGCTGGTGGACGCGCTGAACGCGGGCCGGCCGCAGTGCCCCGTGGGGCTCAACACGCTCGTCATCCCGCGCAAGCTCTCCGCCGCGCACCAGGACCTCAACCAGCCCTACGTCTACCTCAACTGCGGGCACGTGCAGGGTGCGTACCATTGAAAACATAAAAACTGTCTCACCTCCACCCTTTTTGAACATTGAAGAGTTAAAAAGTTGCTACATCAGTGGGATTCATATGGCGCCTCGGTGTGCGTGCCTCGCGTAATTTGGACGTATATCCGAGCGTGCCGCAGGCAGAACGACAATTTCTAACTTGTCTGTGAGCGAGCCGCGTACAAATTTGATAAAGTTGCTGTGCCGTGCCACCACCGAGGTGATTTCTTCTTCTTTTTGTTAATAATTAGGTGAATTATGATAAACGCAGCCGCGGCTGTCATCGTGTCCGACGCCATTTAAAAATGTTGGCTCGCGGCTAGTATGCTGCCTTACCCGCGCATGTTTATGTGCAACAATTTGGCACGCCTCAGGCTGAGCCGCTCAGATTCGTACCCAGCTTAAGAAGTATCGTAACAGTATGTGTTGTGTTGCAGGCGAGCACTCGTGGGGCGCGGAGGTGAGCGAGACGGGGCACCGGCCGTGCCCCATGTGCATGACGGAGGGGCTGGTGGTGCGCGTGTGCATGGGCATCGAGCCCGCCTTCTACGTCGACGCCGAGCCGCCCACCTACGCGTTCAACGCCTGCGGGCACATGGCCTCCGAGCGGACTGTCAAGTGAGTGCCCATCCACTCAAATAACTATTTCAACACATGCTCGGAAAGGGTGTCATAACACGCAGGCGTATAGGGCAGTTATAGCCGATTTACCTCCCGAGGGAGTTATGGGTTTAGTTATTACTTCAGAGACATTTGCAATTATTTTATTCCCTTTGAAAATCTTTATGGCCTATCAAGTTTGAAAATTAAATACTTACAGTTCTTAGCATTATCTGTGAAAGACTAAAGTGGAAGAAAAATACAATCTCTTCTAACGATTAGTACATCTGTTTGATTGTTGTTTTCTTTTTAATAGTCAAATTTTATTATATTTCCTCGCATATAATGTTATGAAAAACATTGTGTGTATCACGGGCAGTAAGAATCAGAATCAGAATCAGAATAATCTTTATTCAAGTAGGTTTACAAATAATAAACTCTTTTGAAACGTCATAGTAGCGACTTAGCCTAAATTGACTGCAGGTTCAAATCGCGACCGATCAGAGAAGAACCTGTAAGAAACTCTGTCGGATGTCTTTTTTTTTCGACGTTCGCAACCTTTTGTCGTAAGGACTAAACATTTTATTACAAGCAATTCAGTCCCAAGCATTGTTATCATTAATATAGTCTTTAATACTATAATATGCTTTAGAAATTAGTTTACGCTTAACGTAACTCTTAAATTTATTTACTGATAGTTCAGTAACATTACTTGGGAGCTTATTATAGAACCTAATACAATTACCCATAAAAGAGTTTTTTATTTTATGGAGCCGCGTGAAGGGCACTGCAAGCTTATATTTATTTCTGGTATTAACATTATGTATGTCACAGTTCTTTCTAAATTTAGCGATGTTTTTATGAACATACATAATGTTTTCATAAATGTATTGACTGTGCATGGTCAATATGTTAATTTCTTTAAACTTATCTCTAAGCGATTCTCTCTGGCCCATCTTGTAGACAGCACGAATAGCCCTCTTCTGCAGAACAAAGATGCTATTTACATCAGCAGCACTACCCCACAGTATAATACCATATGACATAATACTATGGAAGTAACTAAAATAAACTAATCGAGCGGTATCTAAGTCTATTAATTGCCGAATCTTATTAACTGCAAAAACTGCAGAACTGAGTCTACCCGCCAATCCAGCAAGATGAGGACCCCATTGGAGCTTGGAGTCTAACGTTATACCAAGAAACACTGTATCATTAACTAGGTCTAGTTTGTTATTTTTAATAGTTACAGTAGTTTGACTATTTTTCACATTAGTAGTCATGAACTTTATACATTTCGTCTTTTTCTCATTCAGTAATAAATTATTAACACTAAACCAATCGACTACTTTTGATATAGCATTGTTTACATTGACATTAAACTGCTGTTGTCGTTTAACTTTGAACACAAGTGACGTATCATCAGCAAACAAGACTATATCATGGTTGTCCTTTATAAGGTAAGGTAAGTCATTTATGTAGATGAGGAATAAAAATGGACCCAATATTGAGCCCTGTGGTACGCCCATTGAGACCAATGACCCAGGTGATCGTACTCCATTCACGTCTACCCTTTGTATTCTCCCGTATAAGTACGTTTTTATTAAGTTTAGCGCAGTACCTCTAACTCCATAGTGGTGTAGTTTCCTGATCAATGTGTCATGGTTAACGCAATCGAAGGCCTTGGACAGATCACAAAAAATACCTAAAGCATCCTGTGACCCTTCCCAGGCATTAAAAATGGTTTTAATCAACTCAACACCAGCTTCGGTTGTCGAGCGACCCCGAGTAAAACCAAATTGTTTATTGTGTAATAAATTATTATACCGAAAATGTTCCGCTAACTGTGACAAAATCAATTTCTCAAATATTTTACTGAAAGTGGGTAGTATGGATATTGGTCTAAAATTTGTGGGGTCAAAAGTACTACCCGTTTTGAATAATGGAATTATCTTACTATGTTTCATAAGATCAGGAAACTCACCACAATCAACACAGTGATTAAATACGACCATTAAGTCAGATGCTATGACTTCAATTAAGGATTTGAGTACATGGACCGACACTCCCCAAAGGTCACTGGTTTTCTTTATATTGATTGAGTTGAATGCCTTAATTACATCCAAGGCAGTAACGCGCTTGAATTCAAAGTATATACTGCATTCAGGCACGTTATCTTCTAAAAGTACAATGGCAGACGCAGGCGAAGAGTTCAAGCACTTAGTCGTGGACACTGGTATATCGGTAAAAAACTTTTCAAATTCAATTGCGATATCTGGATTGGAATCTATTATTTTACCATCTACTTTTAAACGATAGTCGTTAATGTTCTTTTTTCGGCGACCTGTTTCTTCATTAATTATTTTCCAGGTCGTTTTAATAACATCAGAACTATTCAAGATTTTGTTACTTAAAAAATTTCGCTTAGTTATACGGCAGTCTATCTTGAATTGCTTAGAATACTGTTTGACATGTTCCTTAAACTCCTCACTCGCGTTATACCTCCGTTCCTCATATAGTTGATACAGTATTCTTCTACGCTTATGTAAGTCCGCAGTAGCCCAGTCACTGAAAACCTTTGCACCACCAACCACAACCGATTTGGATGTAAATACTGCGTTAAATTGTTTTATGAATGTGTGAAAGAATGAGTTGTACATGTCATTGGGTCCCTTATCAGTTGTTAGAAAGGGCAAATTATGCACTAGGTTATGTCTCATTCTTTCCACACGGTCTGCAGTTATTGGCACAAAAGTAATTTCTTTTTTTGGAATATTATTCGATACGGATTTGAATTTAATTAATTGACCCAAATGATCCGATTCCAGGTTGCTGATCACACTCTTACCAATAGGAATTATATCAGTAAAAATATTATCAATACACGTGGCACTAGTGTCAGTAACTCTAGTTGGCTCCAAAAAAGTATGTGTCAGGCCGAAAGATTTGAAAAGATTTATTAATCTTTTGGTTAGTGGACTGTTTTCTAAAATATTTACATTAAAATCTCCACATATAATTGTTTTTTTTCTCGAATAAGATAATTTTATTAGAACAGTTTCCATAATCTTCTCAAAAATTTCGAAATTGCCTAATGGTGGCCTATATACACATACAACTATGAATTGCTCTAACTCTATTGCAGCGAGTTCTAATATTCGTTCAACAGATAAGGACACAATGTCCTTACGGTCTTTAAATTTTAATTTATTGTTTAATATGATTAACGACCCGCCATGTATCGAGCTATTTCTAGTAAATAAACTGCCGACCTGGTGGTTGATAAAATTAAACATAGCTTCGTTACTAGTTAGCCAGTGTTCCGTTATACATAAAATATCAATGCTATTACTATTAAGAAATAACTCGACTTGCAGGTCTTTACTCCTTATACATTGAATATTCTGGTGAACCAGAGTGATATAATTAGATACTTTGCTGCTAAATTTGTCCTTATATTTATTACAATTTTGGTTGCCAGGGTTGAGCTCCTCTGTTGTCTTGTCATTTAATTTAAATGATTGATAGTAATTGGAACATGTTCCAAAAACCTGTCAGGTTGCTGAATAGCAGCAGGAGCCAAATTCTTGGCTGAAATGTCAAAAAAATAGGATAGCGACATAGCTATCTGTTTCTTAAAATAATTAGGCAGGTAAAATTTACCTTTTGTTAAAATATAATAATTGCTAACATAATTGTTAGAGTCAATAATGTCAATTTTTTTATTATATGTACACATGTTATAAAGTGTCACATTTAAATTATATCTTATGTCATTTTCCAACTGTGACAACTGATTACAATAAGGGAATGTAAACAATATGATTTTTTTCACACTAAGGCTATTCAAAGTTTCAAAAAAATTAATTAGTTTATTTTTGTTTACATTCCCTCTATTTCCTACAAGAATAAGCAAAGTCGTGTCTATATCAATATAGCTGTCCTCTAAAATTTTATTTTGGATATTTTCCAAGCTGCTTAGAGGTAAACAGTTGCTGATCACACTATGTCCCTTAGTGTATGAGTTCAATAATGAGCCCATATTGCTACCAATCTCATCGCAGTACATTATTATGTCAGGTTTGGATGTCAAATTGGTATTACTATTATTATTTAAGTTTTTATGAAAGGAACACTTCTCATCATATTCCTTTTGTGTAGGGACACTGACACACAAACTCTGCTTCAGTCCACCGGGGGCCGGACAGTCACTCTTGTGTTGACAGACACATGTGTGGTCGTCCTCCAGTGACTGAACTAACTCTAAATTATAGTTGAGCTGCCCTATTAGATCATCCATTCCTAAAGAATACTCATCTATAATTTTATTTGAATTTTCCTGCATATTGTGCAATTTTTGTAACAACTCCTCTAAATCTTGAATTTTTAATTGTAACATTTGTGTGTCATTGTCATACTTTAACTTATTATTTTCTAACATAGTGGTATATATATATAATTTATCAACTAACTTTACATTTATTTTACTTAGTATAAATTTTCTATAATACAGTTTATTTTGCTTTAACAACCTACGGGTTTTCCTTATATATCTGTTTATTTTAATATATTTTTTTAGTTTATTCCTGCTACAATTACTTAACCTTGTTGTAGTGGACGTCTCATTAGTTAAGTCTATAGTAACAACAGGAAGGTCAATTGAAGCAGTAACAAACTGCGGGTCATTCTCTACCAATTCATGAAATAATGACTGTGTGTGTACCTCTGCAGTGTCTTGCCTGGCCTCCTGAAGCTCGTAGATCTGTTCATGGGCAATATGCAGCGCTCTCTCCAGGGAGTCAACGTCCTTCAGGGCCTGCTCGTACAGAGTGGTACACTCAGTGAACTTATCTACTGTATGTTGAAGCTCGACCCGTTCCAAGTTCACATCATTATACTTATTTTCAAGTAGAGAGAGTTCCTTTTTTAACCTATCCCTACTGTTTAGAATCTGGATTACTTCTTTCTCATTGTCCTCTCTCTCACTGAGTAATTGAGCACACAATTCCTTGGATTTTTTTAGTTCTAATAACGTTATTTGAAGCTTGTCAGTTTGTTGCTGACGCGCAGCTACAGCAGCTGCCCTTCGAGTTATCATTTTTACAAAGTTTTAGTATAATTAAAGTGGTAAAAACAAGAAATTGTATGCCAAAGGAATGCAAGTTACTTACGTGAATATAGTAACGTAGATCAATGTCCACATTTCAGCTCAATTATATAATGTCAACCAACGGCTACCACACAGCAGTATTTATAGTAAATAGTGCTTGGGCAAGCCGACAAATATGAAATGTAGACATCGAGTTCAAATTTATAACCAATAACGGTTACCGAATTGAAATGTTTCGGAACACTATTAGACGTCACTATAGCACTTGAAATAAATCACTAAGCTAAAACTTAACTTATAAACTGTCTGCTTAACAACAGAGAAGCTCACATTAACAATAAATATCATTAAAATATAAATATTTTATAGGGACCTAGTGAAATCAGCTGCTTATCCTTTGACAGCCAGTGTTGCCAACCAAGGGCCCGAATACAAGCCCGAGTCTCGAACTCGTTAGTAATCCCCTTCTTACGTCACGTCCCTTGATGCACAATGTACGATAAACGAATAGCGTTCTCACGCTCGCATTGATAATCACACCTAATGTATAGTCTCTTCAAGATTGTTTCAAGCAAAAATGATAATGATAAAAAATTACACAAATTGACCTAGTCCCAAACAAGCCATAGTATAAATAGAAAAGTAGTTCGTCTTCGGCCCTTTAGGAGTTTCTGTTGCCTAATGCCGCTGGGGCGCTAGGGTTGTGTTGACGGGCGACTCCATAGGCAAGAAACCAAACGCCTGATTAAACAGGCTTGGTGCGTCATGGTACTCTATTCTACTGGGTAAAACTATAATTTCCTTTGACCCGTTATTGGATTGTTTCTAACTCGACCGCCATTACTGTAAAGTATCTAAATAAGAGCTATCGTACGTTGACAATACGATAACTTTGTCAAAAGCAGTATTGTTTTACTGAGAAGAATGTTTGCCCGCGGCGCGTACGGTCGAGGCACGCACACATGCAAGCAAGCGATATTCCTTTGTTTGTAGATGAACTACTGTTTTTACTGTGACTCTGCTCTAGGCTTCTAATAAAGTTATATTTTAAATAAAGTAAACTAACAGTTTTGGTGACATTTTCTGTTAACTTTTTGAAAAATGACTAGTACTGTGAATTTACTTATCTAAATATAGACATCGATAAACCTACTTTAAAGGGAGAAATACACGCTTAAATACATAGAGAACATTCTGAAATCTGGGATAAGTAGTCGCGCTCATTAAACAAATATTTGTCTCTCTCGCAATTTAAGAACCCTGAGGCCCTAGTCAAGATGCATAACGCTAAGTAAGCTATTTGCAATAATCGACAAAATGTTGAGGGTTAACGTAAACTGATGTCAAACACTTATGACAACTGCATAAATGCATAAATTTCGAGTCGATAGAAAACAGAAACGTTAGCAACGTTTGCATTTTGGCTACGCTCTCTGCTCTTGTCGTTGGGGTAATTTCCAATTCTCTCTTCTCTGCCAGCTCCTTCACCTCTTTTGACACGACATGCACAGTCTACTTAATTTAATCCATGTAGCTTCATTTTTATATATACTGGGTGATTTTGGGGTCATGTTCCATACATTAACTGTGAATTAATTTAGAGTTAACCTTTTATAAGGCAGAGGCGATTTAGCAACCACATATATTTATTTAGAATTTCAACCATAAGCACTACACAATATTTATGGATAATATATAAATACATATTTTGTTGTATTATATGAAAAAAACTTTCTTTTAAATTATTTCCTAGGAAGTGTCAAGCATGGGACTGTACTTAACTTTCACGTAGTATAATTGTATAACTGGGGCCTTATAAAGGGTTAATGCATGGAACAGCTGGTTTTTATTTGGCGATTTCGTGGTTGGTCCCATCGGAAAGGTTGTTCAGTATGAGCATCTTATTCACTTTTGGCCATTCCGGATCGTGACCCCAAAATCACCCAGTATAGATATTATCTTGTGACGTGTCGAGCACTCGGGCGTGTACGTTATCGTTGAATAAAAGTTAAACCTAAATATAAGTGAGTGTATCCCCGTTGTGGCTCAGGTACTGGGCGAGCGTGGACATCCCGCACGGCACGAACGGGTTCCACGCGATCTGTCCGTTCTGCGCCGCGCCGCTGCAGGGCTCGCCAGGCTACGTGCGGCTCATCTTCCAGGACAACCTCGACTGAGGCGGGTCGGTCCCGGCCTCCACACAGCTCTAACGGTGGGTTCCAATTAGACCAGCCTCGGCTAGAGCCACCCACGGTTAACCTATTTTGCTCTAATTAGTACGCGCTCACGCGCTGTGCGCGAGCAGCGGGCGAGCGGTCGAGTCGGTCTTTTGACCGTACTCAAAGGCGCCTCAGTGTGCGTGCCTCGCGTAATTTAGACGTGTATCTGAGCGTGCCGCGAACAGAACGACAAGTTCTAACTTGTCTGTGGGTGAGGCGCGTACAAATTTGATAAAGTTGCTGAGCCGTTCCACCACCCAGGCGATTGCTTCTTTTTGTTAATAATTCGGTGAATCATGATAAACACAGCTGCAGCTGTCATCGTGTCCGACGCCATTTTGAAATGTCGGCTCGCGGCGAGCACGCTGCATCACCCGCGCATGTTTATGTGCAACAATTTGGCTCGCAAGCAGCTCGCCGCGCGGAGCGCTCCAGATTTATACCGTCAACACCTTCCTTTCTTCCTCGTACTTTGAAACTATGGAATGAACTTCCCTCCACGATGTTTTACTCAGCACAAACGCGGCCTAAAAAGAGTATTCACTGAAAGGCAACAACTTGGCTGTGGTCTTGAGATTGCTGATGTTTATGGGCGACAGTAACTGCTTACCAGGTGGTACCTGGTGGTCTGCTCGTTTGCCTTTTTTGGCTATAATAAAAAACTAACCAAGATCCAGTCTCCCTTCATCATAGTTGTTCCTCCTCTAGCTTTTATTTTGTCGCAAGGTGCGAGAAAACTTGTTGGCCTTTTTTGTAATCTGCACCATAGATTCATCGCAAACGACGGATAAATTCGTTACGCGACTGCAAAATTTACCTTTACATGTATAAGGGCCTGTTGTTTGATCAGTAGTTAAACTAACTTATTGGTAAAAATCGTAAGTAATGGTTAAACTCTAGGAAACGTGTCGTATATTCGATTATTTTTTCGAAATTTACCCATTACTTCAGTTAGCTACTGATCAAACAACTCTGCCTAAAGCTTCAATTTTATTGGTCGACAGCCCGCATGCTTTTTGTGTTACATTGCATCGCTGGATAGCTCCTGGCTCCATAATGATATCCCTTTATTTCGCAATGTTGAACCCGCTCAACATAATATAAGATCACTTTTTCATATTTTTTTTATAACTCATTTATTTATACTCTATCTAAATCAAAAGAGGTTTGAATCCACGACTTCTTTAATTATGTAAATTAAAGGGCTAAAACCACTCTTCAATGGATTGCTACGAGCATGCAAACCTTGCGCTGCTTGTGTCGACTTTAGTATTTCCTTTGTCTTCAACCTCGAAAAAGGTCCAATAAAACAGAAATTATAGTAGTAGTAGTAGTAGTAGTAGTAGTAGTAGCATTTGGAATAAAAGTATTACACGATTTATAGAAAGTCAATCTTATTGTTTCAGATCCTGTAACCGATGCGACATTTATAAGCCTTAAATAACCCAAATAACAAGATTCGAATCTGCCGACATTAGGAATTAAGACGCCGCGTGGGGCTTAGCAGCAACGAACGCTGTCCCGCGCCCGGGAGTTGTGTTGCTCCTCGATCACTTGAGAATGTTTCATGACCTTGTTGATTATTCGACTCCTGCACCATATGCATTGTTTTTCAAATGGAATCTCACTATAACTTGTTTCTCTACAACATGTGTACGCGTAACAAGTTGAATCCCCATATCCCAAATGCTACATGAATAAATGATAATAAAATGCCTGTATAAAAATAATATAAAAAATATTTAGTTTTGTTCGCGAGACGCAGATAAATATTTATAATGTTTAAGAAGTGTGTTACGTTGATAAATCGATGTGTTGATGGTGTCTGTATGTTTACAAATAGGAATTATTATAAAACGTTCGGCTAATGAAGAATATTTATTTGTTAATGTCAAGATGTAAGATAATAATGCAGAGAAAATGAAAGAAACCACAAAAAAAGTATTTAACGCTTTGTAAATGGCTCTGTTTTATTTAATCGGTAAAATGCTTATGAATGGAATTTATTGGATTGATTGATTTATATTATAACCTCGATTCTTAATAATTGTACTTGCAATATTATAACGATTATTTGAGTTGAACGTCTGTTCTTTATTTACAACCGGCTGTTCCGAAAGTTGAAATAGGCAACATTGTGACATTTACTAATTCTATGAATTATTGCCTTACAAGCTCAATATAGAGAGGCGAGAGGAAGAATGATATCGGCTATAAAACTTTCGAAACAACCCGGACAGTATGTACCAGCATCTGGGAATTAGTTTTTATTGTAAATATCGACGATTACTTTTGTAATGTTAAGTAATTTATGTTGATTACTGTAGTGTGGGTTGCTTCTAGTACTAAGGGCGAGCGAGTTAGTGGTAGGGCGTTAGGGCATCTAGATGATGTTATGGATGGGGACGGCCTCACAATAAGCGGGCTTATTGACGGAGCGACGGCTGCACTCGTGTTCACGGTGGTCTCATTAACAGGTTAAACGTAGTCTATTCGACGCATCACCACGAGTGATTAGACATGCCATTTATATTGTAAACTTAATAATAAGGAGTCTCCGAAACATCCCAGCTGCACTCTTTCATTTAACTAACACTTTTTGTTGAAAAAGTAGCCATTAGTTGCCTCGAACGCTTGATAATGTACTGGATTGTTTCACTAGCGGGGAGTTATCGCCTTATGATAAAATGTAGCTGACGATGAACTTAGCTATGTCGAATGTAGATTCTGATTTAAGACTCGTGAATACCGGCTGTTCCATTTCTATTCTACACGAAGGAAAAGTACTTTATATTGTCGATTGTTGTCAAAAACGTTAATTCCCTTCATGAGACGTAGAGATTGGACTCCTGTATTCATTATCGATAGCATAGATCTTCTATAATAAAACCCTTTCCTCGGGAGTGTTGTAAAAATAATTAAGTTTATAAAAGTAGTGATGATTATTAAGCTTACGAAATATGAAATTTAGTTTTTGTACAATTTTAATTCACTAGTTAGTGGTTACACGTAATATTGCCTTTTGAATTGTTAAAGTGCAAGACAAATGTAAGGATCGTTCATGTGTTACAAAATTAATTCTTACTTAATTAACGCGAGTATGTAAGTGCACGTATTATTATATTTGTTTAAGACTTAACACCACTTCCTTAAGATATGAACTTGTTTAAAATTCGAATATTTAGGTGGTTATATCAGTGTGAAGCCGACACGAGTTGTATTTGCTTAACCTTATCAACGCCATTGCCGGATATTACCGTCATGGTTGACAGCGCAAAATAGACCTTAGTATCTATGAGGCAAAGTTGACATCTGCTCTGGTTTTGTATTTGACATCGCATTGAAAAGGTTAGCATCGTAGATTAGCAACTATGGGTAACCCTTAAAGACCAGCTTTGTCTTTTACGTTGTATTGTATGTAACAGAATAATAGCTGCGGTATACGTTGACAATACAGCGGCGGTTAGTGCCCGGACGCGTATTCTGTAGGACCGTCGGGGCTCGGTGGCCACGCTCACTGGCGCACTTCAGCCCGCGCCGCAGGCTTTAGTGAAGTGCACAAATTACTAAATTGTTCTAACATTATCTAGTGGTAATAAGAACTGAATGCTAGCCTTAATTTTATTTATATTAAGTGCTAGGATAATAAATCGCTCTTTTGAGTTAGAAAATTGTCTCGTTGTTTTATTTTTATCCTTTTCGCCGCCATTTACTTGATACAAAAGTCGTCCTCACACGCCAATGATAGCTGCAAACCACAGCTAATTTCAACCTTTGTCACAAATTTGGGTCTATTTGTCACTGTATCTGTGACAACTATAAGCGTCGATGGCGTGGTAGGCACGACAGTACACAACGCCTTTAGGTGTTCTTGGCGTTCAAAGGGTTAAATGAGACCTCAGTTTTTAAAGCTTAATTTATTGACGATATCATTAAATAACAGGTAGTGCATAGATACACGGAACACTACTGAATACCACGCTCATTAGTGGATTCGAATGGCATGCGAGACATCACATTATTCACCACGAAAGGCAGAGCGAGAGACGGGAGATTAATTACTTATGTCAGCTTGTTTGGTTGACTCAATTATCATTGAAGCACTTGTATATAAATAAATAGCTCAATTCATAACTCGTTGACTAGAAAATGTAAAAATTGCGATCCACATCTCAGTCTACCGAAAACGCGTAGAGCGCGGGGCGGTGGGACAGCTTTCTTATAAATTATATGTAAGTATTGGACTCTGAAATGCATAGCGGAGTTAGCTTTAGCACCAAGCCGCTCCGCCGTCGTGTCAGTGAGTCTGCAGCTTCAACATGACGCCCGTCGTGTTCCTTCTCACAATACGAACAGTGCTTATGTCCTGGCTGTATTGAAATTCTATCAAGTGCATAACTCGTGGAACTTAGTTAACAAAACCTTATAAATAAAAGATCCGGCACATTTTCCTACATTGAAATGACCAATACTCAATGTAAATTGAGTTTGGTGGCGACGAGGATACGAATGCTCTGGTCGTACGAGGAGGCGATGGCCAAGCCGAGGTGGTCGCGATTCCACTCCAGCGCGTTGATGGGCTGCGAGCTGATCACCATCCGCTGCAGGCGCTTAAGCTTGCCAGGAATGCCGAAGGAAACCCCATGTTGGTCCATGCGGAACCTTTGCTCCGGGTATTCACTGAGGACAAATTATTACGGATTATGAGAATAACAATATCATTACAAATAAATAAATATCAGAGAACAATATGTCCCTCAAATTGTCCTATTCCCAAACTAAACTCTTGGCTCGTACAGTCGACGTCATAAATATATTACACTTTAGTACCTAACTTGTCACTTTCATTCACTGAGACAATTACATATATTAATTATATTATACATGAAATTGTCTCAGTGAATGAAAGTGACAAGGTACTAAAGTGTAAACATATGACGTCGACTGTACCATGGGTACTAAAGAACCATAGATCGACTTAGAAATACATACTAACATATACAACGTGTTACAAAATAATCCGTAAAAAAGAAATTACAAAAGTAGTGTCAACCCTTATTAAATAACGTAAGTTCAGTATCTTAGGTATACAGTATACTAGGGTTGACACTACTTTCGTAATTTCTTTTTTACGGATTATTTTGTAACACGTTGTATAGGAAACATCCCAGACTTAGGAACAAATTGTTGTTCTCGTCAGTCATTACAAGAATACAGTGTGTCCAAACGAAGATAAGGTGCACAAACGAATAAGGATGAAACTAGATACAATTTCACCGGCAAAATAACTTTATTGTCAAACCTATCGGAACAAAGTGAAATATCTCGCCTCATATGAGGTTTATAGAGATAAGATAAACAGTTTCTTCTTCTTTCTTCAGTTTCTTTACCTTTTTCAGTGTCAAACAAAAAACTAAAAAATTACCCCAAACAAAAAATCGTTTGTTAGTCCTTTACCTCAAAAGCATAATTTTCTTGTAGCGGTTCACCGATTCGCATTTCACCTCGATCGTGTATTTAATTTTCGCTTTGTGTCAAGGTCGTCATTTTTTTTGTTCGTTAATAGCTTTACTCGCATTTCACCTCGAGCGCTTATTTTACTGTTTCATTTGGTCTCGATCGTCAATTTTATTATTAGCAAATATTATAAATCACAGTATACCTCAATCGCATATTTTGTAATAGTATTTCGCTGCGATCGCTTAATATCATAGTTCGCCAATCTACTATAATTACCTCTATAAAAAAATCTAATTGTTTTATTTTGTCAAAGTCTTCGCGCGCTTATTATGGCGCGGCGCGACGGTCCCGCTGCAGGAGACGGTCGCGTCGTGGTTACAACACGATGATGATAATATTTCAATGAATTTGATAGCATTTAAGACATGAAACTACAAGCACAAAACTCGTTTTATAAAAAATGATACAGAAATTTAGTGCGAATATCAATTAATGCATCAAATTAAATAGAGTCCCAAAAAAACATCGATCGCGACGAAATGCGTCTAGGGTAAAATACTACACGAAAAATGAAATGCTACAAAATAATTATACTGATGTAAAAAGCCACGCGAGAAATTGCTTCAAGTAAAAGATTCTATTGCAGTTTTGTTCATCCGAGGTGAAATGCGATTCGGTGAATCGCTACAAGGAATTCATGCTTTTGAGGTAAAGGACTAACAAATGCAAAAAATAAACACTAGAAAGCAACACATACTAAACAACATAATATCAAAAGCTCATCGCTCATCAAAAATGTCGTGTTTGCATTAGACACGTAATTCTTTTTTTTATTAAAGATAATGAGTTAATAAATAATTATACCTAATAATAACATGAGGTAATATAGGTATATTTTTAAGTAATTTTAGGAATCGTTAATTTCCAAAAAATAAACACATTTTGTTGAAGACAATCCTGTATTTTTTTGTTTGGCGTATTAATATTTTTAATAAAAAAAAAATAGACACAGGAAATGCTCTAGGATTTAAAAACCGTTTATTTCACCTCAGTGGACCACATATGAAGCGAGGTATTACATAACATAACATTGAATGCTGTCATAGCAATTTAAAAAAAATTGTCAGTGAAATTGCGTCTAGTTTCATCTCTATTCGTTTGTGCACCCTATCCAAAGACACACTTTATTTGGCCATACCGGGAATCAAATGTGGGACTGCTAGCTACAAACTAGACTAAATGTGTCATCTTAATAGTTTTTGACTAATAGTTTCCCCTTAAATAATCAAAATAACTGTCTTTATTTACACAAATCCCTTATCCACTTTAATTTTTGGAGGCAATTGGTAAACATGACAGCTGAATTCATTTTTAAGAACGGCTTTTGCCCATCTTACTACTTACAGAAACATTAAAATATAAATTCTTATTTAATATCAAGTCCATGCCGCTATCTAGCTAATTACCATTAAGGCAAATAAGTGAATAGGAATTTAAAATTAAAATTCCCTAGGGCCTAGGCGGATCTGGAAAAAAATACTAATGAATAAAATATCGAAATTGACTTACTATTTCCATAGAGTTACATGGCCATTGCCAGCACAAGTAACAAATATGTCGCGGTTTTGCGGCAGATGGCGTGCCACCCATATGGTACCACTTTTGGTTGAGTCATCCAGGACCTGCAGACAATACTACAAATTAGGGTCTTCTTATATAACATATAGCGACCCGCCCTCGCTTCGCTCTGGATTAAAGTATTATACATATAAACCTTCCTCTTCAATCACTCTATCTATTAAAAAAAACCGCATCAAAATCCGTTGCGTAGTTTTGAAGATTTAAGCATACATAGGGACAGACAGCGGGAAGCGACTTTGTTTTATACTATGTAGTGAAGAAAGAAATCATGACAAATCTTCGTAAATCCAACTTAAGCTCCAACTTTTGAGGTCATTATTGAACAAAGTTCACTTCAGCAAAACCTGTGCTAATTAACGAAAAAAATCTGTACAAAGAGCAATGGGCTAAAATGTATGGAACGTGGTACAGTCGAAGTCATAAATATGATTACACTTTAGTACCACGCCATTTTCATTCACTGAGACAATTACATATAATTATATGTAGCTTATATGACACGTTCGTAGATTTACCATAGCAGCGCCATCTATTGATTACTTACTCAACCCAGTCGAAAGGTATCGACATCTGTTAGAATCATTTGGAGTTAACAGATAATTGCGACTGTCAAATAATAACAGACAAATAATTAGCAATAAATTAAAATTGCGACTATAATTTGAGATTTAAACTATCCTATCTCTCAAGTTGGATCGAACTGCACATGGTGTGCGAATTTTATTATAATCGGTTAAGTGGTTTAGGAGTCCATTGAGGACAAACATTGTGACACGAGATTTATATATATTAAGATGTATATTGATTTGGATGGGTTCACTCCGGCCAGAAAAAGCCTTATGTCCATGCAATAAGAGCCCGAGAAACATCTCAAATATTGTCATGAAACTAAACTAAATATCGAGGACAATCTCACAAGAATTGAACAAGTCCTAAAATAAGCTCAAGGATTGTATTATTTAAGTTACTAGGCAATGGTAAACAAACTTATATAGAGATATACATACTTAAATACGAAGAAAATCGTATTGTATCTATTGCTTTAGTTGGTTTGCTCAGATGGTTACTAAAGGACTTAATTTGAAACTTTCAGAAGCCCTATCAATGTTGGTAGTACCTGAGCGAAACCTTTGGTGGGACTTTGCGTCCGTACGTCAAATACGTGAAACTTTCCTTCTAATGTGGTTGCCACTAGTTTGTTCATTGGAATATCTTTGCGGTCGAACTCCGTGTGACATACCTGACAAAAAAGCATTAAAAGTAATTGTCACTGTAAAATTCAACATAATTAAATTATTATGGAGCTATTCATGGAATAAAGTGTTCATTAAATCTAATAAGTGGCTTACCCCATTTTTCAAATTACATTCCCATCTCAAAGACATGGTGCGTAAATCAAACATCTTCAGGTCTCCATTATCATAACCTGCTGCAACAATCCTCTCTGCATCATTAAACGAGTTGCCAAAGCAAACGGACCAGCAGTCCCGTCTTGTTTCACCCTTCATGGGTTGCATGTTGGCCACTGGTTTGCCTCGCTGACGTGGATCCCACACCTTAACAGTGCCTGTGGAAACGAAGCTTAGCAGTGTGTTACTTCTAGATTTAAATAAGAACTGTAGTTCATCAAATAGCTATTGAACTTATCCAGTAAGCAATGGTTAATATTGTGGATCAAATTAGATGTATAGAAAAAACTTGGAATTGAAATAATTTATTTCAGACACCATGGATCCATATGTGTGTTAGTTATACAAAATACTTAAGAACTAAGGTTAGTATGATACAAATGCTTAAATAAAAGGCAGAAAAAGAATAGAAAAAAAGTAAAATAAAAATAACCAATTGCCAGCATAATAGCCCTGACTACGCTAGACCCCCCGCACGTGCAGGCACACCCAATGCCTCTGGTAATGGCATTCCTGGCTGCTGGCAATAACAGCTATTTTTTGTACAACAAACATCCATTTTTGGATTTAAGAAAATGTCATTCTTTACTTTTCTACATTTAAAGAAATAAGCTGTTAATTTAGAGCCATCAAAACATAAATGAATCCCACTCCACTTAAAATTTGAATGTGGAGTTCTAATGCTGTATACTTTTTGAAGGCAAGTTTTCATAGTTACCGCATTACAAAAAAGTTTTTAAGATTTACCATCTCGACTGCCTGTGACAATTTCTGGTGCACCACAGTTGTTTGTGTTGCCGCCCATACCATCTATTGAATTTATAATATCTGTGTGCTCCTTCGTTATGTAGACTTGGCTACTCCTTTCCAAATCCCTGGAAATACACAAACAAGGCTCAGAAATGAGGCTGTATGGATTTATGTTTTTTGCCTTTCCCTCTGGGATAAAACACAAGCAAAAAGAACGGCTCAGAAACGGCTTTATTCTCTTGGTATTAATTAACACACATTGTGCTGGTACTTTATCGCCCTAATAAATAATGCATGCAGCACAAAACTGGTGGTTCAGGCAAGGAATGACACAAGTCTTTAGAGATACTCCACATCTCTAAATGCGTATATCTGTGTACGCAAGTCCAAAAGTAGACTAGATGAAAGAAAGAGCTGGACTGAGTAATCTATCATACATCTCGTTAAGTACGTTAGTAGGTAAATAGAAATGTGAATTATGATTTATTTACGTACCATATTTCCAAAGTACCCTTAAAGTCACCTGTGGCCAACCTTCTTTCAACGTCGCTACTCGCACCAAAAGTTCCACATTTAAATGCGTTAGGTCTCTCAATTTCTTTAATTTTCTGCGCTTCTCCTGAGGTTATTTCGAAGATTTCAATCGTACCATTCCCTCTTGGTATGGAACCAATAACAACAAACTTCGCAGAACATGGTATCCACTTACAATCAAATAAAGAATGATTGAGATTAGTCTCTATGTGTGTAATAATCTGCGGAGTATCTGTATTTTCCATTATTTATGTAGGTATACTTCTGATTAGGAAAAAACACAATTATAACCTCGAATAAACAACTTGTTGCTATGGTGACCAACATGACGTATGTGATGTTAACTATATAAATGTTTTATTGTTATGATTACCAACCAGTCTCAAACTCAGAACTAAATCTTTAAAATAACAAAGCCAAAAACAACACATAACATAAAATAAAATAACGTTTAATTTTTAAACATTGTTTAAACAAAGTAGCGTTAAGTATTATGATAATGTCATTATATATCATGTTAGTATCTCTAATTATAGTATGATTGAAATCTCAAATTGAAATACAGTGTGACAAAAAGAGTTTAAAATAATGTAATGGGCACAGATTAGAAGGGTATGTTGCTTACGTTTTTTTCCCTTACTCAAAAACTCAGGATCACGCTAAAGAAAGGGACCAGAAACATAAGCGACGTCATTTACGGTCACTCTTCTTTGCTTCAAAGCGTTGTTCGCCGTGCAATCTCCAGTGTCATATAAAAAATTAAGTTTCTTGCCATGACAACTCGTACTTGCCAGTTGCCTTGTTTGTTTGTTCGTCAGACCAACTATCTCTCTTTAGACATACCCTTCTAATCTGTGTGTCAGACATACCCTAATCTGTGGTCTTGTCTGTCATGTCATCGTTCAATCATTCTCTGGAATTCGTCTCGATTTGCTAGTTCTGTTCTGTGGCTAATTCCAATATTTCCAATTCCAATTTGTGTTTTATCAAAATTATCAATTCCAATGGTAACTTAATTAGATATTCTCAAAATGAGCGAGAGAAAAAGTAAAAAAAGCGTAAGTTGTATTTGTAATCTTTTAACAAACGCAGTGTCTTCGAAGGGTCGTAGAAGATTTTTATATTCTGGTATGTTACAGAAAGCTGATATTGCAAAGCAGTTTGAACTGCCTGAGCGGCAGTCCAAGATAACTACACTTCTCAACCAGGCGGGGCAGGCGTACTGCATATGCCGCTCGTCCGACAGCTCTCGGTTTATGATGTTAGTGTCCTTTCTCCTTAAGCTTTTTGCTGCATTCTTACTTAGAAATTAACATAAGTAATAGTATGTCTTTCCCACCAAACTTTAAAAAAAAGAACAGTAATATGAATAGTCATGGGTTTATATCTCATTCCAATAAAGGTTGACTGTCATTTTTGTTATATTGAGGGAGTTGAAACGGAAGTGTGGTTGCCGGGTTAGAATAGTGCTACTCCATGTCTTCCCGTGGATGTCGTAAGAGGCGACTAAGGGAATAAGGGCTTGTAGTACTGTTAGGCGATGGGCTTGCAACCTGTCACTAATACACTGGTAAACATCTTAGCCTGATTGTGCAAAATGTGGTTACAGAATTATCAACAAGTTTTTTAGAGTTGTTGGTAATTCTGTAGCTCTGCCTACCTCACTCTCGGAATAAAGGCGTGACTTTATGTATGTATGAGGGAGTTGAAACCTGTTAGTATGTAAAGTACTTAAACTATTTATAACTCTTGACTGAGTTACAAATATAAAAAGACCTTTAAGAGTATGATATTATAACGGAAATGTAAGTACTGAGCAGGAGGTCCTTAACCTTTCTTACTTCGTGTGAAGGATCTGGAATGGAATTTTGGATATCTTTTTGTTTTTTTTCCATTGTTATGGTTTAAATCAAAATCTAAAGAGACTATAACATGACTACTTTATGGTCCAGCATACAAAGGGTTAAGATTCCTGGTTCAGTTAACCCGTGGAGCGCCATGGCATACATATGTGTATTACAATAATAATCTTAATTCGAACCACTCTGATTTCCAAATTCAAATATTGTTACCAATGTATTGTTCATATGGCGCTCCACGGGTTAAATCCAGCAGCAATTGCGAGAGAAGTACAAACCTGATGCCCTTTTAACCCTGTGGGCCCTGGGTTCAATATTGTTCGTTCGAATTATGAACCTTGAGATGATCAACTAAAGTGTAAAATATTTTTTCCAATTTTATATATATGTATATTACATTAGGCCTCAGGAGGTTAAGATCTAATCCACTATACTTCATAAAAATCCCCAAACTATGTAACTTTTTGATGCTTGGTAAAATAAAAAATAAAAATAAAAATTATATCAGTCTCTCTTCAGTGTTAAATTTGGCAGATTGTAAAAAAAAATATCTTAGCACAGTATCGGGCAGAGTAGTGTGCCATAACAACAAAAAGCATTGAACCTGCTGACGGCAAATGGGGGCTCAAAATAAATGCCCACATTATGAAAAACGATATTGTTTTATGTACATAAACCCACCATTTTATTGAATTTTACTTCAATGATTGTATCATTTCATTGAATTTCATTTCATACCATGATGTTTTTAGTATAACTTAAACATTAATTACATAAGTTTAGGATAAAATTGTGACAACCATTGGAATGAAAATTCTGTGTAATATGTTACTCAAAAGGTGTTTCAACAAAATGATGTAGAATTACATTACAATTATTAAAAGGTTTATCAAATTCTAAATAAAACTATTATTACCTATGCAGAGCCTGTGATGTCTGTGAGGAGTGGTTTCATGGAGATTGTATCAATATATCAGAGCGAGAAGCTAAGTACATCAAGAACTACTTCTGTGAGCGCTGCCGGGAAGAGGACCCTAACCTAAAAACTCGATTCCGACCTCAGAAGAGAGAAAATGAAGAAGAACCTGGTTAGTTTACTAATTTTAATCTCAACATACAAAACAGATTTTGTTTTAGACTCAGAAATGTGAATACACCAGTTACGCTGGACTCGTGTTTAGCTTCAAAAAAATTTTTTTGTAAAGAAGAAGAAATAGTTTGTATTTGACATACTTCTAGGTTAAAAAAGGCTTTTGAAATGCCAATTTTCTTACAATTGCAGCACATTATTTAAGATCAGTATCTTACGGTGTTAGATTTTTAATTTTTCTCTGATTGCACTGGTTTATTCTCAGTTCAACATATGGTTGACTGGCAAAGAATGCCTTTAGGCATTAGTCCGCAATTTTTATTTCTTACATTTATTTGTATTGTGCAAAGAAGATTATATAAATAAATAAATATATTAGGTGCATTAAAAGTATTTTTTTTACTTGGTTTATAATTAGGTATGGAATCCTCACTTTGTGATTTTTATCTGCTTACACCAAATCTGCTGTGTAGGATTCTGTAGGACATGTATACACAGCTTAAATTAACCATCTTTATCATTGTTTCATAGCAGGATTATCGTCTTCGAATAAAGTTCGAGATGACAGAAAGAAAAAACGCAAAGAAAAGGATCACTCCGAGAACAAGTCCTCGAAAAGACCAAACAATAATGGCTGCGGAGATTGCTCCGGTTGCTTTCAGCTTGAGGATTGTGGACAGTGAGTTATTTATTTTTAGCTTTTGCCTGTGACTGTTCGCATAGAAGTACTTTGTCGGTATTCCCTTGGGCATATTAAAATTTTCCAGGATAAAAGTATCCTATGTCTGAAACAATATCAACACTGGAGTATTTTTTTTGTAAGTACAATTATCAAATCAAAATCTGATTATCTTACTCTAAAGTTATTGATGATTGTTAAAATTATAAGTACTCTGTGCTAACCTGGTTCTTCTACAATTATTTCTAGATGTGAAGCATGCGAAGACATGCACAAATTTGGTGGAAGCAACAAACTGAAAAGAAAGTGTCGGCAGCGGGTTTGCATCAAGAACAAGAAGGCTTCGCGACAATCCAGGTAAAATCAAAATAATCTAGGGTTCTTTAGTGAAAATTATTACTAATTATGCGACAAAAAAAAAAGTACGGAGTAGGCACGGGCACTCTGATCTGATCTATGTAAGCTCTGTTTAGTTGAAAAGAGCACCTTCTGTAATTGCATTAATTTTATACTGCTCAGTTATTGGCTTAGTTTTAAGAATTTTTAGCAGATGTAAATTTTAATGCTACTATTGTATATTTTTTTTTTACTTACAACCTTCAAACTCCTTGCAGCAGCAACAGGGTTAAAAAGAAGCACCATGAACGGGAGACTTACGAGCCAGAGGAGTCTATATCGCACCTGCAGACGATGGAGCCGAGACAGTGCTACGGGCCGCAGTGTATGAAGGCAGCTCTATACGGGTCTAAGTACTGCTCATCCCAATGCGGTATAAGGCTGGCTACAGCGAGAATTTATCAAGTGAGTATTTTAGGGTCAATCACCAGTTTTTATGGTGACTTCTCTTAAGTTACTCATTAAAAACTTGATTTTAAAGCATATAAATCCAACAAACATCAGTTTTCTTTCACGCATATTTAGTAGTGTAGAAAACCATTTCTCCAAAAAACTCTCATCACTTTTGTCTCCTGGGTTACGGGACAGAATAACAACAACAAAAAGTTGATCCAGCCTTTAACGATAGTGAGAGAATCTTCTATTTAAATCTGTGAACGCCACGTAAATTGGTCCTTCGAGCCGGATCAGAGCGATTTAAAGGTTGGATTCTAACATAGCGGTTCTGTTGCTTTGGTGATGCGTTGTCGCTTCGATATTTAAGTGTTTTTTGAACAGGTGCTGCCGCAGCGTATCCAGGAGTGGTCCCTGTCGTCGTGCGTGGCGGAGCAGCGCAACCGCAAGTCGCTGGAGGTGGTGCGCAGCGGGCTGGCGCGCGCGCAGGCGGCGCTGCGCGCGCTCGACCTGCAGCACGCCGCGCTCGACGCCGCCGTGGCGCGCGCCGCCGCCGCGCCCGTCGACGACACCGCCGACAAGGTACAACGTAACGGAACTGAAAACCTTACAAATATTCATACATTCAACTGCGCTATCAGTAATATTAAACGTGCTTTTTACTAACAATTATTACGATATTATAATTGGATTATTTAGTTTAATAATAGTTGTAATATTTATTATGATTATTATGTTTGGTTTAATCTACTACCTGCATTGTTTTTTTTTATTTTTTTGTTTCTCTCTCTCTTTTCTTTTGTAATTAATTTACTTATAGACTGTGACGTAATACCGTAAGGAAACTCCAGGTCTACATATTAGATTATAGTATCCTAAGATTCTCTGTAAACAATCGTTTGTTTCTTAAATAAAAAAAAACATACGACAACACAGAGATCTCTCTCCGGTGCTACGCTTGACTTGAGACCGAACTCCGTTGGGATGAAGTTGGAACAGGGACACGTTTATCAAACGATTGCATCTTGTATTTTAAGCGGAAATCTCTTTCCAACAATATGTATTAAAAAGAGACTTCCACTTAAATTACAAGTTGCAAGCGTTTGATAAACAGGCCCCTGGTAGTTGAATTATATCAACTGACTGGGGAAACTTCGTTAGCGCGATTTAAATTTTCTACGTACATAAGTACATACATACAGAATATTACGCTTTCATTCCCAGAGTCGGGTAGGCAGAGCTACAGAAATACCAACAACTCTGAAAAGACTTGTAGATAATCCTGTAACCACATTTTGCACAATCAGGTCAAGTTCTTTACCAGTGTATTAGTGACAGGTTGCAAGCCCATCGCCTAACAGTACTACAAGCTCTTATTCCCTATTAAATTTTGTGATTTTAGTTTTATACCATGCAGTACCTATTTTAAATTTAAATGGCATTATGAAGGATGTCACTGCCGTTGGTGGCAATGTTTTTTTTTTTTCGATGGTAATTATGGTACTGTGCTAAAATTATAAATAAGCGAATTTATTACATTTTCTCGCATTAGGAGAAAAGCACTATGCAAGCCTCGATCGGGGTGGTAGTGGGAGTGACTGCATCTCGGCCACGCTAACTCCTACTCGTCCCACAACGACCTTTTTCCCGGTCTCTGCAGTAATGTACCATTTATGTCTTATACGAGGGCTGCCTTTTAAGTTGTGTCGTTTGCCAACCTCCCGCGATTATTTAAAAAAAAACATATGGCATTTTCATCCTTTTGAATTTAGAACTCGAAAACAAAAGAATGTTTTCAAATTGGTCGAATAGTTTTATTACAGCGTCTATTCAAAGGTGACAAGTCGGTTGTAAAAATGGAAATGTCTAAGGAAAATTTGCGTGCGGTAATTTTCTACAACTTTAAAAGGGGATTATCGCGACTTCAGTGCTTTGAGGAGATCACATCTGTGTTTGGTGATGCAGCACCGTGTCTTAGGACTGTAGAACGCTGGTACTTAGAATTTTTACGTGGGCACTCTAGCCTCAGTGATAAGCTTCGTGAAGGTCGTCCAAAAACCGCCATGACGCAAGAGAATATCGAAGCCGTGCGGCAGCTAATACTCGAAGATCGTCATGTGACATACCGTGAAATAGAGGCATCCGTGGGCATTTCAGGGACCACTGTCCAAAAAATCCTGCACGAAGAACTTGTTGTAAAAAAGTTGATCTCTCGTTGGATACCACATTTGCTTAGCGACGACCAAAAAACAGCCCGTGTAAGTTGGTGTCGCAAAACTCTGAAGCGATTCAGCCGAGGAGAGTCAAAACATGTTTATGATGTGGTTAGTGGTGACGAGTCTTGGATATATGCTTACGATCCAGATTCAAAACAGCAGTCAACTGTCTGGGTCTTCCAGGACGAGCCAAAACCGACCAAAGTCATACGCTCTCGGAGCACTTCAAAAAAAATGGTTGCCTCGTTTGTGGCAAAGGGTGGTCACGTCGCCACTATTGTACTAGAAGATCGCAAGACGGTTACCGCCGACTGGTATACCACTGTTTGTTTGCCACAAGTCATCACCGAATTTCGAAAAAACAACTCGGAACGTCGTATGATACTGCACCATGACAATGCAAGTTCGCACACCGCCCGCCAGACAAAGATGTTTTTGAACACCCAAAACGTGGAAATTTTAGATCACCCGCCTTACAGTCCTGACTTAAGCCCTAACGATTTTTTTACGTTCCCCAAAATTAAGCAAAGTCTTCGTGGTCAACGTTTCAGCTCACCCGAAGAAGCTGTTGACGCATACAAATCGGCCATTTTGACTACCCCCACTTCGGAGTGGAATAAATGTTTTAAAAACTGGTTTGAACGCATGCAAAAGTGTATTAAATATCGCGGCGAATTCTTTGAAAAACAATAAATGGTAATAATCTATTAGATTGTCTATACTTATTTCAAACGACACAACTTAAAAGGCAGCCCTCGTACACAGGAAGCAGATGACGAGACATCAATGTACTGCATCACTTGTGGCCACGAGATCCACTCCCGCACCGCGGTGAAGCACATGGAGAAGTGCTTCGTCAAGTACGAGGCGCAGGCGTCGTTCGGCTCGCGGCACCGCACGCGCATCGACGGGCAGAGCATGTTCTGCGACTACTATAATCCTATCAATGGGACCTATTGCAAGCGGCTGAGGGTGAGTGACGCGTGGCATGGTTAAAATGTTTATCATACCCTTATGAGAGTTTGGACTCTATTTTAGCGATTATAAAGTAAATTTTTATTTATTTAAAAAAATAAAATGGCATTTAAAATTAGAGGTAATTGAACTTTATTTACTTGCTATTAGATTCAAATTCCCACTTACAAAAATCTCCCTCTTTGTGTGGTAGGCCTACCTGTGGGGCTATTGTCTAACGCACTCGCAATCGCAACTGGCTTCAAAGTGGAGCAATTGTTTTCATATTGTATGCAGACGAGCGTTCGATTTTCAAAATGAAAACGATCGTGATTGCGAGTGCGTTAGACAATAGGCCCTCCGATACTCTATTTGTTTGTAAACAAATAATCACATTTTCATACATTGTTTTACGTATACTTCACCTTTGCTACTCGATGACTAAACGAAAGTCAACATCGTCAACTGCGGTTTAATTTATGTGCTAAATACCTACTAGAGGGCGCTGATATCAATCGCCTTACATATTCGGATTTCCAAATTTCGTGTTTTTGAACCATTTCTGTAATTAACCGATTAAGGGGTGAACTAAATTGTGTGGATCAACTTTTTGTTGTTGTCATTTTGTCCCGTAAGCCATAGTTTCTTAGAAAAATAACCCGTAGTTTGAATGAAACCTCAAAAAAAATTAACTATCGATTGGTGGATTTAATATATTTTAAAATCATGGTTTTAACCTTTTTAACGCCATTGACGGCTATAGCCGTCATGGTTGACAGCGTAAAATAGACCTAAGTGTCTTTGAGGAAGGTTCATATTAGCTATGGTTTCTAGCGGCCAAAGGCGTTAAAAAGGGTTAAAGTGTGTCCCAAGAGATGTCACCATGGCATAGAGGCACAAAAATTTAAGTGGTACCCTTATACCGGTTTTAAGAACGATATCTACTGCTATCTTGAAACCGGTTCAGCGGCCTGACGGTGATTTTGTCTTTAAATCCTCCAGGTAATGTGTCCCGAGCACTTCAAAGACCCGAAAGTGAACGACACGGACGTGTGCGGTTGCCCCCTAGTGAAAAAGTTGTTCGAGCCGACGGGCGAGTTCTGCCGCGCGCCCAAAAAGTCCTGCCTCAGGCACTACCAGTGGGAGAAGCTGCGCCGGGCCGAGATTGACATGGAGCGCGTGCGCCAGTGGCTGCGCGCTGACGAGCTCGTCGAGCAGGAGAGGAGCATCCGGCATGCCATGGCGTCCAGGTGAGAGAATCTACACTTGAAGGTACTTTCCGATGACATAGAAACATGAAATATGCCAGGAACCAATGTCTTAAAGCCAGAAATCGGACAAATTGACGTCATTACTCGCAATAATGTGGACATGACTTCGAAGATTTAATTAAAATAATTAAATTAATTGATTTCTTAGCTGAAAATTAATTTTGTTCCTTGGAAAATATTAATAAATAAAACACAACAACACACACACACACATCATTGGGGTTACACATTAATCATATATATTAAAAGAATATCCTCAAAAGCAATTTCCAGGATTGCAACAAAGAAATATTTTTTGAAAACAAAATAGGATAATATTGAATAATCTGGACAGCATACAGGGAGAAATAAGAAGCCGTTGAAATCAGTTGGAATCCAAGGAAACCAATCCCTAAAATAAATCCAGAGATTGAGACTGTCATCCAATACTTAGAAGAGAAAATAAACTCTCAATCTTATTGGCATTACAATATTCTCATATTAACTACTTAAGTTTGCTCCATCGACATCAGTGGATTGCGAAAGGAGTTTTTCACCTCATAAGTTTAGTTTAGCTGTCAAAAAGAATAAAGTAAACAAAATTTAGAAAGAATACTATTTGTTTACTTTAATAAATCTACACAATAACAAGGCTTAGCATTATTTATTTTATTTATTTCTATCTTGCCTAGGATAAAAATGAAATTTCAAGTAATAAATATATTAAGTAATTAATTTAATTAATATCTTTGGAGGCATGTCCACAATGGCGAGTAATGAATGACGCCAACTTGTCCGAACTATGCTTAAAGGGAAATATCCGAAAACCGTAAATTTGTAGCTACGCCACAAAATATAACAGTTTGTAAACTGACCGCGACCTATTTCGATGTAAGTGCATAACAATTTTCCAAAGGCAAAGTTAAGTTTGTCCCTCAATCCAGTTTATCTTTTTATTAGGCCGCATTTACACTTTCAAGTTATTGTAAGTTTTGAGACAAAACTAAGGGTAAGGTTTTTTAGGCCGCCTTAGAGCAATGCTCGGTACTATCTTAGATTTTAAATGGAAGAACTATTTACGTACCTATAAGATTGTTTAACAAAGTTTTCGTACCTTATATGATTCCAGATTTCTCCCTACTGTTCCAGTAAAAAAAAAACATGCTATTCATAAAAAATCTTTACAGAGCGGGCGTATTGGGTCTGATGCTACACTCCACCTACAACCACGAGGTAATGGAGCGCATCACGGGCAAAGCGAACGAGAACGGCAAGCTCAAGGAAGGCTCCTGACGGCGCGCGCGCACCGACCACGGGGGCAAACGAGCTCGCCCCGTGGCTAACGGTAGTGCTCCTGCGACGCCGAGCGAATTGATCGAGGAAAGGCCTGGGCGGAGAGAAAGCCTGATCGGAAAGTATCTTATTTAAGATATAATTAAAAAAAAGAAAGATCTCAATGCTTAGGCACATGAAATTATTAAACCCAAAGGGCAGAAAGCGTTAAGATTTAATCACGTCTTCATTAATTCAGGGTGCAGTGACATTAGCTATAATAAATACGTGTACAGTGTAATAGCTTTTAAGAGGCCACACATGTTGCCACGCCCACACAGGATTGAAAAGGGATGGCTTTAGGTGCTTTCGCGCGAAAAAGGTGAGATGGAGATAGTTTGTGTTGTGAGCGCCTTGATTATGGCGTCAAATCCAAATAATTGCTGTTGACTTTAAAACCACAACATTTGAAAAAAAAATGGTTTACCAGGATTAAGAAGTTATAAATACTAAACTATTGAATCAAAAATCGTCCTTAAAGATCGTAGGGTTTCGAAGATTCAACAAAAAATGTACGGAAATAATGTCGTGTTTGAAAATCCAAAATATCGAGGTTTTTGTTTTTAATCGTGTTTTCACGTTTAACAGTCTCGAGAAAATATGATCAAGTTTGTTTTTCGGGTTTGGGGACTATTAGACTAATAAAGGAGCATAATACAACATACAACAAAGACAAACATGAAAGTCTTGCTAATGAACTGTGAGCTAATTTAACCTCAAAATTAGCTTTTTCTATCTTTTATTAAACTTAAAAAAGTATTACCACGACAAGCTAAAACATTACCGAAGAGGAAAGTCGTGTGTCGAGTCTTATTACTGATTAAATGAACTTACCTCCGTGAAGTTTAATTCTAATTATACAATATTTTCGTTAGACAGACTTAATTACAAGTAGTTAAGGTTTTTTTTAATAACTTTACACTAACCTACTGGCAATCCCAAACCGTCATTTAGTTGAGAGTTAGTCATTCATATTATTTTCATGGCCTAAATGGGCATTGGGCGGTTTACGTCCTAGGATAGGGCGGGAGCTAGTCTGTCTAACGAAAATATGGTATATTAGGATTAAACTTCACGAAGTGAAGTTCGTTTAATCAGTAATTATACTGTTTTTTCGTTAGACTTAAGTATACGTAGAATTTGAGAGGGTCATGAAAATTCTTAAATAGAATCATCATGTTTTTGTAAAATAAATTCAAATTTTGTTAATGTAAATGTTGTTATCCGCAACTTTTAAAAGAAACAATCACTTATTGATATAATTCTTAATTGGTAAATGTCATATTACTCTTAATGAGATCAAGACGCTTTAGTCTAAACATTATTGTTTTTCTTAATTAAAATAGTTATGATTGTTGCTTTCATCTTCACTCCATACTCGATTAGCAGTTTTTTCTCCACAATCGGCCTCCAGCCAGATTTAGATGCATCTCAATATATTTGTAATGAATAGTTATCACATTTTATTTTACTTTCAGCTGTATCAATATTTTGAATCCACCAATCAAAATCTTCTTTTAGGCAAGGTGACGCTGTCCTATAATGATCATAATTATCAGAATGCTGAAGGGCTAAGAATTTTTCCTGCTCAAAATATTTTGTACGTACCCAGCCAGCTGGTCAATGGCCACACAAGAGGACACTAATAAACCTGCCAAACTTGCAAATTTTCTTTTTTAAAATTTGTATCTATATTTATTTGCCACCACACATTAAACGGCCAGCATCATTATGATTTCAGGGTTTTTTATTAACATTGCCCTTGTCCCACACAGGTTATGGCAATAGCTAGTTGTTTTTGTCTCGCTTCAATACCTTTGATTACAGGTTTTAATTCTGGGTTAATTGTTGGTGCACCCACTAAACACAATTCTCTGGTATTCAATATTTTTCTTATAGCTCTTCTCTCTGCTCACTCGATGAACTATTTAATGCAACAAGTTGCCCGAACAGCCACATCCTTTTAGATGGAATTGCCAAATTTCTTTTAAAGGATGGGTCATCCCCGAGGTTCAGTATTTCTTGATCATTTGTTAGATCTGTTTGAGCAATGATTTTTACTTCAGGTTCTGAAGGAGGAGGTTTATGATCTGGTATATTTAGTTCTGACTGATTCTGATCTGGTAAGTTAGGGTCTTATGACATGAGTTTAACCTCCATATTTTAGTCATCACATTCTGAAAATATGCATCAGTTTAAAAAAATATATAACCAAAGCTACATCCCTAGTTTGATGGAACGCTATGGGGATACGGGTGTGTAGAAACATTTATAAGTTTTGTTAATAATCGCAAGAAATGTAACCTACCAAGTAGGTATAAAAAGTTACATAATTAAAGCGACATATATCTTTGCGGTAAAAATGCATAACATCCGAAATAGAAAACTGTCTGTTATGTCTTCCTTTAAATAAGTAGATACTTTTATATATCTTTAGCGTGGGCACGCGTGGGTTAGATGAGAAAGTAACTGATTATTTCTCACAATTTATTTGCACAAATCTAATAATATAGGTAATCATTTATAACTTCTTAGTTTTACCAGCGCTTGCTGAAAATCCCCGACTCCATTGCCGCCAAACGCGACCACAGATTACACACAGATACACCACACCCACACCACACACCACACCACACCACAGATTTTCTTTAGGTATGTCTAAAGAAGGCGACGACGGCGTAAAAGCGAAACTGTGGTGCTGAACAAGTTTATCCCCAGAGGATAAAACGAAACGCATTATCAAGAAAGCGAAACTTTTCAAACTTTCACCACGTGGTTCCCGAGATTTATAGCAGTATTTTTTCACAAATTGGTGAAGGCTTTTACCCCTGTTGGGTAAAATGCAACTCCGGTTACGAAATGTATCAATTGGATAAATGTATGTATAGGTAAAAACTTAAGTAAATTCAAATTCAAATTCAAATTCAAAACATTTATTTCGACCAACTGCAGGGATCATAGTTAAGTTAGTAACAAATTTCTTAGCCTAAGGTTAGCAAAAGTTATGAAATATTATAAATAAATAAAATTTACAGCAAGGACGACAGCACTTAGTAAGGCTTGACTGTCAGTACATGGATCATATGACAATGATTCAGATACTGACAGTCAAACCTGTCTGCAAATGCCCTCAGGATACCATTAGAGCTAGCCCGCGCCCTGCGCGCCAGTGATGTGCAGCGTTTCCTCATAGTTGTGTTGAAACAGTCAACTCTGGCTTCCGCAAACATCCCCGACGCGCTACAAAAACGGGGCAGCCCCAATAGCACCCTGAAAGCATTGTTGTACTGCACACGTAGGGCGTTGTACTGCTTCTGCGTATAAGAGACCCACAAACTGCTCGTGTAGAGGATCGTACAGAATGCTCTAAATAGAGTTATTTTTACCTCGGCTGAACAACGAGCAAATCGGCGGGCCACCATGTTTGCTCTCACGGACAACGCCCTACGCTCTCGCTCAATGTCTGCATCGTCCTTCAGGTCAGAGGTTACCACGTGTCCTAAGTATCTAAAGGAATCCACCCTTTTTAAAGGCTTTCCATATAGACGAATAGGCGGTACAGGTGGTAGATTTTTGCCTCTGACCTGAAAGACCATGCATTCACTTTTTTTAATATTATAATGCAAGCCATGTCTAAGTGCAAACTTTTCACATATTTCCAATAGCTTAGCGAGACCACAAGGCGAGGCACTCAGCAGCACCATGTCGTCCGCATAGCTAATGTTATTGAGACAGACGTCATCAATATGGCAGCCGACATGAGTGCTACTGAGCTCCTCTATCAACTCATTGACGTACAGGTTGAAGAGCTTCGGTGAGGTAACTCCCCCCTGCCTCACCCCACACTCCATCCTGTACGGCTCCGAGTACTCGTTCGACCATCGTACCACGTTCACCTGGTTATGATACCAAAACCTAAAAATATGGTACAGCTCTGACGGCAACTCAGTGTGTCTCAACTTCTCCCATAGAAGATCGTACCTAACCAGGTCGAACGCTTTAGATAGGTCCAAAAAGCACGCATAGATGGCCGTTTTACGGTTTGTGTAGTACTTTACAGTTTGTTTTAGACATAAAATAGCCGTTTCCGTCGACAATTTCGACCTGAAACCGAACTGATTTTGATGGAAGTCTAGGTACTTGTCAAGTTGCGTGCTAAGCAGACCATCCAGTACCCTGGCAACCACAGTCGCCAGCGAGATCGGCCTGTAGTTGTTTTTGTCACTTATATCACCATTTTTGTTTTTTACGACTGGCACTACAACAGTTTTCATAAGTGCATCCGGCAGGTATGAGTGACTTAGACATAGGTTAAATAACAAGGCAAGAACTCGCGGGAGCTGTGGACCCGCGTGCTTAAGATGTTCCACGCTGAGGCCGTCACAGCCAGGAGATTTACCTCTCGAGATAGATTTAATGACTTTGTCAACGTCCTTGGCGGTAAATCTAGCAGTGATCTCCTGCCTACTCAGGTCCTCATCAGCCATCGTCCGTGAGGGCCCCAATGGTGACACTACAGTAAACTGTTTCCTAAATAAGCCGGCTATACACTTGTGATCACCTATGCCATCAATACTTGCCGGTTGATTGGGCTTGCCATTCAGCTTTTTAGTGGTTTTCCAAAAGCTGCGAAAGTCATGGTTTTTATGTTGAGATGCCAATATGTCCATTTTAATCTGTTCACTATGGTTTTGACACCATTTCAGTCTGGATTTGAAAATCATACGACTTCTTCGCATCTCATCATAGAAACGACCGCACCTCGTCTTTCCATACAACACCCATGTATTAAATTTATCCCTAGCTTCTTTATGAGCCTCACTAATATATTTATTCCAGCCCACTACTGGTTTTTTCTTCATGGGACGTTTTACAAAATAACAGGACGAGGCTGCAGCGCTTAATACACTGATTATACTACTATAGAAATCATCAATAATATGTTTATGTCGCTCCTCATAACAACACTTATTACAACAAGAGCGGAGATCACTAGGAAAATCAATTTGAGTAAGATCATCATGACAAATTTTATTGTACAATGTTACTTGTTCAGGTTTCCTTTCGCCCCAAATAACCTTATTGCTCATCGGCTTATTGCCACATAACAACTCCGTGCTAATGACATCTAGATCACATTCTACACACAGCGGGTAATGATCCGACCAAGTGACGTCATATTTTACATTAACGTTCACAATAGATCTTGCGGCAGATTCGGTTGTCAAAACATGGTCTAACCAGCGTTTAGCCCCATTAGCCTCACTAATGAAACTAAAAGTGCCCGAGTGCCCTAATATATCTATGTCCGAGCACGTCCACTTCTGTTCACGGCAGAAACCTATCATTTCATTATAGAAAAGCTCATTTGGGTGTGCGTTAAGGTCCCCTAGTATGTACGCCGTCGCGATGTCCTCATTACTAATAGTAGCACTTACCAGACTCAAACAATCAGTAAATTCCACTAAGTTCACATTTTTATCCGTAGGCATGTACACACTGAACACTAAGATAGATTTCAGCGGCATAGTAATTTTAATTTTTTTTTTTTTTTTTTTTTTTTTTTTATGGAATAGGAGGCAAACGAGCAGACAGATCGCCTGATGGTAAGCGAATATTGTCACCCATAGACACCTGCAGCACCAGAGGAGCTACAGGTACGTTGCCGGCCTTTTAAATGAGAGTACGCTCTTTTCTTCACAAATCGCACACCCGCGCGTTATCACACTGCACAATAGAAACATTAGTAAAAACACTTTTATTCCACAATAGACAGACCCCGCCCCACGGGCGACCAACCAACATGCCGCAGGCCGGGTCCATCGCCTCGCCGTAAAGGGCATGTTGTATCTATGTACAAAAATAATATGAAACTTATGTCAAATTTCAAATATAATTATTACAGATGTGTTACAACTACACACAACAGGTCCTTTACTTAAGTTTTTCACCTGTACTGTTTAAAAAATGAAATATGAGAAGACAAATAGGTACCTTCGAAATTTTCCGGGCATGGAGGAAGAGATGTTTCCCGTGAGGACGAACTTTTACGTCGCCTACTTCGGTTTAGATGTAATTTTTGCTCCAGCTTCATACGCTTTAGCGTCGACATATTGTCATCTTTTTTATGTCATTTCGGCATATTCTTAATTTTTACTACCTTTATAAAAGAAATAGCGCGAGATAGCGACACTGATAATTCGTGTAATGACGGTTTGGGGTTGCCAGGGGGTTAATAGTAGGTTAAGTGTTAAGTTATTAAAAAAAACCTCAACTATTAATTGGTACAGATAGCTAACGTGTATTTAAGTCTGTCTAACGTAAAAACAGTATAATGTCGCTATATTGTTGTTTGATATAAGAATACCCATTAATTGTATGTATCTATTAATAAGCATAAATTGTACGTTGACGTAATAAAAAGTGAATATGAGCTAAACTTTGTTTTTTTTCCTTACTAGTTAATAGTTATTTGTAAATTTAGAAGTGACCTGTTTCAAAGTCGCAGGTGAATCAACTTTTAAATTACTCCCCATTATACGACATATTCCAAAAATAATATGTTTTAAGAAAAACTATATATTTGCTAACGACGTGGCTTATATGTTGATTAAATCAGACAAATAGGCTAATATTTAAAATGATTAGATTAAATATAGTACAGTTTTAAATATTAATATAGTTGGTAACGTAGGGGACGACGTTGTCCCTAGGTTTTGTATGAAAAATGTGCATTTCCCCCTGAGTTACCAGATTTTTTCGAAAATAACAAAATAATTGAGGTGATAAACGAGTATTTTCATATTAATACATTATTATTAAGTCGCCTGAAAAGTTTTAATACCACAAAAGAAAACGATTCTCCCGTTTATAAAGTGGTTCTTAATTATTACAAGCTTTACTTGCAATGTATGTTTGTTCGGGTGGAATCTTGCAAGGAAGATTTGAACCACTTCCCGTAGACCGATTGAGATTGAGATTGTAGAAAATAATATGGCACCATCGAGCTGGTCTGATGATGGAGTCTGGAGGTGGCGACAGGATCCGCTATACTTAACGTAGACCCACCGAGTTTGAACTCGTTAGTTTGGTCTTGATAAGCAGTAAATACTGCAAAAAGTACACTTGATTGGCAACAAATGGTTGTCTCAAAAATTAAACTATTATAAGTAATTAGATTTAGTGAAATTCTTAATTGACTCTGTATCTAGCTTGTTTCAATCTGCGTAATGACTAGACCATTATTTTCATTTTAAGTTTAAGACGAAATGACTATTTATTATGCGTTATTTTTAATTGCTGTATTTGAGACTAGTGTCAAACAGTACTAATTTGTTTATATCTTTTGCAAGTTCAATTGACACAGACTGTTAACAATTTTGGAAAATTCACCAATATTTTTTTATGGTTATTAAAAGGCACTCAGGTCACCTGAACCTGAGAACCATAGTCATTTGAATTTTCACGACTATAATCTGAAGACTGCAATCCTATGACCTCAAATGATTTGCTAAGATGGAATGCCTCTATGCTAGTAATTTCACCGGTTATCTTATCCCCACACCGGAATACAACAATGCGAAGCTGCTTGGCGGTAGGTTAATGGATAAGTTGGTGGTAGTGATCCGGACGGAACCTGCACAGGGTTCTACTACCACTAAAATGTATAGCTTAGGATTGACGTAAGCTGATGACAAATCACTCGACCGGTTCTGTCAAACCCATTTAGAGTTGATAGAAAACAGAAACGTAAGCGGCGTTTGCGTCATGGCTATGCTCTCTAGTACAATCCACGTGGTTACTGCGCTTCCGTGGTTAGCGACTCAATCGCGTACGGCTCGCTCAGGACCCTTACCATGAGTTGCAATTACCGTACCCGCTAGCGAATCGAATGCTCTGTCCCTCACAGCATCGTAGTAGACTGAAAGGGACAGAGCATTATAACCTCTAGCGAGAATCGTAACTAACTCATGGTAAGGGTACAGTCGCACAGATTATAAGGGTATCCCGTCGGCCGCTAACTACGAAAGCGGTGCCATACGTTTTCTCAGTGTTTACAATCGCGAGTCGAGCGAAGGGGTTATTCCCACCTTTTACTACCAATTTGTTACCACTGGTAACAGCTGGGTTTTTTTTTCCCACCCGTTACCACTAAAGTACTCAGTGGTAACAAGTGGGAATATTTTTCCCATTTGTTACCACTAAAATATTAGGTAATAATTACTCTTTTTACTTTAGTGGTAACAGCTGGGAGTTTTTATTCCCAGCCCAAATGTTACCTTATATCACACGCCATTGACGGATATTTCAGTCATGGTTGAAAGCGCATAATAGACCTTAGTATGAGGCAAAGTTGACATTCGCTCTGGTTTTGTATTTAACGTAGCGTTGAAAAGGAGACTGAGGATTGCTTTGAACTAACAAATAATTCGAAGCACCCGAAACTGACGTGAATGAAGAGGAAGCGAAAGTTGTATGTCTAGACCGGTGCACCTGGCGTTCCATACTCTTTGACTACCCCATGAGAGAAAAACGTGACGGTATGTACGTTTTTTTTATGGAAACGAGTAGGCACACGAGCAGTCATGTCACCTGATGGTAGGTGGAATCTGAGACGCAGAGACTTTTGAATTATCAAAACTATAATCCTAAGACCTCAAATGCGTAGCCAACCCTGAGGACTAAGATGGAATACCTCTATGCTAGTAATTTCAACGTTTGTCTTATCCCCACACCGGAACACGACAACGTGAACACTGCTGCGTGGAGGTAGGTTAATGGATAAGATGGTGGTAGCGATCCGGACGGACCGTGCACAGGATCCTGCCACCATTTAAATGTATGAAGGTAACCTACAATCCTGAGTGCTCGTGGGCCTTCTCCTTATCATAAAAAAATAATAATGAAATTTTGCATTGCACACACCTACACTTACCATTTACCTACACTTGTTGCATAGGTTAACCATACATTTTAGAATTTTATTCCGTTTCACATAATAAACGAAAACGTGCGATACGACGCTAGCGCAGCTTTTGTAGGACTACTTCCCTTTACTTTCTCAACCTCGTATCTAGGCGAATAGTGTGATAGAAAAGTAGTATTTATTCTACTTCGACACATGAATCCTTTTCCTACTAATCAATTAGTTTCCTACTAATTAATTAATATTGAGGGTGACGTCACGGACGGTGACGAGTGCGGTCGTGCTGATGTATAGGAGGTCTAAATAAATAAACAATCTATCGTGAAGTTAGTTTTAATCGAAGTACATAGTTGTTAATATTACAATTAGTGCCGGACAGTGTTTTCATGGTGAATTTTAAATAAATAATACTTGTTTGTGGTAAATTAAGATATGTAAAGTTGTCTTCTTGTGACATATATACCCACCACATACGCGATAAAACAGCGTTGGACATTATCCGTAAGTGTAGTTCTCAGTGCCTCAATAAAACTGTGCCATCTCCTGCAGTTAAGCAGAGCCGGTACGCTTCGCGCCAGAAAGGTCCGATTAAGGAAATTAATTAAAATAATTCGATTTCCTCACAGCGCGAGGCGCCACCTAGTTCGCTAGCCCCGTAACTCAGAATAGTGCGCCATCTAGTGTAGTCGTGACGAACTCCATACTGAGACTTACTTAAGCGATCGATATGGCGGCTTGTGCGGCAGCTTGCGGAAAGCCACTTGCGGCGACAGGTGTCGCTAAATGCTCTGTATGCCCATCAGTGTACCACAAAGCTTGTGTAAATATCCCCATTACCGGCCGTGTCCCCCCTGCTTGGGCATGCCTGCAGATCTAAGCCTATGCGGGACAATGCAGATAACACCCCAGTTAAAACAGCTGAGGCTGGAGGGGTTAATGCCGGTGCATCAATTCTGTCGCCGGGGGAACGTGCGGATGTCGCGGAGCAGCTTCGACTGTTCCGGGCGGAGTTTAGCGCGACAAGGGATGACTTGGTGGGCCTCAGGCATGAAATGGCCGAGATCTATAAATTCATTCGAGGTTTCGAGGCTCGCTTTCAGGCAGTGGAAGAGAGGGTGCAGCGTTTGGAGGAGCAGATGGTGCAGCGCTCGTCGGCTGGTACTACTGACAGCGAGTTGGCTGCGACGGTTGCCGCACTGAAGATTGAGCTTTCCGACCGCGACCAGGACCTGGTCCTCAACGATGTAGAGGTTACTGGAATCCCCGAGCAACCGAATAAGAGCCCCGTACACCTGACGTGCTTGGTCGCGCGGAAGCTCGGTATCTTGATGGAGGAGCGTGACATTGTCTTCGCCGAGAGAGTGGGGCCTAGAAGGCTAGGGCCAGGTGCTGTGGCGCCACCTGGTACCGGAAGCTCTGCAGGTACGCCTGTGCTGGTGCCGGCGGTGGGGCGCCCGCGCCCGCTGGTCATACGGCTCGCGCGCCGCGGGACCCGCAACGAGTTGCTGCGTGCTGCGCGCGTGCGACGCGGGGCCGACACGTCCGACCTTGGCGTGCCCGGGGAAGCCACTCGCTTCTATCTGAACGAGCGGCTGACAAGGCTGAACCAGTCCTTGCTCTTCAGTGCCCGCCAGGAGTGCAAAAAGCTGGAGTGGCGCTACTCGTGGACCAGGGATGGACGAGTCTACGTTCGCCGACAAAGTGGTGAGCCACCAAATCGAATCCGGTCTGTGGAGGACATAAAACAGGTTTTTGGAAGGAGTCATTTTTGAAGGTTAATGTTAAAATGAAAATTGTAACCGTTTTACATATGTTTCCACTATATTATAGTTTAATGTTACACTCAAGGCCCATATTAGGTAGGCAGTTTAAAAACATAAATATTTTAGCTGTATTTAACATATATTTTTTGATCGGTTTAGTGTACAGAATGCTGCAGACATTTAACATTGTTTTTTACAAGTTGTTTTATCATCACAATTATATGTTTAAATTGTCAGTGTATCTTGAAATGAACATTTACAATGATAAATAAGCACCTTAAGATTGGTCTGCTAAACGCGGGTTAGAGAACCCGCACAAAGATTTGTGCCGAGAGCGGCACAAATCACGACAACTTTATTGCGGCCTGTACTCAACATGAATTTGATATTTTGGCGATAAATGAGACGTGGCTGAGAACGGGGGAGGAGGGGCGAGCGCCTGTACTTCCTGGCTGCAGACTACGCCATAAACCTCGCCCGCCAGGCCCCTGCACCAGGGGGGAAGGGGTAGGTTTCTATATTAAGCAAGGTGTCAGCGCTCGTACCTTGTCCCACCCGGTAGTTCCCCAGCACAGCTTAGTTGAACAAATGTGGATGACATGGAATCTTAATGGAAGGAGGTTGGTGATTGGGACAGCGTATCGACCCCCTCGTATGGACGTGGACCTGTTCTTTGATGCCATCTCTGATACAATTAGTTCGCTGCAAAACTATGACCATATAATCCTTTTAGGTGATTTCAACATAAATATGTTAGCTGGTACAGATATGAAATTAACTAAATTTAATAATTTTCTAACTGGTTTCTGCCTCACTCAATTAGTTACAGAGCCTACGCACTTCACAGACACCAGAAGGACCCTCATTGATGTTGTTTGCACTGACTTGCAAGCTAAAAGTATTGAAATTGCACATGTGGGGTCCCTTCATGGACACTGTCTTGTAGGTTGCGAGTTTCACATTAAGTGTAAAGCGGTGTTTGCACGAGGAAATTGTATAGTTACGTGGCATACCTACTGTATGATGTTCTTGTCTTTTAACTGTTTTTTTTTTATTTTATCTTTATTTTTATAAGTGTTTTGCATGTGCGATCGTGGCGTCATTGCGCCGTGTCTTCACCAATTGGTCACAACGGAAGAACAGCGCTGGCCATGCCAGCACCACGCTGAGTTGTGACCATTTCGTGACAAATTATGTTTTAATTTCCGTTAATGTTTAAATTGTTTGTACTTGTTTGCCAGTTTTGTCTCGAATAAACTATTTCTATTCTATTCTATTCTATTCTATAATTAAATACGGTACGAGGTTGAGATAGTAAAGGGACGATATGTTATAGAGGAATACAGTTGGTCATTTGAATTCAATTTATTATTTAGAGGTTAGTCACGCTCTAACACTTGCATCGAAGTGACATACGATGAGAATTTACTGTGGGGTGACCACCCTTCATGTACTAAAATAAAAATGCTTAGGTTTCTTGTAGAGACTGGAAAGTCCGCAATTACGCTTTCACGGATTCACGGAGTCCCGGGAAGGATGGTATAATACTTTCTATCCCGGAAAACGGACGGTCCCCGAGGGAAAAGCGATGCACGACTTCATCGCGGACGGAGTCGCAGGCAACAGCTAGTGAGCATGTATCGAAAAATAAAACCTGTTTTTATTGAAACAGATAATTTTAAGACAGCAATTTCTTTCCCTGAATTTTATTTTCCTCTGTGCCGTTGCCACCACGAAAGGCATTATTTGGTTAACGAAGCTTTATGGCAAGAAAGCAAACGAGCATACAGGTCAACTAAGGCTCAATAAAACCAATCAATAAAACCTACTTGCTGTTGACATGCTATCGTATTGTCACCGTTATGATGGCTCTTATTTACTTGACAGTAATGGCGACCGAGTTAAAAACAATAGCTACTATAACATGTCAGAAGCAATTAGGTTTTACCAATCTCTGGTGGATGGTAAGTGGGCTCTGAGACTCATCGAGATTTTGTGCTCTCTAGACTGCAATCCTAATACTGAAGGACTGAGGACTAACATGGCATGCCTCTATGTTAGTAAGTTCACAGTTTGCCTCAGAGCACAACAATGCGAGTTCTGTTGCTTGGCGGTAGGTCATAGGACAAGATGGCGTTAGCGATCTAGACTAACCCTGTACAAGGTTCTGCCTAAACAGCTCAGTGGCGAATATATAGCCACTATGCTATTCAAGAAAGTGAAATGTCTGCCATTAATCAGAGCATACATCCATATATCGCTAATCATACCCAATATTATAAATAAAATTATAAATGTGGTACAATCCCACACAAATTGACCGAGTCCCAAACTAAGCTCTAGAGCTTAGTTTGGGCCTAGGCTTGTACTATGGGTATTAGACAACGATAAACTTACTTATATAGAAAAATACATATCTACTTAAATATAGAAAGCATCTAAGACACATCATATTGTTTTTTTCTTATTATCATTGGTCCCAAAAGGGAAGAGCGATGATGGAGTTCTTAGCGAACGAAGTGAAGTTAAATTAATTAATTAATAATTAATAGGTTTGTTAATTGTTTGCTAAATAAATGTATTTCTTTCTTTCAAAAAAAGTAAAGTAACGACGTGCATCTCTAATTTGCTAATTAAACCAAAATGAAAAGTACGATTATATACCACGTAATTAAATAATGAACCTGTCATTAATGTAAATACACTATTTATGCTTAATTTATGACTAGTAACGAGGTTTATCTGATGAAGCAGATTATTTATAAAACGCTAATAAAATAATATGTATTATATCCTTATAATATTACATTACTTTGCCACCCTATGCAGGGTAATGTCACCCTAGTTTGTGCACAAAAGGAGGGTCTAAACGGCCCGTTATCTTCGGTTCCGTTTAATTAAAATCATATTAGCTTGTTAGAGCCGGAAATTTGAAACTTTAAAACTTGTTTCGCACGAGGATATACCTATATTATAATAAGCGCTCGTGGACCAATGCGTAGAACAATAAATGCGTGTCGATATATCCTCGGCATGAGTATGAGTTAGACTTAGCTACTTTATCTTGAGTCAAGACTGCAATTTTTGGGGTTAGAACATTACAAATAGTCCATAGACAACATTTCAAAAACAAAGACTGAGGCGATGGAGGTCGTATGCCCAGCCCCCGCCTGCCCTGCACCGGCTCCACGGCGCACTCCGACGACATCATCAAAATGGCAACATGTCTCCGGCTGTTTGTAGTTTCCAAGGCTTTTTATAAGGAAATTAAAATAAAAAAGTACTTTAGTCCCTAGGGATTAAAATGTCACTTTAGTCCCTAGGGATTAAATGCATCACATACATGGCTATTATGAGTAATTTTAGAGCGAGAGAAGTTAAAAGTCAATTTATTCGTGGTTAGAAAATATTAAACAATTAGGCAACAATAGTTTTAGCATAAGTTATCATATCAAACAGAACATATTGCGCCCCCCGGCCGCACGTGCGGTGTCACCCCTCTAATTGGACCGTGTCATTCAGCTGACATGTTTTGCTAAATCTCATAATTTGACAGATAAAGACCCCTCGTTGATATTTTGAGTTGCGCATTCTTTAAAGTCAAGTAGGTTTAGGATTTGGTGGAATTCGCACAATAGGACTAAATTTGCGCGCTCCAAAGCAAGCAAGTTGCAAGTTGTAAACTTCAATCTATACTAATATACCTTTTATTTAATAAACATGTCAATAGTACGATTCCTTCTTTCTAATTAATTAAATAAGGCAAATTATTACATAGTATTATATACAGGGTGACTTCAAATTGGTAATACAAAATCAATGTTTTACACACATTTCTCCTAAACTTAGCCCCTCAATTAAGTCTCATACTTTTAAAATAATCAGAAGTATTTTTTTTTTAATTTTTAAATTACCCCTTTTTTTGGCTTAACATGGTTATCCTACCATAATAATTAACAAAGAAGTTTAAAGAATTTCAAATGAACACTTTCCTCTTTGGTTATCCGTCATCTGTCGCAATTTATGAAGAAAACGTGTTTTGATTAGTAATTGTCACTTATCAAAGAAAATAAGATTGTATTGTAAATTTAGTGTAACCACACTTTGGGACTTTAATTATTTGTTTTGTTCGAAAATTAGCATTAATTAAATACAGTTAATTTTAACAAAGGGGTTAATGTATTATATGTGTGGCATTAACTAAGCCACAATCAAGTGTTTTGTATTACCAATTTGAAGTCACCCTGTATAGATACATAGTATAAAACAACATCAGTAACAACAACAAGAACATCAACGGGTCTTACACACTCTTAAAAACAAAATTTGTCTCTCCTGTGGCCAATAGTTAAAAGCTTGTGTGCATATAAGTTATGTTTTTACATGATAGGTCTAAAGCAGTCCTGACGGTGTTGTTGCGGGTATGGGCTTAGCCAGAAAATTAGGCCTTAAAAACGTTAACTTTCGGTGTGTCCACAGGAAAGACGGTAGCCTAAATCAGTGTATGACCCCAACATCATAGCCTGATTGTACAAAATGTGGTTACAGAATTGCCAAGAAGTCTTTTTAAGGTTATTGGTATTTCTGTAGCTCTGCCTACCCCAATCTGGGAATGAAGGCGCGCGTATGTATTACATAGTAGTATAAACAAAGTCGTTTTCCACGTCTGTCTGTATATCCGCTAACTCCTAAACCACGCAACGGACTTTAATGCAGTTTCCACTATCAGTTACATAATTGTTCACGGAAGGTTTTTATGTATAATAAGTACAGGTTTATGAATGTGTGTTACAGAAAACTCAATAAAACCGAAGCGAAGCGAGGGCGGGTCGCTAGCAAAACAATAATTACTAACGAACGAACTTTCAAACTTACTTAAAATAAAACGATGCTAATCTAACAAACCGTTTATGAAAAAACAAAAGTGTAATTGGGTTGGGGTTGAATCCTTCCAAATTTCAAGACTAAGTCCCGCGGTTAAAGCTGTGCGTTGTCTATCAGTCAGTCATGGAAGAGTTACCTATATGTATAAGTTAACATACTATAGGTGTATTGCTATGAAAGACGGTATTTTGGAGTTCAAAAGTGCTTTGAAATATTCTTTGATCAATAAAGGTTATTATTCAATCAATGTATTTATGTTGAAAAATTCGAACTAATACTAATGTTAATATTATAAGGAAATGAAGTAATTATCATAAAATTGTACAGGATGATATATAAAATTATTGTCATACAGATAATGTAAGAAAATATAAGTAATATAAATAAATCCTACCCTAAAATAACCCAAGTTTGCACGCCCAGCGGCAGGACATGGCAAGACCCCTTGTTTTCGTCACCAACTGTATAATTACCTATGTTCAGCAAATAAATATTTTGTTTCTTTTTTGATTTTAGAATGCACAACAATTCTTTTATCATACATATATCATCATATTTTATTTTACCACTTTGTGGGCGTGACTAACAAGTACATTCATGTCATGTATTAGCTAGGCTGCGGACAGACGGACATGGCGAAACTATAATGGTCCCTAGTTTGACTATGGAACCCTAAAAAAATACCTATTCACATATCATATGTAAACTTTACTTCATAATAACGTGATTTGTGCAATTATTGCGAGAATACAAGCTTCGTTCGTTCGCTACGAGGCTTCAAGGACCTTGAAAGTTTGTTGAAACACGAAGGTACCTATTTAACACGTTAAGGGAACGAATTTGATTTTTGTACGGGTTCACATGAAATAAGGTTAACTTAGGTAAACGTATACACATATTTTCCAAGAATTCTTACGTAGAGGTTTTTTATTTGGCAATTATTTTGCCGTCTCATGAACCTCTCTTCTTGTTAGTGTAATAAAATAATGATTGTTTACCTAACTACACCACAATCTACGTATCACTTAAGTGTTTAAAATAAAGCTTTATATTAACTGTCATTAATGACGTTTAAAAAAAACAAATCAATTGCTGTTCGTTTGTCTCGCTAAAACTCGAGAACGGCTGGGCCGATTTGGCTGATTTTGGTTTTAAAATGTTTGTCATAGTCCAGGGAAGGTTTAAAAGGCGAAAATAATTGAAAAATCCACCGGGAATGTCAGAAATTTGCAGCGGGGCGAAGCCCCTGCCAGGCCTCTAGTCATAAATATGAATCGTCGCTATACTATAGAAGAGGTAAGTGTCTTAGGCGCCCCCATTTTGAGCTTCTAACCGACTTCAAAAAAGGACGAGGATCTATGTTCGGCTGTAGGTATGTATGTTATTTATGTAGGTATGTTCAGCAATTTCTCTGTCAATTGTAAACTGATTTTGAAAATTCTTTTTGGTTTGATTATCCCAGTTTGGGAATCCCAGAAGAATTGCGGGGACTCTTCAAATATTATAGTTATTGACAGCGATCTTGTTATTAAATTTTTAGTAACACTTGCATTCAGAAAGTATAATTTGGTGAAATGTAACGGATGATGAAGTGCACAGATGGCTTTCAGTAACAAGGTTAGCATTTTCATTCAGAAAGTATCATTTGGTGAAGTAGAACCAATGATGAAGACTGCCGATGGCTATCGGAACTCCTCAATGGTACCTTTTTCAAGAATGGCGATAAGGTATGTTGAGTAAGATAGTTGAGCGACTATGAAGAAGCACATGTAAATGGTCTAGATATATGCACTATGATCTACCCGCGGTTTTGCTTGCAGCAAGCTTGAAATGTCCTATAGTTTCTTATCTTCTATTTCAATTGAGAAGTAGGACTACATAATAGCATAATTATGGTCACTAAGGCGTATAAAAATAAAAAATAAATGTTTTAAAACATTGAACCACATTCCAAAATGCAGAAAATAACTTATTTTCAAATGGTAGGTACCTACCTAATAGGTTAATGCAACTGAAGTCTGCATCCCACAGTATACCTATTTAAACAAAAGCCGACTTCAGTTGGATGTTTGATAAAAAGTTATTTCCTGTGTTTTTTAATGTTTTTTTATACTTCTGTTCAGGCTGTATAAGTGTGCGTGCAATAATAAAAAAAGTCGATGATATTGCAAGGATCTTTATATTATCGTTACACTTATAAGTATCTACACATCTTTAATATAAACGTATAATGCATGATGTATAACGTGGTCTTGTATTAATAGTAGTACCGGCGACCTAGCTCTACTTACGCGGATGTATGTGTGTACTCGTAGATGACACTATAAAATCACAATTTGATAGTAGTGTCATCTATATAATACGTCAAATACCTTGGAACCAGATTTTTCGGCGGAACCCGAATTTTCCCGAAGATGACGACTTGATAGATCGAATTTTTCGAAAATCGTTAGAGCCGTTATCAAGAACGGATTACAGATATATTTTAAAACATCGCTCGTTAGTATAGTATAGGATAAGACTTGAGCTTAATATGGGAATACATCAATGCAAAATAAATCCATACATATACCCACTGTGTTTATATCTCTGAGTTGTAAATTAATACCGCGTCGTGCTAATTAGGTAACGATTACAGGAGCAAGAACGAAATCCAATATGGAATTATCTCGTCGACAGCTCTTGTGCCGAACTAGGGCAGGACCCCAGCTTTACCTCATCGGCGCAGATTCTGTCACAATTGACAAATTTGCCCCAAAATTGCAATGTGCATCGAATATGGCGGCGGTCGTCACGCCTATCTGACAGGCCCGATTATAGATTAGCGAATATGTCACGGTTTGCAGGTGCATTGTGCATCATTGCATCTATTCTTATTGCTATAATTAATTCGTAAGCGAGTTTGTTTGTGTGTAATATTTTGTTGGATTAACTATTTTTTAATACTTCAATGTTTTTGCAGTCCATAATGTTAGTTTACAGATGTTAGGCTAAATTAAGTTAATACAGTATCTAATCATTTGAAATATGTTCCAAAAGACGGCACCCACACTAACGGATGCCATTCGTTACATTTGTTTCATTTATTGCAGTTCTTGTCTAATATATACGCGTACCATTTATCTTTGGGTTTTCCAGAGGAATGGTATTATGTATTATGTTGTAGTGTTACAAAATAATCCGTAAAAAAGAAATTACAAAAGTAGTGTTAACCCTTATTAAATAACGTCAGTTCAGTATCTTAGGTACCTATACAGTATACTAGGGTTGACACTACTTTCGTAATTTCTTTTTTACGGATTATTTTGTAACACGTTGTATAATTGCTAATTTAAATGGCTTTTATTCTTTTATATTCAATATAATGGCTTTTTCATATCCCGGAGTTGTGGCAGAAAACCAGTGTTTTACTCACTAGAGCAATGCTATAACCGAGCCGTGACGTTTTTTTACTGCTGTGACGCACAAATGCGATTAAAAAATAAGTTTGTTTCATATTGTTCCTTTTCCACTTAGGACAATTGTATGTGTGTGATTCTATATCTATGTTATTTATAACCTCGACGTTAAATGCAGACATAATAATAACACCTGTGTAATCCTTACTATCACTACATAGTATAAAACAAAGTCGCTTTTTCTGTCCCTATATCCCTATGTATGCTTAAATCTTTAAAACTACGCAACGGATTTTGATGCGGTTTTTTTTAATAGATAGAGTGATTGAAGAGGAAGGTTTATATGTATAATACTTTAATCCGGAGCGAAGCGAGGGCGGGTCGCTAGTAATATTATAAATGTGAAAGCGTGGATGTTTGTTACGCTTTCACGCAAAAACTACTTGACGAATCATCATGAAACTTTGTACAAATATTCTGGGAGGTACTAGAAGTAACAAAGGATACTTTTTATTAAATAAAAAAAAATTACAAAATAAAAAAAAAAGTCAAGAAAAATAAATTGTAGCGGGCGAAGCCGCAGGCGGGTCGCTAGTATTTAATAAATGTCGTTTTATACCTGTAAGTAATAAATCCATAAAATTATGTAAAAAGCGAGCGATGACGTGTTTATAAATACGCTTCAACGCGTAGGTAGGTACCTAATCCATGCGCCATACAAATCGCATCTTTAGAATTATAGTGACCAAATACACATATTTTGATTTTCGACTTAGGTCTCTATAATACTAGATTTATGACTCGAAATCGAAAGCTGTAAATGTTTGAATGGGGTCACTACAATTCTAAATGTGCGAAATATTAAGCTGCGGTTTAGTTATCAATTTGTTGGGTTTTTTATGTATGTTCCCGTTTACGCAAATACTGATTAAACGATTTGAAAAAAAAACTTGTTCCATTGTACATGTCTTTCTAGTTGATCCCATTTCCAGCACTTCAAGATCTGATGATGGGACCTTGGAGAAATCGAGGAACTCCTCAAATATTACAGGAATAATGTACGTGGACGACATAACAGTATTATTATGATCATTAAAAGGTATGAAATAAAATATATTTTTTAAAACACTAAAATCTCTTCTCTCTCAAAGTCTTCAAAAGTTATGCTATAATTTTAGTAATATGTACAATTTAGATTCAATACATCGATTTTTTTTCATGACGTTATTCTTCGTCACAGTAAAATTAAAATCCTAACAAAACCCAACAGCAATAACGTTTTTAATGTTCAATGACCAAAGTCAAAGAGCATATTAGATGGGCGGACGGAGGCCCACCGTGCTTTGTACGAACCAGTGAAGCTCAAGTGCAGTTAAACAGGTGACTTATAAAGTTATTATATTGATATTAAGATTAGAGTTTAATAGCGTTATTCAAATAAAATTACAACGCGAGAATAACGTCTGTTGCGAACTGTTATTCATTCCCGACGGCGCGAAAACAAAGGAGTGACTATTTGTATGTATGTCTGTTATAGGCAGAGATGGGCATTAACCGATTAACTTTTTAATCAACTAATTAATCGATTAAACAATCAATCGTCACAAAATTAATCACGAAAAATTTAATCGCGATTAAGTTATTCGACGGAGTACACGAATAACGATTAATGAAACGTCATTTTAATCGACTAATTTTCACGATTAAATCTCGCTTAAAAATTGGAACACGCATGGTATAAAAAAATAATAGGTTGTAAATGATGTTATACAGATGTAAGCTGTTAAGCTGTAGCAATCTGTCAACGAAACTCGAAACTTAGAGTTACAAAAGAAACGATTTATTCCTAATATTAATGGAGAGAAAATTAATGTAATTAATTAATGTTAATCAATCGCCATTTTTAATCGTTAATCGTTAGTCGATTATATTTTGCCCATCACTGTATAGGCTCATAGGCTAGTTATCAAATGAATTAACTGAATTCACTGCGGTTTGATTTGAAAGGAGGCATTTGTTAACGTGGTTTCATATAAATCAGTTATGAAAGTCTAGTGTTATAATTTCCATGCTCCTAGTATTTCATGTTGTGCTAGTAGTAGTAAGTACATATTATTTTTAGTAGAATTCAAGGTTGTATGGAAACCTGCGTCCAGACACTTTTGCAAAGCGATCGCACATTTCAGAAGTCGATACTCCCGCCCTGCGCCCGCTGTGACCAATGAGCGTCCACCACCCCAAAGCCACCCCTATTCTGACCAATCAGAGGCGAGAAATCTGGCGTTAGGACGGTGCGGGGTCACTTTTCGCACGTACACGCGAAAATGAAGCGAAAGGAGCGGTTGTAAGGGTTGTGTTTAGGAAAATATATCCGTTTTAATAAGATGTTGTAATGGGTTGGCGTGAAAATATGAATTTATATTCCGATTTAGTATCGTTACAGACTTGGTTGGTCGCGGTAGTATTAAGTCAGTGAGTGCTTCAGGATCAGTGAGTGGGTTTTTTTTCTTGGTAAGCGACGGATTAAGGTATCAAGATTCATTTTCCGCTGATGTCCTACGGCAGCGAGACGCCACACGTTTGGAGTAGTTCTGCAGTATGTATATTAATTTTTCACATTTAATAACAGAATACATTTCTTAAGTTTTTAGCGTTCCGTACCTCAAAAGGAAAGAACGGAAACCTTATAGGATCATTTTGTTGTCTATCCGTCCGTCCGTCCTATAAAGAGCTGTATTTTTTTAACCGTACCTAATAGTTTTTTTTTTCAAGAATATGTTACTACTTATTACGGTGGATTACTGAATATTTTTTCAATATTTTTCATTTAACTTTTCCTTATTTTTGTTGTATTGTAAACAGTTCGATTTGGAATCGGAATATAATTATACCTTCTGTGTGGCGGTACGGAACCCTCGGTGCGCGAGTCTATGTGATATTGTGTGAAAGTGGGGGACCGTTTTTTTTAAATATATATATAATTTTGAATATATACAAATTTGTATTGAATAGAATCTTGTTAGAATTTACCTATTAAAAAAAACCAAATAGAATCTTGTTAGGCTTTACATTGTTGCAATTATGCAACGTCAATTTGACTAGCGAGACGCGCCTCGTGGATCGAAAGACTAATCACCGTTCACCGACATTTTAGAATCGTTCCTTTTGCAAACTTGTGTATGAAAAATCGTTACTTAAAGGAACAACTTACAGCCAGGTTTAGACTGGTGATAAAACTTACTTTAACTTCCTAGTGGTGGAGCAAGAAGCACAATTTTGTGGTCTTAGAGTAAGACAGCCTATAAACTTCTGCGATTTTTACTGCCCGTCTAAACCTCAAAACGCTTCCTTTTTACCTACAACTACAATTTTGTCATAAAAAAACCATCCATGATGTGAAATCTGGTAAATAATGTGTGCAAAATTTGGTCTCTAGTTGCTTAATTTACCAGAAAACAGCAGTTTAAGCCAAAAAGGATGCGTTCTGAGGTTATAAGGGTTTATTAAATAAGAGAAGTCAGTTGGTATGGGCTTTAGTCCTAAACTAACTTCTAGGCTTTTACTATGGGTACTCGACAAGGTTACCTATTGGAAACACTAAAATCGATTGCCCGCTGTTTCGCTTGTCCGAATTTTCACAAGTTAGAAAGTTTTTTTTTGATACTGTTAAATGTAGGTATATCTCTTTAAATAATTTGAAAAGCTATAAAAGCTAAGCTTAAGCTTAAAAGCTTTATAGTGATAGGTTGCCACTGGACAACGATCAACTTACATATGCTTACATGTAGTTATAGAGAAATACATACTCAAATACTTAGTAAACATCTCAGAGTCAGGAATACATACTCGTGTTCGTCACACAAATATCTCCTTGCCAGGATTTTACCTCGTGACCGCTAACTTTACAAGTCACAAGCTAAACATCCCATATGAGATATTTTTACGTTGGGGGTTAATCATATGCTGGTGACGGGATCTGCCCAATTGCTGATGCTGTGTGTGCTCCAGGGCAGTGAGGTGTCGCCCTACGGGCCGCTGTGGGACGCGCCGCCGGCGCCGGTGCCTTATCCAGACATCCTGGCCTTCCCACCCTCCGACCTGGGTAAGTCCACTTGCCTAATTGTGACAAACTAAAAATTCAGAAGTTTCTTTCATTTTTAGGGTTCCATAGTCAAACTAGGAACCCTTATAGTTTCTCCATGTCCGTCCGTCCGTCCGCAGCCTAGCGCAGAGACTCTTAGTACTAGAAAGCTGTAATTTGGCATGATTATTTTTTTCTCGTCTACCCCATAGTTTGGGGTGTTGTTGGATAGAGCTTTCAAAAATATTGTTGGTTTCTAAAACAATTTTTAGATCAAGGAATCCGTTTATGACATATTAAGCTTTAAAGCGCTAATTTTTGTTAGAGTCAAGTGTCCCCCCCTACAGCCAAACACTAAAAATCTGGAAAAAAACTTAAATGAAAGCGTATATAACGAATTAAGGAAAACTATCACGACTAAGAAGACATCATTGGTTCTTGGGATACAGGCGATTAAAGTGTATATACCTACTAAAATCACCTAAGACGGCACCAAATGACTTTAAATATAAAATTGGCTATTACTTGTCGATTTTTTGTTTGTAATACTTAAAGGCTTCGGAACCCTACACTGAGCATGGTCGGACATGCTCTTGCCCGGTTTTTACTATCCTTTATCCGCGACTTTGTTTAACTATTGAATTAAATTGGAATTATTAAAATATTAAGTGTTCAAGTTTAATTTGAGATATAGCTTCTAATCCGCAAATACTTGGTTGGATATTTTAACATAGTATGCTGAAAGATAAAATTTCCCGGAGACTCAGACATATTAAATAGATTACAACGGGTTACTCACGTAAATATGTCGATTACGCGTGCTACGTCTGGCGCTGGCTATAGAACTAATAAGTTCTTTACTAGACCTAACTAGATGGGCCGCGTCAGGGGCAGTATCAATAGAATACTGAAGATCATTGCTGGAAGAATGGACTCTTTTATCCTGAAATTTTGGGTGGGCATTCTAGCTGTGTTGTTATAATGACTAACATAGCGTATAAGTTTCATTGACACTAACCAACTATGTTTTTTAATTATCTGACAGTTAACGATTTTTAAATTATATTATTTTTTTAGTCCGTGTGGTTGCCGGGTTAGAATAGTGCCACTCCATGTCTTTCCGTAGATGTCGTAAGAGGCGACTAAGGGAATAAGGGCTTGTAGTACCGGTGGTAGTACTGTTAGGCGATGGGCTTGCAACCTGTCACTAAAACACTGGTAAACATCTTGGCCTGATTGTGCAACATGTGCATTTTCAGAGTGGGGTAGGCAGAGCTGCAAAAATACCAATAACTCGACAGACTTGTTGGTAATTCTGTACCCACACTTTGCACAGCCAGGCCAAGAAGTTTAGCATTCTATTAGTGACAGGTTGCAAGCCCATCGTCCAATAGTACAACAAGCCTTTTATTCCTTTTGTCGCACTATTCTAATCCGGCAACCACACGGAAATAATGTATGTTCGTATGTATTATTTATTTTGGGATAAGCCTCTATAAGCAGCGTTTTTTTCCGATAGCAAAATAAAAAAAAACCTTTGCCTATTATAATTATAACTGTGAACAGTATGGTCGGCGGGGTGCGGGCGCGTGCCGTCGCGCTCGTCGTCCAGCAGCAAGAAGACGCGGCGGCGCGTCGCGTCGGTCGCGCAGCGCCGCGCCGCCAACATCCGCGAGCGCCGGCGCATGTTCAACCTCAACGAGGCTTTTGACAAGCTGCGGCGGAAGGTGAGGCGCTGACCTATGACCTAAGTATTTGTACTGCTGCGGTGCACACATGAGATTGAGATGGTTCCTAGTTGGTTAGTTCGTTTGATATTGTTTCTTTTTCACCTTGACAATTGTATGTGTGTGATTGAAGGATCAAATAAACGTTTTATCTATCTATGTAGATGCACTGAGATTAAGGGAGCTTCGGGCTTAACGTAAATTGCACAAGGATGGTCTATCCCCTTACAGCTCGTAAAACGACTATGTCCGATTCAATGTCGCCGTTTTGAATGTCTGAGACGGAAAGTTTTCCATTTTTTGTATCTTTTGTAGTTACCAGTGCCCTGTTATGTTTACCCGACTGTGTGACCGCGACGCAAAGGAGGGAAATGTGTTTCACAGCCTATATGTATGTTTGTTCCTTTGTGGCCCTCTAAAAACTAAACGCGTCCGATTTTAATGATTCTTATGTCAATCAATTTCTCTTAAACTGGTGAGTGTCACTGAGGATATGACAGTAATCACATTTCAATATGGCCGCAACAAAACGCCATTTTATAGTGATTTTGTTCTGCATTTCAAGAACACTTTATTAAGAACTACATTATTTAAAGTTTTTTACTTAAGAGTGTACTTAGGTCTGAACTACTAGGTATCATTAATTTGTACTTATACAAGTACGCCGTTACAAGGTTAAGATCACCTAAGCAACACAATATTACTAGGTAATGGGCCGAATCCCTCGAAATAAAAATGAAATCATGCAATTAGTTAATGGTATCAAATTATGTTTGAGTTCGAGGGAGCAGTAGGTACCTATGTCGTTTTATTATTAACTACATTACTCATGTGATTTTTAAAATTAATGACATATATTAAGAATTGATTACTCTATGCTAGTAATTTCAACGGTCGTCTTATCCCCACACCGGAACACAACAATGCGAACGCCGTTTATGGCGGTTGGTTAATGGATAAGATGGTGGCAGCGATTCGGACGGCACCTGCACAGGGTCCTACCACCCTTAAAACTAAGTTTAGTGGCATCACATTGGTGCGAGGCCTAGGTTACTAAAGTAAAAGCACCAATGTTGGACAGTTTTAGCTGACACACACCAGTAATCGACAGAAGCTTTTAATTCAAAGATCATTGGGTTATAAATTGACTGTTGTAAAACAAATGAATAACTCTTATCTTCTTTAAATAAGAGCCAGTGTCGAACATTGGTCCTATCTCGAGTCCTGGTGCGTTATTATTCTAAGCTAATAGGCATGTTTGTTTGCCTTCTCCAGACCATAAACTTGAGTCTATCAACCAGGTCCCGACATTCGCGTACGAGAAGCGGCTGTCCCGCATCGAGACCCTTCGCCTCGCCATCACCTACATCAGCTTCATGTGCGAGCTGCTGCACGGCTCCCCGCAGCCTCACCACCACCCGCCGTTGCAGAGACACGTCTTCGATGGAGAGGTGCCCTGGTGCGCCTAAACCTTAACTAAATAAGCCAAGGTTTATCAACCTTTTTGCGACGGGTTTCCCCGGATAGTATATTACTATATTTGATTTTTCCGTGACAAGTAACCAATGGACATTAATTCAACAACATTGACTGATGACGTCGCGTTGTGGTTGTGATACAGAGACCGAATGTATTACAATCAAAGTGTTGTTTATTTTTAATTTTAGATTCAAACATTATGAAGAAAACTCTTTAAAAAATATTAGCATTTGGCGCCTTTTTGTCTTTCTACTACGCCCCTTTAGTGTAGCGCGCCTCGCTGGTTGGGAACCCCTGAAATAAGCGAACTGCTCTGCCGCTAGTAAAGTATTTTTTTAAAGATCTATTGTATTCCATTATAAACCTCCTGCTATTATGATTGTGTCGTGTTTATCAATATGGATATTTGATGAAAAACCTGGCTGGATAGAAACTCACATTTCTATCTAGTATGGCCATCTGACTCCCCAGGTTTGTCGCTTGAGGACATAATACCAAACATAAAAGGTATAGTTGATCCGATAAGGTTGCAATTACAATGCTACTAAAATAAGTATTGGTCTTACGAGGATAGAACTTAATCAAATTAAAGGCATTCTTCATTCATTTAATGCTGAGTTTAATTTAATGTGTATTTAATGTATTGTTTTTTTAATTCACACTGTTTTAATGTTTAGACTTAAATTATCATCCTATTTATATATTATACTGTTTTATATATTAGCTTTTAAGATAATTATGTTCAAACACAATTAATTAATTGTTAATAAAATAAATAAATTAAATTGAACTGCGATAACGGCGACCATGGCACGGGGGCTGAGTGAAATTGAAAGTTAATCTCTAAACTATTTCTAATATGAAACAAGATGTTAAAACATTAAATATAAAAAAATATGTAGCATCTAGTTTGAAGTACGCTTTCTGTGTGATATATAACCATATTCGCCAGTTTCCCTCCTCAGCCTCCTCTGGATCGGCCCCCTTGCTTTTAACTTATTTACTGTTAGTTTAATTTAAGTGATCAATATGAATATAGCGAATTGATCAAGTGTTAAATAATTATTGTGATAATTGTAAGGATTCCCAACAAACTTTAATGTTTTTTTATGATTATCGTGAGACCTGGTGTTCCATAGGAGATACATAATAAAGGTAATTTAGTTATAACTTTATTTTAACGAGCATAGAGTTTATTTTGTTTTGTTTCGAAATTGAAGGTGACAAATAAGAGCAGAGGTAAATAAACTTTATTCCCTTGCTGATAGATTCAAATTCCCACGGGGTATTTATTTGAAACTTATTTGCCTTGCCAGGTTAAATATTCTAGTCTTCCATTACTCATAGCTCATAGTAATAGGGATGTTTATATAAATAAGACAATTGCAGTATAGCAAGTAGATAAATAAAAATAAATATTAATTGGAAATTTGTCTCATTAATCGCATTGACAAGGTGATTACACGTTAGTGAAATTCTTAGGAACCATGTATTTAGAGAATGGGTGAATCACGAGTGATTAGCTAAGGGTGCTGCGCTGGCGCAGTTAAAAGGCGGGGTTGCGTAGAGAGTTTGTTAGTGAGCAGCGACAAGTGGAATTGATAACAGTGACAAGTGATCTCGAAGATGCGGTTTAAGGCCATTTATGTAAGTATAATAAATAGTGCTACATTGTTTATAGGAGGCTTGTACCATCACATATTTCTATTATAGAGCTGTCTTAGTAACCTGTCATAATAAAGGAACTCGAAGACCGTCAAGTGAAAAAGAAAGTAATTAGGTGATGGACCAGTAATGGACAGTACCCAATGATGGAATATTATTGTGTAAAAGAGATGAGTTATGCATTTGTTTTGCAATAGGTACAGGTGAAAAAAATAAGTAAAGGACCTGTTGTATGCAGCTGTAACACATCATCTTGCGGCGCTTTTTTCTTCGCAATGATGGTCTATTCTGCAGTGGCCAATTTACCGAATAAATAATTTGAATTTGAATCTGTATAAACCGTTCGACATTCTACATTTGAAATTTGACGGAAGTCCCAAAGTACTTTTGTTCACAACTACATACAACAGGTCCGTAACTTATTTTTTACACCTATAATCAATTATGATCGTTGACGTTTGAATCATGAGTAAATTGTCCAAAAGTGGTGATATCACCCTACCAGATTTATAGTTTACGAGTTAAATGCTTGTGACATACGGACAGATGGACAAGACCAAAGTATAAAGGTTTCGTTTCGCTATTTGGGGTACGGGACACTAAAAATTACCACGACTCGTTAATTAAATACAGCTTCATAGTACTTCACATCTGCTCGTGGCATCCACTTGTATACATTGATTTAACCCCTCGTATGCTTAAGACACGGATCCGTGCTCAAAATTTGGATATTTTATTGTATTTTTTAAGCTTTATTTCATGGACTATATCGTAATCAGAAGAGACTAGAACTTGGTGTTTTTTTACCTCCCGCATACAAGGGGTTAATAGTGTCTATTTTGGACTTTCCTACAACAGGTTTTTTTAAAATCTTTGGATTACAACAATTATTATCGCATCATTTCCATATTATTACATGGCCACACATTCAGTAATGAGAAATAAATAAACATAGGACCTTGGAATTCTTGTTAGTCATACCCACAACAACATGTAATATCGGGATTTTTAGGCAATGAGATGATGCTATTGAGATCCTGGATTCAGCAAAATATGGCTAAAGACACGTAGAATTACGTACTAATGAATACTCATATTATAGTAAAAATGTAACATAGATAGAACACTGTAATATTGGGCCAGCGATAGTACGTTGATGATAGTGCGATACCGCGTAACTAACTCATTACTTACCTCTTTAAATACGTTGAATAAGATTGGAATACCTAGTTATACAATGCTTTTCCTACCTACCTATACCTAGTTATACAATGACAGATAGGGACAAAGCATGGCATAACTATTCCAAGCTTATTCCACGTTTAATAGTAAGGGGGTAAGTCAGTAAGGTGCATTTTGTTCTTAGATGATTTTTTATTATTAAAAAAAAAATGCAGTTTCACCGACCAATACTTGGAGGTGAAAGTGAGGTATTAATATCGAGTTTTTGTTGGAATATTATCTTAAAATTCTAGTAACTTGAAACTAAAAAATATATTTAACATTATGAAGGTGAATTCGTAGCCACAGCACTGTACTAAAGTAACCTAACCTAAGAAATTATTTATCTTGAATTTTCCCTGTGGATGAAAAGTCGACGTTTTAAATTAATAGTTAGATACATATTATATAAGTACCTAGTAGGTCATACAAGTAAGATTTTATATATATTTCTCTAACAAAATCAGATCCTAAATTATATTTTATGACCACCCGTCTGATGTTTCGTATTTATTTTCAGTACATATTTTTGGCATGGACGGCCATAGCACTGGCATCTGACTCCTCGGAGCCCAAACCAAGACCAGCGCGACACCTGCACCAGATCAAGGAGATGATCGTCAACAAATTATTTGGCGCGTCCAAATGCACCCAGAACCAGCCAGAACAACCTGAGACCAAGTTCTACCGGATCCCTGGCTTCGACAACGTTGTCATCAAAGCGGTCCCCAAAACTCCCACACAAGAACTGCCTTCGATAGCTGACATTCCATCGAATTCACAAATTGGTATTATTGGATCATATCTCGGTACCAACACTATAAATGACACGTTTAACGCGCTGCAGGGCGTTAAGAATTTACTACAATCAGGAATTTTAGGTGAAAACCAAGGAGCGATTGACGAACTTTCGCTTTTAAATCCTACAAGTGATCAAAACATCGCTTTTGCGCAGAGAAATCCAGTGAAGCCGTGTTTAACTCCCGGGCTTATTAACCCGGTACCTTTGGCACCTATTCGTGTCCTTGTGGTACCACCAAAGGTCCCAAAGCTTGTTCCTACCCAATATTCGTATAAACAAATCAACCAAGACGGGTCATTAACAACTTACACCAGTTCCCTGAATTTACAGAACGGCGTTAAAGTTACCGAAGATGGTAAAACACTTCCCTTTTTCGTAAACAGAATACGAAAGATCCCTGTGCGTTTGCCAGTTCCGGTATTACCAGAGGTTTCGAAGATCATCGTTGCTAATCCTTTCGATGTCACTTTCGGGCGATACCCGGTGGACGTCATTTACCCTGGTTCCACGTTTTCTTACAAACAATTGGACCACGATGGTAGATTGACCACTTACTCAGGCGTACCTTCAATGAATGGAAAATATGATGGTCCTATGGTTATAACAGAAACGGACAAAGCAATACCTTCACCTCCATTTTTAGTTTTTTTGATGGACAGAGTCGAAAAAGTTGCTCCTACTGCATCATACCCGAAAACTCCATCAATACAGCCAACACCAATGTTAGTCGATGTCGCAGCTGGCAATGTATTCAACAATGAGCCACCACTAGTGAGTCGAGTTCCTGTATCGGGGCCAGGCAAATATTCGTACACTCAAAAGTATAATAACGAAGGAAATGGTGGAGACACAATTGCTCAATCAGCCTCAAGCACTGTCGAAAGTTTTGTAAACAACCCAGCGGTGTTTGAACATAAACCACCTGGCTCTTCAACTTTTTCATACAATCAAGTTTATTCTGGTGGAAAAATGGCAAGCTTTACTGGATCTGATGTCCAAGAATATGCAGGTGAACACGTAGCAGCATCAGCGCCCGTGACACCCGGATTTCAAGGTATGCCGCCTGCTTCCAATTCGTTTTCCTACAAACAAGTTGGTAATGAAAAAGTAACTATTTACAATGGAGCGGATATTTCTGAGGAAGGCCGTGGCAGTCCTACAGTCATGGTGCATGCTGTAAACCATCCAGTACCCCCTGCACACATTGCAGACAGAATAGAGAAAGTCGCGGCAGGAGCAAAGTTCAATCGACCACCACTTGCGACTACGTTATTAGGCAATCCTTTTACTGTTCCAATTCCTACCGCGTTTGTGCGTATTCCTTCTGTGCATACCAGCTTACCTCAGCATCCAGTCAGGGTACCGTCAACGTCAGGTATGAGCCCATTCGTCTACAAGCACATTCACAGAGATGGTTCTGTGTCGAGTTTCGGAGTAGATGGTGCAGTTACTGCTGAAGTTGAAAGTCAAGTGCCAAATATGGGAATGCCGATGTCACCAGGCTATCATCGAGTGTACGAATATCCGATAAATACCAATCCTTTCCCAATGGAGGAAAACCCTAATGCTGTCAAACCATCAACTCCAGTTTCGGGTTCATATGCTTACAAGTTGGTCAACAATGGGCCAGTGAATATTCAAGAAGGGCCAATAGACGGATATCAAAACAATATCACACCTCCAGATATACCCATGCGGAATGACAATAACCAACCTTTCCCAGTGGAGGAAAACCCTAATGCTGTCAAATCATCAACTCCAGTTTCGGGTTCATATGCTTACAAGTTGGTCAACAATGGGCCAGTGAATATTCAAGAAGGGCCAATAGACGGATATCAAAACAATATCACACCTCCAGATGTACCCATGCGGAATGACAATAACCAACCTTTCCCAGTGGAGGAAAGCCCTAATGCTGTCAAACCATCAACTCCAGTTTCGGGTTCATATGCTTACAAGTTGGTCAACAATGGGCCAGTGAATATTCAAGAAGGGCCAATAGACGGATATCAAAACAATATCACACCTCCAGATGTACCCATGCGGAATGACAATAACCAACCTTTCCCAGTGCCTCCTCCGATGTCGATGATGCCAGCTCCAGCGCAAGGCTGCGTCGACCCAGAGATTGTTAATCCAAATATGGGTACATCGCCTAATTTGCCTATTGTATTTCAAGAACCTGTAATACCACTGAGCTACACATACAAACAGATAAATCACAATAAGCCTGGAGAGTTCTTAGTGGTCAACGTAGAGGATCCTTTGAGGGATATAAAGAAAGTACACGAAAGACTCCAGAACAATCAAGCAAACCAGCAATATCCTAATGGGTTCCCAGGTGGCGAGGTGTATGAAAATCCAAATAACTACTTCATACCACCACCTAGCAACGGCCCTGCACCATCTGTACCACAAATTCTACAGGAAAAAATACCGCCCTCGTCATTTTCATACAAGCAGGTATCTAATGAAGGTGTTTATGAATATTCTAATAATTTTGGCTCTACGGGTATTAAAACTAACAAACCTGAAATTACGGACAATCCTCAAGACAACCCAGCTAGAAACGTCAAGCAAACGCCTTTGGAAATTGCACCAAGCAGCCCTATTTCGAACAACCAAAATGCTTTCACTAATAACCCTATTGTAGTCCCGGAGGAGACATCTTTTTCTTTTAAACAGAGTAATATGGATGGATCTTCGATAACAGTGAAGGATAATGGTGAGAACAGTGTATCAGTGGATGTTGAGCCGCCAACGTCAGATTCTTCGCAAGGGCCAGAATCTTCGAGCTTTGATTTAGAGGAAGAGGAAGGAGCTCCAAGCAGCACGCCCGTGCAGGGGCACGCGGCACCGACCGGGTCTGAACCCTCGCAGGAGCCCCCAAAGACCGAGACCTCGTCACGCAGGCCCATGGTGCGACGAAGGAAAATAAAACGCAAATTAAAACCAAGGGGTGACATCCCAGAAGCTGATTCGTAGAGTAATTTAAGTTATAAAATTTTGTAATTTAAGATATCAACATTTTATTTAATTACTATTTATTTGTAAATACTAAATTTTTAATCTTTGTATGTAGTACACGACTAGCCTACCAAAACTACGTCCGAGTCATTATTATTTATTAGTTAGGATTAAATAAAATAAACTTTGTGTCGTTATTCAACAGTTTTATTTATAACATATCGTTCTACAGGTCTAGCAAGAATAACACAATGATAAATAATTCCGCAGCGGAAAACTGCAAATGCAAGTTTTTTTTTATAGTAGAGTAACTAGAAGGTATGAAGAATATCCTAGCGTCATCCTTGCTAGGTCGCACTTAAATACAATAACATACACTTATTACCTACAAGTTTCACTTCAAACAACTTGGATAAACGAATCAATCAATCGCGATGAATGTTGTCCCTACTATCATGTTCTATATTTTCACACCACCACACACAATAACAGCATGGAAAGTAAATACAAAAGAAATTTTACTTACAGTGAGTCAACAGGCAGTTTTATCGCTAAATAGTAATCTCTTCCAAACAAGAAAAGTAAAAAAAAAGACGTGCAAGGCCATGAAAGAGTAAAATAAATAGACACCAGTTTCACATAATATGCTAAAATTTAATTAAATATATGTATATAAATATATATATGTATATATATTTTAATAAAGATATTTTACTTCAGATGTTGTCAATTGAATAAAAATATTTTTAGAAGTCTTCATCTTTACTGAAAGGTAAAATCGATTGGTTCGTCTATCTTCGTTTCATAATTAATAGCTTAAATATCATTAAAAACATGATCAATATTTTAATAACAGTTGCGATGGCAAATTTCCACAGACTAAAATGTCTTCCTTAAGGTTTTATATTATTAAGGATCCACGTCATGTATTTGCTGACGTCAGTGTAAACTCCTGGGAAGTCCGAGCCGCAGAGCCTGGGCCCATAGGACACCACGCCATGTTGGATAAACCGATGCCCTAAGGTCTTGTACGCCCCTTTCACCATCAGGGGACCACCGGAGTCTCCTCCGCAGGAATCCTTGCCGTTCTGCCCGGCGCAGAGCTTGTTAAGAGTCTGATCTTCAGCGCCAGCTGCTGCACCTCTAGAGAAATAAAATTAAAAATTACATACATACATACATAGCATCACGCCTTCATTCCCACAGTGGGGTAGGCAGAGCTACAGAAATACCAACAACTCTAAACAGACCTGTTGATAATTCTGTAACCACATTTTGCACAATCAGGCCAAGAAGTTTACTAGTGTGTTAGTGACGGGTTGCAAGCCCATCGCCTAACAATACTACAAGCCCTTATTCCCTGAGTCGACTCTTACGACATCCACGGGAAGACATGGAGTGGCACTATTCTAACCCGGCAACCACACGGGCGAATTAAAAATTAAACAAAATAAAAATTGTATGATATCATTATACATTCTAGTTTAGATCAATTATTATCTGCCTATTCCTAGACTAAGAAACTGTCAAAACAGGGTAAGTTTTACATAACAAATACTTGAGCGTTTATAAAATAAAAATGTTACGTTGATTTAATATATTTAGGTGAATAAGCCTATAAGCCTTACTTGTCAATTTGTATTTGGTCGTGAGATGAGATAACCTGAGCAATGATTAAACAAGTCGATGAGTATGCCACGCATATATTTTGTTGTCTGGATTTACCTGTTATAGAGCTGGCTGCAGGACTCTTTGGTGTGAATAGGTACCTCGACACGCAACAGTTTCGACGACACTCTCCCGGTTTCTGTGTAGCCCCACCCTGCGACCGTAGCATTCAACCCGCCAAGATCGCGGTTTTGCAACTCCTTAGTTACAGGAAGACAGATTGTAGCGGCATTCTCTGTAGGAATTTCATCATAATTAGTTGATTACTTAAATTGCATTACGTCAATTGCAAAAGGACAATAATGTCAATATGTGTGGAATGTTCAAAATGTTGGCACTGGTCCCACCGCCCGCCGATGAAAAGCGAGAAGCGAGTAGACCCAGCAATCAACTATTAACATAATGCGTCTCTTTCATTGCTACGGGATTTAATCTTTTGTTTGACAAATTATTGGAGAGAGAGTTCTCGCCGGCAGTATGAACAGCCAGCATTCAAATGTTCAAATGTTTCCTTCATTGACACGGGATCTATATCTTGTGTTCGTTTCTTGAGCGAGAAAATAGTCGATAACTAATCGCTTCTTCGCCGGCAGTGGGAAAATTGCTGTTGGCACATGACTATAGAGGGCTAACTGTTGTAATTTCATCACCATCATAAAAGTTACAGAATCTACATCTCATGGAATTAGCCTTCTGTCATTTCCATAGTGCAGTTGATAAAAACTGTACAACATTTACTTTATACACTAGTTTATTCCACGGACGTGAACGTGACGGTTCATGTTACTAAATACAACCGTTTACTACTTCAAGTGGAGATATGATTGATTGACGCGCCATTCGTAATATGCATGAACTAATTAATATTTTAAGTAATACCTCGTACATACACTACCAAACAGCCGCTTTCCGAATCAGTTAATGAGGATTAAGTCGTTCCTTAGTGACGATTGTTCATAAGGAGCGTCCTCACTGAGAGCATTCGCGTGGAATAAGCATTCGGCGTCGAATATTCAAGTGGTGTGGACCACAGTAACGCTCGGCTCAACGTCCACACCACTTGAATGTTACACGCGAATGCTCTCAATGGGGACGCTCCTATACACGAGTTTAAAAAGTCGGCTTTTTTGGTGAACATATTGTGGTCGCCGACTTCAGTTGGACTAACTTATTAGGTAGGTGCCTATAATTTTAAAAGAAGTTAGTTTTTGCGTTTTTGAAGGCGGTTTTTTGTATTTTTAAATATTTATTTTATTTTATACTTTTTAGTGATCATAATACGCTGTTCCGTAGTCCCACTTACTAGTTGATATGAAACTTTAAGTTTCAAGCGCGCTGCAAGCAACGCCGCTGGAAAGGTATAGTCAAGTTCAACAAGTAAATATTCTTCGTTACGCGACTACTCGCTCAACTATATTAATCGAGATATCTGATCGCCACCCTTGAAATAGGTACCGTTGAGGAGTTCCGATGGCCATCTGTGGTCTTCATCATCAGTTCCACTTCCCCAAATAATACTTTCTGAATGAAAATACTAGATTTCTTACTAAAAATACTAAAATCGCCATACGATATTTGAGGAGCTCCCTCAATTTCTCACTGATCCCCTCATCAGATTCAGATTTGGCGACCACCTCAGAAGTATACTCTATCAAACCAAAAAAAATATTTTAAAATCGGTCCTTAATTGACGGAGTAATCGGTGAACATACATAAAAAAAAAATCCACACGATGGAACGTATAACCTCCTCATTTTTTTGAAGTCAATAAGGAACTTTAGTGTCTCAGAATATCTCGTTGATAATTAATTTATACTTATCGACACTTACAGATATAATGCTCCTTCATGTAACAGATTTGATCTAGGGTAAGGACTATAGCGTTAGTTTGATTTGACATATCCATATCCATCCATAAATTAATGTTAATCGACTGTTAGTTCATAATTTTGACAACTGCTAAAACGCTCAAATCGTCTGTTAAGTGGTTAACATCGTATGGTGAAATTGGTACATAAACATGTCATGTTGAATGTTACTTACTGTAAGTTAAGTTAACAGGTTTTTTGAGCCGTAAGAGCCCAATGTCGTTCTTCAGCAAGGGTTTGCCCTGGTAGTTCTCATGCGGGATCGCTGTTTCTATGCGCAAGTCCTAAAACAAGTAAAATATTTAATTAGGACAGAAAGGAACCATGAAACTGTATTATGATCAAATCACTAATCTGAAGCCTGTTTTTTTTTCTTCAAAATTTGTGTAGTTGTTTTTGAGTCCATAGGAACATATACTACATGTATAGGATGGATGGATGGATGTGTATGTGTATTTATCGCCGAACTTTAATCTTAAACAAAATTATTTATGCAAATTGAGCTGAGGTCACTAGAAGTTATTATTCAATGGCCAAGTGTTTATGTGGGTCGCGACATATTTAATTAGCTGGTCATTCATCAATTACTAGCGTTCTTTATCAGAAATTCCGATAGCTCTATAAGTATATCTAAGCGAAGTGAGGCGGACTCTGAGGCAAAGTTCAAGAGTCACAAGCATAGCCAAACTATAAGTTCGTTTTTATCTTAATAGGCCTAGCCAAGATGTGAACGCTGCTAACATTTCTGAGCTGGACAACATGAGTCGAACGATCAAAACGTATGAAATTAAGATCCGAATTCGACGCGACCTTCTGGAAGCTTATGTAAACCCAGTACTCGTACATTTTCGATAACGATAACGTTCTCGCATCTTAACTAGTGCCTAGGGAATGCAATTACCGGTCAAATTTGAAAACCGGTAAATAACCGATGTCTGTATTTTTTTACCGGTAACACCGGTAAATTACCGGTAGTCACGTTGCTAAAATATTATAAGTCTTATATTTTTGTAACCTAAAACTTTTTTATTCCACAAATTTATTTAATTTAACACATCAATTAGCCTTCTATTCATAAATTTGTTTTAATAACTACAATCTCATTCTGCTGCGGCTGTCTAGATAAGGTTAGTGGAGGTAAACAAACCATCAACGAAATGAAAAATACCCCGAGGAGAGCGATAACAATAACACTAATAATTCATAAGACAGTATAATTATAAATAGTTAGTGTTTTGTTCTGAGATTCGCAACAGAATTTGCACGTACAACATTGTTTTGCGTTTTTTTTGCTTTAAACACCTTCAGTAAATTACCAGTAATCTCCAAAATTTACCGGTAATTTACCGACACCAGATTGGGCCGGTATTAACGGTAAACCGGTAATGCGGTTTACCGGTTCACATTCCATACTAGGGCCACAGTAGGTCGATTTTCGAAAATCGCTTCATTAGCTTTATCCTCATAGGACGGTGTGCTATGGGAGGTAGATACTCGTACATAGTCAACGCAATTAAGTTTAAACTTTATTTTAGTGAGTGTATAGTTCATTTTTATTTGTTTTAAGTCTCTATGCCACTAAGGAGCGAAGGTAATTGGACTTTATTCCCTTGCTGTTAGATTCAAATTCCCACCTACAAAAATCTCTGTTTGCAGAATGATACCTTACGAGGTTATGCATATTGACTAGGCCTCCTGGTTAGCCTTGGTCGCTCAGCTTGGACATTGAAGAGGTTACCTGCAAGCGTGACTCGCATTTCATGAGAGGGGGCTCGCCCTCGCAGTCGGGGGAGGTGTCCACGTCGTGCTCCCCCACCCGCACCCCCGCCAGCTTCAAGTTCGCGATACAATGCGCTGCCGTTAACACGTAGCGCTCGTTGATCAAAGTGCCGCCGCATTCGAACCTTAATCCCACCCCTGAAAGGAAAAGTAAAGATCAGGTGGGGCAAGAAGACAAGAGGAAATACTGTTAGTCGGATTAGTTCCAGGATGTGGAGTAAACCTAAATTAGAGATTTTAGGGTTTCGAACCTCAAAATAAAAGAAACGGAACTGTAACTGGTGGATTATGCGGGAGATAAAAAAGACAGAGTTTTGCACGGAATTCTGCCAAAATATGAGCGAGACAGTTACGTATGTTCACTGTCAAGGCCTAGTGGCGTCTATCGGCAATTCAGCCACATATGTATACCCTTTTTTAGGGTTCCGTAGTCAAACTAGGAATCCTTATAGTTTCGCCATGTCCGTCCGTGAAAAACTATTAGTACTAGAAAGCTGCAATTTGGCATGAATATGCATATTAGTCACGCCAACAAAGTGGTACAATAAAAAGTAAAAAAAAAATTTTTAGGGTACCTACCTCCCCTACACATAACCTGGGGTTGTATTTTTTTTTTCTACCCTATAGTGTATGTGGTGTCGTTTGATAGGTCTTTGAAAAATATTACGGGTTTGTGAAAACAGTTTTTTAATTAAGTAATCCGTTTATGAAATATTAAGCTTTAAAGGGCTAATTCTTGTTAGACTCAAGTGTCCCCCCCACACAGCAAAAACTACAAATACTAAAAATCTGAATAAATAAATAAATGAAAGAGCATACAACTAATTTTAAAGGAAAACTATCACGACTAAGTAGACATCATTGGTTCTTGAGATACAGGCGATTAAAGTGTTTATACCTACCTACTAAAATCATCTACGACGGCACCAATTGACTTTAATTAGAAAATTAGTGATTACTTGATGATTTTTAATGTTTGTAGTACTTAACGGCTTCGGAACCCTACACTGAGCATGGTCCGACATGCTCTTGTTCCTCTTTTAAACTAGCTTTAATAAAACTGGTAACAATAAAGTACAGTAGATGGCGTTACTGGTAGGTGCAGCTCATATTATTTTAACATAAAAATCTGTGAAAATATAATATATATATATGTATATTACAATTAATTTTAGGTTAAGCTTTATGTCACACGGGTGTGCAGCCGATTCTAACGTCAACAGGAACCCTTATAGGATCACTTTGTTGTCCGTGCGTCCGTCCGCCTGTCAAAACCCTTTGTCTCGGATCGATAGTCGACATGTTCTTGAATCTGATTTTCCTCAATAAAAGAAAAAAAAATCAAATGTAGGTGTTATGTTACATAAGCCGAAATTTTGCCACTGATATATAGAGATAGGTCGCTCCAAGTTATCCATGCCAACCCTGAGGGCAGTAAGGACTAAAAATAAATAATAAATAATAATCAGGGGGACAAATCGCAAACCAGTTGACCTTAAAGATAAAAAAAGTGCCGCACGGGCACTTTTACACGTCAAAATTCTACAAGCGCTTCCCAAGAGGTAAGAACCAAATACTTACATAGAAAACATCCAAGACTCAGGAACTCTCGCGCTCATTTCACAAATATTTACCCATACGGAATCGAACCCTGGAACGCTAGCTTCGTGGGCACTGTAGGCAGGGTCTTTACCAACTAGCTCAATGCTACTATGCTATCAATTTCACCAGATCTTACTCGAGTTGTAGGAGATGAGCACCATCCAGGGGTACTCGTAGAGGCCGGCGATGGTGCCGCCGATGATCTTGTCTCCGTCTATCTTGCCGCACTCTGACGGGAGCAGTCCCAGGTTTGGGTGGTTCTCCACGCCCTCGATCTCGGTGAGGACCCGGGTCGGCTGAACAGGCGTCAGCTCTGAGCAACATACCTGTGGAGAAGCGGTTCATGTTAAGATATCTAATCATTGGCCGTTGCCAAAACGGTAAAACTTTCAGTCTTGAATCTAGAGTTAAGAAGACAGTTTCACACATTCTGACACAACTAAAATGTACTTATGTTATCTTAAAGATGGGTCCTTTAGTATACGCCTCACCTTGGCCGAAAGGTTCGATCGTACGTAAATCGACTCAAAAAATTTAACGTACCGTCATTAGCTTCACGTCGTAAATCCAATGAATTGGTCTGCCTCTTTAAAATTATACACTCCTATGTTGACTGTCCGTCGCTTCTTTCCCTTATAAGTTTTAGAACTAAATTCAATGCCCGTAATCCCTCACCTAAAATATTTATCCTTCAAGTTTATAATAATAACACATCCTACTATAACCCTATAACCCGGATGTGCCGATTGTATAATGATACCGTGGCTGAGCATTCTTCTTTGGATATTTTTAATAGTAAATTACCCACGTTTAAAAAACAAATTTGCCACATATTTTGTACTTAGTTATTAGAATATAAGATAATTGTAAAAATTGTAAAACTAACATAGTTTTAGCTAACTTTGCATAAGATACCTAACTAACACCACTAACCACCAAACATTTAGATACACTTTAATCATTTTGTGCACACATAGTCTAGAGTTATAGTCTAGATCCTTACATTTTCGTCATGATGTTTGCGTTGCTTATGATGATTGTAACTTGTTTTGTGAGCCATGAATAAATAAATAAAAAAATAAATACGCTTGACCCCTTTAGGATCTTTTGTGCAATTACCCTCTTACACACGCAGCTGTTCGAATATGCAGGTTTTCTTACGTGGTTATTCCTTCGCCGTAAGAGCATCGGGTAATTATTTAAGTTACCTTACGAACACGAGTCGTCGTCGTTACATTGAAACGTAAGGACATAGGTAGGCACCTTAGTTTAGAGTTGACTGTCCTTGATATTTACTATTACCATAAAAAGTATTAAAACTGTGTACTCAATTAAATTCCTTATGTAAAAGTAATCAAAAGAGGCCATAGAACATACTCTTAAAATCTTCTAACCCTGAATAAGTTATTTACGAGTACGAAGCCAAAAAGGTATTTAAAAAATGATAAGGTAAGAATAAGGTTAACTGGAAGAGATCTCTTAAAGGGATAAGTTCGCCTTTGTACATACCTTTTGTTTTTGTTTCGTTTTTTATTTTATCTTCATGTTCGTACAATGAAGAGTACATACATACATACATACATAATATGACGACCTTTCCTCGTACAAGATCGGTTAATTAACCCGCGAGTGAAGTCGCCTGTGCGTCAAAGGTGCGTCATTCCGACTGGTTCTTATAAAATGTAAGTAATAAGTAAACCTCGTACATTTGGTGCCGTTGACATAAAAGTGATGTCACGCCGCATATATGCTGATTCACATTAGTTTTTTCGTTATAATATATAACGTTTATGTCAACCTTCAGTTAATATTTATAGACATTGAAAATAAGCGATGATAAGTGAAATTACAACACTTTTACGTCAGCAGCACCAAATGTGAGGGGTCTGGACATCATCACGCCTTCATTCGTAGAGTAGGGTAAGCAGAGCCACATAAATACCGTCAATTCTAAAAAGACTTGTTTATTATTATTATTATATATATATGATAAGGAGAAGGCACACGAGCATTCAGGCCACCTGATGGTAAGTGGAATCTTTGACCCATAGACATTTGAATTCTCAAGACTATAATCCTAAGACCTCAAATGCGTTGCCAACCCTAAGGACCTGGATGAAATGCCTCTATGCTAGTAAATTCACTGGTTGTCTTATCCCCACACCAGAATACAACAATGCGAACACTCTTGCTTGGCGGATAGTTAATGGATAAGATGGTGGTAGCGATCCGGACGGACCCTGCGGATTCTGTATCCACATTTTGCACAAACAGACCAAGCAGTTTACTAGTGTATTAGTGACAGGTTGCAAGCCCATCGCCTTACGGTACTACAAGCCCTTATTTCGTTAGTCGTCTCTTACAAAGGAAGTAAACGGAGGTCAAAAACTAAAGTAAAAACATCGCAAACAATCTTACTGTCTTTGTTTTTTGATAATATAGTACCCCAAAGAAAATGTTAATAAGTGGGGCTCTATTATTCTGTCACTTAAATAAGAGCTATCACAACGTTGACAATACGATGCCATGTAGATATATAAGAAATAAAAAAAATATCACGTCATGACATATGTAGTAAAACACGTTAAACATGAACCTGAAAGTGAACATGTCAAAACAATATTATTATGTTTATACGTACCGCTTAAAAAAGAGCCCTTAAAAATATTGAAATCAAACTTACAATGATAAGTACGATTTAGTAAACGAAATAAATAACGGCAACGTAAGCTCACACAACAAACACACACACACACAACATTTTATTGGCTGACTGCACCTTGGTATTCATGATCATGTCTAACTACAACTATCTTCTTAGATCGAAGTATCAAAAAGTTGATCGCGTTTACAAATCATCTCATGCTTATAAATATTCATAACACCTACTTGTACGCATGCGTAAAATCCCAGATTTATAAATGATTAAGTAACGTTTGCAGTGTTTTCCTCATTGCAAGATGGGAATTTAGCACCACAAGCACAAACTTAAGTGCATTATACATTTGGGTTTTTACTGCTTTCTCTTTACCAACGGTGTAGGTACAGTCAAGGTCATAAATATGTATACACTTTAGTACCTTGTCTATTTAACGTCATGCTTAAACTGCCATATGAAATTGCCACAGCGATTAAAGTGACAAGGTACTAAAGTGTATACATATTTATAACCTTGACTGTACACGGCTGAGATTCTACACGGTAAAAACTGTACCACCTTTGACGTGTTTCCATATTGACAACGTTTTGATAACTTATGTACCTACTTGACAGTAACGGCGGCCGAGTTAAAAACGATACTGAAACACGTCAAACGCAATATCGTTTTAACGCAGTAGAATAGAGGCCCTGGTACAAACATAGGTAGGTGGGTATACAGAATGTTCGAAAAATTAAGGTTAATATGACAGCATAGGAATTATAATTCCTGAGGCGCCTGCAGAATTTTCTTCCTCAGCAAACCAAGATAACTTTAGCGCAATCTCTTCTCCTCCCTCTCATAGACTACGCTGACGTTGCATATATGGACCTCTCAGAACGGCTGCTCGATAAACTTGAGCGCCTCCAGAACGTGTGTATTCGGTACATTTTCGGTCTGCGGAAATATGATCATGTCTCCCACTTCCGTGCACAGCTAAACTGGTTACCAATTCGTTTTCGCCGAAATGTTCACGTCCTGTCGCTGCTTTTTAACACTATTTTTAATCCTCGTTCTCCCTCCTACCTTTCTGAGCGGTTTAGCTTCATGGCCACCGGCTCCCAAAACCGTTTGCGCTCAAAGGCCAATCTCACCCTCGCTTTCCCGTCTCACAAATCTAAATCCTATTCCAAATCCTTTTCTGTGCACTCTGTCAGGTTGTGGAATCGGCTACCAGTGGGTATTAGGCAATCACAATCGGTAGATTCCCTGAAAGGCAAATTAAAAAAGTTCTGGCTTGACTCTATTTCCTTAATATTGTATCAATTATCCAAATGTTGATATATACATATATTTAGTATATGTAAGTTTAAGTATGTTTATTTATGTATAATTACATATCTTTCTATATATTTATGTAAGTATTTGAATGTATTAGTTTTGTTTTTATTCTATGGTTATTTTTTTTGTTTTTATAGTCTTTTTGGTTAGTTTTTGTTTTTTGGGTGCTCTAAATAAATTTGTACACCTGTTTACTCGATGCACAACCTTTCACTTCTCTCAATCTCTCAAGGGTTAGCTGGAAGAGATCCCTTAAAGGGATAAGTTCGCCTTTGTACATCTTTTTATTTTTATTTTTTTGTATTGTTTTGGTTTTTCTTTTGTACAATAAAGTGTTTACATACATACATACATACATACATAATTTATAGTCAGTATGTCACGAATTTAACACTTCTATATTTTAGTTGTTTAGGAATTATTTGTATTTTGATGATCGTAAAGAACTATCTTGCGGTTCACATTCACCACCCTTGGCCGAAAATAATCACACTATGTGATTCCAGAACTTGATATCTAATCCTAAATAACGAAGCGATTAGTTGAATTACATAACTAAGTCAGTGAGTCAGTCATTTGTAAATAAATGAATAAATTTAACCTTGGCAAAAATCAACACTTTTGAAAAAAAACCATAGGTACATATTTTCTGTGCAAGCAACCACTTTGACTCTTTCTGAAGTAAGTTGCATTAGACTATGACATGTAACCGATTTTAAAAGTTAACGCAGTCTTATTTATGATTTTTTTATTATATTGACACGACTAATTGTTCATAGGTATCGGTATCGGTATCCATATCTTAAGTATCTGTTTCCATGTATCGCTGTTGATGTCCCAAATAAACTAAATAAATAGCTTGTATGAGGGCGTTTTGCAAAAAAAATACATCGTTAAAGACTATTGCTATTTCGTCACGAAAATTAACGTATCTAAATGTATGGCTATAATTTTAGTGTAATGATCAATTAGTCGTGTCAATATAATTATTAAAATCATACCTAACCGTTAAGTTCGGACGAGTTGATGTCTTTTTACACATTATTGTTCAAAAGAAAACCAAAACAATGTACCGTAAATTTATACAACTATGGTCCTAGCCTGAAACAATTATTATATCCTAAAAAATATGATAGCTTACTGTTATTATTTCTGGGTTGATAGTATTTATTGTTTGGCGTAAAATAATTCTCCTCAACAATATAACGATAGCCATTATAGTTTTAGAGAAAATTGGGATATTGTTGCAAGCTAGGACCATTAGTTGTATGAGTTTACGTAATGAAGATAAAATAGAATGCAAAGGTGAAATTGAATAATTTCAATATTGAGAATCTGTTAGTCGATTGTGCCAGTTGGTCAAATTATATTCCTCAATTATTATTATTAATTGCAAAAGTAGGTATGGAGTTAGCTTTATCACAACTTCCTCAGATGCCTCCCTAATGTGATCCAATTCACTACACATTCAAGGTGCTTTTCCACCGGCGAAATTTGTATTGAAAACTTTCAATTCCCTTCTCGCGCGTCTTCGGTGGAAATGGTTGTTTTAATACAAATAACAATTCTCGCGTCGCCACGCCTCGCCAGTGAAAATGAAATTTCACTGCCGCCTAACGTACAAACGTATGTAATTTTGACACGCAGCGTGGTCACTGGCGCCAAATGCGTAATTAAACTAACCTTTGGAAGTGAAGCACTATCGAACCCACAGAAGGCGTTCTTGAGCCTCGTGTCGGAGGCTGGAGTCTTTATGTGCAGGAGAGTGTCAGCGACTGACAAGATTGAAATTTGTATTGAAAACTTTTAATTACCTTCTCGCGCATCTTCGGTGGAAATTGTCGCTTTAATACAAATACTAATTCTCGCGTCGCCACGCCTCGCCGGTGAAAACGCAATTTCACTGCCGCCTAACGTAGAGTAGGTGTGTATTTTTGACTTGCAGCGTTGTCACTGACGCCAAATGCGTAATTAAACTAACCTTTGGAAGTGAAGCACTATCGAACCCACAGAAGGCGTTCTTGAGCCTCGTGTCGGAGGCTGGAGTCTTCATGTGCAGGAGGGTGACGGCGGCGGGGCACGACGCATAACCAATGCACCCGCTGCAGCTTCCTGGAAAGGTATAGCATCTTATCTTATCTTATTCAGAAAGCTGCTCTGAGATGCACTTTCACTGTAGAATCATTGGTGCAAATATACATACATACATACATACAACGTCACGCCTTTATTCCCAGAGTGGGGTAGGCAGAGCAACAGAATACCAACAACTCTAAACTTGTTGATAATTCTGTAACCACATTTTGCATTCAGGCTAAGATGTTTACTAGTGTATTAGTGACAGGTTGCAAGCCCATCGCCTAACAGTACTACAAGCCTTTATTCCCTTAGTCGCCTCTCACGACATCCACGGGAAGACATGGAGCGGCACTATTCTAACCCGGCAACCACACGGGGGGGTGCAAGTATAGTTTTTAATTAATTGGAAACTGAACAAAATTACACTTCAAGCCATTGGGCCACCGACTCTCTGAAGGTATGGTAGGTATTTTAGTACCCTAATCTTGGTTGTCTCAGTGTCTTTTGATCCTTGATGGAAACGGTGATTCCGTTTCCATCGAAAAACACTGCCAAAACGCATTTTCTGCAGCCTACTATTTAAAAGTTAAACATTGTGTTCTAACGCAAAAGTGGCAAGGGTAGCTACTCTTGCTCATTCATTTCAATGTTCCACCCTGTTTTTGATCCTTCTTGTTGAAGCAAGTTATAATTTTTGACGGATCCTGCAAAACGTTAATCACGTCGCGTTAAAAAAATATACTGCTTAATAAAGTTCGCGACTCGACTAGGCAGTCGAACTTTAGATTTTGGAACAACTCAGTGGCACTAAAATATTTGCACAATATATAAACCATGTCAGGGCTGGGATTCTACACGTTAATAACGATATCGTTTTTGACCTGTTTCCGTATTGTCAACATTTTGATAACTCTTATGTCATTGACAATAATGGCGGCTGTGAGATAAACGATTCTAAAACACGTCAAACACGATATCGTTATAACGCAGTAGAATAGAGGCCCAGGTGAAATTTAAGAAAAGGCGATCTAATTTTATCAATTGTTTGCTAATGTTGCACTACTTACCACACGTTTCTCTTATAAATAAAACAAGGTAAAACATCTTAAAAATGGGGAATGAAAGTAACTTAAATTTTATAGCAAAGCGGTGATTTTTAAAAGATTTTTAAATGCCTATACTGCCGTAATAGTAAAGAGGGATGCGAACTGCAATGTTGTAATCGAAGCATTATATTCTCCATTGGTAACCATATCCAGTTTAAAATGCTTATACTATAGCCAACGAACTTAATGACCTCCACAACCTTGTACTCATTTCAATTTTTCATACAAAGGGGTTTTCCCTGCATAAAATAATGATTTTTGGGAGAAGTAGCCCTATGTTAAACAAAGTTTAAACCTTATCTTGAAGGCAATAGTGGTGTTGACAGGTGTTTTATCCCTCAAGCAAGTAGGAACTTCACCTTCGATTGAGGAGGATAATCTCGATAACATAGTTGAAAATAGTTAGAATTCCCTAAGGTCGTTCACCATACTTTACAATTTTAAACCACAAAATACAAAGTTGAGCTCGCTATTACCAAAACTATGTCTTCAGATTCTATGAAGTAAATCAAACCTGAGCAAAAAAAATAAAAAAACTTACTTATTGGGACGTTGGCTGCAGTACAACTTAACCAAGTCAACACAAAACAAAGGAACCGTTGGTTCATTTTGACAGTTATCTGTTTACCGCTGCGTGCGCGCAGGCCGGACTTCTGCGTGCGACTGGTCAGATTCGGACCGGTTGTCGTATATAATTAGTGACGTCATAAGTTCACAAATAGGGTTGTTCTGCGTTGTTGGTTGTTGTTGTGTCTCTTTGAGCTGCGAGATCAGGGCCTCTCTTCCACTGGGTAAAACTATGTATATTACCTTTGACACCAAATAACACTGCAAGGACTTCCAATACGGGTTTCGAGAAGGAAGGTGTACCTGCAAAAACAGTGTTAACTTAGTTGACTATGCCTATGAGCACATGGATAGATCTGTGCAAGTAGACGCCGCATTTATTAACCTGTTTAAGGCTTTCGACTTGGTTGATAAGGATGTTATTTTATACTCTCATCTATCTGGTGTGGGTTTTGTATCTTTGGTTTCTCAACCGGTTTACTAAAGCTGCTTGCAAGTTATTTGTGTGATCGGAGGCAGTATGTTCAGGTGTCTGGTTGTACCTCTGAGGAGTATTATACTCGATCGGGTGTGAGCCAGGGCAGTACTCTCGGACCAACCTTGTTCCTCACCATGATCAACGATCTTCCTACAGTCGTTGATAATGCAAAGTATCTACTTTTTGCTGACGACTTGAAACTTCTCTTGGCTATCAATAAGTTCGCCGACTGTGATGTCTTGCAGCACGATATTAATGCAGTTGCGAGTTGGGCTTGCACTAATAAATTAGCTTTTAATGTCGGTAAATGCAAGGTCATCACTTTTCACGATCGTAAACGCCATTCGTAGCCAAATACTCTTTGGAGTCCCGTTAGAGCGCGTTCAGAGCGTCATTAATGTAGGTCTGATATAATAATTGATTTTAAAATTCTTAGTTAGTTTATAATTAGTAAGGTTTTCCTCTCTCTTTCGATTAATCTTTGAGTAAAGAGTTCAGTGAACCCGACTTATAGTGCTTGCAATTAACGCTTCTAAGCCTAAACGTACACATACACGGGCTGCGCCAATTTATGGCGTGAAACAATAGCTGTCTTACTATACTTCGATGTAGAATGACACTTCTGTACTGGTACCATAGACAGGCAATTATTGCTTAAAAAAATCCCATGGCGCACCTTAAAAGGTCCATAATTTAACAAGAAATAGAAACAGACACAGAACATATCCGGCACATCGCAAAACAAGACCAATATCCACCACTACTTTTACCCGACTGTGTCAGAAGGAGGGTTATGTTTTTCGAATGTATATTGATTTCTTGACGCTCTGCAGCCTAAGCTGCAGGCTTGATGGATTTTAGCATATGAGGTAACGTTAGATTCGTCTTGGTTGTAGGAGTGACTTGCTACTAGCTATGGGCAGTATAGCCTAAAAACAATATGTCAGATTCAATTGCCAAAGTAAATTCAATCCTCTTCTCTTAGTAATAAGGTTGTGATTGCAAGAGGAGTTTTATTTGAGTTGCTGCTATTTGATTTAGCAGGGCATTCAATATTTATAATTGTAGGCAAAATATATAATAGAGGCGTAGATGCGGTTTTAAATGCTAAAAAATACTTTGAACCAAAAATATTTTCTACTTCACAGTCATTTTCCTCTTTATTTGCATAAACTTGATCATAGTGGCGTTTACTATAGTAACAATCTAGTTCCTCGTACAAGGCGGAAATTAAAAACCACTTATATTAATTACTTTATAATACTTTAATCACACTATATATTGACATGGATTAGAATCAGCACATTGCATTAAGGTTTCATATGGTCGAGAATCCATTTTGTGTATTTGGTGACGTCGGTGTAGATGCCAGGGAAGTCCGAGCCGCAGTTGCCCCTCGACCCGTACGACACAAGGCCGTGTGCGATGTATCGGTGCCCTATGGTCTTGTACTCTCCTTTGATCATCAGGGGTCCGCCGGAGTCACCTCCGCAGGAGTCCTTGCCAGTCTTCCCAGCGCAAAGTTTGTTAAATGCCCTAGGAAAGAAAATAGGTAAAATTTACGTTATGTCTGGTGAGTGGTGAAAGACGTGAAGATTTAGACGATTATAGACATTAAATAATCTGTATTTTTTTCTGTAAAATAATTCAGCCATGTTAAAGGTTGTTAATTTGGAGTATTTTTCAAAAAGTGTACAGCTAAAAGAGTTGAGTATTCATTTATGGTAGTATTAATTTAATATATATCTACTTGTCGGTAACATTATAGATTAAGTGAATGATCAATCGACATCATATTTTGTCAAAGAAGTTCGTTCTTATATTGCTATCTGAATTAGCTTTTCGGTGTGCACTGATTTCGTTTAATTCACTGGGCTGGGATTCTACACGGTAACAACGATATCGTCTTTGACGTGTTTCCGTATTGTCAACGTTTTGATAACTCTTATGTCATAATAATGGCGACTGTGACATAAACGATTCTAAAACACGTCAAACGCGATATCGTTATAACGCAGTAGATTAGAGGCCCTGGGCTGGAATTCTACAAGGTTATAACGATATCGTTTTTGACCTGTTTTCGTATTGTCAACGTTTTGATAACTCTTATGTCATTTATAATAATGGCGACTGTGACATAAACGATTCTTAAACGTGTCAAACACGATATCGTTTTAACGCACCTGAATAGAGGCCCTGGACACTTGCGCAATACAATATTTTAATAAGTAACCAAACTTAACTTTTTCACAATTAGTATAGAACAAGTAAGCAGCTAGAAAACTCGTGTATGGAGATGATGGATAATATCGGTGATGTAGATACATCGCTGCTTGTTTCATTTTAAGTTAAACTACAAAGGTAATAAAAAAAAAGGCATAAGTTGCAACACATCCTTATTTACCCTTTGGCTAGTGGTAGCTGCCTGCAAGAATCTCGGTCGTACACGGGCACCTCAACGGTCAGCAGCTTCGAGGAGGTGCGTCCCAGCTCCGTGGTGCCCCACCCGGCCACCGTGGCGTTCAGCCCCCCCACGTCGCGGGTTTGCAACTCTCTAGTTACAGGCAAGCAGATCACGTCGGCATTCTCTGCGAAAACGTGGCACAGTTTTTATGCTTGGGGTGGGGTTATTCCTATCTTCCAACCTATCTAACTCAGGTATATGGAAATTTTGCCATGTACCTGGGTTGGATAGGTTGGAAGATGGGAATAAGCCTTGGGGTTTAACCATGACATGGCTAAGCAATTCAGGTTTCTGCTTTCGAGTTAGAGCTTTATAACTGCTATAGCTCTGGCCTTTACGCTCATCCTAATTTCAATTGCTTAGGCATGTCATCCCCCCTGTGTTTACAGTCGGGATGAACTCTGTCGCTGAATCGCACACCATACCACATTTCAGTTGAAAAACAAGCGTATATTTGCTAAAATATGCAACGTTAGGGAGTTTTATTTGATACTAAATCAACTTTTGGTTCAGAGGGATAAACTTTACATACACAACATCACGCCTTCATTCCCAGAGTGGGGTAGGCAGAGCTACAGAATTATCAACAAGTCTATAAATACTTGCTTATAATTATGTAACCACATTTTGCACAGTCAGGCCAAGAAGTTTACTAATGTATTAGTGACAGGTTGCAAGCCCATCGCCTAACAGTTCTACAAGCCTATATTCCCTTAGTCGCCTTTTACGACATTCACGGGAAGACATGGAGTGGCCCTATTCTAACCCGGCAACCACACGGGCAACTTTATAACGGGTTTATTTCGTATTGAAAGCTTTCGTGATGGCCACTGAAAACACCTAACAGAAGCCTCTTATTATTAATTCCATTATAATTTGTTGTTTTGCATTGTACCAGGGTGATGCTTTTAGGTAATTTAAGTAGGCATCATAAAATCTATCACCATCACTAAGTATGATACATGTTTTTTTATTTTATTATCAGCTTTTCGTTATAATAAGCGATCAGGTTTATTACATAGAATTGATTAATTACTTACTTGCAAAGCGTACAGGTTTCTTAAGCCGTAGGAGCCCGATGTCATTCTCTTTATTTAAATCAATCTTTCCATTGTAGTCCTTATGCACTATGACTTCTTCTATGCGGATGTCCTAAAAAAAATACAGTTAAGTGAAGAGGTAGGTAGTAATGATACATCAACTGGGTATCCTAAAGCCTTTGGGCCTAAGGAGTGGATTCATATTAAGTTCAAAGCTATTGTTATTTTGAATTCTGCATTCCCACTTCATGTACAGAACGCATTTTGCGACTTATCTGCGAGCACTTTGAAGCACAATGATAACAGTTGGTTTTACTTCAAACGAATTTTCATTTGGGGCTCCACAGTCGTCTGGCATACCTACAGTGCACCGTTAAACATAGGCCTAATGTGAACTTAAGTTGTTGGTAATCTCATTAAATGGCCTTGTGTTGTTCGTCCTAATGTATCACCTGTCCGAATTATGATTTAGGTACCTCCCGCTTTTCAGTCGAGTGAGATAAGATTTAGGTTTTCCTGAAATATCTTCCATTAGGTTTGGGTTGTATAAGCAACATTGAAACTTTTAGTAGTGTGGAGATATTTCTTCTGGATAAACAATAATTCGGAGTCATAAAAAAAATGGATTTCTTAAAACACCATAGTTATGAAACTAACTAATTAGTAAATCATTCCCATGTCAAAACTTCTTTATTTAGGGAAATGCTGAGCGGCTAGCACATGTTTCTGAATTGTTGCCCAGTGCGTGTCGTTTCAGACGGGATAGAAGGGGATATTCGAGCAACTCACAGGTCGCAGACAGCTTACGCGGGCCGTCTTAGAGAACTTAGACTTGAAGTTTTTTGTTAAGGCAGGCAGGCTTTTGGGCTTAAATATGATGGTTCCGCCACTGGGGCCGGGGACTTGAAGGCCTAGGCGGAGATCCAGGGCTGGGCTCAGCTAAAAATCTGTTGGAAAGTTTACCTGCAGGTGTGACTCGCACTGTAGAAGAGGGTACTCCCCCACGCAGTCAGAGACAGCGTCTATGTCATGCTCCCCGACGCGCACGCCGGCCACCCGCCGCTTGTCGATGCAGTGCGCCGCCGTCAGCACGTAGCGCTCGTTGATGAGGCTGCCTCCGCATTCAAAATCCCGACCTACTCCTGCAGCGGAATGTGCAGTTAGTAAGGATGTTTCACTATATACTTAAATATACTTCTATAGGTACTAATATTATAAAGGGACAGTGCGAGGTGAGTTTCTATGGAATCCGACAGGGAATATCCGGAGGTCTACGGAATCAGACTATTCACCGTCTGTTAAAATGAATACGACAAGTTGAAGGAAATGCAAGAGTTTTCTTTGAAAAGGCTAATGTTTTTGCTCGTATGTTTGTATGTCCGTTCCATTGTGACCTGTATCCTTAGCGGCGGATTATGGTGAGGTGTCGTTAGGTTCGTCATGGTTGTGGGAGTGATAGTTTAGTTAAAAATAATAATGGGAATAAATACATAATAAACATAATCAAAAAATGCAGATAGGTTTTTTAAAGCTCGCTTTCTATGTTTTTGTTATTTTGATTAAAATGAAGAGGAATTCGATAGCGGCACTTACTAGTATCGTACGCAATGAGCACCATCCAGGGGAAGTCGTAGAGGCCGGCGACGGCTCCGCCGATGATCTTGTCTCCATTGATTTTACCGCACTCTGCCGGGAGGAGACCCAAGTTCGGGTGGTTCTCCACGCTTTCTGGCTGCGTGCTGGTTTTGGTAGGCTCAGGCTGGGATTCTATCAGCTCTGAACAACATACCTGTGAGAATAAATCAACATTTTAGTGGTGTTTGACCTTGAGCTGGGTTCGTCAAGATTGCGACCACCTTCTTATCCTTTAACCTACAGCCAAGAAACTGGCTGGTAGTCTTCTGGTGAAATAAGATAAGATAACCGGTGAAATTATGATCTAAGAGGCATTTCATTTTAGTCCTTAGGGTTGGCAACGCATTTGCTTGCAGTCTCAGATCCTAATTACCATCAGGTTGCCTGCGAGCTCATTCGCCTAAGCTTTAAAAACTGCATGATGAACAGAGGAACCTAGCCCATATATCATAGTGATGAGCAAGGATCGGACAAACGCCCATTGCATCATTTTCAAAACATAACCCTGTTCCGTATGACAGAGACTTCCTTATGATGTTACGATATTATATTTTACATTATTTATTTGTTAACACGTTTACACAAAATATCCACTGAGTGTAGCTAAATAGAAATCCTGATTATGTTAATGTAAAAGAAATTCAGAAGTAAATTAATGCTGATCCATAAGCATATTGGAAGAACAGTTACCAATGTCAACGATTAGATATGCCGAACGAACTTTTTCAACTCATAAATGAGTACTAAATTCACAAGTAAAAATTTGGAAAAAAAATTGCCATTCTTTATTATTGGCGAAACTGATTTTTCTCGAACAAAGACACCGGAATGTCAATTAATAATAAAATTGTTGTTGAATAAACTATACGTAGTGTAATAAATCTATAAAACATTTATTAATATTTTTTATTAACTATATACCTAAGGAAGTCTCTGCTGTTCGGAACAGGGTTGTTTCGAAAATGACGGGCGTTTGTCCGATCCTTGGTGATGAGACGTGGTCCGAATTGCAATTTGCAAAAACATTTGGACCTCCTCGTGCATACGGGTTGCGGAAAACAGCTGGATGCTAGTAGAATTGGCCGATCCAGGTTGAGATCTGTGGGGAAAGCCTATGCTTAGCAGAGCACTAAGACTTAGCCGACATGGTGATAATGAAGTCTAGAAACAAAAAACAGAATCTAGTTAATTGTAATCATTGCTTAGCTTGCTTTACTTAGCTCTTTGGTGTGTTTTCCTAGTTTGTTATGTATTGTGCTCGCAAAAAGTTCACTCAACATTGTCATTAACAGGACAAAACTTACGCGTGATGATGATACACGAGTAAAATAAATATGCCGTCATTTGTTATTGACCTATGACTACACAATTACTAATTTTGTTTATTCGTTATTGTTTCCTTACAACATGCCAAAAAGAACAATACTACTCCCGTTTTTTTGCACAAACACATTGTTAAAGGTCCTTAGGCAATAGTAGTACGAGTATATGTCAGAATCTGATATTTAACGAACGAAGCCGAGTAAAGACAGGGTATAGTATAAAACAGTTGTATAGGTAGTATCTAGTGGCTATAGCAATGTCATTATGTTCTCTGGGAAAATCCTCTAGATCAACATAATAATATACTTAAGTAGAAGAGACCTTTAATGTATGAACATATTTTAAAAATAAAATACCTGCATGTGGTCTTTCCTCATATAAAACAGGTTTGTCATAAATAATGTGTCGAAGATCTTTGCAATAAGATTGTCTTCGTTAGCCACATGCGACCAGGGCTTCCATTCTACCGGGTAAAGCAATTGCTTTTGACGTGTTAGAGTATTCTCAACGTTACCTTAGCTCTTATTTACTTAATAGTAATGGCGGCCGGATTAGGGGTTTACCCAGGAGTTATAAGATTACACAGGAGATATAATAAGAGACCGAGTTCCTCCGAAATCATGTACCTAGTTGACATTAAATATAGTCATTGTTTTTCTCTTAAAAATAAAATATCTTATAAGATAGGATTGTCATAAACGTATACAGGGCCTCTATTCTACTGCGTAATAACGATATCGCGTTTGACAAGTTTTAGAATCGTTAATGTCATAGTCACCATTATTATAACGCAGTTAGAGTACGATATCGTTATAACGCAGGTGAATAGAGGCCCAGTACTTATTTCATTAACGCTAAGATTACGATGTAGAAGCAAACTCACGCGGTTCCAGGGAGAGGTCATGGGAGTCATGACGTGGATCAAATGTTAAGGCTGTGTTGCGTGAGAGCCTACAAGATTATTACCCAAATAAGTGGAATAGAGGAACTAAAAGCAGTCACCGCGACCAAAAGCAGTTTGTGACGATGATGATGGACATGAGGTATTTAAAAGCAGATTTTCAGAGCGTTGTGACAACAATAAAAATAAGAACAGATACAAGTAACTGGTCTAGAGACCGGCCTTGAGTAGTACAGAGGGTCGCCGTCACAACAATTTATTAAGGGTTCTTCCTTCTCTCAATATTAACAGTCAGAGTAATTTAAGTAAAGAGGTAGATTCTTTGTTTACAATATTTACTTGACTCATAACTAAATAAGGAATTATTCGCTTAAGATTGTGGATTACATACATACGTAACTGCACGCTTTCATTCCCAGAGTGGGACAGGCAAAGCTACTGAAATAACAACAACTCTAAAAAGACTTGTTTATAATTCTGTAACCACGTTTTGCACAACCAGGCCAAGAAGTTTACTAGTGTATTAGTGACAGGTTGCAAGCCCGAAGCCTTTATTCCCTTAGTCTCCTCCTTCGACATCCACGGGAAGACATGGAGTGGCACTATTCTAACGCGGCAACCACACACCACACATTTTTCCCATAAAAGAAGAAACTGATTGGCTGACTGATCGATCAACGCACAGCCGAAACCGCTGGTCCTAGGGAATATTCCATCAATATCCGAGGGGTGCACTAAGAAGGGATTTTTGGAAATTCATCCCCCAAGGGGGTTGAAATAGGGTTATTATATTAGGGGTATAGCCGCGGGAAACTAATTTTAAGCGTATAACGTCGCTGCTGGTGCTGTATTAGTAATTCTCTATGTTCATAATTGTCATTTTCAAAACAATCTTTCGTGTCGTTTATCGCCACTCCCTCGGGAACTGTATATTTTTCAGGTATAAAAATTATTCCCAGAGTGGGGTAGGTCAAGCTATAAAAACACTACTAAAAGACTTCTTGAAAATTCTGTAACAACATTTTGCACAAACGGTGTTTACCGGTGAATTAGTGACAGGTTATAGGCCCATCCCCTAACAGTATACTACAAACCTTTAATCCCTTAGTCGTCTCTTACGACATCGACGGGAAGACATGGAGTGGCACTATTCTTACCCACTACCACTAGGCAATCACATTTATAATCAGATTCATTTAATAGCCTGCTGTTAGCGAGATATGTTCGAACGTTTTTATTTTTATAAGTAGGTAACAGGTAAGAACATGAAGTACTGAAATTTTTAGATTGATTTACTCTGTGTTTAATTACACAAGTTGAAATCTCGCATAAGTGTTAAAACATAAAAACAATTATAATTGTTATTAATTCTAAAAGGGGGATTGGGTATTTATACGAGAAATAACATCATTTACCTACATTAAACTCTGCCAAGACTGGAGGCTAACACTTAACAATTTCAGTTAACTGACAAAATTCTGCATTAGCCATTTTAGTCGATCTTTTAGGGTATTCAGGGTATTTTCTATAAATGATTTTTCATGTAAAGTAATGGGAAGAGACTAAGTTTTGCCATAGTTAATGAGCATATTAGAGTAATTTGGTGCGAATATTTTCTAACGTTTTGTTATAAAGTTCTACTAGCTGTTTTCCGCGACGCCGTCTGCGTAGAAGCCGTTTATCGCTTGTCCCTCAGGAACCGTCCAAATATTTGCGATAAAAAGTACCCTATATCCATCCCCGGGACTCAAACTATCTACGTACTAAATTTCATCTAAATCGGTTCAAAGGTTTATCGGTTTAATATAGAACTAGAAATCACACTAAGACTCAAAATCATGACGACTCGAGAGATCGTGTACCTACCTAAAGTCGGTGTCCACTGAAATTGACAAAGATGTACCTAAACAAAACTAAACTTATCAATTTCCCATTGTTACTCTATGCCAATGAGGAGTTTTAGACAATCATCATGAAGAAATAAGTCCATGGATATCACACGCAAGGCCAATTTGTTCGGTTAGAGAGAATTTTACTCTGGTGGACTAAACAGAAGCACATGTGGTTAGCTCCACGCGCTTCTGCCTAGCTTTATTTAAAGAATATGCTCGTCTATGTCAATTCCATATATTTTGACGTTGTCGAGAGATTTCTACAGTCATTAACTTTTGCGGAATGCATCTAGACTAGTTCACTATTAATCCGTTATAAGATGAACCAGTTTGTCCACTTAAAATGCTCAAAATGTTGTCAGGGTATTGAAGTCCCGTTCGTATCGAAGATTAAAAGTTTACGGCTCAGGATACTATACAATATTAATTTGTTTGATTCTGTACAATGAGACATTTTTCTTTCATTTCTATTTTTACGTATAATTTATAGAAATGTTAAATATTATTAATAATAAATACTTTTTAATTAAGTATGTATGTTAAAAACTGCCCCTGTAAACAAGTGCGAGAGTCGCTGTGGATGAATGTAGATAACATATAGATCCGTCGCTTTCTAACAAGCATACAGGTGCGAGAGTGACGGATGCTTTATCCACATTTCTCTACCACGATAAACGCGATGATAAAATTAAGCACAAGTGAACCAATGGAACATAATAGAATAGAATAACGTTGAACTAAAGACGCCCATTGAGTTTCCACAAGGCAAGTAGGTAAGGTAGGTACTTCGTTGGTGGGTAACTATAGGTATACGTTTTTATTATTTTAGTACCTTGTAATGTTTTTTATGGCATTGAGAAGGCATACGGGCACGGGAATGTAAGACCTTTAGACATTTGAAATCTCAAGACTGCAGTCCTAAGACTTCAAATGCGTTGCCAGCCAAAAATGCCTTAAAATGCCTAGTAATTTCACTAGTTGTCTTATTCTCATATCGGAACACAACAATGCAAGCACTGCTGCTTGGCGGCGGTTAATATGGTGGTAGTGATCCGGACGGACCCTGTTACGTACTTACTTATAAGTATTATTGTATTTAATAACTAAATAAATAACCTGCTGCTGCTGCTAGAGTTTCTTCGGGTCCTGTTCCTCTCTTAATGTTACCGCCGTGTGAAAGAGCCCTCATGTGGCCAATTTGATATATTAATAGTTTAAGGTTGTTTTTTTCTTAAGAATAAGCCACTGTCTGAGCTGGGCTGGGGTTCTACACGGAAACAACTATATCGTCTTTGACGTGTTTCCGTATTGTCAACGTTTTGATAACTCTTATGTCATTTAGAATAATGGCGACTGTGATATAAACGATTCTAAACACGTCAAACGCGATATCGTTATAACGCAGTAGAATAGAGGCTCTGATAAGTTTGTGGCTCTGTATAGCTTAAGAGTTATACGCTAGTAGATTACGTGACTTTTTGTATGACTTGATGTACCAGTGACGCGATTGGTTTAAAAACAAAACGAATAGAAACGCTAGTTAGCGAACGCATCTTGGCTAGAGCCTCTTGTGCTGTTCTGTTCTACCGTAATACCTAACAACGACTAACTGCAATGTAGTCGTCGAAGCATTCCATACTCTGTTGGGAACCACACTGGATTTAAAATACTTTTACTATGACCGACTTACCTATAAACGTGAATTGACCGTGGGGTAGGTTATGCCATGCTTTGTCACTTTCTGTCAGATGCAAATGTCACGGTAAAATCCGGGCAAGAGCATGTCGGACCATGCTCAGTGTAGGGTTCCGAAGCCGTTAAGTACTACAAACATAATAATCAACAAGTAATTACTATTTTTCTATTTAAAGTCAATTGGTGCCAAAAGATGATTTTCGTTGGTATAAACACGTTAATCGCCTGTATCTTAAGAACCAATGATGTCTACTTAGTCGTGATAGTTTTCCTTAAAAAAAATTATATGCACTTTCATTTAAGTTTTTTTTAGATTTTAAGTATTTGCAGTTGAGTCTAACAAAAATGAGCGCTTTAAAGCTTAATATTTTATAAACGGATTACTTCATCAAAAAACTGTTTTCACAAACCCATGAGAGACCTATCCAACGACACCCCGCACTAAAGGGTACACAAGAAAAAAAATACATCCCCACGTTACGTGTAGGGGAAGTACCCTAAAACTTTTTTTTTACTTTTTATTGTACCACTTTGTTGGCGTGACTAATATGTATATTCATGCCAAATTACAGCTTTCTAGTACTTAGAGTCTCCGCGCTAGGCTGGGACGGACGCGACGTGGCGAAACTATTAGGGTTCCTAGTTTCACTACGGAACCCTAAAAACGATATCGCTTTTGAAGTGTTTCCGTATTGTCAACGTTTTGATGACTCTTATATCATTGATAATATTGGCGGCCGAGTTAAAAACGAAGATTAAACACGTCAAACACGATATCGTTTTAACGCAGTAGAATAGAGGCTATAAGGACAAAGCATGGCATACGCTACCCCACGGTTATTCCACGTTTATACGTAGGGTTAGGTTAGGTTAGGTTGAATGCAGGGTGGTATAGTGTTAAGGGTAATGAATGCGACACAGTTATGGTAAACTCGGCTAATTACATGACTCTGGTAACTCCGTGATACCACGTCACATGCATCTTTTACAGCTATACGAAATAATTTTAACGATGTAACGAGCCAAAAGGTCACCTGTCCAGTTAATTACAGAAAGATTTAATTATTCAATAAAGAACAGCATTAAAATTAACAGAATAGGAAGTATGTTATGTAAGAGTTTAAGTAATGACAAAAGAAAACATAACCTACTATATATTTGACAAGATAACATAGTTAAAGAGTTCATTCCATTTGAAATTCATTATAAAAAATAGTCAAACAAATTATAATTTATAATTTAACAATTTAAATAAAATACTAACATAATTAAACATTTAAAAAGAATAATGTAAATAATCAAATTAAAGTATGAAAAGTATGGCATAATAATGTACGCTAAATTCAATCTTAAAACATCAACTCGCTACTGCGCATGTCGAAATGAAGGCGTTGAGGCCGAAGACGCCGATGAAGGCAAAGATGGCGATGAAGTACTTGAGATGTTATATAAGCAGGTCGCCATTTTGGGGAGGGGGCTTTTCTCTTTGACACTCGTGACGTGCGGACGGTTGTTGCTCTGGGGTCGTATTTACGAGAAATTAGACATTGAATTAGAATTTTATATTTTAGTAATGGGATTTAGATAATTGGAAGCTTTTGCACTTTGACACTCGTGACGTGCGGACGGTTGCTGCTCTGGGGTCGTACTTACGTTCGAAATTAAAAATTACGAGAAATTAGACATTGAATTAGAATTTTATATTTTAGTAATGGGATTTAGATAATTGAGGCTTTTTCTCTTTGACACTCGTGACGTGCGGACGGTTGTTGCTCTGGGGTCATACTTACGTTCCGAACTCGGAAAATAAATATTTAAATTTTTGTTGGGGTTGATTAAATGGGTTTCATACGGGAAAGTTAGACATTAAATTAAAGTTTATATTTTAGTATTGGGAATTACATAATTGGGGTTTAGAAAACTTTTCTTCGTAAATTATTGGTAAGACTATATTATATGTAATTATTTGTGTGTGGATTTGTTAATCTTTTCTGTTACAGATTATTAGAAGAAAGAAGTAGTCAGCAAGTTTAGAAGATTTTTAGTTGACATTTGTGTCTGGCACGTTGTTTATTTAGTACATTCAGTTTGGGGGGTTTATGGGGGGAAAGTTTTGTAATTATTAAAGTCTTTGAGTTAAGCTAGATTAGCATATTTTCGTGCCAGAGCGGTGTCTAGGCTAACATTTTGCCTGACAAATCACGCTGACCCTAACGGTGACAAATAGGCTTGGTTTGGAACTTTGTAGATTCTAAAAGAGGCCCGGGCAACCCTAGATGTACTCTTTACCAACATAGTCATCTATATAAGTGCCCACCATTCTCATTCGCCAGCCTGGAGTGGGATCGGGGTCCACAGGTTGGGCATGCAATTGCACCCGTGAAAGCTCTGGGAAGTTTGAGGATTGGTTCCTTAAAACTCTATATATTTATATACACTAAACCACACAATAGGGCGTCATACTCTCACCGTCTTGGACTTCGGTCTGTGTGAGGGGGGTGGCAATCACACGGGTGTTAGGTTGCTTTCTCAGCAGACCCGGCTGAACTTTACAGTTTACCTAGGGAACTAGCTAATTATGAGGATAAGGTAAGCCTCTAGGATGTAGTTCTTTGTAGAATAGGCCTTATAAGTAGAGTTAGGGTAGAATCACTTGACTAGGGAAAGTAGGGAATATTAGGATTTTATTCAAATAGGGAAATAGGTAATGTTTATTTTTATTCACAAAAATTTAGATACAATATAAAACTGATAGCAATCAGTAATTAAATAAAGTTCATATTTAAAAACATTCTTAGGATCACTTAAGGGGATAAGTAGGTACCTAATAGGTAAAAATATTTTATGATAGAGATAAAACTATAATGTTAAATTCTCTCTTCATATTGACTTAGATCAAGTCATATGAATTGAATAAGTTCAGTAACAAATAAAATACTCCTCAGTAAACAAGTTTAATTAGGGACAATTCAGCATTTATTTGATAAATAACTATCTATTTGAAATTTGAAGCCATAAATAGTTTCATGTCTAACAAAATTAAAGTATCATTCTAGATAAAAAACTATACCTAATAAATCTAGTTTGAAATGAAATAACTTTGAAGTATAAAAATGAGATCTTTGAATGGATTTTATAAATTGCATTAATATAAATAAAACTATTATATCAATATACTTAAGTGGCTTTATATTTGAGCTGTATATTTACTCTTCTTACATAGCACAGAAAGCTATTATGAGGATTCAATCTAGCTAGAAGACAAAATGACTTCTGTATTACCTCTGTTTTACTATAAAAGATAAACATGTATACATGGTGAAAATTGAACATCTCATTATAGTCTATATAGATACTAGAGTCTAGATCATGGCTCATACAGTGAATTAAGCAATATCAAGCTAAAGACACTTTTGTAATAATAAATTTACAATTAGCATAAATAAATTTTATTCGAAGATCATTTCATTAGAATCAATTATATTGAATATTGAAATATAATACATTTTGAACCCTCTCAATTTGGTACTTTACTACTAACTGACTTATCATACAGTAAATAAAATAATTAACTATATATGGCAAGGAGTCTGCCCTGTCTCTGGAGGATGACTATTGGAACAGACTAAGGTCTGCGTGATAGCAATCACGACGGCGTAGGTGGAGCCGATTCCCCCTAAAAAGGGGCCATAACACTTATAATTTGTTGGACATGGGATTGTTTTATGCTTTGGTTTACCTAGATTATATTTTCCATACATTATAACTATTCTACGATAACTGATTTTCTTCTTAGTAGGTTAATTATAGAGGTGATTAGAAATTCTGAATTATTTAGGATTATTTAAAGGTATATGAAGTTAAATATGTAGGTAATTTAATTCAATAGGTTAAATACAGGTTGTATTAGGTAGGTAATTTTAGGAATTAAAACAAAGACTTAAAGAATGTTAGGGTTACTGTAGGTTCACAACTATTGGGTCCATTTTATCTGTTAGACGATCACGAGCCATATTTAATCTTCAATTAATCTTAAGTTGTTTCGAGTAAGAGTATAGTTAATTAAATCAGGGTATGTAGTATTAGCTATGGGAGTATACTAACTGTCGGAGTTAGTTACATTAGGTTAGCTAGTAGAAATATGTAGGTAGGTAGATCTATAGATAGGTAGGCCCCCGTAGGATAGGATGGGTAGGCTGGTTACAATTGTTGCCGTGGACCAGGATTCACAAGGCAATAAACCCCTTTTACCCAGTAGATAGGTAGCCCACATAGGATGAGTAGGTTTGTTACAACGTGTAAATACATTCTTATAATGCGGTAATAAGCCTATACTACACTATAAGGCTGCATTTAAATGATTAAAATTAGTTCGTGTAAGTCTAAAACAAGTATAAAACATGGTATCACAGAGTTACGCGAGTCATGTAATTAGCCGAGTTTACCTACCCTTTTTTAAAATTTAGTTTCTTTTATTTTTATACTAAATTTGCTTTATTCTTTTTTTATATTATCTTGGTGGTTATCGTTTTTTTATTATTTTATTGTTTACATGTGAACTTATTTTAAATGTTCTTTTTTTGTGTCACCTTCCGTGCTGTCACCGAGCGGCCCCAAGGGAAGACCAGCAAAGGTTTAACCGCCAGCACATGCTGAGTTGGGACCGTTTCGCAACAACTGTATGTGTTAATATTTTATTTGTTATTATTGTGTTGTTGTGAATAAATGTCTTTTCTTTCTTTTCATTTAGCCACCATTACCATTTTATTATTATTTTTATTACTAGCATAGAGGCATTCCATCTTAGTCCTCAGGGTTGGCAACGCTTTTGACGTCTTAGGATTATAGTCTTGAGAATTCAAATGTGTATGGGTCTCAGATTCCACTTACCATCAGGTGGCCTGAGTGCTCGTGTGCCTTCTCCTTAACATAAAAAAAAAAAAAAAAACCTTCGGGAGCGACCACGCTGACGTGTAAAATACGGTGACGTTGCGTAAACAAAATAATGGGCCATACTAAATACATGGCGTCAATTTTGACGGACCGTAATTTACGCACCGAAGCTCCGGTACCTCCCTTCTTTGGTATCATGACAGTGTTGTGTACTGACCATTGGTAGCATGAAGCTGTCCATGCCGCAGAAGACGCTCTTGAGCTTGGCGTCTGCAGCCGGCTCCTGCTTGTGCAGCAGGGCCACGGCGGCAGGACAGGTCGCATACCCGATGCAGTTGCTGCAACTCTCTGGGAAAATATCTTGGTTATAGTCAGTGAGGTCCAAGAAAGGTCTCGCAGTGTTCACTTTGACGGAACCACACAAAAGTTAGTTGATGGGTGAGTTATGGAAAAATCAAGCATTGTTAGCAACACTTTGGCCTAGTTGGGAGTGACCGTGCCTCCGAAGCCAGCGGTTCAAATCCCGGTAAGGGCAGATATTTGTACCTAGTCTTGGATGTTTTCTATGTATTTAGTCTTAGTAGTCTGTTTTTCTCTATATAAGAAATGTTTATCGTTGTCTAGTACCCATAGTACAAGCCTAGAGCTAGGTTTGGGACTAAGTACGTCCATTTGTGTGAGATTGTCCCTTTATTTACTTTAAAAAATAAAATTTATTCCTTACAATGAGACGCGCTTTGGAAACCTGTGAGAGGTTTATATGTAGCACGAATTCTATCATCTCGCTCGCTACATATTATTATTACATATATGTTTGTAAACACTTAATTGTACTTGAATTATAGAATAGATAACAATTATGAAATTGACAAAAATATAGCGGGGATGTACAGGCGATCTTAGGTACTATCCATTTAAGGCCTACGCCATTTTACGCTATTTGATCGATAAAATATGGAGTTTGAAATCGTTGTCCTACTTGTTTACTACTGTAGGACCTAGTCAAGATGTATAACGCTAAGTTAGCGATTTTCGAAAATCGACAAAATGTGTAGGATTAACTTAAGCTGTCGCCTTAGCCAAGATGCAAATTCTCCTAACGTATTTCTTTTTTATCGCTCAAAATGTTTGGGTTGACAGTTCAGGAGGTGATTCTCTTAACACAGCGCTGCGTCGAACGCAAAGATGAACGTTTATCCGGCAAGTTTAAGTAGTCCCATCGGAGCGTACAAAACACATTTTAGCGCGCGCCTTCTCAATTAGGCAGTAGATCGCCCAGCGGAGCTTTACGCTCATCTTTGCGTTCGACGCAGCGCTGTGTTAAGAGAATCAACCACCTGTTAACCACGGGGTTTATCGCAACGCACGAGAATGTCATCCCATACATTTTGAGTGATAGAAAATTCGATTCCTCTACTTATGCAACAAATAAAATTGAACGTGATAATAATAACAACCGGAAACCTTATAAATTGGATTTAAATGATATTTACACAGCTAGTTGTTAGTGCTGTTACTAGATATTATTATAAATGCAAATGAGTGTTTACGCAAATGTGTGTTGTGTTTTATGTTTGAGCGTTTTGATCAACACTTCGAACAATAGGTGTGAAATTTGGTACAGAGATAATTCAACTAATAATCTTGTAAATATAAATGAAAATGAACTTCAAAATATTTTTTTCCACTTGAAGTATTAATGATTAATAATCATACTATAATCGAACAGGTCCCCAAGAGATCATCAATCAAATCGATCGATAAACGACCAGGCGGACGGAATCACGGGCAAAAAGTAAGTATTAAATAAGATTAATAACCAGTTTGGTGAATAAAATACTTACTTTTTGGGACGTAAGCCTCGGCTAAGGTGAGCCAAGTGATCACAACACAAACTAACACTCGTGCGCACATTTTGATACCTAGCGAGTTCACAGCGTGTGCGCAGCTCGGACCGGCGCCTGCGACTGGGCAGCCCCATCGACCGGTTATTTATATATGGATACCTATGCGAATATCACGCATCCCAAGGAAGTTATCTTTTCATAGGATTATCATCAAAGGTAATATCTTTAGTGGTGGCTACCTTCTGCTGGGTTGTTCAGGTTCGCTACCACCATCCCCTTAACCAACCAGTCCCACAACCATGCAGCTGTGGTCGCATTGTTGTGTTCTGGTAGAGATAATACAACTGCTGTAATAACTAGCATACAGGTATTCTATCTTCTCAGAGTTGGCAACTTCTTTGAAGTCTTAAGATAGTCTTGAGAGTGTAATCTTGAGTAAGTATGCAAATGTATTTCGGTCTTAGGCCCGTATTAATAAACTCGTCTCGGTTTAAATGCCCATCTCAAGATACGTCAAAGTAAACGTCAAACCATAGAAAACTGTCATTTTTGACGTATCTTGAGACGGGCATTTAAACCGAGATCAGTTTATTAATACGGGCCTTAGACTCACTATTCCAACCTATGTGTGCAAGTTTGTCTTTTTCACGGCATAAAAATAAAGTTAAAAGTGATGGGTGTCGATTTGTGACCGAGGTGTTGGAATCCCTGGCTTTTAAACATTAAGCCGAGAAAATGTTATCGCTTAAATAAAAAATATAATATAAATAATCATCAACATCTTCAGCTAATAATTATAGTGTCAGTCCATTGCTAGACAAAGACCTCAGTTATTGCATGTGATTAAAATACTTATGTTAATGAACTATTTCGCACGGATGCGTCTCATTTGAACAACGATTGAATTAATATTATACTTTAAAAACGTTCATGACATATAACTAATTTTAGATTTACATAACAACAAACACTATAATTTCATACAGTAAAAGTACGAAATATTTATCATGAGATATAATACAAACTTGATATTTATTCATCGATAAAAATCCACAGCAGAATTTATGTATATATAAAAAAAAATGTTTATCACCATCATATTACGGATTTACATAATTATAACTATAACTGCTGAATAACACAGCAAACATTACATTCACACAGTACGACTTTGAAAACACCGAATCACATTGTTTCAGCGATATGTTTTTCGGTTTTATATTAAATAAGGTTTAATTATTAGATAATGTCATTTAATCGTTACACAAAAGTTGTTATACCCATAGTTTACGAGATTATAAATTGTATCGTTATACGTTTCGTTGGTTATACTAACTGAATGTTAAATGTTATATCAAATGAATTTATATGAAGTGGGGTTATAACTTATGAATAACAGATATTTTGTTATTACCTATATGCTATATTGCTCACCCATTTCACACACCTAGTCTTTAATAACGCTCTAGGCTTGTACTATGAACTGCTAATCAACGATAAAACATACTTGTTTGTATTGGTAGATATCTAAATAAATAAATTAAAGAAAAATGCAGACAAAGTTCATATTTTAAACTTATCATACACTACCTACTATATTTATTTACATACATTTTTATTTATTTATATACTTATTTAGGGGTTATTGAAGTACATAGAGTACCTAATGACAAATAGATTTGGAAAAATAAACTTTTAGTCATCACACAAATAATTAACTCTTACTGGGTAGGTATTGAAGCCGGAACCGTTCGCTTGGCAGGCACAGCGACTACCAACCTCCAATCACTCAAGAGATACTTAATTCAGGTATCAAATATCAGATATCAGAGTGTTGTGGAAACCAAGGTAACATATGGCGTGGGAATCTGTACATTCAAGTTATTGATTCTGCAAACGCCAACGCGTTGTTCCTTGACACGTGATCACGAGGTTCCAGGTATCAATGTCACGCAAATTGACCTAGTCCCAAACTAAGCTCCAGGCTTGTAACTATGGGTACTAGATAACGATAAACATACTTATATAGAGAAATATATCATCACTACTTCGCAAAACCCTCGTATCTCATATTTCGTAATGTACGATTTTGAACTTTTTCTAAAAAGTTTAAAATTGTACATAACAAAATACCGATATACTTAAATACATAGAAAGCATCCAAGACTCAAGAACAAATACTCTTGCTCAACACACAAATATCTGCGGGATTTGAACCCGGGACCTCCAGCTTCGAAGACAGGGTCACTACCAACTAGGTCAACGTGTCGTTTAAACCTCAACAGGCGACCATTTAAGATTTAAAAAACTCACACGAGTTGACCTAACCCCAAACTAAGCTCTAGGCTTGTATTATGGGTACTAGACAACGATAACCTTACTCGTACAGAGAAAAAAAGACAGAAAGTACCCAATACACAGAAATTATTACTCTTGCTTCTCACACACATATTTGCCTTTACAGGAAATCGAACCCGGGACCGTTAGCTTAGTAGCCAACCAATTCACCAACCAACCAACCATTGGTGTATCAACTTTTAATATTTGTCATTCCAAAAACTACCTTAACTTAAGTTCTTAGATTGTCTCTTTCAATGATAAGCTATTTGTTTAAATTACTTTGTACTCAAAATACCCATATTAAACATTTTATGTATAAAATTTCCTCATTTATTTGCATACATTTGATCTTCAACATTTATTACATAATTATATGAATTGGTTCTAAAAATATGAATAATGACATTAAAATTTATAAGTGACCCTATAATAAATGTTTGGCCTCGCCGCTAGGTACTCGTACGTCTACTTATTTGCTTTATTAAACGGTTTCCACGTTATGCAGCATTTTTGGGGTAAAAGTTAGATTATGTTGCCAATTTTGCTACAAAAAGCTATTTTTAGGGTGCCAGCGGGACCCTAAGCTCTGGGCTTAGAGTAAAGCCTCCGCAGCCCGTTCGTCCGTCTATCCATCTGTCTGACAGTGGACTATCTCTTGAACCTTAGTAGACTGAAACCTTAAAATAAAAATTGAATACAATGACAAAAATAAAAATTAATGTAAAGTTAAAGGTGATGCAAGATTGATACTAGTCTATTTTGCGAAACAGATCAATCTCGCAAAAAACATGTTCATTCCCTTTCTTGAATAAAATAATAAAGTTCATGTCTACTTATAGAATTAGGTGATCGAATTGAGTCGTTAAAAATACCTTTTGTGAGACAAAATATGTTGCGGAGCCCCGAGAAAACCAGCTTAGTAAACCAGTTCGATTGTAAATAGACTGTATTTTTCACGCCAATTTTATGATTTAAATGCTGCGAACGACGCTCACACAAATCCTGAGTTACTAGTTTTTTAAACTGGCCAAGTGTGGTTAGAACACGATAACTCCGAATCAGAATAATCATTTTCATAATAAAAATAAATAATAAAAAATTGATGACATCATAGCCGGAAAATGTATCACGCTGTAGATGTCCACCCAAGTCTAAAATACTAAGACACCTACTAAAGAGCCTAATCGACGCAGTTTTAAAGTTACCATATTCAGCACTTAAAATTACTTGAAAAAGTTGTTAATGTCTAAAGCTTACTATAGGGTCGAGGATTATCTAACAGACCAAAATAGTTACTTGGCCTAAGCTTAGTACCTAGTCTAGGGGACACGGTTTCTGTAGGAGTACGTATCGAAACTATATATTTTAAAATTTTATTAATTGTTTTATATAATGCTTGGTTAAGTTCTATCATTGTCATAAGCAATATTAAAAAAAATACTGACGTTTGAGTTTCTTGTGGCGCTTCTTCTCAGCAGTAGTGGTCTTCTCTTGGGAAGCGCTGCTAGAATTTTGACGTGTAAAAGTGCCCGTGTGGCCTACTTACTGAATAAACAACTTTTACCTTTTAACTTTTATCTTATTTTATCTTTCTCTTGAAAAAAAAATCCTTACAGGACTGTAGCCAGGTCCTGGACTATCAAGAGCAATTTCATATTTTTTCTTAAACATGCTCGGGAATTATGATTTTTAATTCGAAGGCGCAAGGTACCTCGTTATCTTCCTAGAAGTAAAGTAAGCGTATGAAAACCCATTACTGCCCGGTGGGATTTCTTTAAAGCTGTCATATTATTGCTAAGCAAAAATCCCACATAGCCAAGACAAGTCGTTGCGGGGCGGCGGCGGGCGGCGGCGGACGGCAGCGGGCGGAGGGTTAAAATTATCTTATTTGCTTTTAAAAAAAAATAGTAATCTGTTTTACAAAGATACTTGTATCATTTCCTCACATCATTTCAGAAAAGCATTAAGTATATCTGCCTCAGCATAGACAGGGATTGCCTGACACGTATTTTAACTTATTTTATTATAAGGAAGACCAAACCAACCTGATGACTTTAAATTACACATTTTTTTATCTTAATAAGGGCTTATAATTTCTAGAAATACCTACGAAAAGTAAAGGACATCTATTATAGTTACTTTTTCGACGAAAAATTATCACTTTCGACGTATCCTATGGGTAACATGATTGCATCGGTAAAATTGTCATTTCAGACAGCGCGATATACAGGGTGTTAGGGTAATTAGTGGATAAGCCGTGACCTGCTGATAGGGGCTAAGGACGTTCCGAAAACACTAAATTAGTCAGGTTTTGTTCAGGTCAAAATATCGTGTCACAAAAAAGTCAAAATATCTCGAAATCCTTGCCACTTTTACAAAGACTAATTTAGCTTTTTGGGGATGTCCTAAGTTCTCCCTATCAGCAGGTCTCACTTGAGTCCGTTTTCTGCCTATGATACAAAGAGCTTGGCATAAAACGTATAAAATTATATTAGCAGCAGTATATATCGCGGGCTTCAAACTAAAGGGGCGTAAGTGCAAAAATCCAAAAAACTTTTTTTGTCCCTCTCGATTACGGTACCAATGTTATTACAATTTTGCGATTTATATTTTTCGCTACAATAATGAAAAACTTTAAGGCGTATAAATGGAATATAAAAAATGCAAACCACAAAGTTACGCAATATCAACAACCCATATTTATTACTTTAGAATTATGATATTTTGTGGCCAATTATTTAAGATTATTTTCTATTCAATAGTAGTATGTTTTATTATAACTGGATTAATTTTGTATTAAATTATATTATCGATTAGTGAAGGTCTCATAACTCATAAATATTCATAATATAGGTACGTCCGCAAATCCTAAGTATTTTTTAAGAATTTTCGAGTTGCTGCTTGCATATATTATCGCCGAGACAAAGAGGCGTAATGACATAATTACTGGTTTCTAAAATAATGAACGTAAAATCATTTTTTTCCTGTAAACCAGGAAGTATTTAAAGGTCAAATGCAACTTTATAGCTCAATCAGTAAATATACTAAAAAGTTGTTAAGTTTTTTGTCTCTCCTGTAAAGTATGGGTTTTGCGTATATGCCCCTTTAGTATGAAGCCTGCGATATACTGGTCAGAAGTCTACAGAAAAACAGGGCTGACCAGTTGTTAGCTAATGTGCGAAGCATGCGCACGTAGAGCTTATACGTAGTCAAAATGCGGGAAATGATCCTATGTTTTGTACTCATGTGGTTAAGTGGAGTGGAATCTAAGCCTAATACAAGTAAGTAAAGTTTTGCTTTAAAGTATTTTTTTCTTAAAAGACTAGTGTTGAGGCATATATTCGGGATTATGGCTAAAACAGTTCACCTTATTAATTTGTTAAAACCAAAACGGTTGCTTATTGACTTGTGGCGGAATCCGACTACATAATAATTGCGAATAAATTATTTTAAGCAAAAATTTAGCTTCACCTATTGATTTATTTTAAAATTGATATTTTTGGGCTGGTGGTACATACGTACGTATAAATATATTCACTGCAATCATCGTTTTAACCTACGTACACATTCTACATACGACTTAATTAATAATATTTAAATAATTAGTAATATTTTGTTTTTATACATAGTCGTAATTATCTACTTTATTGAACAAACAGGAAAATAACAAACAACAAAATAGATAGAAACATAAAAGGTATACTTATCCCTAAGGGATCTCTTATAGCTAATCATTGAGAGTGCAAATATTAAATAACCAATTTAAAGTACTGATCCTACAAATATTTTATAAACGCGAAAGTTTGTAAGTATAGATCTTTGTTACTCTTTCACGCAAAAACTACTGGACGGATTTAGGTGAAATTTGGAATGAAAACAGCTTATACCTTGGATTACCACATAAGTTACCTTTCATATCGCTATTCCTTCGGGAACTGATTTATACGCGTACGAAGTCGCGGGCGGAAATTAGTATACATATAATAAATAAATATGGGCTAGATACAAAAACAATTTAATACATTCCTAAATCGATAGACGGATATAAACTTATTAAATATGGGTAAGTGCAGTTTTGCCCATGCAAGTCGTAATGTACCTATTTGTTTTAAGAAACTACTTTTCAGGATTTTTGAAAATTTGAGCGATGAATATAAGACTTATGACCAAAAAAAAAACTTATGGGAAACAACGTCCTCCTTAAAAAACAAATATAACTTCAAGGCCGTTCAATTTATGGCGTTCTGCAATGCAGATGCTTTCACGACGTCATACATGAAAAAGTTTTATTTTGGTCTCAAAATTAATATAATTTTTTATCCATAGAGTTCATTATGATCTTTATATATATTTGTGGTATGGATACATACATATAGAGTGAATAATAAACCTCTATCATTATTTTATTCTTATATTTATGATGTTGTAACGTTTTATTATGATAACGATGTAGTGGCTCAACTGTTAATGTCTTCCAACCTTGTCACTGGCAAAATTGTCACACCGGAATTGGATTATAAGGATTATAGGATTTAAAAAATATACATTCATAACATCACGCCTTCATTCCCAGCGTGGGGTTGGCAGAGCTACAAAAATACTTACAACTGTAAAAATACTTGTTGATAATTCTATTCTATAACCACGTTTTGCACAATCAGGCCAAGAAGTTAACTAGTGTGACAGATTGCAAGCCCATCGCCTAACCACCTAAAGCCCTTATTCCCTTAATCGCCTCTTACGACATCCACGGGAAGACATGGAGTGGTACTGTTCTAACCCGGCATCCAAACGGAGACCAATATATATTTTTTCATACTGAAATAAGGCTAAGTGTGCGATCTGGGCCTCTATTCCACTAGGTTAAAACGATATTGCCTTTGAAATATTGTTTTTAACTCTGCTGTCAGTACCGTTAAGTAAATAAGAGTTGTCAAAACGTTGACAATACGGAAACACGTCGAAGGCAATATCATTTTTACCGTGTAGAATCTCAGCCCTGACTTTTTTGTTATTTATTATTAAAGACCAAATTGTAAATCACATTTAATGAAAAGAAAGATTACTTACTTACTTTGTGAGTACTGGGGCGTAGACAACATAACGCTAGCTTAAACAATTTTAGAAATGTATGGTTTTAAAAGCGTAATTATTGCTTGCCATAGTAACGATGAACATGATTATAAATAGGAAGGTATTCCTTTTGGGACCGGTCATTAAAAGTCAGCTCTGAAGCCGTGTACAAATACTAGACATATTCCTATAATTTTTTGCATTATGTGCTACAAAAGGTCTTATAATATTAGATGTCGAATTTTTAATAGGCTTTATGCGTGTACTGCCTTCGTCCTCGCTGCCACTTATCGGGTGAGAATGAGCCCCCATTCTTAACAAAAAAAACAAATGTCTAGCATTATCCCTGCAAGGGCACCGCGATTGCTTTATATCATAAAAAAAGAAGAAATTAAAATACATTTATTGCCATACCAGTCTTAGCGTAATGATAAAACAGAACAAATATTCAAAAGATAAAAAAAATAACGCTAACAATCATATCAATCAAAAAATAAATCTAAGCTAAGTAAACTGGGTGCGGCAAAATATACTACAATATACATTACTTAACGTAACATGTACATTAAAGTATCTTCTTTTGTTTTAGTGGTGGTAGGACCCTGTGCAGGGTCCGTCCGGATCGCTACCACCATCTTATCCATTAATCACCCGCCAAGCAACAGTGTTCGCGGGATAAGACAACCGGTGAAATTACTAGCATAGAGGCATTGAATCTTAGTCCTCAGGGTTGGCAATGCATTTGAGGTCTTAGTAGTCTTGAGAATTCAAATGTCTATGGGTCACAGATTCCACTTACCATCAGGTGGCCTGAGTGATCGTGCGCCTTCTCCGTAGCATAAAAAAAACATGGTCCAACATACATTGTGTTTGATCAAGCATTGATTCTTATTTTTAGGAAGCTGTAGTGACTGCACGAAGTACGAGTCCTGCTCTGCCGCCAAAATCCTGTATCAGATGAACGACCCTGTTGCCAACGCCAAGCTGCAGGGCGTATTCTGCGGACGAGACAGTGCCAATTTAGCAATGGTAGGTATATCAAAACAGCATGCGTCTGAAAGAAAACATGATGATGATCGCGGGGGGTGCACTCATGGTTTCAGCTTCAATTCTGTAAAAATAAAAGCAGGATTGAGGAAGACTAGAGAAATAGGACGAATATCTTTGCATGTGATTTTGATTGTCTATCAGTATGATAGTTGTATGTACATAGGCACAATAGATCCAAAATAGCACGCCAATGTGGTTGGTAAAGGCAAGTCCAAAGGTTTGAAAAATGTACACTTAGATTAAGCCCCGACCATAGGGTGCACGTATTTATGCCTACAAAAGCATATTTTATCTCCGATTTTTAAAGGTTATGCAGGTCAAGCGCCTTTTCAAGGCAAAATTGTGGACCTGAATCTACAGGAAAAGTCACCATAATACTCGTAGGCGTGCCAAGAATATCGCTACTTACTGTATTTTTTAGTCAACAAAAGGCAGAGAGCAAAATGGCAATGATACAAAATTCAGACCTTACAGAAAAATAGTGTCGAATATACCATAGTAGGTTTATGTGCAGAAAATGGACATTTGACATCGATTTACATGTATTCAAAGGGAGATAAAGAAATTTGCAGTTACCTTAGCTCATTCTCTCAAAATTTAAAAAAGGAGGTGAGTGGGTTTTTAATTTCAGCCCTTTGGGATAGCTCGACGAGCAACATTCCGATTGGCAGGATTCAAAAGTTTTTATTATTTTGTTTCATACCATGCTATCGTCATTAGTCCTCATGAACTGCCTCTTGGGGATTACCTTCAAATGATCTTAGCGTAACTGGTAGATCACAAGATTTTTCGTGATATACCAGTGAAGCGATTGGTTTATAAACTAAACGAATAGAAACGCTAGTTACCGAACGCATCTTGGCTATAGGCGTTATTTATTGATCTTTTCAACGCAACGCTACGTAGCATAATTTCAATTATGCCAAGTTTTTGTAATTGAATCACAGGCGGCACTAGCTAAAAATCTCATACAAATCGTTAACATTGTCGCCAGGACACACATATTCCGTGCTTTAGAAATTGACGTTCTTTTGTTTTATACTATGGGTACTAGACTAGACAACGATAATACATGTATATACATAGAAAACATCCAAGAATCAGGAACAAATTCTTGCGCTTAATCACACAAGTATCTGCCCTTAACGGGGTTTGAATCAAGGACCACTAGCTTCGTAAGCAGCGTCACTACCAACTAGACCAATGTGACGTCTTTCTATAGTGCTTGTTTCTTACTTTCTTTCTTGATGGTCATCGTAGGTATGTTGTTCCGAACTGATGAACGACAATCCCGGCCTTGCGGACAACAATGACGATGTTATCGAGTCTGACAGCTTGGAGAACCACCCCAACCTGAGCCTTCTTCCGGCACAATGCGGCAAGATTGATGGAGACAAGATCTTCGGAGGCATTACCGCTGGACTTTACGAGTACCCCTGGATGGTGCTGGTGGCTCACAAAAAATGTAAGTAAATTGATCCAATCCAAAAATTGCAGAGGAAAACTAATGCATGGCCAATAGACGGGGCAATTATGTGGGCAAAATATCAAATGTGAAAGAGAATAATGCTAACATCGTAATTTTTAAGTTATATGATTTTTTATCAGGGTTCAAATCCCGGTAAGGGCAGATGATTTGTGTGATGAGCACGAGTATTTGTTCCTGAGTCTTGGATGTTTTCTATGTATTTAAGTATATATTTCTCTATATAAGTAAGTTTATCATTGTGCCCATAGTCTAGTACAAGCCTAGAGCTTAGTTTGGGACTAGGCCAATTTGCGTGACATTTTCCAGTGATATTATTTATTTATTTATTTAAGACAAACTGCATACTTACTAGATATGTCAAACCTTGTGAGAAAGACTTTTATAGGTTTATGTACTAGTTAAGCTTGAGACTTCTGCGAAAACGTAAATACATTTTTACACATAGAGCTTCAAAGGAAGACGCTTAACAACAACAGATACCTAATCTGTTTAAATATGACACACGACATGACACAATAGCCTATTTGGGTATGACCCTGCCTCCGGTCTTCCGGTAACCTTCGGGGAGGGAAGATGGCCGATTGAAAGATGTCCGGCTTTTGATTTTGATTTATTCTGTTTACTGATTTACTCTATTCACCTGACATTGGCGAAATCACTGTGTGGACCGCCATTAATTAAAAAAGAAGAAGAAGAAGACTCTGCCTCCGAAGCTAGCGGTCCTGGGTTCAAATCCTGGTAAGGGCAGATATTTTTTGTGATGAGCGCGAATATTTGTTCCCGAGTCTTGGATGTTTTGTATTCTGGGTTTTAAAATAAACACCGAAGAAGTAAACACTAAGTTTATTTCGGTAAAATGGTACATAACCTAAATTACTAAAAAACTAGCACGGCGCATACGTTCTAACACTCGTAGTTGTAGTTGCCCTCTATCCCTCACTCACTCACTCTTCGTTCCCAGCCTTTCCAACCCTTTCATTCAATTATCTCAATCATCGGTCTTTCTTTCATCTAATCCGCTCACTCCTACATGTATTTCTCTATATAAGTATGTTTATCATTGTCTAGTACCCATAGTACAAGCCTAGAACTTAGATTGTGACTAGGTCAATTTGTGTGAGATTGTCCCCTGATACTTATTTATTTATATATATATTTTTTTACCACATACAGATAAAGAAGTTGCGTTCAAATGCGGTGGCACCCTAATCAACGAGCGCTACGTCCTGACGGCTGCGCACTGCGTCGTCAACAAGACCATGGCAGGAGTGAGGGTCGGCGAGCACGACGTGGAGACAGCGACCGACTGCCAGGGCGAGGGGCCCGGCCTGGTGTGCGAGTCACACAAACAGGTACACCCGTCTGCGGACTACGTCTCAACAGGGCGCTGGCAGGAGTGAGGGTCAGGGAGCACGACGTGGAGACAGCAACTGACTTCCAGGGCGAGGGGCCCGGCCTGGTGTGCGAGTCACACGAACAGGTACACCCGGCAGCGGACTACGTCATCAACAGGGCGCTGGCAGGAGTGAGGGTCAGGGAGCACGACGTGGAGACAGCGACCGACTGCCAGGGCGAGGGGCCCGGCCTGGTGTGCGAGTCACACAAACAGGTACACCCGGGGCTGCGGACTACGTCATAAACAGAACGCTGGTAGGAGTGAGGGTCGGGGAGCACGACGTGGAGACAGCGACCGACTGCCAGGGCGAGTGGCCTGGTGTGCAAGTCACACAAGCAAGTACACACGGCTTTGCACTGAGTTGTAGAAAGGATAATAATCTTTCGATTGTTACTTACTAACTCGGCTTGCGTAGAAGCTACATCACTCTGACGGAATAAAGGAGCGTCCCCACTGAGAGCATTGGCGTGTAATATTCGAGTGGTGTGGACGTTGGGCCGAGCGTTACTACGTCCCCACTACTTGAATATTCGACGTCGACTGCTCATTATACGCTTGCCCTCAGTGGGGAAGCTCCTTAAGGCGATTACTTATCTTATCTACGCAAAAGCTGCTGACCGATATAACAGACTATGTTCTATATTTTCCAGGATATTCGGGTAGAAGAAGCTATACCGCATCCGGACTATCTCCGCCAGCAACACGATATTGCACTTTTGAGGCTCAAGAAACCCGTCAACTTAAACTTCAGTAAGTTATTTAAATACGTACCAAGCAAAAATAGATTGGTTATTGAAGTTTTTTTGTTTGGAAAGCAGCTTTTGGTCAAGTTGTCATAGTTAAACAGTCAACCGCAAGGTAAAATGTTGTAACTGTGGCAACGTACGAAAGAGATTTAATATGCAATGCTGCTGACCAAGATCAGTGGTTTTATTGAAGACAAAGAGCTGACAGAGAGATTATGTTTGTAGCCTCAGTACAGCTTTGACTTATTAGGCTGTACGTATAGTCAAAGGCAATAATATTAAGACAGCAATTGACTCAAAGTACTTCAACAGGGAATGTGGGCATGGTTTGCCTGCCTGTGACGAAAGCGCTGCGGAGCAGTAGCATCGTGGGGCGACTAGCCACAGTGGCTGGCTGGGGCTTCACGGAGAAGGGGTACCGGTCGCCCAGGCTGCTGGCAGTCGAGGTGCCCGTCCACGACAGTGCTACCTGCGCGGAGAACACGAAGCTCCACAACAGGTACCGGATCCAGGGCTACATTACTTTGTCTCAAACCATATTTAGATTGGTCTATATTTGGTCCGTATTTCGTCCCTTTACTTTCTCAACGAATCTGATCGAATAGTTTGATAGTGAAGTATTAAACATATGAGTGCTTTTCCTACTAATCACTTAGATACGATATGAAGTTGAATAAAGGGACGATTTGTATTCCATTTGTTTTCATATTTATATCGGTTTTTTACCTCTTGCTCAATTTTCCTTTTGTAACAGTAGTTAGTACTGTGTTAAGTTCAAATAAATGAAAATGTAAAAAAAAATAACTCTATATTTTCTCCTACGACACGGTATGTAGAGCAGTTGTCAATCAGGCTAAATTTAAAGAAATAACTATCCTTGATAGCTAGGGATTATCTTTCTTTTTAATACATTATTACAAGGCACAAGTTAATTAAGACAACAATAAAATATAGACAGTGTTCAGTTTTGTAATGATTCAAGAGCATAGATTTAAGATTATAAGGTGCACTGGGGTAATTACGATAGAAATTTTGACGAGTTGAGTACACGACAGCATTTCAGTTAAAAAATCATATTATTTTTAAATTGTACTGCCTATATTTTCGTATCTATTGAAAATTGATGTATAGACTTTTGGTTAGTGGACATTACATACAAAAATACGCTGTTGTTACTTTTTTGCATATTTATTGTCATGTCTCACTTATTTGAACATTTGGGGGAAATACGAAATATGCCCGGGTAATTCCGAAATAGTTTTAAAGTAGATCTTATTACGCATAGACTGATGGTTTATATGTATTTTTCATTTGTAATTGCCCCTTACTTGTAATATTATAAACTTTGTTATTAGTTTCGCTTTTACGGTCATTTCGGATTGATTACTATTAGCTGGGTTCTGATAAAGAGTGTTGGGGTTATTGCGAATCATTCAAAAATGCGCGAAAAACACTCGGCTGTCGAGACGGCACGTAGCTCACACAATTACGCTTGCAGCGACGAACGGTGACTGGAGCGTCAAAGCAAACAATGGCGTCTAAAGTAATGTTGCCAGTAAGAAATATCGAGGCGTTTGGAAGTTTTTATAAACTTTCGGAATATACCCAATTTCGCAATTACCCCAATGCACTATATCATACATATGTTATTTTTGAATAGTATATTTATAATTGATAAATCATGTATCGAATTATCTATGACCATATTTATTCTAGCTCTTAAGGTCTGGCAAACGAATGCTATCCCGGAGAAACAACGGCGATTTCAAAAAACCTGAAGCTGTTTAAACTGACTGTACACTGAATAAACGGAGTTGATACTATTTAATTTCCTGATCTTTTCACATCAGTGTTGAAGTATCAACTCCGTTTATTCAGTGTACAGTTACTGTAAAAAACCGAAATCTTGAAATTGCCGCTCTTTCTCTGGGACAGCTTTTGTTTGCCAGGCTCTATCGACCTTAAGAGCTAGAATAAATATGGTCATAGATAATTCGATACATGATTTTTCAAATTATAAATATATACTTAGAACTCCGCCTAAAGTCACTTTGTAATTTTTTCAGGTTACAAGAAAATCGTTCTGACGAAGAAAGCAACAAGATTTGCGCTGGTGAGGTGGGCAAGGACTCCTGCACAGGGGATTCCGGAGGCCCCCTGATGCTGAAAGGGGATTATAAAAGTATCGGCCAACGGTATATTGAGTACGGCATCGTGTCTTATGGCCCCTTAATTTGTGGGTCGGACAAGCCGGCGGTTTACACGGACGTTACAAAATATATGAAATGGATTTTGGATAATATGCGTTCATGAAATGTACGCTGACTGGCAACTCATAGTTAATCGAAGCCTTTCCCGATATTAACCTTCCGAGACCCCATGTTCTCATTTGAGGGCATAATATTAAATATAAAAGGCGCCTTATAGTTAAGTCGACATGGTTGTAACTTGATATGTATTAGATCATACAAGGTCAAAAACACCGCGTAAAAAATTGACACCCGCTGTTTGGATATTGAGAAGGGACACTGCAATTCTGCCCTGCTAACATAAAATGCAGTATCTGGGACAAAACTTCTGTAGCAAATTTAACCTTATTGCTAACGGTTTAGGGTTGAATCTGCTTTGGCCATTAAATCTGAGATACTGCTATTTTGCTTAGGAGGGCAGAATTAAAACTTGTCGCTTTCTTACTTACATTTTGTGTTTTTAAAGAACTATAAAGTGTAGTTTCTTCGGTGTTTTACTAGAAGTAATGTTAAGCAAAGCATGTCGTTTTCTTTTGTTTCTCTACGGCCCCTAAATTTTCACGTAACTTCAAAGTACTCACATAATTATTTATCATTCAAATAATACCTAAATAAGTCTATCATAATAGTTATTTCAAGAAGGCACGACGACGCACTGCTGTGGGCCTATGGTAAGTTAAAATAAAAATATAAAAATATTTACAATATTTTATTTAGGACAGTCGAAGTCATAAATGTGCTTACCCTTTAGTACCTTATCTTTTTAACGTTGATTAAACTGTCATAATAATAAATTATAACAGCGATTAAAGTGGCAAGGTGCTGAAGTGTATGTTTGTTAATAAATTATCGGTGATACTGCAATACAACTAATAACTTCAATAAGTTGCAAATTGACCTTACTTGTTTTGCTTGCTAAGGTGTATATTGCACCTTATTTCATTTGTTAGTTTATCGGATTTGCCGTATCACAGACGAAGTTATATCTACTTATGTTAAGGTAGATAGTTAGGTACAATTAAGCTGATTCATTGAAAAGACGCAGATATAAGTCAATGAAATAAACTTTATTTATTTTCTCTTAATTAATTTAGCATATATTTTAATTCGTTAATTTAAAATACAACAGTTTGTTTTATTATAACACGTATTTACAAATACTCAATGTATCGCATAATATGCTGCCCTTCGTAAGGGTTACACTGCAATTTAATAGCCGTAGCGTATCAAAAACCCTCTAAGAATTCATAAAGTCGCCTAGGCCCTACAATTTCTTCAACGGCCCGAATTATAGTCACCTTTATCGCGCATCCGTTGTCAAATGGGGATTGGAAAAGAAATGATGTAATCTTACGCAATAGAATTGAATATTTAGCGCAAAACTTATTCAAGCAACAGACGTACCATCTTGATACTAAAACTTTGAAACATGAAACCGTCAGAAATAACGTCAAAATATGAAAACATTCTCACCGGGTCCGCCTAAATTAAGTTAACTTTCGGTGTGACCACAGGAAAGACGGTAACCTAAATCTGTGTATGACTCGAATATATTTGAGTGAGGAACAAAAATAAGACTATAAGTAGCTAAGAGTAGTCGAATATTCTTCGCCTTCGATTAATTCGGGAAACAGTTCCGTTCTGCGAAGCAAAGTATCCTTACAATTTTATGGCTAATTTCGTCGCACAACGAACGGAAAATATGCAGTTTAAATTGCGTGAATTAGGATGCCCAACTTTTTGGACCTTACCCATTTTATCCTTGAGAGCAGTATCGCTTAGATCCCTCGCTACCTTCAGAATTCTTCTTCTTTATTTATGCACTCAATAAATGCCATCGCCGTAAATATTATCATATTGATTCCTTGTGACACAATCGACTATTGGCTTTTTGCGACAAAGTCCTGCAGTGACGCCCATAAAACCCTTAGCTGTGCAAACAATATATTCTTATGATATTCAGTCCAGTAAAGCTTCAAAGGACCAAGATAAAGGCAATTTTTTCCATAACCTAGATAAACATATCCAATACCTAACTTTGTACTAAGAAGCGATAAAGCTAAAAAATATCACCGGTTGTTGTTGTTTTTTATGACATCGAGAAGGCAAACGAGCCCACATACTACGTAGGATCTAAGACCCATAGACACTTGCAATCTCATGACTACAATCTCGGGGCTGTAATCCTAAGACTGCAAATGATAGGCAGCCCTGAGGACCAAGAAGAGGAATGCCTCTGTGAAACTACATAGTTTTACCGGTTGTCTTAACGCCACACAATGAAAAAGAAAGATGGTGGTAGCGATCGGGACGAACCGTGCACATGGTCCTACCACCATAAAACCACCGAAGTCGAAACCAAGGTAATGGATAATATTACCCTAGAGAGTAATAATAGGCTTTGTAAACTTACAAAAATATTGAGTTAGTGTTGCACTAGTGGACTATAAATGTATGTATGCAGGCTGGTATTTCCCTGTTTTTCAGGTCACAGTTTATTTAAGTTTCCTTTTTGTCTTTAATCTGGATTCGGTCAAAACAAGAGGACATATGGGCAAATAAATGAGTAACAAGTTTAGAAACATGTTATTTTTTCATTACATTTAAATAACCACAAACAATGTTTTATTAAGGAAAAAATATTTGATACTTAGGTTCACAATAAACAGGCAATATAATATGGTTAACAAAACTGAACAGTTGGTTCGTTGTTTACTATTTACCATTGAAACATTATAGTATTTAAAATGATGAGCGAATTTCGATGAAATTTGGCACACAGAAGACCATGTCTTGAAATAATATTAAGCTACTATATTTCCTAAAAACAGGGGTTCGTGATGGTAAATATAATCTACGTAAAGTCAAAGAAAACACAATTACTTACTAAATTACATTGAGATATACTTATTTAATCTTTGATTAAACCCGTGACAAACATTGTGTTTAGGTGCAATTTATGTCTCTTAGTTAAACTGTCATCTTAATAGGTATGCCGGCGGGAGCATGCGGTAGCACCGACATATTTTTGGTCGAATGCAACATTAATCAAATTTTAATTTCCCGAAAAGAACATTTTACTATTTTTGTTATAAATCATATATACCGATAGGTTAAACGTGAACTACATAAAAATTAATCAACAGCGACGGGAAAAATCTTGTTGGCAAGTAAAAACTTGGGAGATGATGCATTCGGCCTAAAACATTTCGCCCAAACGAAAGAGACCCTCTGCCGACATATTACGTAACGGTAAAGACTTTTTAACTTTCGAGTTACACTGTTAGACATATAATCAGGTCTCGACGTAATGAAAACTAACGATAGGTAAGTACGAGTACATATACCGCGCATTTATTTAATCCGAAGTTGCGGCAGGTTTCCAGCAGTCGTGGTCACGGAAGGAATGCGGCATAACCATGATGAAAACACTGCTAGCGATTCTGTTTTCTACCGAATCGAAATGTATGGAGTTGACATAACCGTTCGACGCGACGTTTCCGCTAGTCGAGAATCGCTAACGTAGCGTTATGGTTATGCGTCTTGATTAGGCCAGTGATATCATCTTCCACCTCACCACCTCCTGTCATTAGTTTTCATCGCGTCAGGACCTGATTTCATGTCCAATAGGTATAGGTATGTTGAAAAACACTAAAATCCGATTAGTATGAAGCACCCTTCATGTTAAATAAATAATGCTGCCCTGCTAAGCTTGAAAATCAGTATCACTAAGAGAAGAGGATTTAATTTACTTTTTTCAATTGAATCTGAGATACCGCTTTATTGGCTTGGAGGGCAGAACGATTGTCCTTTGTTGATTTCGATATTACTTCGTGCGGCCATACTACATAACACGAAACCACTTTCCGTACCTAATTAAGTTATATCTAGACATATGACCACTTTTCTTGCGGTTAATTGTAAGAGTAAAAAAAAATACTGTTTTTTGTTAAATTTAATGTCTCTTCAGTCAATACACGTAGAGAGGCCAAGATAATAACTAACTAGAGACTCTAGTTTTTAACACATAGATTTTCTAGCTTATTATATTACAAATAAAAATATTACATTCATTTCTCCACTTAATATTTATCTTCGATATGCAATAGGCAAGTAAGTTACGATTAGTGTAAATGACTTCTTATAAAGACTATACTAATCGATAATATCACGTTCAAACAAATAAATGAACTGCAAGAAAACAATTTTGCAGTAAATATTTTATGTTGTTACCGTTTTGTTAACGATACGATCACCTTTACTGTCAAGTAATTAAGAGCTACCATAACGTTGGAAATACGATGGTGATATTATTTAAAACGAAATGGAATAGTGGCCTATATTTTACCAATACGTTGGTCTATCACTGTAACTATCTTGTCTTCTCTTCACAAAGAGAAAAATGCGACAAAACATATAGAAATGAAATGTAGGCCCATTAAGTTAGCAAAGTTGTTTTCTACGAAAGCTAACAACTGTAAAACAGTGTCAAAATGTATGGAATGTTCCAGGTCGACACACGATCACTTATGTCAAACCCAAACATCTTTCGATTGCAGCAGTCGTTTCCGTCCGCAAAATAAACTTATCTTATATAGGGCTACTGCCGATACTAAATGTATGAAGTAAACGACACAACGACCTCGGGTTCAATATCTTGACGAAAATAATGATGTCTACAAGCATCTTTTGATAAATAGAATATTTGTTAATGGTTATTGTGGTTACAATGCCGAGGAGTTTCTCCCCGGAACACAAGAACCTAACAGCCTCCAGGGTTCAGCAGAAAGTGATGTCCCTCAAACTGGTTGTAGCTTCAGACAGCGCTCTCCCTGTGCAGTGTGAGTGTGACGTCAGGTGGCGGTGGGTCCCAGTGGGTCCAGACCGGCTTGCGGCGCCGGTCCACCACCGGAGCACTCTCGGAGCCGTCGGAGTAGACGCTGCTGCAGGAGCGCAGGCTGCACGATGCGCGCACCTTGTGTTCTGGAGAATACAGGCTCGTTCATGGGGATGTAGGAATTTATGGGAAAAACGCTTTTAGAGATCATAGGCTCGTTTAAAAGGGGCGTTAGAGAGATTTTGAAGGATCTTTTATAGGACTGAAATGTTTTATGGGGTACTGGTTGTATTAAATAGAGGCAACTGGAGTGTTCTATTTTTTTTTACCAAAATGTCCACTTTATGTGATACAACTTTTACGAGGTATAGCATTTTGTACTCTGACGAGTAGAGGCTTAAAAGGGGCTTGGGTGTATGATAGACGTCAAAGATAAGTTTTCTTTTAAACATCTTTGTCGTCGACAGTACCTTTGTTTTTTTCCAGAAGGTCTCCTTTATGACATACTCCTTTTACAAGGTGTAGACAATTTCAAATGATTCAGACAACAAGTTTTACGAGTCAGTACCAGTTGGAAGGATACATAATATGTACTTAATAGTTTTTTTACCAAAGACAGGTTTGCTGACTGGAAATAGGGTTTTGAAATGTACATGCGATGCCATTTTTCAGAACTTCATAGATTTAAACAGTTCTGTTACCAGGACCTCTCTCCAACATCATCATCATTATTTCAGCCGAAAGACGTCCACTGCTGGTCGTAGGCCTTCTGCAAGGTTTGCTATAAGAACTGGTCCTGGGGCGCTTGGGTCCAACGGTTTCCCGCAACCTTAGTCACGTCGTCGGTCCTTGTTGATGCGGCGTCTTCCGGTACACGGACGCCACTCAAGAAGCCTTCGACCCCATCGGCCATCTGTTCTGCGAGCGATGTGCCCCGCCCACTGCTACTTAAGTCTACCGATTGTTAGGGCTATGTTGGCGACATTGGTTTCCACGTGGATCTCCTCATTTCTGATTCAATCGCGCAAAGAAATTCTGAGCATAACCCTCTCTATTGCCTTTTGAGTGACCTGTGCTTCCTTATGAGACCCGTTCGACATGGTAAGACCATAATTATTGCCTTTCGCATGTTATCGTATTGTCAACGTAACGATAGCTTATTTACTTGACAGTAATGGCGGCGGAATCAAAAACAATACCATAACACGTCAAAAGTAATATTGTGTAAACCAGTAGAATCACACAGGATATTTACGGGTCGCATTTAGGTGCCCTTGTTTTAATTGGGTTATCCCAAAAAAAAATACCACTAGTTTTTAATTTTTTTTTCGATAAAATAGACTAATTGAAGACACTAATTTCACGGTTTTTTCATTTAAATCAATATATTAATTTATTTTATTTTTTAAAGAAAATGTTTTTATTACGTCACTACAAGCTGGTTTGTTTGAGAAATGCTTTAAAACTATTGAATTCGTTTGAGAGTACGCATTTCTGTCAGATCACGTAAAATGTCAATGTCAAGTCATGTCAATATAGGTAAACTAAAGAATTAAAAAAAATATGGTATTGTGAACATTATATTCTTATACCTAAATCATATTGTGAACATTATATTCTTATACCTATGGCATAATTAGATATGCCTCGTAGTCTTCTAGAAGGCATATAATGTTATTAACCTATGCGACTATTAACATGCATCACTCCTGTTGATTCGTTGAAAGCTCGTGCTAACATGGCATGCTTGTAATATTGATGTTTGTGATCTTGTGCATGATAATATCAGAGTTGGCAGGAAAGGAGAACACAGCACATGAACATATTATTAGCTGGCTAATGGCACAAGCTTAAGCTAATGGATGGAGAGATTTTTCTGTTGTATTTTGACTAAATGGCCATCAACTAAGAGTAGATACGAGCGGGCTTAATGAGCACACACTATATGACTGACGAGTTTATCGCACTGAAGTGATTACGATAGGCATGGTTAAGAAATGTATGACTTTTTATTTACCTACATTGTTTTACTTGACATTTTAATATGTTTTGTTTGTTTTTTTATCAATAAAACCAAATCTCGGACAGGATTTGTAACTTTTGAGTGTTAACTTATTGGAATTATCCATGTATATTTTTTAAATGTGTAAATTGGTTTTATAATAAATTACTTATGACTTATGTTATGTTTAAATACTTCTTGATTATTTATAACGTTCGGGCAATATGAGGAAACCTCGCCACGTGGAAGACAAGATATTAACTAAATTTTCAATTGCATCTTAAATTAAAAACAGATTGAGAATGTCACACTTATTTGCGGATTTAAAGTTTTGTTTTAGCACGGGGAAGGTGAATGAGCACACAGGTATCTGGGATTTGTGATCAATAGACATTTGCACTCTCAAGACCGTAAATGCGTATCCAACACTGAGGACTAACATGGAATCCCTATATGCTAGTAATTTTACCGGTTGTCTTATCCCCACACTGGAAGACAAACAATGTGATCACTGCTGCTTGGCGGTACGTTAAAGGATAAGTTCATGTATTCATATTTAAAGAAGGCTGAATGAAAATTGACTTTGAAAAATCCAAAAATTGGTGATATTGTAGTAATCGAAGTCGTTTTCGATTAATAATTTGGCCGTTTATTAGCTGATACAAACTCTGATTGATACGTTTTATTGAGCCAGTGTAGAAACCGTATGGGAATGCATTGAAGTTTGAACAGGCTTTGGAAAAAGTAAGGAGCAAAGGTAACGTGAATGATGCGCGTGTGGGTTGGAAAAATTGCTCTTGGGTGACATACAATCAACAACAAAACAAGGAAAATGAAGTCAAGTTTAAGGACGCTCTTTAACGCGATAATACTTTATTTGTCTCCTATAGATTTATATACACGAAATGCTAAATTCGCCAGTAAAACGACCTGGGGCCCTAGCCAAGACGCGTTCGCTAACTAGCGATTCTATTCTTTTGGTTTTAAACCAATCGCGTCACTAGTAGATCACTTAACGAAAAGTCACGTGGTCCGCCAGTGACGCGATTGGTTTAAAAAAAACAAAACGAATAGAAACGCTAGTAAACGAACCTTGGCTAGGGCCTCAGGGTCTCTCTCTATTCTACTCGAAAAAACAACATTGGTGTTGATTTTGCATCGTTTTGTCAGCGTTATTTTTTATTTACTTAACATTAATGGCCGCCGAGTTAAAAACAATTGACATGTCAAAAACAATATTATTTTAAGTAGAATAGAGCCTTAGAGGGATTATTATTGGCTGAGTTCAATATTTCCAGATGATTCGATGTTGATTGTACAAGCGGAGTTCACAACGAAGCCAATGAAACTAGGGCATGATTTATAAATATTATATTATAACAACAAGCATTTTAATCTAAATACATGGATAAAGTATGATATGGTCAATGAAACCAATGTAAAACAAGCACCGTGTCCGTCTGCAGGGCATTTGATGAATTAGTTCACACTAGCACTAGAATGGCCTAACCTCCAATGGTATCCAGGTAGTCCCTGGCAATGTCATCGAGCTGCAACACCTGGATGACGGGCGCGGGCTTGGCCCTGGAGCGCCGCGCCAGCCGCACCACGAGAAACGTGGAGATGAGGAATGCAGCCACTAGGACCACTGCACCCACAGATATCGCCACGTCCTTCTCTAGCAGAACTGAAAAAGAGCAGAAACGTTTGTGATAGGGGTAACCGAATTGATACTCCGTCCTTTGTAGTACTGTGGCGTAAATAGTCGTAAATGTTCTGATGATAATGCCTAAGTTTAAGCAGAAGTCTTCTTTTACCTACTACTTAAATAATCATTATAACATCAATGGATATAAGGCAAGGTCTCAAGGCGAAACATATTTCACTGTATTACAATTTTCTACAGATCATATCTATTTATTTATTTATTAGGGCTTACAACAGCACATTACAATTCATACATACATACATACATAACGTCACGCCTTCATTCCCAGAGTGGGGTAGACAGAGCTACAGAAATACCAACAACTCTAAACAGACACATTACAATTCATAGAAAAGTAAATTTATACAGACAAAAGAGCCAATTACAGACATTGATCTATAAGCTAAAAATAAAGAACAACAACTACCTACAGACAAATGCAAGTAGTTCCGTTTATAGGCAAATAAAGACGGTAACTGCTGATGTATTATTCCCGGGTTCAAATCTCAGTAAAAGCAGATATTTGTGTGATGAGCATGAGTATTTTGCTCCCCAGTCTCGGATGTTTCTCGCTAGTACCCATAGTACAAGCCTAGAGCTTAGTTTGGGACTAGGTCAATTTGAGTAACATTGTCCCGTGATATTTTATGTATTTATTAATTTAACATCAAAAGTAGTTTAGTACACACTTTCGTAAGTTACTTAACAGCCACGTAAGTAATGTCAAACAAGACTGTCAAACATGTTAATGCGATTAAGGACAAAGGTAAGTACCTGCTTTTAACATTGCCATTACATATAGATTACTTACATTCCCACCAAGGCGGTGCAGAGTCCTGTAGCAAGTTTGCCGTGGGCCTCAGCAGGAGGGCCCTGGAGCACCCGTATCGGTTGCAGGCCGAGGCACCAGCCTCGTCTCCCGCCTTGAGCTTGCCGAGCGCCCCTCGGACGAGCCAGGGACTGACGCCGCCGCCCTGCGCCAGAGCTTTTCCGGAACCAAACCCCATGGAGCCTCGACGCTCAAGTATCAAAGACGTATTGGATACTGACATCCGCCAGACAGAGACCTCGTAGTATGTCGCGTTCTCAACTAAAATAAAAAAGTATTCCTTCTTTAACGGATTATCACATTATGTGCAACGAATAAAATAATCATTAATAAATAAAAAATACTTTGATAGTCTCGAGCCAACTACGTGCTCTTCAAGCACTGCAGCTGGGTCGTCTACTTAAAATTACAAATTTATCTGCAGAAGAATCGACACGGAATCCGCATATATTTACGAATTGGTGTCGACTCCCTAGCCCATACTTAGCCAACAAGTAAACTGCGGCCCTGTTCTTTTAATGAAGGGACGAAACCGCTTAACAGTAGAATAATTACCTTATCTTGTGGTTACAGAATAATCAAAGTCTTTTTAGAGTGGTTGGGTATTTCTGTTGCTCTGTCTACCCCACTCTGGGAATGAAGGCGTGATGTTATGTATTTATGTAACTTCCTTATCCGTTACGTTTCCCAAGGAATGAAAAGCTTCATAGCTTACCTGGTATGCATCTCATTTGGAACTCCTCATATTCATAAGCCAAGTCGCACTGCTGCGGCTGTTGAGGCCTCAAGTGCTCTAAGCCTAAAATCCTCTCACATGGAGCCTCTTGCGACGCTATCCCGTTTCCAGCCTCACACGTGACCTTGAGCGGCCCTGGTAGTGGACCGTTGAGTTGGGAGAGCGGGAGTAGAGGTGACCCGGTAGTCAAGTGCTGCACATCGAATCCTGAAGGCTGAATGTGCCAGAAGAAGGTGTCTGGGTTCGGGAGAGCTCTGACGTTGCAGTTTATTGTCTCTTGGGTGAGCGTGACGCCATTGTCACATTCTGGTGGGTCTGAAAGAGTACAAAGGTCATATACATTAATCAAGTTGCTTGGCAATAAGTTCAATCATAATAAGGTAGATGCTCGTAGGTTTGAACACGCTGTTTATATGGTACTAGCTGTTGCCAGCGAATCCGTCGCGTAGAAAAATAAAACATAGCCCTTGTTAATCTGGAATAATTTAGCATTTAAATGGTGAAAGAAATTTTGAAATCGGCTCAGTAGTTTTTGTGCTTATTCGTTACATACATACACACATACATACAAATCTTTCCTCTTTATAATAATATTATTATTTGTATGTCTTTACCAAACACGGGGTTATGAGAGCCCGGACCTTTGGAAGGCGTACATGGAGCCGAAGCCAACACGCAGAGAATTTATAAAGATATACAAATAAAATAACAATACTCATATAAAACAATATTATAAAAAACCTAAATTAAAAATATGGATGCGGGTTATTATTATTAAGTATTAAGTATAGATAGATAGCGGATAAATTACACAAATTATTAGATGATAATGGTTGAGTTATTCTGTTGATCTGCTGTGCCTTTAGTTAGATGCCAATAATCCTTTGTGCAATTTCCTAACAAAAAAAAAACAACATAAATAACTGTTCGCCGTCTTTAATTGTTTCTTAATCACTCAAAGGTTGACTGGAATAAATTTGTTAATAGGCACATCCTTGATAATTATTAATGTCTATTTTATTTATATTCGCTATCACTCATCACTTTTTTTTTAAAATAAAGTGTTAAAAACATACATACATTATAACCGTTGTCTATTACCCATAGTAAAAGACTAGAGCTTAAATTAGGGCTAGATCGAGATTTTCCCCGATATTCATTTATTTAATTTTATACATACAAACATAACAATGCAACTTACAAGAGACAGTGATATAGAGGGACTCGGCCATGGTCTGCCCGATGCTGTTAGCAGCTGCGCAGGAGTAGCGGCCGGCGTGCGCGCGCGACGCCTCCTCCACCAGCAGGCCGCTGGACGACGTGTTGGCGCCCCAGATGTCGCCGGGGTGGATTTCATTGTCCTGAAATTTATAGGGTCCTATAGTTTGTGACATCAAAAACGTTACGTTGCGGACTTATATAAAAGGGTAATAATGACAGCGTTATCATTTCGTATTGAAACATAACTCATTAGTTTCTTCTAAAACTAGGAAACATTAATATTAAAAACCGGGCAAGAGCATGTCGCACCATGCCCAGTGTACGGTTCCGAAGCCGTCAAGTACTACAAACATAAAAATAAACAAGTAATTACTAATTTTCTATTTAAAGTCAATTGGTGCTGTCGTAGATGATTTTAGTAGGTATAAACACTTTGTCGCCTGTATCTCAAGAACCAATGATGTCTACTTAGTCGTGATAGTTTTCCATTAAAATTCGTTATATGCTCTTTCATTAAAAGTTCTTTTTCAAATTTTTAGTATTTGTAGTTTTGGCTCAAACACCAAAACTAAAAGTTAGCGCTGTAAAGCTTTATATTTCATAAACGGATTACTTAATCGAAAAACTTTAAAAAAAGTTTAACTTAAAAAAAATAGATCCCCACGTTACATGTAGGGGAGGTACCGTAAAAATACATTTTTTTTTAAATTTTCTTGTACCACTTTGTAGACGTGACTAATACTGCCAAATTACATCTTTCTAGTAGTAAAAGTCTCTGCGCTAGGCAGCGGACGGACGGACGGACGGACGGACATGGCGTAACAATAAGAGTTCCTAGTTTGACTACAGAACCCGAAAAGAGGTTCATCATTCATTACGATACGAAGCCAGCTGGAGCTAACATGTTCAAGGTTAAACAAAGCTTCTAAATAAACAAAGAGAAAAAAAAACAAAAGCAAAAAGGTGGGTAAAGAGAAGTGAATACCTACCTTTCTACAATAGATATTTGATTTGTAATAGTTAGTATTTTGATAGATATCATAATGTCGTCAGTTATCAACAACAAAACAAATGATTTAAGACAAAAAAATCTATTGATTATAAATAAAAGTGATATAATCGTATGGTGCTCCCACGCCAAGACAAGCCACATTGTTGACGTATAAATCAACGTTCATTCACACTGGTCTAGGCGCAGAATAGCATAAATATATTAATCAAACAGGTAAAGTAGGATCAGGTAAACTCACATTAAAATACCATAGAAACCGGTCGACAGGCGGATTTGCCTTGACCTCGCATTGTAAATGCAAAGGATCTAGTTCCACTACTTCGTTGGAGCTTTCTTCTCCAAGCTTCGATACCTCTACTATAGGGCTATCTGGAATGACAAAAGAAAACACAGGATTAGCAAGCAACCAGTATTTTCTTCCAAGCAACGAGAAAATACTTGTTTTGCTGAGGTTTTGTGTCCAAACATCGTAATTTTGAGGATTATGCATAGTATACATACATCGCTTTTCTTAAAAATAACCCTGGGTTTCTATATTCAAAACGTCTCTATTCAAATTTTTTTATACATTTTGGATGTAGCAAATGTCATTTTTTAAAGAGATGTCGCATTTTAACGAGACGTTTTGAATATAGGAACCCAGGATTAAGCTTAGTCGATAGAAAAAGACAGAGTTGTTGTGCATGCGGTCAAATTGTTAGTTCGTAAGTACAAGTGGTGTTTTATCTTGACCACGACGCTAATCGGTCATTACAGAATCATTGTATTTTCGAATTTCGATTACTTATAGGTACGTACATGTAACGTTGAGTGTGATGAGGTCCGCCTTAGACCCTCGACTAGGCGCCATGGCAGCGTTGGTGGCTACGCAAGCCAGGGTGGCACCATTGTCTGCGACTCCTGGCGTCAGCTGCAGAAACGACACCGCAGTGCCGGTGGTGTTTATGTAGCTCTGAGGAAACAAAGGTTATTCTTTTTAGGTTTTTTTTCAAATCAGATCTTAATCTATTTACATTGTGATTGTGTTTATCTGCTTGAAGCCTGTGTGGCTTGTTCGTAAGTAGAGAGTCACTTGACGTTAATTTTCATCAAGTCAGTCAGTTAAAAGGTTCTTCAGAACATATCCAAAAATGACCTTGCTAAAGGTGGATATCCGACTTTTGCAAAGCCATTTTTGGAAGGTAGATTTTACTGAACTAGTTTAAAAGATCAAATTGTTGGATAAAATTTGGTTGTGTGGGTTGCTTTTTAACAGACTTAAAAAAGGAGGAGGTTCTCAATTCGTCGGATTTTACACGACTTCTTTTAACTATGTATGTTCCCCGATTACACAAAGACTGCTGGACGGTATTGAAATATTTTTTTGTTCGATTGGGTATACTTTCTAGTTGGTCCCATTTCCAGCACGTCAAAATACATTGGGATTTTTTGATGGGATCTTGGAGAAATCGAGGGAACTACTCAAATATTATAGGAATAAATAAGTATACGTGAACAACATAACAGTATCATGGTGATCACTAAAAGGTATAAACTAAAATAAAGTATAAAAAAACTAAAAACCGTCATAAAGAAGGAAGAATTTGCTTCTTTCAAAATTATAGATAATAGGTCAGTCCAACTGAACTCGGCGTTCCACTATATTTTTAACTAAAAAGCCGAATTCAATTGGACTGCCTTATTTATTTACCTATCATTTTAAAAGAAGTTATTTCTTGCTTTTTGAAGACAGTTTTTTTTTTGTAAGTACTTTTCATGCGCTTTGCGATTGTCCTGAGTAAAAGCCTATCTTTAGCAAAGTATAATTTCACGGTCCATGTTTTTTTATTGATTGCTTTGCTCTTAACTAACTCTTGCCCTTGGAGGACGAAGATTTAGTAGACTATGAAGCGAACTCACCCATAAGAAGCCTATTCATCTTTGCTGCCTGATCCAAAATATATGCGTAATGTTATACTAACCTGGTTGCTGTGCTGCGTTAGATGCCGATGGTCCAGCCACCAGGCCAAGTCTGCAGGCGGGTGGGAGCCGCGGGCACTGCACTGCACTATCGCCTGTTTGCCGGCTTGCAGCGTGTCGCCTAGGGTGCCTTCGACCCAGTGGATAGACACGTTGTAGGCTGGCACTGAAATTGAGATGTAACCCAGGTACTAAAAACTTAAGATCTCTAGTCATGTCACTCTCGTGTATTATCAAAGTCTTGAAGCACATGCGCTTACCTATAGAAATTACCTTTCTTCTTGGAAGGTTCTTAACTATACAATGTATATAAAAGGCGTTTTTATAGAGCCCTTCGAGGCAAAGATTGGTTTTAAATAATACTGAAGACGGAAGGAGATACCACTGACAATGCCGACATATTTCCAAGACATAAGTTGATACCTACTAATAGTCTTTCAATTACAGTCATCTCCTGACCATGTGTTCTCAAGTAACTTAGCCATTTTTTGCAGTAAAAGCTCTCAACACGTCAATCCTTTTGTAAAAGTCTCCGATGCTACCTATACTATGTGGATATATTCCTATTTGTTTAAGTCTACCTGTCTCCTACATATATTGCAATCATGTTGTTAAAGATTAGGTACCTCTTGTTTACTTAAAAGCAAAAAAACGGGTTTTTACTGCGGTTAGAATATTTTGGTAATTAACATCCACACCCCAGTGGGCCTAACACGCTGCCACGGAACATAATTTTGACATAGGCTCGGGACTTTAATTCATCTATTCGATATTCCAACGTAAGAATAAAGAGTTAAGGTTTAAAATAAAAGGTGTTTCGTACGACGTGAGTCCTTTCATTACTATGCAACTGAAACCCCGGGTGGCTGTCATTTCAATAATTTCATACTAATATTTGACACTAGTTCCCGTGGCAGCGTGCTAAGCCCACAGGGGTTCTTATCTCCTCGGTAAAATCATATTGCTTAGACATTGTTATCGCCAACGTAACGATAGCTCTCTTTACTTGGTGCATTGTAAATATAACTTACAGTATAATTCAACTTGCAACGACGAGACAACGGGTGGCGCGAGTTTGGTGTTGGTGGCCCTGCACGATAGCGCTGCCGTGTTAACCCGGGTGAGAGGCAAGTACAGCTCGTTCTCTTTCACTCCGGGGATGTCGCTGGCTCCGTCAGACGCGTCCACCAGGGTTTCTCCGGAGTACCAGCTGATCCGGGGAGGGGGGCGACCTGGAAGGCAAACAGGAGTAGTTGAGACTGAGTGACCACAATGTCAATCAAATTCAGAGTTACTGAATTAGCAAACTTGTGCAAATCTGTACGTGGGTGGTTCGGGTTGTACACTGTTTCACCGACACTTATTTCATAGAACGAATCGCTTCATAGAATTTTCACTTTCAGATTATTTTTTTGTAGTCTTCATGGAAAGCTAATTTCCGCTGAAACGTTTCAGATTATTTTTTGTGGTCACTGGTCTAACCTAACCTGACCTACGCAACCCATGCTTGAGAAAATCTGAAAACAATAAGGTTTCCGCAGAAATTAGCCTTCTACGAAATGATACGTTCTAAGTACGAGATTAGTGTCGGTGAAACAAGGGGACATCAGGTGGTTGGCTTTCAAAATAAATTAAGGACTAAGATTGCGAAATGAAAACTTTAGTCAGTTGAGTCATGAAGGAATTCAATTATACTGAAGACACATGGTATCTCAGACAAAACTCCTGTAGCAATTGCGACAATATTACTAACCAATAAGGATTGAATCTGCTTCGTTTATTGAATTCGAGATATCTCCAAGTGGTGTATGGGCAGTATATAATATAAATGTACAAATTTGACTCAACTGACTAAAGTTACCGTTTCTTAATTTTAGTCTTAACCTTGTACACTTTTTTTGATAACCGCCCGTATACAGCATAAAGTACCGAGTGGAAAGGAAGCTCTTTCCTTTTGAGATTGTTTAGTGTCGTGACAAGAAAGCCGTTTTTTTTTATAAATGAATATAAACATGGATTGCAAAATTAAAAGAGGTAAAGAAAAAACGGGTTTTCTGGGTGTCTATGGAACTGAATACGAGCATGTTAACTACGTAAAGAAACATGTAAGTCATAGGATATTATTAATATTTGGCAAAGTAAAACCTCAATAGATTGTTGTGAAATTTGGGTGGAGTTGGTTTATAGCCCGGACACGAGAGAGCGTCGGTGGCCTAGTGGCTTAGTGGGTCAACTCATGATCTTTAGGTACCGAGTTTGAACCCCCGCGGTCATCATCTTACGGTGTAGGAAAAAACATCGTGAGGAAACCTACACATTCGAACAGCTGCTCGTGTATTGCACAAAAGATCGTAAACGGGTCGAAGTGTATCCAAAAGGGGGACCATCTGTAAGATTAGATAGCCCGGCCCGAAAACGGACATGCGGGGATAAATTTACTCTAGAAAATCGATCACTTTTTAGGGTTCCGTAGTCAAACTAGGAACCCTTATAGTTTCGCCATGTCCGTCCGTCCGTCTGTAGCCTAGCGCAGAGACTTTTAGTACTAGAAAGCTATATTTTGGCATGAATATTCAAAATATATATTATTTTATATTATTTTATATATATATATATATATATATATATATATATTTTTTAATATATTTTTTTTTTATATTATTTTATTTTTATTTTTTTTATTTTTAATATTTTGGAGTGAGTAATATGTATATACATATTACTCACTCCAACAAAGTGGAACAATAAAATGTAAAAAAAATATTTTTTTGGGTGGATATATATTTTTTTTCGTTGACCCTATAGGGTTGGGTGTCGTTGGATAGGTCTTTCAAAAATATTGTAGGTTCGCAATAAAAGTTTTTCGATTAAGGGATCCGTTTACAAAATATTAAGCTTTAAAGCGAAAAACTTTGTTAGAGTCAAGTGTCCCCTCCCCCTACAAATACTAAAAACCAGAAAAAATCTTGAATGAAAGCGCGTATAACCAATTTTAAAGGAAAACTATCACGACTGAGTAGACATCATTGTTTCTTGAGATACAGGCGATTAAAGTGTTTATACCTACTAAAATCATCTAAGACGGCACCAAATGACTTAAAATAGAAAATTAGTTATTACTTGTTGATTTTATGTTTGTAGTAAGTACCTAACGGCTTCGGAACCCTACACTGAGCATGGTCCGACATGCTCTTGCCTGGTTTTTAGTTTTTAGTTTAATGGGCTACGCTGAAAACCAGCGCCGAGCTGTGGACGCTGCCCGTAGTGGGATATGCCTGGCCTAGCATACGCTGACGCGCTGCCCTATTGCTGCAAAGCATGTTATTTCCTTTATTATGCTCATTCTTGCGACCCGCCAGCGGCTTCGCCCGCTCATTTTTCTACACCTTCGGTTACATTGTTCAAATTTTACCAAGGATCCCTATTTTTTTCAAAATGAAATGTAGCCTATGTCAAATTGGAAGAATGTAGCATTCTATTGGTGAAAGAATTTTTTAAATCGGCCCAGTACTTTTTGAGCCTATTCATTACAAACATACAAAAATAGGTACAAATCTTTCCTCTTTATAATATTATATTAGTATAGATATTTTCTTTCTTTTTCTTATCATCCGGGAGAATGAAATACTTCTTCGAAAAAATAGGTAATAGTGATAACTCTATTTTGATTTTGGAATCCAATTAATATCACCAAATTATCCTACTACTCCATCACAAGGGTCGAGAAACTAATTTAGCTAGAAGAAAGCATCATCCATCACCGAAAAGTAATATATGTATCGTTATGGCAATAAAAAATCTTTGAAGATAGGCGTGAACGCGCCACATTCTAAAAGCGTGCCCCTTTGATTGTTATCACTGTTCCCCAATAACAAGCCATTGTTCTTACGTGATGTGATTACAGTCAATCACCATGTCTTTGGGAATGTATCTTAAGGTGAGAGGACCAACAGCAAAGATGGACAATGTCCTGGTACTTCTGCGAGATAAAACGAAACGTTAACATTAAACATGCCATCTTGAAATTTCAGTCGTGACATTTTAGTAATCTTGCAAACGGAGAAAAGTGTGGTTGACTTCTTAATTCTTATGCCTATCATTACTGCACGGCTAGCACAGGACGGCGCGTGAGTTACGTCGCGCGCGAGATAGACTACCCATCATTGTCTAATTAGAACGGTCAGAAAAGGACAGGTAGTCTACCTCGTGGGCGACATGACTCGCTCGCCTACATGTGCTAGCCGTGCTGTTATTATAAATCTTCAAGTGTGTGACGGAGTCGTGTGCAGCTAGTTCAACAATAAAATTCGCCTCTAATGAGATTTCTACTCAAATTTTCCCGTCACGAAACAATAAAGGTTTTTCAAAAGGGCTTTATTAAGTTACTTTCAGACGCATAAGTAGCGCCCTTGATGTTGCTAATGTCAATTTGCTTTCGTAACTAGTTTCCACGAAGTGGGCCGCCTGAGCCCGTTTGCCTGTTATAAAAAATAATTAATTTTCTTTTTTATCGTATGTTTTTTTTGGGACAGAAAGCATCAGACTTCGTTTGCCTATCTGTATCTAGGAAACAAAGACAATCTCTTGCCCCTACGACGTGAGAAAGCAAGAAACACATTTTCTTTATTAATCATTGTCTTAGAATAGGTATACCAGCACGCGGCTGGCACATGACGGTGCGCGAGTTCTGTCGCCCGCGAGATAGACTAACCTTTTCTCTTTCCCTTTTATCTTTTTCTAACCGTTCTATGTATTAGACAATGACGGGTAGTCTATCTCGCGCGCGACCACAGAATAGTAATAGTACAAGTAGACGTAACTCGCGCGCCGTCATGTGCTAGCCGTGCAGGAGGCCTAGCACAAGTGGTCCGCGACTGGTTCGTCGCTCGGATCTCCCTTTCTATCTAGTCTGTAACTATAGAGACGCAGTGAGCGACAAGCGAGAGATTACAACTTGTGCTAAGCGTATAGAACCGCTGTTTAGTTTTATATGGGAATGCCCAAATCGGACAATGGTGGGTCGAACTTTATCACCAAGATTATTTTTTGTTTATTATAATATACATTATGTTGATTTGGGTTTCTATGTTATCTAAGCATGATAAGATATATGAACACTTAAAATAGTTTCGAAAAAAAAGTAAGTTATGCAAAGTTTTAAAAACATAGTTTCTAAGTGTGTGTTTTTTATTGTAAACGTATACTGTGTGCATAAACAATAATTTACTATTTCGTTCTGTTAGAGGTACTTTTCATCGGCGAGGGTTTATTTACTCTGCAGCGGTTTTCGCGATGGTTCGCTTGACGTTGGTCGAGATGGCTCGCCGAAGCTAACTTACCTTTTTAGGGTTCCGTAGCCAAATGGCAAAAAACGGAACCCTTATAGATTCGTCATGTCTGTCCGTCTGTCCGTCCGTATGTCACAGCCACTTTATTCCGTAACTATAAGAGCTATACTGTGGAAACTTGGTAAGTAGATGTATTCGGTGAACCGCATTAAGATTTTCATACAAAAATAGAAAAAAAACAATAAATTTTTGGGGTTCCCCATACTTAGAACTGAAACTCAAAAATTTTTTTTTCATCAAACTCATACGTGTGGGGTATCTATGGATAGGTATTCAAAAATGATATTGAGGTTTCTATTATAATTTTTTTCTAAACTGAATAGTTTGCGCGAGAGACGCTTCCAAAGTGGAAAAATGTGTGTCCCCCCCCCCGTAACTTCTAAAATAAGGGAATGATAAATGTAAAAATAATATATGATGTACATTACCATGCAAACTTCCACCGAAAATTGGTTTGAACGAGATCTAGTAAGTAGTTTTTTTTTAATACGTCATAAAAACATTGATCAAAGCTACAACGAACTTTTATATTATGTTACTTGCTGCTACGGAACCCTTCATGGGCGAGTCCGACTCGCACTTGGCCGCTTTTTTATTTATATTACTTAACCTGTAATGGCAATTATTAGTGGATTAGATTCTTGTTTCACCTCGGCAATGAATAAGCACCTTTATATGGGTCATACACACTCTTAAAAACAAAAGTTGTCTCTCCTGTGGTCAATAGTTAAAAGCTTATGTGCATATAAGTTATGTTTTTATATGATAGGTCTAAAGCAGTGCTGACGGGGTTTTTGCAGGAATGGGCTTAGCCAGAAAATTAGGCCTTAAAAACGTTAACTTTCGGTGTGTCCACAGGACTTTATTAAGGATACACGCCAAACGAAGTAACTACAGTCACCGTCAAATATAGGAGCCGTACGTACTCGTACATATTGGGAAACATAACATTAATATTCGTCATTTGTCTCTATCTTTATACGCGTAACAAGTAAGCCTGGGGCATGATAAGTTCAAATGGTTGTTTTATTCCACAGTTCGTTACAAAGAAAATATTAATGGAGCGTTAATTAAACGGAAACGGTCGTAAAAAAACTATTACTATGCCGACACAGACGCGACGTGTCATTATTTAATAAATAGAGACAGAATAATTACAGACCTCAAGCGTAATACCAGCATTCTCAATGCACTAACAGCTCGAGTCTAAGCAAGAATTTGCTAATGAAACGAACAAAGCAATGCCTAGTTCTTGAAATAAAAAGTTGTTTCCCATCATTACCTTTCTGAGTGCACGTAATGATGTACATTCCTGTGTTTGAAGCGGAGATTTCCGACGAGCTCTGTTTAATCAGGCTTGTACAGCAAACAGGTTCGGACCACACGTTGAATGAAGGATTGATGAATGAAAGTCGGAAGCTGTGGTGCCCGTGCACTTTTTATTTTGAGAAAAGTTAGCGTTGTAAGTTTTAGTACTCGTACCGTACAAAAACTAATACGCAACCAAGTTAGAATCGTAACCGTAAACTAGTCACTCAAAAATAGTGTAAGTATGATAATGAAATCTTGAAGCAAAAATGTTGTATCATTAAACCTCTTTTTTACACTATTTACACCACTCGATAAAAACAAAAATGACAAATACAAATTTAACCTAAGCCGGCAATAGGAATTCTTAAAATCTTTGTAATTTGCTGGTAACCACTCGCCAAGCAACAGTCTTCGCATTGTTGTGTTTCGATGTGGGGATAAGACAACCGGAAAAATTACTAGCATAGAGGAATTCCATCTTAGTCCTCAGGATCGGCAACGCATTTGAGGTCTTAGGATTATAGTCTTGAGAATTCAAATGTCTTTGGGTCTCTTATTCCACTTACCATCAGGTGGCCTGAGTGCTCGTGTGCCGTAACATAAAAAAAAGGCAGTTGCTGTTTCAAATTAGACTCGGTATATCTTTACATGATTAAAAACTTAGCTTTTTTATTGTAGAAGGGCTTATGTCAACAACTAGTAGAGCTTTTACCTAAACTCAACGGAGGTTCATCCAATACACACATCTAAGTCACACGCATGACTGAGCATGTGTCAAGCTAAGGTAATTAAGCACTACCTATTCTGAACCCTGATCTTAAATGATGTCTTGCCATTCCATAAACGACTTAATCGGCTTGGTGCGTTCTGTTGAGTTTGCTTATGGTGGGTCGCGGCGCGTACAGTCACGCGATATATCTTAGTTTGAAGAGCAATAGGGAACATGCATTTTTCTTTCTTACGCTCTCTAGAAAGTGCTATGAAAGAGAGGAATAACTGTGTACGCGAAATAATTGTCGTGCAAGTTTTTCATACGATATGAACTTTTTAAAAGTCATAGTAGCCCCCTGCAAAAACACTACACAAAATCGACGATAGAAATGACTTCACAGCTGTTGTAACTAGTTTAAAATATAAGGAACTTATTAAAGATATTTGCATTTATTTCGTAAATTACTATGTTTAAGCCAATATCGTTGAATTAAAATATTACGTAAATAAAATGAGGATGTCGAACAAAGCAATGTAAACATTAAAAGAAGTTTTCACATTTTAACAGGTTTTGATGCTGCCTTTTCGCCAACCGGTTTTTTTCTGTAACTACAAATATTTCAGGTTTTTCTTACACGATGGTGCTGAAATAAATGGGTAATTATCTCAACCACATTTTTTGAGCGGCGGACGTGATAATTGGGGTGTAAAGTACATGTATTGGAAAACTATTTATTTTATAAATAACCTACTCAAAGTACCATATTGAGCCAAAGTTAAAATTATTATTAACTTATTATATTTATCGTAAAAAAATTTTTTCAATCCAAAATCAATTTTGGTGTCGTGTCCTGTACTTCCCGCATATACTGATATGTCGTGGTACAAACTTATTAAGCCTCAACTAGACTTATATTTTAGTTATCTGTATTCTTTATTAGTTGAGGTATTTTAAAATGTATCAATTATTGCATTTGCAAGTAAAAAGAAACTGGGAGCAGTGTAAATAAAACTGTCCAAGCGAAATAGTTAATTTTGGTGGTGAACATTCAAATTGATTTTATGATCGAACGAAACGTGATTAAACAAACAAATATAGCGTCAGATGTTCGTTCAGTTTCACTCCAGCAATAGACGGTGAAAGATTTGTACCATCTTTCTGCGTCTTCCCGCTAAGCACATAAGTATCTAATTTTGGTGGTATGAAATACACTTTATTAATCGTGATAACTTAGATAAGTCATTATTTCGCAAAAAGTTTTGTTGTGTGATAGTTTTTTCAAGTATGTTTATGGTGTCTTTTTAACTGTAACGAGTTAAGTTTTTGTTAAACTAAAACATTTGTTTTTAATTTAAAAAAAATGTTAATTTTTATAATTTTGGTGGTACAATTTTGGTGGCTTTTGCGAAACACCAAAATTATTTAAACAACAAATAATCATTATTTATAATATTAGAAACTTACGTTTTGGATTTTCACAAATAATAAAGAAAAATTCCCTAACGATTATATTTTAATTAGCCCGATATGTTATTATTGATCGTGAGTTTTTCTAAGAAAAGTAATTTTGGTGGATAATAACAATTTTGGTGGTACATAATTAGTAAAATCGTTATATCTTAAAAAACACTTGATATAATAAAGGGCCATTTTAACACTGTTTTTATAATGACTAATGACGTCACTTAAACGTTTAATTGTAAACCCTACTAAGAAAATAAAAAATACCACCAAAATTAGGATAATTTGACGCTTGTTGAAATTCACCCAAATTCAGAATTATGTACAGTTTCGGTAAAAAACGTGGGTTGTCAAAGGATATGTTTGTGAAATGAATAATTAAACATTAGTTATGAAATGATAGGATCCCAAACGGGTCAAAACGTAGTGTATTGCGTTTCATATGCTTTTTTCTACATTTTCTCCCAAATCGTATCAATGAAACTCAATTCTGATTTTCATGCATGTTCTCTATTGTTTATACTGCGGTCTTACCTCCAATAACCAGACAGCTCAGCACGAGAGTGTCGCCTTCGTGGTACGGCCCGATCTTGTCTTCTACCTTGTTGCCGACCTCGTCGAAGAAGAATGGCGGGCTCGGCAATACTGAAATATTAAGAAGAATACTTAACCTTTGTTCTTTACTTAGCCGTTGGGTTGCTGGTAGAGTAGTACCACTCCATGTCTTCCCGTGGATATCGTAAGAGGCGAAGCACTCGTGATTGCAATTTGTATAAAGTTATGACGCACCGTATGCGTTATGGGCGCTGTAAGCGTTAACCCATTCAGCACCAAGAACACCTTATTTCTGTGTGTCCGTGCAATTTGTATTTGTGTATGGAAATCAAAAGTCTGGCTGATTTAAATTTTACCTTCTCAGTGGCTTTTCGAACACAACCAAAATCCGTCTTCAAAAATCGGCCACTAAAATAAAATAAGTAATAACAATAATCTACTTATTTTGTGCCTTTTTACGGCATGGTGAAGGCAAACGAAAACACAGGCCATGGTAAGTGGGATCTGTGACCCATAAACGGTTGCTTTCTCAAGACTAAAATCTTAAGACTGCAATCCTAAGACCGCAAAAGCGTTGCCAACCCTGAGGACAGAGATGGACTGCCTTTATGCTAGTAATTTCACCGGTTGTCTTATCCCTACGCCGCAATACAACAATGGGAACACTGCTGCTTGGCGGTAGGTTAAAGGATAGGATGGTCGTAGCAATCCGGGCGGACATTGAACAAGGTCTTACCACCTACAATTTATACAACACTCTTGCCCGAAAAATATAACAATTGGTGAAATATTTTTTAAAATTGGCCGAATATTTTTTGAGTTTATCGTTACATACACACATACATACAAACTTTTCCTCTTTATAATATTAGTAGGTATAGATAATTCATAACTGTGATACTTTTCGCAGAATACAATGTCACGAGGGAAGACAAAGTTTTAAAATGTCAAGTCGATTTGCAATATTTTCATCCAGGGCTGACATTCTATAGTAAAAACGACGTTATTCCGTATTGTCAACGTTTTGATAATTCTTATTTACTTGACAGTTACGGCGGCCGAGTTATAAACGATACTAGTACAGGTCAAACGAAATATCGTTTTAGCAGTAGAACAGACTCCCGAAATACCTTATGTTTGTTACTGTTAATTTATGAATAATAGGGTTAATCGATGAGTCATCATAGTCGTCATGCCGTCAAAGCACGCGTTCAATGCTCTGAAGTAGTCGAAATAGACATTGCCTTCCACAAATAACTATACCACCATCGGAACTGCGGCGCCATACTACCAATTCTACTCAGAAAAGCCTAAATGCGTTTGTCATGTTATCGTATTGTCAATGTTGTGATATGATGAATCATCTATTACTGGCCACTTTGCAATGATAACAAAAAAATATCAGGGGACAATTGATCTAGTCCCAAACTAAGGTCTAGGCTTGTACTTACTATGGATACTAGACAACGATAAACATACGTATATAGAGAAATACATACTTAAATACATAGAAAAATTCCAAGACTCAGGAACAAATATTCGCGCTTATCTCACAAATATCTGCCTTTACCGGAATTTGAACCCAAGACGGCTGGCTTCGGAGGCAGGGTCATTCCCAACTAGGCTAATAAAGCAAGAGATATGCTGATATATCTGTAATTAAACTAGAGCCAGAAATATTATCCGGAATACTGTTAGAGTATTTTTACTAAATACGACTAGTAAGGAATATAAAAAAATAATAACGATGTACTTATTACTGACGGCCGCGTTAAAAGCAATAGGATAACGTTTCAAAACCAATTAGCTTTTACCGAGACTTGGCTCTACCCTCTGCTGTGTAAATTGACCACGAAATTTGCCATGGAATGCGAGTAACACTTGGCCTATTGATGAGTGGCAAGCATTTCTAGGAAGTTGTTGATTGTATTTTGTCTGTAATTATGTACTCCTCCTTTAAAACCCAAGGTACTTATGGGTATTATTAAGAACTCAAATTGTTCGCTTGAGAGGCCTCAGGAACTAATCCGATTATGAAAATTATTTTACTGATAAAGAGCAACGTAAGTCTCGAGTGACAAAGGATACAATTATCATAAAAAATTGCGTCGCGAATTCGTGGGACAAAAGGTAAGCAAATTATTTTGAGTGAAGTATCTAACACTATGGTTTTTCGTACCTTAAAGTGCTTTTAAAAATAAAGAAACAAGTAAGAAAGTAGTTTACATTAGGAAGAAATACAGTTATAAATTTCTTTGTCTAAAATCGTAAAATTTTAAATGGTAAACTAAACGCGATATTTGGTTTGTAGAACCATTAAATAATCTAAATAAAGTTTATAAATATCAATTGATGTTATTTCATTACATAGGTATATCAAGTAAAAAAATATTTTGTCTGCATTAAACTTTAAAGGCAAGAACATTTTGCACACTAATACTTGTACTATTAATGCTTTAAGCATTAAATGGTACAAATAAGTTTTAGAAATAAAAATTACAGTTATTCAAGACAAGGTTTACAAAAGTTTTAAGGCAAAGTAGTAAATATCAGAAATATCAGGAGACTATCTCACACAAATCGACCTAGTCCCAAACTAAGTTCTAGGCTATGGGTACAGTCAACAGCAAAATAAACTGATGAAATAGGGTCCCAAAATAATATATACAATAAACTAAGTCAAATGTTACTGACTATTGTAGTGTATTAGAAGTAAATGAACACATAATGTGTCAAAAGTAAGTGATCACATTTATTTTGATCCTTGAAAACTAAGTAACATGCCATTAAAACAGTTAAAGTCAGTGATTAACCATAATGTATAAAGAAAATACGGGTTTATGGGACACCTCGGAGTACAAGTCAGATGTTCGGTTTATATCGGTTATATTCGTGAGACAAATATGCGAAGCAACTATATCGTATCTCGTGTCCGCTGAGGTTAGAAACAAGGTCTTATTACATCAGCTTCATTTTTGGTTATATTTCAAATAAATCCTTTTTTATCAAGCTCCTTCAGACATTTCCGATACTTCGAAATTTTGTTTTTCTTTTGTTAATTACTTGAAACATTAATTGTATTACGAGAAAAAGTTTTATTATTCTTTTTGAAATTTCCAGTACATACATAATTATAACGTCGTGACATTATTATTTTGATTTGAAACATTGATTTGTCACTTTGTTTCTGTGTCTCGATGTTGTTATGATCATTTTCTTTTGATTAATTAAAACATCTGTTATATTATAACTGACACCTTGGCATAACTGTTATATCTGGGGTGTCATGCTAGAAGATGTTTTGAAACCTTGATTTTGATCACTTACTTTTGACGTTGACTGTACTAGACAACGATAAACATACTTATATAGAGAAATACATACTTAAATACATAGAAAACATCCAAGACTCGGGAGCAAATATTCGCGCTCATCACACAAATATCTCTTCTTACCAGGATTTGAACCCAGGACCGCTGGCTTCGGAGGCTGAGTCACTCCCAACTAGGCCAACATGTCGTCAAAGTAATTATTAAAGACGACATTCAATCAAGAATAATTCCTGAGTTAATTGTGATGTGTTAAAAAAATATACACATTATATTTTGATCTGGATCTTGATATTCTAAAGTAAACTACAATATTCTAGGCAGATGACAAGTCAATCCAACCATGAAGTTTCTGAATAATATTGATAATGTTGACGCAGTAAAATAATACTGTCAGTAGTCATTACTATTCTTTCACACGCAACAAACAAACTAGTATTGTTTTACTGTTATATCCTACTTGAAACAGAAATCTATTACTGAAACAATCATGTTCTCATGTAAAGTGTCATCAAAAGATTTCACATATTATGTTTTGCCTGATCGTTACTCATTACCCATGTTCCATTACTCGAACTTCGAAATTGAACCAGTAAAAATAGCCGCGGAAACAAACTTCGAGCAAAGCAATATTGGCTGTTTTAAAATGCAAAACATTTCCAACGTCCACTTAGGTATATAAACTTTTGGGACATTCCAGCTTAAAATTGCGAATTCGTTGCTGGAAAATACACACATTGAATTGGCTAAATATACACTATGGACCAAGGCAATTAAAAACCCTTTAGCATTCCAAGTTACCACAGAGTATAAATGGACGTTTTTTGAGATTTAAATATCGATAAATATAGAGTTGTAACATAAAAGGTTCAATTACCGGTACCGCTTAAAACATAAATCGTACAAATCAAACAGGCGTAAACAAACATTCAGTAGATGGATTCAATTCATTTCCGGAACAACATACCGGAACACCTGTTTGTACGAGTACAAAAACGATTTCCATTCATATAAACGTCGTCGAGAATCGAGAATAACGTTTGTTGAGAATAACCTATAACTACTAAATTAATGAGTCATAATTATGAGAACATGGTGGGACGGTCGACGGTCCCACTGAGCTGGTGCGATTGTATAATTTCGTTTTATGGTGGACGCTTTTGGTGGTCTACACTGGTGTACCGTTGTGATACAAATCACTTGAATCCGTTATGGGATGGGTTGGACACATTTACTAAATTATTATGCTAACAGGTTATCAATCTTATACGGTTCTCTAATGATTGGCATTCTTCAGTCATAGTGTGTTTTGTTTTAACTTTTATCAATCTTCGATATTTAGAATATGTAGTCAATTCTTATTTACTTACGAAGTTACGGACGTCCTCTAGTATATTAAATAATAAATACATGCTAAAGTTGGGTAAAAAGTTCCTCGGTCGATACATCGTATTTTTATAGTAAAATTAGTATTGATAGGTATATCGGCCTACGTGGAATTATGCGGCTAGATGTGAACTCAGTGACCCCGGATACTCTTAAAGAGCGGACAAGGCAAAAAATAACAAATAGGTAAGTAAATTACTAACTACAAAGCTATTTGAACTTGCATTATACAAGCGATTACGGCTTGTAACCATATTACAAAAACATATTCACGTTTGTGCCTCATTTAACTTAATATGCTGTATCAAGGTAATTAGAAAACAAGGAAAATGTTAAAATGTGTCATCTTTTTACTCAAAAATATGATCGTTCAATGCCGTGGCAAAGATGACAAACTCAGCGTGAGATGGCTACTGCCAGTGCCGAAAGCACAGCGCTGATTTTAAGTTTCATAATTTGACTGCCACATCAAAATTAATGTCCTGGATGAAAAATTTAATACTCACGTTTGTGGTGATCATAATAATAGTGACATTAATAATATTGATAAAGATAATGCTGATAAACTTACCAACAATAGTTAAGTTGACTCCAGTGTTTCGTGTAGGCCCGAGGAGGAAGTCGACCCTACAGTGGTAAAGGGCCTGGTCGTCCTCCCTCAGGGCAGAGACGGTGAGGGTGGTGGGTTGCTTGGAGACGTCAGCCTTTAGCCGACCGGTGGTGTTGAAGGACTCACTGGACCAGACGGTGTGGGAGCGGGCGTCGTAACTGCAAACATAGAGGTTCTTGAAGATTTGAGAGTTTTAGTTCATGGCGAAAGGCGTTTTGTTGCTGTTGCAACTGTAAATGTGGCTCGCGGGTCACGCATGTGGGATTTACAATGATATTTTTTTAATTAACCATGATAATATAAAATCTAACGGCAGACAGCAGAAGCATCAAGTGACTTAATTTGCAATTGCCAAAAAACATTAAAAAAAAAACCTAGTTGATGCTTGAGATTTCACTCAGATCGAGAGGATTAGGTAAGTCCCGGGAGTATGGGGAAAATCGATACATAAACTCTCTATTAGTGACGCATCGAAAGTGATTTTTTTAAACACCTACTCGTAGATAGCAAACAGGTAATTTATCATTTTCACGCGTTTACATATCTGATTTAATCTATAGTCTAGTTTTATCGTTCACTCCCGTCACAGCTTTATATGGAGAATTTAATGAGTTTATAATATAGAATGCAGCTACCATTAGTGAAGTTGAATATTGTAATTTCAGTCACTTCAGAAAGTCAGCAAGCTTGGGATGTGCGAGGCGATTAAGTAAGTGAAGCTAGCCGTATGGGGAAATCCGACATTATGAATCCTTAATGATGAATCGGAGGTAAGTTTTATAAACTGCCTAGACAATAAATAGATACATATCTGAATTCCACGACTGGTTTGAAATATAGTCTAGTTTTATAGTTTACGCCCGTCCCAGCTTTATATGGAGAACATAATGAGTTAATAATATGTAATGCAGCTATCATTAATGGTAGTAAGAGGCAGAGCTTTTGCTTAAAACTTGCAAGTAGGTAAAAATACTTTACGAAAGTAGAAAACTATCAAAACGCTATCTGCCATAAAATCCACATTTTATCAAATATTCTAGGTTCTCTATTGGATGGCATAATTTACGAATCATGAATCTGTTCGCAGAAAGTCGTTTGGCCGAAAACGGTTTTTACGAAAGAAACGGTTTTATTTTAATTATTATTAATAACTAACCTAACCTAACGAAATCTACACAATACATGTTTATTAAATTCTGCAAACTCGACCTAAAAAGATGTTATGCTAAAAGATTTTATGCGAAATATTACATTATGCGTAAAAATATGCGCTTCACGGGGATTCCTTATTCTAAAATATATCTTCGTAGCGTATCAGAAATTGACATTGTATATTGTGCCCATTTTCAAAAACTTGCATTGTCTTATGGTATCGATTTGAGTATAGTCCTTTAACTTACGTCGTAGTCTCATTATATTACCTTAGCATAGTCCATAGTATCTTTATACATTAACTTTAGATTCATTAACGTAGTAGAACATAACCACTTAAATCAGAGGAACGTGTTCTGCATTATAAGACGTATATCTCAATTATACAGGTTCTATTACTGTCGATAAACTACTTTACAGTGTCAAGCGAGATCAAAGATAAACAGCAAGTTGCGCAGTGACCGGAGAAGTGCTCGCCTAGATAGAGATCACGAACTCGGCTTGATAACTTCCAGATCTTAGGAATGGCGGAAGCGTAGAAAATACTTTAGTGGTGAAATATTCTACTTTTAAATAAACAGCTTGAGTGACAAGAAAGGCGGTTGAATTTAGTGGCAACGCCGAAAAGAGATTGAAAGTAAATTAAAACAATTAGTAGAATCGATTAAGTTAGCTGTCGTGATTGATAAGTGAGGTCAAGGAGTGTTTTAGGATAATCAATTATCTTAATTATCTTCAAGCAGATACCTTGTTTTTTTACAAATGAGAGCGTATATAAGCTTTCATATGTTGTTGCATTGTATTTATGGGTCAGACACAGATTTAGGTTACCGTCTTTCCTGTGGACACATCGAAAGTTAACATTATTAAGGCCTAATTTTCTGGCTAAGCCCATTCCCGCAAAAACGCCTTCAGGACTGCTTTAGACCTACCATATAAAAACATAACTTATATGCACACAAGCTCTTAACTATTGACCACATGAGAGACAACTTTTGTTTTTAAGAGTGTGTAAGACCCTTATATTAGTAGGTACAAAGAATACCTCAACAGAGGCATTGTTGACTAGTACCTACTAAAGGGTGTAAAAGGGCAAAAAAACCTACTCCAAATAGATTTTTTTCTTGATTTTGTCATTGTAAAAAGCGTAACCCGCCACGTCCCCGACTTTGCGTGTTTGTTCTTATAAAACTTAAAATTAATTGCAAGATTTGCTAGGCTGTTAAACAATTACTAATATTTGACAATTAATATATAATACTATACATAGTATTATGATTATGATTTAATTAAATATTTAAACGTAATTTAGTCAGTTGGCCAAATAACCTGTTTCAATTACGTGTTTTGCCAACCCCCAATGTCGTAAAAGTTACAAGTACCTAAGGGACCCGTATTTTCCCCAATATCCTTACTACTCAGTAAAAGGGAGTTTGTTTATCTGTCTGTTTGTTACGTCTTTACAACCGGCTTAAGCCCCGGGACGGATACTTTTGTCCCGAAAACTGATAGTCCTCTAGCCTCGTGAGACCCGGAGTAAAAAAGAAGGTAAAAGTTGAATATTTAGTACGTATGCTATTAGAGTTAACTACACAATTTAGGGAATTTCATTAAAACTATATTTTAGTAATCACAAAGGACTTTTATCTACACACATATCATAAACATTCTATGAAGCGTTCACCTTAATTCTAATATCACTCGTGATGACGTTTTATTCGAAATGAAATGTCAATTACATACCTACAACTTTGACAAATCTCTCATGTTACTTGATATTGAACGATATGATAGTAGAGGCCGACTATATTTTGTATCGGAAATAAAAAAAAACTGCGGTTGCCGCCATTTTTGACGTTCATTTGTCTTGTAGCAAAAAATAGTTTAGTTTGTTTTGTTGTTTAGTTATAACACAGGTTATAATACGTATGTAAATAAAGCAGTGTATCTATGTAAATGTACATAATAGGGCATTAAAACACTCGTGTGATATTATAAACACACTCGTATTTTAATGCCTTTTATTATGTAATAGTCACATAAACTACTATTTTATTTGTTACAAAATTGAAAATTGCATTTAAGAGCAAAGATTAAGTTAAACTTCATTTCGTTGCTGTTAAATTCAAATTCCCACCATCAAAAATCTCCCTGATTGTATTTTGGGGGGCCTTATGCGGGTGGGTAAAAGATACAAAAATTAACTTACCTATAAATTGGTGCGTCGATTTTGTACCAAACCAGCAGCATGAGCTCATCGGCCGCTGTTTCCACCGAGGAGTCGCAGTGCAGAGTGGTATTGTAGCCTTCGATGGCTTCCTGGTTCACCACCGGGCCTGAAACCACTTGATTGTGTTTTTGTGCCATTCATTAATTTGACAAGCTCATTATGGGACTTACAGGTAATTAACTTGAAGGATTTGGTAATGGCGTAGGCCTACCATCACATCAATTAAAGTACCTACTCGGTTAAACCATAGTGCTTGTCTTATTAACGTTATTTAGATATGAATACGCAAGGTATGAATGATTCAGGTTCATCATTAATTGATTGGACAGGCTTATTAACTCGACAGTTGACAAGTGTTATCAATTGACTGCGGGTGGTCTTTTTAATTGTTCAGATTGAAATCGCTGAAGCTAATTAAAATTTTCCAGTCGCAGGTTACGGATAAAATCAAATTCTCGGGCGATAGAGTAACTGTGGGTATGCATACGACAGTTAGTTGAACGTTTAGGGCTTAGAACAATTTGACATGCGTCAATGTGGTTGTCAACAGTTATTGGGCAATTAGTTGAGTGGGCGTTGGTAGCGTGTAACAATGAGCCATTCATTATTTTTTTCTTGTTGTATGACATGTTGCTATTAGTCTATTTATAGCTTAATACAGGAGTTTAACATTACTTTGATTTCTGGCGTTACTATCAAGACAGTCTGGGCTGGGATTCTACACGGTAATAGCGATAATCGTTTTTGACGTGTTTCAGTATTGTCAAAGTTTTGATACGTCATTTACAATAATGGCGACTGTGACATAAACGGTTCTAAAACACGTCAAACTCGATATGGTTATAATAATAACGCACTAGAATATAGGCCCTGGGCCTCTATTCTACTGCGTTATAACGATATCGCGTTTGACGTGTTTTAGAATCGTTTATGTCACAGTCGCCATTATTGCAAATGACATAAGAGTTATCAAAACGTTGACAATATGGAAACACGTCAGAGACGATATCGTTGTTACCGTGTAGAATCCCAGCTCTGATTACCTGCCGGCTATATTTTTTTTACCTTGTTGAGAAAACCGAGTTTTTTTCCTGGTTCTTGGACGTTTTATAAGTATTTAAGTATGTATTTCTCTATACATATATAAGCAAGTTTATCCCCCCCCCCCGACCCCGTGTGGTTGCCGGGTTAGAGGATTAGAATAGTGCCACTCCATGTCTTCCCGTAGATGTCGTAAGAGGCGACTAAGGGAATAAGGGCTTGTAGTACTGTTAGGCGATGGGCTTGCAACCTGTCACTATTACACTAGTAAACCTCTTAGCCTGTTAGTGCAAAATGTGGTTACAGAAATATCAGTAAGTCTTTAGAGTTGTTGGTATTTCTGTAGCTCTGCCTACCCCACTCTGGGAATGAAGGCGTTATGTATGTGTATGTATGTAAAATTTAAAATGCCAGTTAAGAGCAATGTTAATTGAACTAAGTTAAACTTGCTGGTAGTTCTTTTTTTATGTTAAGGAGATGGCACGCGAGCACACAGGCCACCTGATGGTAAGTGGAATCTGAGACCCATAGACATTTAAGACCTCAAATGCGTTGCCGACCCTGAGGACTAAGATGGAATGCCTCTATGCTAGTAATTTCACCAGTTGTCTTATCCCCACACCGGAACACAACAATGCGAACACTGTTGCTTGGCGGATGGTTAATGGATAAGATGGTGGTAGCGATTCGGACGGACCCTGCACAGGGTCCTACGACTACTCCCAAATCAAATCCCATTCACAAAAATGTCCCTGTGATGGTGGGTCTCGAGGTTTTTGTTTTAGTAATTGTGTATTAGGTAAGTAAAGAAGTTTAGTTTTAGTTTCTTAAACAATTCACACTTTTTAAAAAAAGTGCAGAAGAGTAATTAGAAATTCTTTAATTTTGAGCTTTAAGGACACTAACAATAAAACACTGTTGTCGTTTTACTACACATTGCTTTAGTTGCGACGGTATCCCTGTGGATCAGGTGCGTTTTACAAACTATCAAGTAATACTCAATTGTATACTAACCATCGTCCCCAGGTGAGAATGTGTGGGCGTCTGTGCAGATCAGCAGCAGTAATATCAGCGCCGAGTTGAGGCGCATCCTATGGGCCATCCATGCTCCCGCGCTGCTCTCCCATCGGTCGACGACGCACCACTGGGCGCATATAGCGCGAGTTGCGCTACTCACATGTCCTCAGGCCCAGCGTTGCACAGATGTTGATCTGAAACAAAATACATAGATTATAGATGTTGAACTAGAATATCCGTATTGTCACATTTTAAAAGAGGATACATAGAAAGAAAATATTATTCACTATACAGAACTATACATAAATAACAGAAAATGAATGTGACAGAAACCGCACGGAGTGTATGTTCTCGTGGTAGTGAATCGGACACTGGCTCAGCATTATGCTGAGGTATCAGACACCTACAGCGCTGATTTTCAGCCAGTACCGTCTCGGTGCCTCAACTCACGGAGCGCCGTACAAACATAAGTTATTATACCATATATAAATATATGGTTTAATATATGGTGGTGGGTTGTTATATGGTTTATACGCCCAAACATATGTAAACGTATAAATTACATCAAATTCAAAGAAATATTGCGTGGTTATGTTAATGGTTATTGGTTACTTGTATAATAAAACTTTACATAACTTATATTTATGTTTCATTTCTAGAAGATAAGGCAATATTCTAAATTGGTATAGAGGACTAGGCTTCCCGTGCGGTTGCCGGGTTAAAATAGTGCCACTCCATGTCTTCTTGTGGATGTCGTAAGAGGGGACTAAGGGAATAAAGGCTTGTAGTACTGTTAGGCCATGAGCTCGCGACCTGTCACTAATACACAAATGTAGTTACAGAATTATCAACTTCTTTTAGAGCTCTTCGCAGTTCTGTAGCTCTGCCTACCCACTCTGGGAATGAAGGTTTGAAGTTATGTATGTATGTAGGTAGGACTACGTAAACACAAGAAGTGACACCAAATTTATTTAAAACGTGGGTGCGGTAGCAGCTCGGTTCTATGGTGGGTCTGTATATAATATTCGTATTGGTTTAAGAGAGCTCGTACCTAAACTGATTGCAAAAATAGCGTTACGCTTTTTGCAAAACTGGCTCTACGTAAAATCACATCAGCACCCTTACCATGAGTTACAGTTAAGATACTCGCTAGAGATTCTAATGCTGTCCTTTTCAATCCACTACAATACTGTGAGGGACAGAGCATTCGACTTGCTAGCGAGTACGGTAATTGAACATGGTAAAGGCCCTGTACTGTGTCGCACCTCTAACGCTTTTAGTGCGTTTTGCAGCTTACGTAAGTGGTGCTTTGGTTTTATCCAAATAACGAAACAAACCAGGACTAAAAAGAGATTGTGCAAAGGTATTTATTAACATGAAAGTAAAGATTATTAAATTATCAAGTCACGAATATCGCGAGTGCACTATTGTTTGTAAAACTTCCATTTGCATATAACGGTTGGAGAAACTTTAACGTGAATTAATTAGGGACTTGTGTTTCGGAATGTTATTGTGACACTTTTCGGGACTTGATCGACAATAGCTGTTATAGAGAACGCCGAATTAAAGCGAGGTGGCACCGTCAATATCTTTTAACGTATTTGGCATTATGTCTTGCGGTTGGAACTTCACTATAACAGCGAATACATACTTACGTAACATCACGCCTTCTTTTCCAGAGTGGGGTAGGCAGACCTTAAGAAATACCAACAACACTAAAAAGACTTCTTGATAATTCTGTAACCACATTTTAGCGAATAGGGTTCAATAAAACGTCGTTGTCGACGAAACTTGCTTTAATCAGATCAAGGTCGGAATTTATATAAAACTTCGTGTTAATTCGATCAGTGTTTGTTTATCCCGGTAGCGAAATTGATTTTGACAGTAGAATACAGATAACTGAATAGTTAGTTCAACTGGCTGGTGCCTGTGATTCATGTTTGTTTAACCCAATTTTCAGTTATGCAATTTTCAGAATCTTTCACTATCGTGTTAATACAAACAATTTCACAATTAATTTATTAGGTAGATAATCAGTCGTCAGTCATCAACATAATCATAATTAATATGTTTATCATCACAAATTTTCCGTTCAGGCTAAGTTAGTAGTGATGGGACACCAACCGGCGATTTTCCCTGGGTTGACACTATAGAAGTATATTCCCACGGACAACCACCGGTCAGTGTAGCACTATTTAAGAAGGATAGGAACATGAATAATTGGTTTATGAATGAAATGATATGGTTTGGTGTACTAGGCTTTTGATGAGACTATAGCGTCTGCCTGGCCAATGCTAAATAATTACTTTGGTTTCAATGGGAGATGGTGACTCGCTAAACCAATGGAATGGGTCTCCTAAACAGCCGCATCTAGATAGCAGCAGAGAGTTAACAGTTTCAGAGGCTAAGGGAGGAGAAGTGCTTCTGGACTTTAAACGACCATAAGATGCCCACTCGCCACTTATGCAACACATACGCCCTTCAAGCATATAGCTCTTGCGACTTCGGCCTCCGCGATCGGCCACTAAAGGCAAGCCAGAGGTGAAGACCTGTTCCTCGTCACTGTAAACTCCAGGTGGCCGGTGAAAGCAAGTGTGAAGTGAGAAACAGCGGACCTTCCCTCGGGAGCAATCAGGTCCGTGGTGTCGCTACTCACCACCAGCTCGCCACTAGCTGCCCTGCGGCCTGATTATGATAATTATTAACATAATTAAATATATCGAGGAAGGAAGGCTCCTGATTCCGTTTACTGGTAGGAAAGTATTGATTTTGCCCACTCTACTTAATGACCCCTTGATAAATTATTAATGAGCCGTCATTTGCCTTACTCATACAAATTATATCTGGCAGGTTATAAGTATGTCCATCAATAAATGTTTCAGTATTTTAAGAACGAGAAACAGTAAGCAATATCTTTATCATATCAAACATGGCTTCCAGTTGAAATTGTTACACGGAGAATGCTAACTAATTAGTGGAAGTGTGACTCGTCGTCACTTTAACTCACGTCGACTACAGCTTGACACTTTTTACTTGCCACGCATTCGCGGCCACCACCTGGCAGTTTGTATGTGATTTTGTCACTCCAGGGTGTCGCCGGCCTTAACATGTTTTAAGGCGTTATCAAGGCTATTATTAACAGACTAAATGCAAAAAATACACGCATTCGAGTGTAAATTCTTTGTATTGTTAAACATTTCCGAGCATGTAGGTGAAAAGACATACTAATAACCCTTACATGGTACATACTCACTTGATTGATGTACTTCTCTTTTTCTGTTACATGTCATCCACGTAGTTCAAATATTGTCTCCGTCGCAAGATACTTTATTTATAACATAACATTACGTAATCTAAAGTAACCCGTTCCTGTGAAAATAAGTGGTTTTGTACGAGATTTCGTAACAAGTGTTTAGTTAAGTCCTCATACAATATTCAAGAAAATAACGTTTTGATATTATAAAATAAACCTTGGACAAATAAGTTTGTTCAGGGTATTTGCTGCATGAAAATGCAAACACACCCATGCCACCTGACGGTAAAGGGAATCTGAAACCCATAGAAATTTTCAATCATGCCTTGCCAACGCTGAGGACCATAGATGGAATGCCTCTGTGCTAGTCATCTACACCAGTTGTCTTATCCCCACACTGGAACAGCAATGCGAACACAGCTCCTTGGCGGCAGATATAAGAAGGAGACTTAGTCGCCAAAAGAGCCCTTTTGGCGACTAAGGTGTATAAGAAAAAAATACTAGGTATAAAAATGACTAGAAAGAAAATTGGAAAAAAGTATTTAAAATTCAAAATTAATTATTTATTAATTATTTATTGGCTGCTTAGCCAATTTTTTTTTTTTTTGTAATTTTTTTATGAATATAAAAAGTCCGACATTTAAATACGTAGGTAGGTTTATTTTGTCAGTTTTGTAGCAGGCCCGGAGTGCCAAACCACCCGGAAATTTATGTAACTAATTTAATTGACTTACAAAATGTAATATTTTTATGAATAAATGCGGCGTTGCGTGCGTCGTAACTCGTGAGTTGTTAAGAACATTGCTGCCGTTTTGCAAATCAGTTGAAAACATAAATTAATAAACGTGTAACAATAGTTTTAATTTCCATATTGTTGTTCCACGTCGTTAGACGGCTGGACTAAGGAACATTAATTAACATTTGTAGTCGTCCAAATTAGACCTTATGGGTTTACAGCATTCCGGTCATTGCTATTATACCAATAACGTCACAAGTATAATCAGAACAGCGTAAATGCCGTCCGCAACAAGGCCGCTTTTGGTTTGAACTTTGAACGACAGAATTTGTTGTGAACTGACACAAGCGTTGATAAATGGTCTCACTTCATCAAAATACAATGACTCATTACGTATTTCGGAAGACGTGTGTGAATGTTAAATCGGGAATACCGTGACAGATTGTTTGTTTATCTGATTACCGTTAACCGTGGATAATTGGGACACCGTGGGTATTTGGGATCCAACGCCTTCCGGTGACAGATGGGCCACAGACTAGAACAATTTACACTCAGTGTTGCCAGATAATTTCTAAACCCACCACTTCTCCTGAGTACCCAAGGTGTCCCAAGTATCCATATCGTATCCTGATATGAATCTGATTATTTAAATTGGCATGATTACTATTGGCAGCGCTTCGATGTTTGACCGTAGCACACACTATTATCAATTCCAGCTCGTCTTCAGTTGCGGTCAGCGATAATGAGCACGACGTGCAAGCAAATATTGAATTTACATCCATGTATGTACCCTTGGCACGTCGTGGCGCTCGATATACCACCATGTATCTATTCGCCGTTTACCGATCGCCTATGCATCGATAAGACACGACCCTTCGACATGTTAAATACTCTTACAGTGTTATTGCCACGCGAAGGGTTAATGCACGGTTGAACGTTTTAAAGGTAAATACATATAAGTGCAACGAAACAATAGTTTCTAAGCGGTGCCTCTTCCATAGTCAATGCGACGCTGTGACGTTGTCACACAGCGTTACTCAAATAAAGTCTAAACACTGTTTGCACATTGATGAGCTGATGACCGTTGGGGCGGGAACGTTTGAAAGACGAGTTTTGACATACCTCCCATAAGTTCGACCGACGATCCGGTGCAGATCGTCAGAAACCATGGATGCGAACAGCACAAAACCGATAGTCGTGGAGATCCTCAGGGAAGGCATTTGCAAAAGACGTCTTTCAGCTGATATTATGATGATAACGATAAAACACCGTTAATTTCAGGCGTTATTTGGCCTAATTTGGGATATATCTAGAAATTTCTTCAGTCATCATCTTTCTTCCTTTTTTAATTTATTTAAATTTAATTTGCATCGAGGGGATTCCGTATTTATTTCGTGAGCTAGGGTTTGTAAAGCTATGTGTTACGCCCGAGGGGCTAACGAAGCAGAAATAGCATAGCGGGGTTTAGCTAACTGTGTCATGTTAGTGTGAAACAAAATTGTTGACTGAATATAAGTGGATGGTTAGGTTAGATTAATTATTATTTTATAGGTTCGATCAATTTAGTAATTAAGGACAATTAAGTGGTCGAAAAATTAATGACCCAATAAATAAGAAGTATTTTTTCAACAGAAATCGGAAGGAACAATTTTTCATTCTTGAGATAGGAAACCAAACGCCACAAGCACCAATTTAACTCGCAGTATTGCATAAATATTGTGCATCCTAATATTTCATTCATGTTAATGCATGCCGCTACCTACACCTGTGGCCGCACTTGATGTTTACCAGTTTCTCCTACTGCGACATATCTCAAGCAATAAGCCTTTTCCAAAATTGTATACCGTATTTACACCTCGGTCTTTCGATAACTTCACCAGTATAACTCATTCTATATTTGCATACTACATAATTTTGGGAGCCAACTAACCCCACAATCTAAGTGCCTTTAGCAAAACCTTTTCTAGAAATAGGCGGTAATTTCACTGGCAAGTTAATTTAAAAAAAAAATAGGTATCTTTATATACACATGAAATATAATTTATCATCATCAACTTGATAATTATTACAACTGATTATTATCCTAAAGGTGCCAATCCTTGGCTAGATTCTCAAGTTTCCTCGCGATAATCTAAGGTGTGATCGAGGTAATTTACATGCTTAAAATGTAGTTAGGTTGGTAGCCTTGATGTCGTGAATTTGAATAACTTATGAGTAACGATGTCTCACTTAGAACTATAAATTCACGACCATTAAATATTGTTAAGGTATAAATATACTTAGTTATTTGAAGTTCGAAAGAATAGCCATTTTGAAGACACAATTTTCATTAATTAATTTCGGTAGTTTTATTTTGTTTGTTAAGCGTGTAATATTAGAAATATTTAGATTTAGTACGGTGATAAGAAAACAAAATAATTAATAAAAAGAACTGTATGCCATTAAGCTTATTTTTTCCGAAGAGACAACGCAATTAACAAAGATTAAAATGACTTTTGTCATTTATCCGTAATAGTTGCGTATTTTTTAAGCGAATAACATTTAAAACGGTTTTTAAACCCTTAACTCTGAAATGGTTTTCGAATAGGGGTAAATTCTAATTTAGTCGACACCGTTATCTGTTTTTAGGGTTCCGTAGAAAAACTGAAAAACGAAACATTTGATAATTATTAAGACGACTTGATTGTCCGTCTGTCCACCCGTCTGTCAAGACCCATTTTATCTGAAATTACTGAAACGATTGAATTTGGGCTGAGATTTAAAATGGTTGTAGGATTCAGTAGCGGCGACTTCTATAAGCTAATAAAACCGAGCAGCAGTTGGATTTTATTTGAGTTATCAATATTTCATACAAATAACTTATTTGCGGAGCCCTCGGTGCTCGAGTCCGATTAACGCTTAACCAATTTTTTTATCATCGTCTACAAAAGCGCGGATAGTAAAAAACTATTCTGCCAATTTATTGTTGATTATTAATTGCCTTACCATCGTATAATACGCTGAGTGACAGCTAACATAAAGCTTATCTTGCTAGACCCAACTCCCACTTAGAGCCAGTTATAGCTAAGACCAGTAATGTCAAACGTTTATCTGCGATCGGGTTCTGTACAATAAACAGTTTAAAGAACTCTGTAATCCCGACTAAGCCTTCGCTAAGCCTTTGCGAAACTTCGTAATACTTTTGCAACTATTAACAAACGGCCTAAATATTTTGCTTTAGAAGTTAATCCTGGGATTAACTCATACTGGCATGATAATTATTTTTATCACGTGTTTAGCAGACATATTTGCACAATAAGGAGAGTGATGTTATTCGCGTTTATATGCGTATCTATTTATGTATGTATTCATGTTTATTTGTGACCTAAATAGTAAACCAAACACGGCTTCAAGGACTTTGTAATGCGAGGTATCGTCGTTTTTTTTCAACTTTATTTCCTATTTGGAAATCGCTGGAGAGCGAACCAAACCAATGAAAATATAAAGAGACCTTTCCACAAATAACAATAAGTAACGACGCGCGAGCGTAATAACGCTAAGATAGCGGTTTTCGAAAATAGACAAATGTCCCTAATAGGATTAACAGATAATCAGACGCATTGCGACTACTGCGAGAACGTTGCCGTTATCGAAATTGTATAGGATTGCCGAAAGCTGCCGATTCTATACATTCTGTCTGTTTTCGAAAATCCTGTACGTCACCGTTAAGCATCTTGTCTAGTACCACTGATGACTGATCGCTCAACCGCTTATGTCAACTCCATACGATAGTAGTCGATAGAAAAAAGAAACGCAAGCGGCGTTAGCATCTTGGCTAGGCCTACAGGTCCCACTCCTCAATCCTGAAACTGCGAAGAATTGCCTTTTGTTCCACTTGTTATAACAATTGGACGAATATAAATGAATCTTTGTATTTCTGTAAATCGGTTTACGGTTCATTGAACCTGAGTTCGATTTTTCCGCTTTGGGATTAACCAGAAGTCCGCGTTGTCGGTTCGCCAGTAAAATTATTTTAAATTTATTATTTCTTGCATAACACTAACACGATGATATTAATTAAGTTTTTTCCCTATACACCCAGGAGGAATGAAAACGGGCCATTTTCTCTACATTATATACATATATTACATAGCGTTTCTGTGTATAAGTCGTTTATCACTATTCATTGAGGAACCGTCAATTTTTTCGGGATAAAAAGTACCCTATGTCCTTCCCGGGACTCAAAATATCTCCATACAAAATTTCATTGAATAACCAGCGGTTTACCCGTGAAAGCGTAACAAACAGACAGACGGACACGCAGAGTTACTTTCACGTTTGTAATATTAATTAGATGGGTACGGTTAAAAAAAACGTAAATCGGTAAAGCTTAACCTCTACGGGTTTTGGTTTACATTTGTGTAGAAGCGCGTAGTAGGTACATAGATGAGAATCGAGACGCACACGAGAGTGTGCGTAAATTTTATCAAGACATTGTTTAATTAGCTTTAATATTACAATCACTAATACACTGGTAAACATCTTAGCCTGACTATGCAAAATGTGGTTACAGAATTATCAACAAGTTTAGAGTTGTTGGTATTCTGTTGCTCTGCCTACCCCGCTCTGGGAATAAAGGCGTGACGTTATGTATGTATGTAATATTACAATAAAAGAACCCCTCGATTAACCTACATCTAAGCGTGCTTTTTAAACGTCAGATGCAGATAATTCGTTATTAAACAATATAACTGGCGAGCAATACGAGTAAGTTGCTAAAAATTTCAGTTGAATCTTTCTTTGTTATTTTTGCTCGTAGTTTCAAACCTGACCGTGCAGTTGATAGTGCAAAAATGACAAAAAGATTGTGCTCTGGTCCAAAATAGGATTAAATATTGTCTAAGCTTACATTGTTATAGAACGAGTTGCTTTTTGTTATGTTTTGTATATATATTTTTTTAAAGTTTCAAATCCTGTCAAGTTTTAGGCGGTGAAAGAGACAGAGAGACTGCTACAGGTCTATCCCTTCAGACCGCAAAACCGAAAATTTTGACCACTAACTAGTTTAAACGAAACTAGCCCTTACAGGGTGTTCGCCTGTGTAGATAACTAATATTAAAAAAAAAAAAAAACTGTGTTTTGTTTGATCGATCTTTTTTGTACGATCAAGTCAATGAAATTCTTAATGATAAGGTTCTAAACATGTTTGCAGTCAATGTTTTCAGTGGCCACGTGTTCGTAGTTGTTTTTCATAAGTGTTAAATTAAACTATACCTATAATAAAGTATATTGGAGTCCCAAGGGAGTAAAAACGTGTTTGACAAATACGCGATATACTCGTAATAATTAAGACTAGTTATTTTTTGCGATGCTTCATTCTTATTTAAGTAGTATGTTTGACCTCTAAACAGGATGAATTCATTGATATATAAGAGTCATAAGTCACATTATAATAAAAACCATTTTGAATGTGTAATTATTATTAACAACAAAGATAATAGGTTTATTATGATAAGTATGAACACTATTGTTAAAGGTGACCCATCGCTTTTAGTAGATAAAATAAAATAATATGTAAAAGAGTTGCCAGTATAAATATAGTCGTAGGTAAGCGTAAGATACTTAAGCTTCGATTTTATTGTTAAAATTCATAATCAAGTAAAAAAAAGACAAAACTTGTTCTTGGTTTCTTTCTTTAAATAAAAACCAATTCCGATCTAGATTTAGATCCTTAATAGTTCAAAAAAGAAAATTTAACATTTGCATGTACACAAGCTCATTCGAATAGGTACTACACCTAACATAAAAATAATAGAAAAGTAACAATGTTTTATATAAATAAATATCAGGGGAAAATGTCACACAAATTGACCTAATCGCAAACTAAGCTCTAGGCTTGTACTATGGGTACTAGACAGCGATAAACAATATAAACATACTTATATAGATAAATACATACTTAAATATATAGAAAATATTCAAGACTCAGGAAAAAATATTCGCGCTCATCACACAAATATCTGCCCTTACCAGAATTTGAAACCAGGACAGCTGGCTTCGGAGGCAGGGTCACACCCAACTAGGCCAACGTTTCGTCATAATGTTTTATAATATCAATATCAAAACGGGGCAGTTAACAAAATAAATCTAATTTAAACTTAAATTTAGTCGTGTTGTATAAAGGTCCTATTCGTACCTATGTTCTTACCTGATGTCAAGCTGTCTCCGAACATAAGTTTAAAGCGGCTATGCTGTAAATATAATCCCACCAAAAACATTTTCACGTAAAATGTTGCCAAGACGAAACCATATGGCTCGCACTGTCAATAAGTTATCAGATCTCATGAAGAGCCAAGCTTCTAACTCTACAAGCTCTAACTTCACAAATTCTACACCTTAGTCAATATATGTGGCATAGCCGTTTCGTTACTAAGAACTATTCTATAACAGAAAAGTAATGAACAGTAAAAAAAAAATCACCTTACGCCCATGTGATGTGACTATAGATATATAAAGCAAGATGGTTGACATGGATTTCCAAGCATTAATGTAAGTCATTAAGTCATTATTAACCAATATTAAGACAGATGATTTTACGTAATCTCAAGGTCAAACTGTAAAGTACGGTTTCTTGATTGTTATCTTTCCTAATGTAAAGTTCAACGATGTTTGGAAATCTCTGAATTTGATTTAGTCTTTATTGGTTTAACCTTGTTCCATACTCGTAGACTTAAATATCGTAGAATGTGAAATTCCGTAGAAATTTCATTTCCCGCAGTATTTTCTCACCGTAAATGTTACGTAAGTCGTTTAAACTCTTACTTTTACTACGTAATAAATGTTAGAGGTATCTTAGAACTTCAGTCAGAAAAAACTTTTGTTGAATTTATCTAGACTACTAACTTTTGCCCGCGATTCTGGCCGCACGAAAGTTGTTTATCGCTATTCCGTCGAGAACTGTCCGACATTCCGGCAGATTGGAAAAGTTCGTCTGTTCATTTCACATCGATTGCGTTAATAATGAGATGTTGAGCCGTGAAGATGAAAGAACAAGGGAACAAGACGTCCCTTAAAGAGATAAGTTCACCTTTTTTAATTTTCATGTGATTTTTGTGAAACAATTTCTTTTTGTACAATTTAAAGAGTTTACTGACATACAAACACACATTTTCGTAGTAAAGATACGAAACATTGGTAGACATTGACGGTAGGCGTAGCTATAAGCGATGGATGCGACCCTAGTTATATATTTTCGAAAATCGCTAATTAACGTAATGCATCTTTACTAGACCCCCAGACGCCGTAGGCAAGATGTGTTCGCTAACTAGCGTTTCTTATCGTTTTGTTTTTAAACCAATCAGTTTCACTTCACTAAATGATACTTTCTGCATGCAAACGCTACATTTGTTACTGAAAATACCAAAATCGCTATACGTATATGCCTATAATATTTGAAGAGCTCTCAATTCCTCACGGATCCCCTCATCAGATACCAACTTGGTGGCCATGGGACCACCATGGGAGTACACTCGACCGACCAAAAATAATTTTCAAAATCGATTTACAATTGACGGAGTAACAAACACACAAAAAGGAACATCAGTCAGTCGAATTGATAACCTCCTCTTTTTTTGAAGTCGGTTAAGAGTGCGCCGAGGCAACGATACGTAATTACGAAAAAAATGCGTTCGTTTGATCGCCTGCTGCATTGTTTTTACTGAAGCTTTAGTTATGCAATTCATATGTAAGATATTTAAGGAATCACTCTATATATCATATACTTTAGAAACACGATTACTTGTACTTCCCTCGATAGAAAAAACATCCAAAGATACCTCTACATAACAAAATAAACACTTAGTACGGCGTAATTACTTCACGGAAGATCATCAGTTTTGGATTTACAACAAAACTACACGTCTTCTATATATTCTACACTTTAGATTTGAAAATGTGTTTTTATTTTACTAATATGAAGGAAATACCTAAATTCGCACGCGTTTCGTCCATTTTAGCCAGAGCCGTCACGTTTCCCCCATGTCCGCATTAGTCAGGCTTCGGCCGTCGGACGTGGAGGCTGTGTCGCTTGGTGGTTGGTTGCGTTTATCGCGATTTTTGTGATTATTCACTTTATTTTAAATGGGGAACAAACACAACCAAAAAAGGAAGAGAAGGGGTGGGCAAAAGCACAATGCTAAACGCTTGCGTGAAGAAATGAAGTTAGTTAAAATCGTAAACCTACTGATAGTGGAGTAGTTCTAAGAAACCTGATTTGACAGTTGTCAAAATGCCACGCTAAGGGAGGAGAAAATAAATCGGTAGCAACATAGACTGATTTTCGAGATGTATCGATTTGTATTACTAAGACTTTGTAATCGTTTAGTTGTAGTCTTGATGTTTTGGGCCAAAATTGGTTTATTTACACAAGTAATTTTAAACAACACGCGAAGTTCTTTTAATTAGTAGGTATATAAAAAATACACTTCTATGGTGAATATTTACCAAGATATAAAAATAGTTTAGCTAAAAAAACACATTTACAGGCAAAACAGGCTTCTTAGAACGACCCGAGGTTTTTTTTACTATAATTAATTATATAATATTGTTACTTCTTGGGATGGTTTCAATATTTCTAGAGCAAGACATCTCCAGAAATCTGAATACAAAGAGAATACTCCGTAAGTATACTCAGTACCTAACAACTATATTTCAACAAATGAGTAAAATTGCAAAATTATTCATATTTTTTTATTTATAGGGTTAATGTTCCAGTTGTTGGCACTTCGCTACAAAGCGAAGAGTTAGGTACCTAATGAACCGGTGAGGTATGTGTAAAAATAGTAAGAGGTGTATAGGAAAACATTTTAATAAATTTAGTATGAATTTTCACATTATCTTTATATTTTTTCAATTTACAGAGTAAATGAATTGGTTGACATCGATTATAAAATTTACCACACAATGGAATTGTAAGTCCCAAATACGAATTATTTTTATAGAATGAGGATTACAAAATTTCATCCAAAAACTAATTCTGTTAATAAATAAATTATAGTTAAATCAAAACGTTCTGTTTTATTACAGGATGCCAATGGACCAAATTTCTTGTCTTTCAGTGGATGGAGAAATAGACAATGACATTGCTTACTCACACAGACAAAATAATGCCGTGAAGTAAAATCCGATATTGATTATTGTTGTTTCCTTTGTCCCAATTTTTTTTTCTAAAGATACCTGCGTACATTATTCATTACATTATATACATACAAACATTAAGTAGGAACTTCTAAATATGTGATTGATACAGCAGCTTTAAGCTTTTAGTTTTTTAAAACATCAATTTAATTTTATACTTTATAGTGATCAGAATCAGACATTGAAGTTTTTGCGGAAATAATCATGGATAAACATTCGTACAAACTAAGATCCTTTTTTTTAAAGACGGTTAAAATACCAAAACCTTCTTCTATGTGAAACAAATACTTTTCTGAAAACCGCATTAAAAACGGTTCAGCCAAACGTGAGATAACCGCGGACAAACATACATACATACATACAGGTCAAACTGAGAACTTCCTTTTCTTTGAAGTCAGTTAAAAATAATATCTTGAAGAAAGGGTCCATGACTGGGATTTTTGCCCTACTCAGCCGTTCTTATTACTTTACATTAGGTATTGAGTTCACTTTATTTTGTGCTTAGAATATTGTCAATAAAGGTAATTAGGTTTTATTTCATTTCAATATACAGTCACATTAAATCACGGGGTTGTTGAGCCACCATAGAACTCTGTCCTAATGACAGCGTCAAGTCACGCAAAAGAAATTATTTACGTCAAAATTTACCGTCAACTTTCTATGAAAGGGTTCTCCCGGTAACCTTCGGAGAGGGAAGATGGCCGATTGGAAGATGTACGGCTTTTACTTATGATTTATTCTCTTTAGCCGAACAATTTGCCCAATAAATATTATAAATAACTTAACACTAGCTAAATACACCTTAGATGTACAAACGACATTAATTAAAAATTATCTATCTATCTGTGAGTGGGTTCTAGAGTGATTCAACAATCTCGTGATGTGACTGTACCTCATACAAGTAATTCAATCCTACCTTACCTACCCACAGTAAACCACAAATTTAAAAAAAATGTAGACTGAAAAAAGTTTTTAACTTCTTATAGTCAATATTTTAATAAAAGTATTCGGAATCGATTATGTTTTTTTATTTTGTAAACATTGGTAGCAACCTCCGCGCCTAGTGGATCGGCGCACGGCTCGTCAGGCGCGGCGCGCGGCCGGCGCATGGCTCCGGCTCGCTCCTTGCTGGTGTGCTATACGCACACATACACAGAGTGCATAAAATACCTAAAGTTAATGAGCGCAAAAAGCTCGGTGCCCCCTTAAAAACAACAAATAGTAAAAACCGGTCAACTTTTAATCAAATAAATTACCTGCTATGTGGCGACGGTACGGAACCCTCGATACGTGAGTTCGACTCGCACTTGACTGGTTTTTAAAAAACGGTCAAACGGCGCGCGTACCTGTGTCATACACACTCTTAAAATAAAATAAATAAATAAAATATTTTTTTATGATAGGTCTAAAGTGGGTCTAAAGCAGTCCTGACGCCATTTATGCGGGAATGGGCTTAGCCAGAGAATTGGGCTTTGAAAAAGTTAACTTCCGGCGTGTCTACAGGAAAGACGCTAACCTAAATCTGTGTATGGCCCACCTACCTAAACATTTTCCGATCATTACATCATTCCGACAAAATAACGCAAACGATTAGAATAAGTTTAGTGAGGTTTCCACCGTGAGGAGGAGGAGGAAGCTGCCGCAGTGAGCTTTATTAGATATCGACGAATTTAGCGATCGCGGGGATATTGACTCCATTACACGCCCTTCAAAGTCAGTCATTTGAATAGTGAGGTCGCAAAACTTCTATTCAAGGGTCAAGGGAGTGTGGTTCATTACAAAGTTTAAATGACGACTTCAAAATATATGTATTTAAATCGGTTGTGTGGCTCCCATAGTTATTTTCCCTGAATATATTTTATATTTGTACCTACGAATTTGTTACTTACGTGTACCTAGATAGATACCGTTTTATTTATATATTTTTTGCATATTTAGGTTGTTTTCAAATTGCACCGTTTGCAATTGGCAAACTATAGTTTAATTTTAACCATTTCTTGTCTGTAAGGTTGTCCGTAAGAGATCGCTTTTTAGCGATAAGACTCATGTTTTTTTTTTGTAAATAGATCCTTTCCCAGCTGGATATGATGTGAATTTTATGGTTCTCTGCCTTTACGCCGACAAATCTTTGACAAATGCATCGTTTCGCAACCAATTCATTTGCCAACCCGCTGTTTTTTCTGCAACTACAATTATTTCTGATTTTTTATTAACAATACGACACGCTAGCCTAGTTGGGAGTGACCCTGCCTCCGAAGCCAGCGGTCCTGGGTTCAAATCCCGGTAAGGGCAGATATTTGTGTGATGAGCGCGAATATTTGTTCCTGAGTCTTGGTTGTTTTCTATGTACCTATTTAAGTATTTATTTCTCTATATAAGTATGTTTATCGTTGTCTAGTACCCATAGTACAAGCCTAGAGCTTAGTTTGGGACTAGGTCAATTTGTGTGAGATTGTCCCGTGATATTTATTATTTATTTATTTATTTATAAATAAGTTTCGGAAAAAAATGCGGGTTGTCAAATGATATGTTTGTGAAATGAATCATTTGTGAAACAATGGTTATAAAATGATAGGATCCAGAAATTGATTGTAAAGTTAGAAACTTGCACCACTTTACGTACAATAAGTACCTAGCCATTATCGAAGTCTCTTAGTATACACAGTCAGTAATATATGCTAATAACACAGTTTACCAACACCGCTGTGATTACACTGCACTAGAAGGCGATTCGTAGTCATTTTGCAACTTCGAGTAGCAAATGTTCCGGGAAAATGGCAGTTAGGTCTGCGAACTTGCATGCTAACTTTATCGGACCCTCTCTAACCTCTGAAGCGGGAAAGGGTTGGAAAATGCCGAGATGTTGTCTAATCGATGCAAATATACTTTATGTTAATATGTTATACGCTTCTAGTGTTAAACATGCTTTTGAAGAGGTTGCCAACCATGACACAAGGAATAGTAATATATTGCGGTGGATTCTGTTTACTTTTTAAATGAATAAACATGGCCGACCTTTATCGTTCTCGGACCTTAACGTTTTATGACTTGGGTCTGATAGATAAATGAACGTCTATGATGATTATATTTAAAGGTCGATTAATACATTACGTCAATATTTATTCTTCGCCGTTGCTGAAAACATACATAAAACTATTTTATTTAACCAGAGACGCAGTACATTTCAAATTAATTTCGAGCATTTTCACTTTAATTACGCTCGAACAGAATCGACGTTATTTCGGTTTTGAGCAAAGAGCAAAATAAAATTGTTCCTGCTCGAAATTACTGTTAGGTAATCGCACAGGTGTTGGACACTTTAAGCTGACTGGCACTAATAATGGACACTTAACTCTTAAATCAAAGGTCATACGGTCCAATTGATTGTTGCAAAACCAATGAAGTACTACATTTTCTGTAAAATAATAATCAAGTTAGTGTCCATCATTGGTCCTTGCCAATTTGTTGGCACTGCCCAACACCACCAGCCTTTAATAGTGATTCCTTTAAGTTGAATTTTCACTTACTCAGCATGAAGTTAAGTAGGCCTTGTCATTTTGAAACACAATAGTCGCCACGCCACCCAAAAGCAAAAAAAAGAGTTTCCGAATAATCAGGCTAAGCAAGAACCATAATGAATCGGTATTTTTCGAACCGTTCCCAAGCCTTAATTGGTTATTTGATACCTTCGTTTTAGGGGGGCATAGTAGAACTCAAAAAAAGGTCATGTAAGTTAATAGTACTATGTTAACATCCTCTTATTTAGTTAAAGATAGAAATTAAGACAAAATTTCAAACGTAGATTGTAAGCCATATTGTATAGGTCCCTACAAAATATTTTTTTGTTTTAACACACAGTTCGACCTAAAGCCCAGTTATGCAAATTACGAGTCTAGTATAATATTACTTAGGTACCCAATGTTATATTTATCAGCCATCATTAAGAAAAAAAACAAACATTTTATATAAAAAGTTCAATGGACTAAAGAGTCGCCATTTTGTAACGGTCTGTTGAAATCTAACGGACCGCTGGAATAGTTTCCAAATACAAACGAAAGGCCAAGGACGTTGCGGTTACTGCCTACGGATGATGATTTCAGGTCAAGATGTCATCCGTGAATAGGCGAGATATCTTCAAAGTGGATTCGCTGATTACTTCGTGGATCCGCTGAGTTCCCGTATGAATGAACCTTTTTAGAAGAGTAGGATAATTATATTACTTAAATTTCGGTCGACTCGTGAGTTAACGCAGTTTTAACTTAACTATTATTATCTTTTTTTTATTTTTTTTATTGTATAAAATTCCATTTGCGATCGGTCGCCAGACCATGAGCGAATAATTTGGGGGTATATTGGCAATGTGGCAAGGTGCGGCCAGCGCCACCCCTGCCAATCAGAAAACGTGGTCCCTTTTCAACCTTCTGACCATTTTTGATGCGTCTAATAGTTCGGTAACTAGAGGGATCATATGCAAGGCAAGGCGTTTCTTGTGTTGTATTTTGTACCGGTCAATTTCAGATGCAACCGTTGGGATTTTGAGGTACTCGTGAGTCTCATTATTTGAAGTAAACCAGGGAGCATTGACTATTGCTCTAAAAATGCTGTTCTGTAGGCGCTGCAGGCAGAGGTAGTTTGATTTACTCGCGACGCCCCACAGCTGGATCCCATATGTCCAGACGGGTTTTACAACTGAGTTGTATATAAGAAGCTTGTTGTCCACTGATAGTACTGAGTTTTTTAATTTATATTTGAAAGCCAAAAATGCTTGGGCAAAAATGGTTCACGAAAACGGTTTTACTTTTTTAATTTTTTATGTTAAGGAGAAGGCACACGAGCACTCAGGTCACCTGATGGTAAGTGGAATCTGAGACCCATAGACATTTGAATTCTCAAGAATATAATCCTAAGATCTCAAATGCGTTGCCAACGCTTAGGACTAAGATAGAATGCCTCTATGTTAGAAATTTCACCGGTTGTCTTATCCCCACACCGGAACTCAACAATGCGAACACGGTTGCTTGGCGGCAGGTTAATGGATAAGATGGTGGTAGCGATCCGGACGGACCCTGTACTACTACCACCACTAAAACTACCTACCTACAATACAATACAATACAATACAAAACACTTTATTGTCCACCAAACAAAAACGTACCTACTTGCTTTTATTTGTGAAAAGTGATTCAGATTCCAAATTCGAGCCTTGTCTTACATAGTGATCATTATTAAGCCGACGTTACATCTCGTTTACACCCATGTTTTACAAATTAAAATATTTGAACAAGTATTTTTTGGTATTGTTTTTCAACAGGCCGCCCACATCGTTTTCCTTGCCTGTGCGCTGACCGTTGACCCTGACTAGCCGAGGTGTCGGAGAAATGAAATCCTTATTCAATTAACGTTGAGAGCAACCGTCTCGAGTGCCTGTCAATTGACTGTCATTTGGATCGTTTCAAACGTTTTATTGCACAAGTTTAATGCCCACTTCGCAATACATTATATCTAGATATACCGCGTTCGTTAGTTTTTTAGGAGAAGGCAAACGAGCACTCTGACCACCTGAGGATAGCTGGGCTATGATGCTCATAAACATTTGCAAGCTCGAGACTGCAATCCTAAGACTTGTATGAAACCAGAAATTAACAGATTTACAAGTATGTGAGAAATAATTTTGTACTTATTACGTTATATGTAAGTTATCAGTTTGAAAAATTTAACAACAAACACAAAAAACTATGTAAAAAATCACAAATACGATCTAATTCTCTATTTAAAATTATTCGGAGCCTTAAATGATTTTCAGGAGGTACTTATAAACGCTTTAGTCGCCTTTATCTCAGGAACCAATGAAGTATTAATCGTAATAGTATTCCTTTTAATTTCGTGTTTAGTATGTGCTTTCATTTAAGATATTTTTCAGAACTTTATTACTTTTTTTGTCTGTTAGGGAGACTGGAGACGTAACTCTAGCAAAAATTACACTTCTCGAGTTCTATATTTCATATACAGATAAAAAATAAATGTACATATTTACAAATTTTATTTCAAAACTATTGTCGTAATTTTACTATGCGAAATTACAGCATTTTAGTACCAAGAGACTCTGAGTTAAACTGCGGTCAACCTGACAGATGGTCAGACGGTTCCTTGCTGACTAAGGAACCGTAGAAAGGAGGAAAACATGGAATTTTGATGTTCCTAAAATAAAATACGTAATCATAAAAATCTATCTCACCCTTAACTTACATACATACATAACTTCATTCCCAGAGTGGGGTAGGCAGAGCTACTGAAATACCAACAACACAAATAATACTTGTTGGTAAATCCTGTAACCACATTTTGCACAATCAGGCTGAGATGTTTACCAGTGTATTACCTATTACATACATACATACATAACATCACGCCTTCATTCCCAGAGTGGGGTAGGCAGAGCTACAGAAATACCAACAACTCTAAAAAAGACTTGTTGATAATTCTGTAACCACATTTTGCACAATCAGGCTAAGATGTTAACTAGTGTATTAGTGACAGGTTGCAAGCCCATCGCCTAACAGTACTACAAGCCCTTATTCCCTTAGTCGCCTCTTACGACATCCACGGGAAGACATGGAGTGGCACTATTCTAACCCGGCAACCACACGGGGCAACTTAACTTATTTCTAACAAAATAATAACTTCAAATTAATCATAAAATTTCGATAGATTACCAGGCAAGCAAGAAATGCCAGGAATGCTAGGTATGCATGTATACTCGTATTGATCTAATCGGAGTGTATTTACTAAATAGTTGAAGGGGCATATTCAAATACTTTCCAAATTAACTTGATATGTTCACGTATGAACTTCGCAAATAGAGGATTATTATAATCTCAGGGCTTTAAATGTTATTAACAATTCTATTTATCAAATGGAATTCCACTAACTACTCATCTAATTAAATTTCTTGTATGAAATTGAAATGGTTTGTTGCTGTGTTTAAGTTTTAATTATGTTGTTATTCGCATTCCGTCTTCGTTCTAGAGTTGCATAAAAAGGCGTATTGCGAATTTAGCGATCACTTCTTTCATTTTTGCCATTTGTTATCCCGCCATTGCATAATAATATTTAGTATGTAACAAACAATTAGAATTGAGACTATTGGGTATACCTTATTTGAAGTTGTAGACCAAAATAATTTCAAGACACTCGAGGAGAAGTGTCAATCCCTAAATTTAAAACGCCCAGCTCATGCACCTGTAAGTCCTTGTATAATGTAAACTAAGGCTTACGGCTTGTAATCCGTGGTATTCCTTAACCTATAGCTGCGAATGAGTCATTCAGTCTTGACCCCTATAAACGTAAGATTACGCCTCATGTCTACTTCACCGGTTCTTCCGAGAGTACGGGAGAGTGTATGCTTGTTGTTTTATATTTCAACGGGTTGTTATTAGAGTTTAATGTCTTTTTCTTTTTCTATAACCTTTCATGATAATTTAATATTGGTTTACTAGTCGCGTTTGATATCAGAGAGAGTGCTGGCCCACTACGGACCAGACTTACTCAAAATAGGGCAAAATGGAAGAGAAATTGGAGAAGAATTTACCCAACAGCTGCAGAAGAAGAAGAAGAAGAGAGAGAAGAGTCGCGTTTGAAACAATATCCAATCATTTGGAAAATTTGTCGAGATATGTGTTGGCTGAAATGAAAACTCCAAAATCATGGGAAAACCGACACAACTAAAGGGTTTCGTAAGTTATAAACGTTGTTTATGTGTCTTCGTTCAGCTTTAGCTCGCTAGCCCAAAAATAGACGAACTTCCAGCCAACGGTCTAGAAACACTAGCCTTTAAAAGTTGATGTCAGCGTTCTCAGCGTTTGAAAATAGCACTGAATTATTAAGTCATAGGGTTAAAATTGGCTGCAATCACCCAAATAAACATTTATTTATTTATTTTTATTCCGGCCGTTATGCACCCAAATCAAAATAATCACAGGTTTAGTCACCAACACGAATTAACCTAGTCAAACTAAGCCTTAGGCTTGTATTATAGGTACTAGACAACGATATACATTATCCAATACATTCACAGAAAACACATAAGATTTGGGAACAAATCCCCGCGCTAATAAATTATAGTTTACGTTCTCAGGCAACCCTTTCAACAATAATTTTCAAACAAGCTTTTAATGCATTCAGCGCCGTCGAAGTGATTTCCATATGAATATAACCCAATAACGCACATAATCTCTTAAAAGGGTGAGCCCATACTTAGGAAAAATATTTTCATACGCAACATTACACCAGCGAACTGAGTACACTCAAGAGAAATGCAAACAGATCACTGTTCGTATAAATTTACTTATAGTGTGACCCATTTACATTGCTAGAGTGTAAAAAAGGTGCCGAAAGTATATATAAGTATGGTATAATGTTTCAGGAAATACATAATGCTACGCTAACGCATTCGCATAAGCGTTTCACCATAAATACACGCGAATTGTACACACTTCTAACTAGCATTTCTAGTTGTTTTGGTAAGGTTTGCATAAGGTAGCATTTTTCTTTTGCCTCTGTTTGTGTGAATTTTGAGACATTTTTTTATGGAACGTTTGTGAATTGGATATATGAAAATTTGTTCAACCTCGGGTGTGAAGCTCAATAATTTAGCCTGAATACAAAAATAAGTTTTCAAATATTATAAATTAGAGAACACTATCTGAGTTGGCCACATACATAATTTTACGAAGAATTTGATGGAATAAAGTTAGTAAACTAAAGTTAAGGGGGAAGATGTCCGATTGAAAGATGTCCGGCTTACTTTTGATTTATTCTGTTTACTGATTTACCCTACTCACTTGACATTGGTGAAATCACTACGGAATGCCGCGGGGAACGTCATCAATGAAACAAGAGGAGTCATGAGCGTAAGGTACTGAGTTTCAACCCAGCGGTCATCATGTACCAATGAGTTTTTCTACGTTACCCGATGCTTTTACGGTAAAGAAAAGCATCCTGAGGATGCCTGCACATTAATGTAATGTATGTGTGTGTAAGGGGTTAATGGCACATAAATGTGGGTATGGGTCATACACAGATTTAGGTTAACGTCTTTCCTGTGGACACACCGAAAGTTGAAAGTTGTTACTCCTCTGGTGCTGCAGGTGTCTATGGGTGACCATATTCGCTTACCATCAGGCGATCTGTCTGCTCGTTTGCCTCCTATTCTATTAAAAAAAAAAACTTTTTTTAGGCCTAATTTTCTGGCTAAGTCCATTCCCGCAAAAACGCCATCAGGACTGCTTTAGACCTATCATATAAAAACATAAATTATATGCACACAAGCTCTTAACTATTGACCACAGGAGAGACAACTTTTGTTTTTAAGAGTGTGTATGACCCGTATCCAAAAGAGCTCATCATCTTAATAATATATGAAACAGTGACTGAGTAACAGACAGCTGTCTGTCGGAATATTTCTTCAAAATTTCAAATCCCTAGGTCCAGCGGTTCCAGCTGTGCGTTGTCTAGCCTCCTGGATCCCGACAATTATTTTGTCATAAAAACCTAAAAACCGAGAGTGCTTTATAAAGTACTTTGCACTTGAGTCCTGGGGCCCTAGCCAAGATGCAAACGCTCCTAACGTTTTTCTTTTCTATCGCTCAAAATGTATGGGATGACATTCTCGTGCGTTTCGATAAACCACGTGGTCAACTGTCATCCCATACATTTTGAGCGATAGAAAAGAAAAACGTTAGCAACGCTGAACCTTCCACCGCTTGATTTAAGGATTGTTACCGTTTTTCGCTAGAACAAAGTTGATTTTAGCGTGAATATACTTTATAAATTACACTCGGTTTTTTCCGGATGAGTTTATTTGCATAGTGTCAGGACTTAAAGTGAGCGTCCATTTACTTCCGGGATCCAGGAGGCTAGACACCGCAGGGATTTGAAATTTGTTAGAAATATTCCATGGATATCCTAGGGGTGCACTTAGAAGGTATTTTTGTAAATTCATCCTCTAAGGGGTTAAAATAGGAGTAAAGGGAAACTAATACTAGGCGTACGAAGTCGCTGCCCCGGCGTCCTCTAGCTTGTAATATAAGAACGCAAGGTGAAAGGGATGTGATACTATATAAATTTATTTATTAAAATTGACATTTGATGTCTCGAATGTTATTTTAACGCTATCCATCTAAGATCAAATAATGCTGGTTCGAGGTTCGTTGAATAAACCATCTAACGTGATCTCCAATGTCTAACAGTTGCTACAAAGTTGGTAGCAAATTTAATGGAATGGGAGTTGTTGATGTTGGGTAAAATAAACGCCAGCATACGGTCTTGTTATGGTGATAACATAAGATTAAAGGAAGGGACGAAACGAAAGGATAATACTGTTTGGGTTTTATGTGGGTTGAAGTTATAAAAATGAGTGAATGAATATAATTTATTTGTCAAAAGTGAGTAATGTAATACTCAATATATACAATAGCACAATATATACAGCCACACAATAAAAGTTTAGGGCACGCTTGGAACCTGTTTTTATTGTTAATTAATAGCTTTCACTCCTTTAACGCTACTGTTGAGTTGTTTATATTTGTAGACAATCACCATGAACTTATTACACAGATATCATACGCGAGAACAATTATTCGGCTTAAGAGTATTTTCTCTTGTCATTGTTAATGTCATTGTCGTGCTTGTCATTAGAGTCAGTTTGAAGTTTATTATGACAATGCACTAAAGTGTTTAACGTTTTTGTTGGGTACTGTATACATATAAAGGACACGCTGTATACATGTTGTTGGTAAACTAAAACAGAACAGGGCCTGTATTCAACACGGCAAATCAACATTGCTTTTGACTTGTTTCCGTATGTCAAAGTTTTGATAGCCTTTTACTTCACATTAATAGTGGCAGAGTTAAAACAATACGATAACACGTCAAATGTAACATCGTTTTAGCCCAGTAGAATAGAGACCCAGGCACGCTTAAAAAGGAAATTAGTAAATATGTATACGGGGTGTTATCATTTCGTGGAGTCTCCATTCGTTCAACACGCTTCGCCAGATGTGAATCGTACGTTAGAGGAATTCTAAAGAAAGTGTCGGAAAGTGCCCGATGCAGACGATAAAACCGGCAGAGGGATTTTGGTTTCAACGAATTAAAATAGAGTATGGTTCCTTATAGTGCCTAAAGATGGCGTGCATTTCAGTATACTTTTCTTTCAAGTAGTTTTATAGAAATGATAAAGGTTGTATATATGCATGTACTTTTTTTCACAAACAGAAAATATCAATGTAAAAACGTAACAGAAGCACAAAAGTTATCTCTTTTAGGGATCTTTTCCAGTTAACCTTGGAGCGATTGAGAGAAATAAAACAGCGGATGGTTAAACGTACAACAATTTAAGAGAAACAATTTTAGGTTGTCTATAAAAGCGTTGCCATATTATTTCACAGCCAAGTTCGTCGACAAAAACTCACTGCAATTTGACTTGGATAGGGTTAGCTAAATCGCAGTCGATTGTAAAAATCCATTAAAATGTGTGACATGAAATGAACGCACGAAACCTTAAGTTAATCATATTGGTAAAATATAATATATATATATATATATATATATATATATATATATATATATAGGTATAGGTGGTTTAATGGTGGTAGGACCCTGTGCAGGGTCCGTCCGGATCGCTACCACCAACTTATCCATTAACCACCCGCCAAGCAGCTGTGTTGTGTTTGACAACCGGTGAAATTACTAGCATAGAGGCATTCCATCTTAGTCCTCAGGGTTGGCAACGCATTTGAGGTCTTAGGATTATAGTCTTGAGAATTCAAATGTCTATGGGTCTCAGATTCCACTTACCATCAGGTGGCCTGAGAGCTCGGGTGCCTTCTCCTTAACAAAAAAAAAAAAAAAACTTTGAATTATGCTTTTGCTAGCGTCCACAGAATGCGATTTGTCTAGGTCCATGTTCAAACATGTCTCTACCTTAGTAGTAACTTAGTAGAAGCGAATTATTGAAAAGGATAGCCCTACTTTTCCGGTGTCCTCCGACCGTTTAAAATAGTATTTCATTCTTTATCTGTGATATTTGAAATTCGAATGTTATAGCCGAAGCGTGGAAATGCTATAAAACGTCAGAGGGTTGGATTTTTTATGCTCTCGTATTTTCTTTTACCGTCGTATGTTACATTATTCTCGGGAGACTGAATGACAGTCGGACGGACTACATATCAATGTTACCAATAGACTTTATCCCGGGTTACACGAAGCTAGTTTGTGAGCTAGGAGAGCAAGCTAGTGAAATAGAACTATTCTATCAAACTTCACACAATCCTGAAGACGACAGGATTTAAGAAAAAATTAGTAGTATATAAAACTTTATACAGATACATAACATCACGCCATTCATGGGTTGGCAGAGCTACCGAAATACGGACAATTCTAAAAAGACTTCTTGATAATTCTGTAACCACATGTTGTACAAACAGGCTAAGATTACCTGTCACTAATAGTGACAGGTTGCAAGCCCATCGCCTAACAGTCTACAAGGCCTTATTCCCTTAGTCACCTCTTACGTCATCAACGGGAAGACATGGAGTGGCACTATTCTAACCCGGCAACCACACGGAACAAACTTACATACAGAACTTTATTTTACTTGATTTTCTTTTAATAGTAGGTATAACCACAGACAAGAAACTTAGGTTTGTGAATTGGTAGTGTTTTTTTTTTACTTCTAGCCTGGCTTACTATGGCTGCTACTGGTTTATAAACAATAAGGTTTTCACTGGTTTACTACCTTAATTTACTATCCTGGCTTCAAATCTAACATAAAGAAAAAAAAAATCCGATCATAAAGATGTATTTTTAGGTAGGTATGAATGAAATGACGGTCGCCGCGGGACAGCATTGCCAGAATGCGTTCGTAAAAAGAGAAAAAGAAACGTTTGTTATTGTGGTTGTTAGATTTTCGATAGTATTGACGTTTGACATGACGCTTTAAAAGCCGAGACAGCTACGTGAAACAATTATTTATACATAGAGTTAAAACATGGATGTGGATATTTTAAAAGTAATATTATTTATTTTTAAATGTAGAACTAATGTATTTTAATGATTAATTATGGTAAGTATTCATGTTTTGGAGAAAGAGTTTCCGTTGTTTTTTGTACGAGTGAAGCAGCGTTAAATATGCGCGTAATTTTTTTTTACACCCTGTGTATTTACCCTACAAGTCACATTGAAAAGTTGAAGTGATTTAACATTGAAAGTACGTCTTAGATATTGAATTGTAATCAAGCACAATCAAGAGCGAAATTATAATTATACAGGGTGGAAAGTTGAGATGGGCCAGTAAGGGCCGCCATTGGAACCCTTGCTGCCGAGCGCATTTGACCTTAGACCATCTCGGCTTTAGAAGACCAATCACAAAATTTTTTTTTTTTTACTTTACTTTTTTGGGTTTTGGCAAAAAAATGCTTCAGTATAAATACTTACTCTCTGAGACCTACTTAGGTTAGGGTGCTAAAAAGGTCACTCATAAAAAAACCATTACAATTTGTGACAAATAAAAAATATTATTAATTTTCGCCAATCAGTTCTATTTAAGGAACATAAAACTGTATGGATTTAACGATTAATGCACTAGAAATATCAAACCGGTCCTATCCGAGGACTGGTTCTACTAAGACGGACCTCGCTGGCAAGCTAAATTTAAAAGCATTTATGGACTCCGATAACCTAAAGTATTTACATACATAACCAGCCTGTATAAGCCCACACTGGGTAAGTACAAACTCTTATGACAGTCTCCATGCGGGCTGCAGCTTTTCTCACGATGTTTTCTCTTAAACACAAATTAAATCCCACAAGACAACAGAGGCGCTGTTTGAAGTTAAGACCCCCTAAGCTTTATATCATAACTAGAAGACGCCCGCAACTTTGTACGCGTAGTAGGACTTAATTCCCGCCACTCCTCCTATTATTACTCCGTAGTGGATGAATTAATTGCACTAATAATGATTTATTCATAGGAATCGGATATCCTAGGAATATTCCCTTCAAATTTCAAGTCCCTAGGTCCAACGGTTTAGGCTGTGCGTTCCCTTACGGCCGAACCCTATATTCAAACCGTGGACAGATAGCCTTACTTCGGATTAAAATTTGACACATTTTGTATGGGCAAATGTCAAATTTCAACCCGAAGTAAGCCTTATCTATCCGCGGTTTGAATATAGGGTTCGGCCGTAAGTCAGTCCCGGTACTATTTTATATATTAAGAAGATTTAAAAGAATGAGCCTGGGTTTATATTGTTAGGAAAGCCTTAACATACTCGGAAATCAAGGAAAAACACTAATTAAACAGTATATAGAACTTGTATTAGCAATTCTAGCTTGAATACGGGATCGACTCACATTTGTACCGTTCGCGGGGTCATCAAAAAATCAAAAAATCGTAGACAGCGCTACTGGCGGGGTGGCGGTTTGAGGAAACTCTTCGCGGTTGTTGTGTTCTTATGTTCGGCTAAAAGTATTAATATTGTGGTCCGTTGGTGTTTAGGTCAGCGGTTGGTGGTTGCGATGCAGTGCTACTTGCAAATCAATATATTTCGGGTTCTTGAATATGTACGCCATGCCTACTCGATCAGGCTTGTATCCCTATATAATTCGTTCGACAAGAATGTTTAGATTTTGTAAAGAGTCCGTCCGGAATGCTACCACCATCTTATCCATTAACCACCCGCCAAGCAACAGTGTTCCATTGTTCTGTTCCGGTGTGGGGATAAGACAACCGGTGAAATTACTAGCATAGAGGCATTCCATCTTAGTCCTCAGGGTTGGCAACGCAATTGACGTCTTAGGATTATAGTCCTGAGAATTCAAATGTCTATGGGTCTCAGATTCCATTTACCATCAGGTGGCCTGAGCGCTCGTGTGCCTTCTCCTTAACATAAAAAAAAATCTTTTAACCCACAGCCAAGCAGTAGTACGCATTGTTGTGTTCAGGTGTGGAGATAAGATAGCCAGTGATATTGCTAGAGGTATTCTATGATAGTCTTCAGGGTTGGCGAGGTATTCCAAGTATTAAGATTGCAGTGTTGTGATTATAATCTTGAGAAAGAAAAGTATGGGTCTCAGTTTCCACTCACCATCCCCCCCCCCTTTGCTCGTTTGCGTTCTACTTGTTATAAAATAAATAAATAGTAACACCCTTGGTACATTACTAGTTTCTTAATAGTACTCGGCTATCATCGTATATCTATACCACACGTGTGACAAATATACTGTCAGATGCGAGTTCGAGCGTGATAGAGATAGCCAGCCGAAATCTACAAACAAACTGGTCCTATATTCAACATGATAAAACCATATTGCCTTTGACATGCTTCCATTTGGTCAACGTTTTGATAGATCTTATTTACTTGATGCCGCTTGGCAGCCGAATTAAAAACGATACGATAGCATCTCAGAATAGAGGCCCTGGAAGTTGTCATCAATGTCATCATCAATTCAGCCGAAAGACTTCCCCTGCCGCAGCACAGTAAACCTATTTAAAATATTATTTGTCTCTTTGTATCAAATTCAAAAGTCACTATCTATACACATAAAAACAGAAGGCCTGACTCACAGATGTTTTTAAGACGTAGACGAGGAATAAGATAGGATTTTTCGATATTCAACCCACAAAGGGAAGTTTTTTTAATGTTAATAATGAGAAGGCTCACGAGCGCTCAGGCCACCTGATAGTAAGTGGAATCTAAGACCCATAGACATTTGAATTCTCAAGACTATGATCTTAAGAACTCAAATGCGTTGCCATTCCTGACGACTTAGATGGAATGCCTCTATGCTAGTAATTTCACCGGTTGTGTTATCCCCACACCAGAACACAACAAGCGAACACTGTAGCTTGGCGGGTGGTTAATGGATACGGGGAGTATCGTGTAATTCTTAGCGTACGAAGTCGCGGGCGTCATTCAGTGAAGGATATGGTCAAACACACGATGCACACATATTCGTACACATATTTTAACCACACTGTAGTTATCTTTCGTTTGGGTGCCTTTCCACCAGAGTGTGCTAAACTCTAAATTGTTATAGATGCGTTTGATATCCACCAATCATATTCATTGGTTCACAGCAGTAGCACTGGTGGAAACTGGTAGCTTTCACATCCTCGCAACATTGCTGCACAACATATTTCTAGTGGAACAGGCACGCTAAGAGCCGGAGTTGATCTAAATAAACGTGCATTTTTCTATAATAATTAGTCTTTTGTGCAATAAAGAGATTACATACTAACTACGAGTTTTATATCGCTCGCTAGAACCTATGCCAACTCGATATTTGCCTTGACTTCTTTAAAGATCACCTTTCAAAGTAGAAGTTTTAAAACTTACTATTGAACATAACTTTATATCTCAACTAGACTCCGTCCGCTTAGAAGTCGTTTATCGCTATTCTTTCGAAAACTGTTCAATTTCTCAGGGTAAAAATGTACTATTCCAGGCTATAATCTATCACTGTGCTAAATTAAAAAAAATATCCGTTCAGATGTTGCAGCGTAAAGGCGTAACAAACTAACACACGTACTTTCGCATTTATAATATAGTAGGATTTCTAATCGGTTACGTTTAAGGCGTCCAAGGTCTAAAGCCATCAAAATATCATTTTAAGCGATGTTAATGACGGATAGCGCCCACCATTTTGTTGAATTGATCATAAATCGATTATCTATTTATTGACGAACGAACACTTGATCATTAGCGATAACAGCTGTGGCTGATGACCTGGGCCTCTATTCAGGTGCGTTAAAACGATATCGTGTTTGACACGTTTAAGAATCGTTTATGTCACAGTCGCCATTATTGTAAATGACATAAGAGTTATCAAAACATTGACAATACGGAAACAGGTCAAAAACGATATCGTTATTACCTTGTAGAATTCCAGCCCTGCTTAACGAAAAGGCGGCGTCTCATACGGAAAAGTTACCATGTGCAATCTCATCAAGTCTTACTATGTTCTTATTTCCAATGTTTTTGCTATACTGCCGCATCTAAGCGATCTTTTTTCATCTCTCTGCCGCAAATAATGTTTCAATAAAGTGCAAAATGAAAGGAAAAACTGACATAAATAATAACAATAGAAAATAATGTAACAGTAAGCGTAGCCAAATTGGAAACGATGTTAACGTGTCTATTTTCTATTGGCTCGAAATGTATGGAGTTAACATAGCGGTTGCCGCGATCTGTCATCAGCTTACGTCAAATTCTAATTTTGTCAATTTTCTAAAATCGCTAATCTTGCGTTATGCATTATGATGAGGCCATCGAAAAGAGTCCTTCAAAGCTGACCTTCATCGCCATTTAAGGTAACTACGCGCAAAGCAGTTTATCATTATCAGATGTGTGTGGCTCGACCACAGCGATCGTTCACTTATGATGATTAACAAAATAGGATAGCGTGAAGTGAGAGGCAATAGAGGGGGTCGAGCTCCATGTCGTATGATGCCTAATTGAGAAGGCACGCGTTAAAATGTGTTTTGTACGCTCCTACGGGACTAATTAAACTCCGTATGATATAAACTGCGTCGAGTTAAAAAGTGATACGCAAGAGAATCACGCCCCAGCATCCGGAAGGCACTTACCTACTCACATTAGAATAAAAATCGCTGAAGGAACCCTACACTGAGCATGGTCCGACATGCTCTTGCCCGGTTTTTATGTCACTTCATTAGGTTCCGGGTTCGTGGATCAGCTTTAGAGCTCAAACAAATCATTTTGATAAATTATTAACCTGTGTAATTCATTTCAAACAAGGGCGTAATCATTAAAATTACTTTTCTACTTAAAACCGCGTTACAAGGCGTAGCAATTCCAGCATTCAAGTACCTATTCCATGAAAATTCTTTTAGCAATTCTGAGAACGGTCCATTGAAATTTGAAATTCAATTGCTGATTATGTAATATTTAACGGTTACTTGACTATTTCAATTTTGAGTCGTATATTTTAATTAAAAAATGTTAATGTAAAAGAGTTTGATTGTTATTTCATGAGAGATCAAAATGACGTATTGATGCGATTTTAACACCGAAAACCGGGCAAGAGCATGTCGGACCATGCCCAGTGTACGGTTCCGAAGCCGTTAAGTACTGCAAATGTAAAAATCAACAAGTTATACTTACCTAACTTATTTTCTGTTGAAAGTCATTTGGTGCCGTCTTAGAAGGTATAAACACTTTAATCGCCTGTATCTCACGAACCAATGATTTCTACTAATAGTTTGATAGTTTTTCTTTTAAATTCGTTATATGTATATGCGCTTTTATTTAAGTTTTTTTTCAGATTTTTCGTATTTGTAGTTTTGGCTGTGGGAGGGGGGATCCTTGACTCTGACAAAAATTTGCGCTTTGTTGCCACAAACCCACGTACACACGGGGAGACGAGAAAAAACAGTTTCCCCACGTTGTTACCTACGTGTAGGGGAGGTTCACTAAGAAATCATTTTTTGATTTTACCACTTTGTCGGCGTGACTAATATGTGTATACATGCCTTATTCCTGCTAGTTTGACTACGGATCCCTAAAAGGTAAGACTATCGAAGCAGCAGAAAAAATATTTTAATATTTAACAAATTATTGTCTAGTCAACGAAATAATTAAAGTAATTACGCAGCTAAAACTCTCAATTACTCTTTTAGACTTTAGACCATGATGAAGTAGCGACCAAACAAGTACACTTGTAAAAGTTCCGACTCCGTCTAGAACTCTAGACGTTTATTCTACTGTCTGTCAGTCGAAAAAGGTCGAGACGGTTAATTCTCAAGACGATGGCAAGTTGTAGGTATAAATCTCGCGTGATGTCACCGAGTGATGGCGGTCTGACATCACCTGAGGCCCTGGCCAAGTTGCAAAACGCTTCTAACGTTTTTCTTTTCTATCGCTCAAAATATATCGGATGACAGTTGATCACGTGGTTTATCGTTACGTATGATAATGTCATACATTTTGAGAGATAAGTAGAAAAGAAAAACGAAAATTATTATAGGAGCGTTTGCATCTTGGCTACGGTTTGCTGAGAAGAGTCAAGACTTTATTTATAGGCATATTTAACGCTAAAACAACAGCGCGTTTATTCTAATTTGACTTGGCATTTTGCACTGGTAAGCATCTTAGCCTGATTGTGCAAAATGTGGTTACAGAATTATCAAGAAGTAGTTTTAGAGTTGTTGGTATTTTTATAGCTCTATGTCTCACATTTTGATCTAGTCCCAAACTAAGCTTAGGCACAAGCCTAAGCTTAGTTTGTTGTCTAATACCCATACTACAAACTATGGGTATTAGACAACGTTAAACTTACTTATCGATAGATAGAAAACATCCAAGACTCAGGAATAAATACTCGAGCTCATCACACAAATATTTGCCCTTACCGGGATTTGAACCCAGGACCCCTTAGCTTTGAAGGCAGGGTCACTACCAACTAAGCTAGCCTGTAGTCGTGTGAATGAAGGCATGATGTTATGTATGTAGCATTTTGGTCTGATATTGTAATCATATTGTTGATGTTAAGACAACTTGGACAGTAAGAGCTGTCATAACGTTAACAGTGTGATAACGATATCGAAGTAAGATAAACTAAATCAAAGTGGAATAAAGGCCATGTCAAACTTTCTAATCTCAGCTCTAAAACGGTTCAGAATTTATTCGCCTAAGGTAAGTCTTTTTACTATAAAACTTTTTAAACTTTTTTTTTGTCTCGACTTCTAAATAAACTCTACGCCACTGTTAATAGGGTCTAAATACCAAAATGGCTATGGCTGAATAGATGTTTGTAGCCTAGTCTATGCTAAAGGATACATTTTCATTAATATAAGCTAAAGATTTAGTTTAAAGCCATTAAAATGTGAATGCTTTTCATCCAAACATGAGCTACTTATTTTAATGTTGTCATTATAAATTAATGATGTTAATTCAAGATCCAAATGGAAATGTACAAATACAGGTGATTTTCGTCGTACTGGCAACCGTATTTCGAAGAGCGTCAACATCAAGTCCTCGTTGTTCATCCAAGACTTTAAGCGTACGAGTATATAGTGAAAGACGGACAATATTCACGAAAATTCGTTTTCAACGCGAGCGACGCTTGGTCTTCCATGTAACTACTTACTTAATAATGATATCGTCACTACTTTGAAAAAACCTCGTATTTCATATTTCGTGATGAACGATTTTAAACTTATTTAACTTTATGTTTAAGTTTAAAATCGTACGAAATACGAGATACCAGGTTTTTTCAAAGTAGTAACGATATGTGCCAGTGAAGACAATTATTATGTTGTGTCAGTGAAGGCAATCTTAAGGTCTTATCTCAAGATGCGTTGCCAACCGTTAAAACAGTAGGCAATGTATATCTAACTATCTATGCTACTTATTTCACAGGTTGCCTCCCATACACCGAAATACATCAGTATGAACATTGCTGCGTGACTGCTGGGTAGCAGAAACAGTGGTAGCGATCCGAACGGACCCTGCCTTAAACGCACTTTTTTTGCACCTGAAATGCGGATAAAGAATAAGTATACAAAAAACTGATAACTATTCATGTTTATTGTCGATGTTCAAATGAAAAGGGACGTAAAGGGGTGCTTACGTCGTTTTATTAATGCTACTATATGAATAACATGACCACAATTAAATCTGGGCTGGGATTCTACACGGTAATAACGATATCGTCTTTAATTTGTTTCCCTATTGTCAACGTTGTGATAACTCTAATGTCATTTACAATAATGGCGACTGTGACATAAACGATTTTAAAGCATCTCAAACGCGATATCGTTATAACGCAGAGGCCCAGGTCAATGTAAACGCCAGCCGTGTAACTAGGGAATCGTTAGAAATCAGGATACATTGCTGTTGTTTAATCATCGCTGGTTTGGACATTTTCACGTGTTATTCAGTTAATAAGATATTAGATGCAGGCAGGAATGCTATTAGAAATAGAAAGATTAAAGACAAACCAAAGATTTGCCTTCATAAAAAGAATTGGAACATCACAGAAATCAAAATTAAAAAATAAAGAAGAAAAGTAATAAAAAAAAAACAATTTAAGCACAATGTAGCAATAGATGACTCTCTGACGTCGAAATTGACACCATTCAGCACCATGTCACGTCATAAACCATGACCATATTATATAGTGGTCGAAGGTGCCGGTTCGTTTGTATAATTACCACCATCTTACCTGCCTCCAAATGGCTGTTTACAATGTTGCGTTTGCATTGTTGCGTCGGTGCGGGGGTAAGACAAATAAATGATAACCATACAAGAAGTTATTTTTTGCGTTTTTGAAGGCGGTTTTTTTGTTTTTAAAAACATTTATTTTTGAACACGCATTTGGGCTGTATCCGAAAAAACACCGAGAAGCTTTTTAAATCAGCCAGACTTCTGATTTCCATACAAAAATACAAATTTCACGGACACACTGATCCCTTACTTATTGAAATAAGGAGTTCTTGGTGCTGAATAGGTTAACGCTTACATCGCCCATGACGCATACTGTGCGTCAAAACTTTATACAAATTGCAATCACGGTGCTGAATGTACGGCAGGGTTTGTTACGCTCGAGGCTATTTTAACAATAGCTACCTTTTGATTGTTTGGCTAAATCTCTGTTTGTCGAGCCTAATGTTATGGAAAAATTGCGGGTTGATATAACAGGGTCTGTTATTTCATTCTTTTTATGTAAATATAATGTATCCAACTTTCGACCGCTTTGTTCCGAAGCGTTTGGAATAAATCTTGGATCGTAGGTATTATATTGTAATAAAATATAAAAGGAGAATTCATGTTTTTTTTTCAATGGGAGACGTTAATGAACAGGTTGTTTTTACTTTTAATTAGCTTTTTCTATAGTGCCTATTTTTAAGTTATTTAATGTGAGAACAATCTCCAACATTTTGTGAGGTACAATAATTAGCCCTTGTTTTATGAGAGTAGGTATATAAGTAAATGCTGACGCAGAAAAAAACATTTGTTTTCCTACTATTGCTTGATGGTCAATTCTGTTATCTTTTAAGAAATAAATGAACGTACCTATTTGCCACCGTGCGTCAATTAAATATCCAGACAAAAAAATAGGTTTTATTTAACACAATTGTGTGTGTCATTTCAGACCACCAATGTTTAAGCGCAAAAGTACAAATTGGGTACAAAGGGTTTAATCCAAACAATATTCTATCGTACAATCGTTAATCTTCTATTACATTTTAAGTTACCAATGCATCCCACAACTTCTCACGTTAATAACTGTCTTGCATAATCAATCGTATAGTATATTTGTCAAACACTCTCAGTGCCATTGGCTCGATATGGAGTCAAATTGGAGTAAAAAGTTAAGAGCTTGGTAGAGTCGTACGTTCAAATATAAAGTGCTCTCGGTAATAGGAACAAAACCATACAAAATTTAAGCTTATTGTACGTTAACAAAGCTCAAAATAAAGATTGTAATATCTAGAGTTAATTTCTTTCGTTCACCAGTTAAAACCCATGTGTTAAATTAAAAACGCTACATTAACCCGCGGAGATCTGGCCGAATAAATCCAAACATTTGTTTGTCAATAAAGAATGACGCAACAAAAATGAAATGCGCTTTCATTGTAAACTTTATATGAATATGTTAGAATTTTTATTTGAATAGCATTGTGTCTTTTGATGTAACGTTATTGATCAGCAGCGATTTGTTGCTTGTCTTACCCTAATGCGGTATGAAACGGCTCCATTGTGTTCCGTGTTTATAGAATGTGGCTGTTTGATTTTCTTTTAAATTTTGTTGCGTATCGAAGTAAACAATCGTTAAGGATGTTACGTCATTTATTGTTACGGTGGATTTTGGTATAACCATTCTCATACTCAAAGAAGTGAAACAAGTGCTATTTAAAAAAAGTGGTACTTTTAATTCGTATATATATGTTTTTCTATCTGGCTGAATGCGAAATTGTTCCAGTTGATATAAAACACTATAATTTGGCATCAAACATGGAATAATCGTTGATGACAAATTGTAGAGGTTATGTTATTTTAAAAGTCGGTAATTAATTAAAAGTCCTCATGGACTTCGAACAAAATGATCATTACTGACAAGTTAATACGATATAACTTCAGACTGCAATCCTAAGACCGCAAACGCGTTGCCAACTCTGTGATCTTAGATGGAATGGGTGAGGCATCTATGCTAGTAGTTTCACCGGTTGTCATATTCCCACACAGGAACACAGCAATACGAATACTGCTGCTTGGAGGTAGGTAGGTAGTACTCCGAGATACATTGACCTTACACCTAGACTCTAAAGGATGCCACAAAGTTTAAATAACTTCATAATTGTATTTTTTATGCAAAAAAAGACCCTAATAGCGCCCCTGAATCAAAATTTGGAAAAACGTTTAGTTAAGTGTTTTTTTTCAAGTTCACAAACCTCCTAATCTAGTCACAATTTTCTTAGAACACTAAAGTAATTTGCCGGCCTTAGAGGTTATTTTTGTACCGAAAAGGCAAGCGTGCAAATAGGCTATCTGATAGTTTGGTTGGGTCAGATTGCAAAACTCTAAGCACTGAAATCGAATGCGTCTATAGGGACTAGTCATTTTACGTTCCTTGAGAGGATTCTGAAGGTGACATTTTCTATACAAAATACATATTATGACAAACTACGTAGGTCTGTACGTTTTTCTTTGGAAGAAAATAATTCATGGAATGAAATAAATAAAAAACAATATCGGAAACTTAGTCTTCTACAATTACTAAAATATCTAAAACAATCGTGGAAATCGTATCGTCGTGGGATCTGACAGCTAGGCGATTGAAGCGACGCCTCACAATGGTAAACGGAATTTGTTTTCCCTCTTGACTCAAACAAAAACTACCAAATACTAAGCGAAATAAAACTATAACCGATTAACAGCTTGGTAAAATGAGTTTGGCGTGGTGCACTGGTGTCACGTAAGACAATAATATTCTTGACTGAAAACCACCACATTGTGTGACAGTTTATGTAACATAACACATAACTATATAAGATCACGCCGTTCCCAGAGTGGGGAACGGCGAGATTGATGATCCTGACAACATTTTGCACAATCAGGCTAAGATGTTAACCAGTGTATTAGTGACAGGTTGCAAGCCCATCGCCTAATAGTGCTACCTTAGTCGCATCTGACGACATCCACGGGAAGACATGGAGTGGCACTCTTCTAACCCGACAACCATACGGAACGGGTTTGTGTACTTTGGATCATGTCGCTAATTTGACCAGCTACAGCGCTTATTTCTTCCGAAATAATTTTTGCTCAGCGTCATCCAACAGAATATAAACTCAGAATTACTTGACAGGTAGCTGAGTACGGTACTTTTTTATTGTGTTTTTGGGTGTTTTGTTTGCGTTGATAAATTATTACTGTACGTTTCTTTTTTCCTTTTTCGCTAAAACCATGCCTCCATTCCCAGAGTGGCATTGGCTACAGAAATACCAAGAACTTTAAATAGACTTACTTATAAATAATTCTGTTACCACGTTTTGCATAATCAGGCCAAGAAGTTTACTAGTGTATTAGTGACAGGTTGCAAGCCCATCGCCTAGTAGTACTACAAGCGCTTATTCCCTTAGTCGCCTCTTACGACATCCACGGGTAGACATAGAGATATTAACAATATCGTAGAAAAATCTTTACATAGTATAGAACAAAGTCGCTGTCCGCGTCTGTCTGTTTTCTGTCTGTCTGTCTGTTTGTATATCCACTTACTCCTCCTAAATCACACCACGGATTTTGATGCAGTTTTCACAAATAGTAAGATACATTTTCACGGTTTTTTGGTATTTCTTCTAGCTGGCACTCACTGAAGTGAGTCTGAAACATGTTGGGCACTCGCTGCGCCTATCAAGTAAACAAGTTGTTTTAAGGGCATTTTAAAAAATACGTGTACTACACCCTAGTTAAGCACTGAAGTTTTGTGATGAAAATTAACCATCCATTTATATGGCAAATTTTGGTCACAACACTGACATCGTTAATATTCCTTAAATTTAGGTCTTAACTAGGGTACATGTATTTTCGAAAATGGCCTCAAACATATTACTCTAATGTTCTGCTCTAGCTCTTTTGTTGACGAGTAAGAGAGTGTTTAGATATTTTTGAATACCTTATCTGCTCACGATGTAGTTAATGGTGCTATAGTTCTTTTGTGACGCGAGCCAACTTTCGTAACTGACTGGCAAAGTTCAAACTAAAGCTATTCAAACAAATGTCCAGTGTAATAATGCATGACACGAAGCACGTGCGAGTTTCCGAAACAAACAAAGCCCTAAACTATTTATCAATATGAAACATTGTGTAAATTATTACGTAAACTTCAATACATGATAAATGCTGGGTATTGGCTGGGTTGTTAGCAAAACATAACTTATACTTTACAATCTGTTTATAACATAATATTCATCCCTATATTAACCTCGTGTTAAGGTAGAATTTTGCTTAACAAGAAATGCAATCCTAACCTGAGACGTATAATTCTATACTTAACGATGATAGACTTGCTGTTAAATGTGCTAATACATAAGGTTGTAAGTAACTACGTCTTTGTTTTAGACTTACATTGTTTATTTCTTCGGTGCAAAGTTAACTTGAGACGGTCAAGGTACTTCGTAACTTGATATTTGTCATTTGCGATGCTTAATGGACCCCTGGGGGCGTCCGGGATGAAATTACTTCATTACGCAGTCTCGTGTGTCATAATTTTCCAGGAATAGAGTCTATTTGTTCAAGAAAACATTGGATATATCCAACGGCCATAATTCGTTTGTATGGAGCTGTGACGCACCGTGTGCGTCATGGGAAGCCAATGTAAGCATAGGAATATGTCTGTGTGTGTAATATCGGTGACAGCGGATTTTGCCGCGTAATTAATTTTACTCGTAGCTGAAAGACCTGTTCATGAATTATGCATTTATTAACCTGAGTTGTCTCGTCAGAGCATATATAATCATTTAATAGCAGGTTAATATTTCGACAGCGAATTTAAAAGCGGGTTGTTGAAGCGAATAACAGCGCTGCAAATACATTTTTATCCTAAAATGAACGTACAAATTTCAGTCAAAAATGAACGTAAAACGGTAAAATAGTAATTTTTTAAGTTCGGGTTTGATTGTGAGTATTGTGACGGTTCTTCGCTCATGATTTATTTTCTACTTTCTAGCGCTCGATTTAAAAATCAATTTAAAAACTGTTCTCCGTAAGGCCTTTATTGTTTAGTAGACACGCAAGAAAGTAAATACGACGTAAATTAAATACCATCGCAAATACTCGTACAACTCAAAAAAAAATGGTATCTAACTAACCATTGTGAAATTAACCCTGAACATAAAAAGGCTATTGGTTTACACACCTACGGCTTACTTAAGTACATGAAATATTACAAAGTTAATAGAATTCAGCTGCTGCTTGGTATCGTCATCCCTTAGAGAAGTCTCGACCGTATCTACAGATATTTTAATTAGGCACGTAAATGGTTATCAGTAATTGTTGCTTCTTAGCCAATTGAACTTTTTAGCAATCGTAATATGTACAGTCAAGGTTATAAATATGTATACACTTTAGTACCTTGTCTATTTAACGTCATGTTTCAACTGCCATATGAAATTGTCACAGCGATTAAAGTGACAAGGTACTAAAGTGTATACATATTTATGACCTTGACTGTACATAGCGACCATTTTTTTGTTAAAAAGAACCATTAAAGTTAGTGTTCGCATTGTTGTGTTCCGGTGTGGGGATAAGACAACCGGTGAAATTACTAGCATAGAGGCATTCCATCTTCGTCCTCAGGGTTGGCAACGCATTTGAGGTCTTAGGATTATAGTCTTGACAATTCAAATGTCTATGGGTCTCAGATTCCACTTACCACCAGGTGGCCTGAGTGCTCGTGTGCCTTCTCCTTAACATAAAAATAAAAAACACTAGTAAATTTAGGTTTCGTTTGTGAGTTTACCTTCAGTACTTTCAGAAATAAAGAGAGTGGCCCGGTCTTTTCCTTTGCATTTTTCATTAACCCCTCGGACGTCGGTGGCAATGGCGTCATTGCCAAATCTAAAATCACCGACGCTCCAGGGGATAAATATCTCATCGTTATCTCCCTGTATATGTGTTATCTCCCCAAAAATCTAGACTTTTATATCTTTTTCAACTTCGTTGTTTCTTTGGTTTGCTACGGCTAACTTATTACCTTATTAAATTATGTCTAATTTGTGAACCGCCCAGTGCCGCTCTATAATTTCATAAATACACTTTTTGCATTTTCTAGTAAGTAAGTATTAGCAACAATTGCAGGCTGTAATCACACTTATGCTAGGGAAGGAGAAAATTAAGTCCCCCAGTCGTTTTCGTTGAAATATGTTATAAAAAGTATCCATTATGACATGACTTATTCAGGTTTCAAACAATTTTCTTTAATAGGTTGGCAAGCCGTTTGCATGATTTAAAGCCAATTTCAACAAAATAAACCGAAGTTAAGTCAAAATGTATGTAACTTATCTTAAATCCAATTTCAAAGAATTAATCGGGTTTCCGTCATTTTAACACGGAATCAATAACTTAATACGTTATAAAATAAAAATAAAAATCTGAAAATCCATGGCGCAAGCAATGGGCAGTGAACGTGTTAACTAGTTAAATTTTATTGAAGTCCCTAATTTTATTAAATCTGTTTACGTAACGTTACCGGTCACTGCTAATAAAGATTTGTTATTTAACTAAGTAGCATTAGTTAATTGCGTAATAAATCAATTGAACCAGTAAAGGCTTTTAACAAGTGCTCTTTGAATGTTTTATTACTTACCTAGTAGCTTTTAAACGCGCTGCGGCTCCGGCCAAGGACAAGCTTGAGCATTTCTTAGGGTTCCGTAACCAAAGGGTGCCAAGGGGCCATGACTATTACTAAGGGCTTGTTGTTTGATCAGGGGGGTTATCATGAACTAGCTTTGCAGTTCTGTTTACGTTCAAAGAAAAGGACAGAGCTACATAACTGCCATAGCTCTGTCCTTTACGCTGACCGTAAAATGAACTGCAAAGCTAGCTCATGATAACCCCCCAGTAGTTAAACTAACTAACTGTTAAAAATCGTAACCAAAGGTTAAATCTCAAGGAAACGTGTCAAAATTTTGTTTCTTTATTCGAATTCTAAAAATTAGTTGAGTTAAATACTGATTAAACAACAGGCCCTAAGTCTCTGCTGTCCGTCTGTCAGCGGGCTGTATCTTATGTACGGTCAAGGACTTTAAATGTTATGCCACTATGGAACCCTGTCCCAATGACAGCGTTAACCATTAATTTTAGCTTTCTTTCATGTGGTTCGACGCTGTCATTATGACAGGGTTCCATAGTGGCATAACATTAAAAGTCCTTGACTATACCATAATAGGTATACAGTTGTGATTTTCATAAAGTGTGCATTTACATTGCTGCTATTATAACACATGTTTAAAAAATGTAAGGGGGCATACAGGACTCAACGTGTGCGAGTTCGACTCGCACTTGACGGGTTTTAATTTAATTTATTTTTTGAGTCTTTTTGGAATGGGAATTGAAAGCGTCGTAAGTGGTGACTAAGGGAATAAGCGGTTGTAGTACTGTTAGGCGATGGGCTTGCAACCTGTCACTAATAAAACACTGGTAAACATCTTAGCCTATTTGTGCAAAATTTGGCTATAGAATTATCAATCTTTGCCTACCCACTCTGGGAATGAAGGCGTGAACAATGCCCATATAGATAGCTATTGGTTTAATGTAATTTTACCACTTGGTAACCGCTTACATTACTTTTAAACATTACCTGTTCAATAACAGAATTCACATCGTTGTGTTATTAATTGAGAAGCAACAATTAAAGTAAACAGTGCACGCAACCAAACGCGGTGACACAGGCATCTAAATTCCGTGACTTCACAGGTGAGTAGAGCTCACAATCGTATAAATCTGCCTAATTCAGAAGACGGGACTACTTAAACTTGCCGGATAAATGCGTTCGACGTAGCGCTGTGTTAAGAGAATCACAAAACAGCTCGGTCCGTCCCGTTGAGTTTGCGTGTGGTATGGTAGCTCGCGGCGCGTGCGGTCGACGCACGCACACATGCTAGCCACGCGATGTTTCAAGATGGACTACTGTTTTCTTAATTACTGTATACTATGTCTATGTCGACGACACCTGCGACTAAATAAAAAATACAACACACTAAAATGTTAAAATTTCTTGATGCGGCATCGTAGGCTCGTCGGTAAATAATTAACCCAAAGGTTGAATGTAAGAGATCTGTTAAAGGGTTAAGTTTTGCCTTTTTTTTACTTTCTTTTTTTTTTTTTTTATATTAGTGTAATGTAATTGTTTATGTATAATAAAGTATTTACTATATACAAGTTTGAATGAAAACCATCTAATAGTTCTGGAACGCAGCTCTGTTTCATACCAGATATTAAAATGAACCATATAAAGTAAATACCAGTTCTTCCACTCGACCTAACTTACCCACCATATTAAATATTTCCGAATATTTGACCTAGATCTCCGCGTTAAGCGTCTTTGTCGTCGGAAGGTAATTGACCGTGTCGTTTATTTGGATGATTTGCGCATTGTTTTGCCTTTATTAATTTAACCTAAATTTTTATCCTAATCTTAATATTCTGCCGCAGTACCAAAAGGGCGGCTAACTGCATAGTAATAGTATAAGCATTTTAAATTTAATATGCTTATCAATAGAGTATAGAATGCTTCGACTACATTACTACAGATAACCGCCTTGTTTGGTAAGACGACAGTTTAAATATGCGTGGTGGATCTTTTACTGCTTTCACTTTTCCGTTTTCTACTGCTTTATAATATTACACTTTATCAAAATAGTATAGGAAGTCCGAAACTATATAAAATAGGAAAATTATTTTAGATAAGTTTTGTAACATAACCCATTTTTATCAAAAACATTGCATCTATTTTGTTTTGGAAAAGTAAACAATACGGTTACAGTATTCAATGAAAGCCAAAGTGTTTTGTTACAACAGCTTACAGTTTTTTTTATTGATATGTGGAGTTTGAATTCAAGATTCGTTTCTTATAACTATCACCTATGTATATCAAAGTGGCAATGTGTAACATTTATTACCCATATATCTCCAAAATAATTAGTTTTAGAACGTAACGTTAGAAAATAGCTGACAAACCAGATTCGTGAGAAGGCGTTTCCGAGAGAAAATAAGTATTAGGTATCGTTGACAATACGCGTGCTTGTTTTTAAAACACTGACGTTCCCAACTTTTCCCAAAATACAAACATTTATTAACTACATGCGATCAAATCCGTCAAATATTTTTATTACCCATTTCTGCGGATTACATCGCGTGTAACTAACTTGCTATTAAATCAAACTGTACACTCGAAAACAAAAATGTACACGCGGCCAGTCTTGGAAATAAATCATTGTTCATTTAAAAATAAGTTTGTCACAAATAACATTTTTGCTGACTGTACTTTGTTTGTACAGTCGTTATCTCATACTCTAAAGCAAAGTATTCTACAAGTAGAAATCTAGTTCGTCTCCGGTCCTTTAGGAGTTTCTGATATCTATTGCCGCTCGGGCACCGGGCATGCAACTAACTAAACGCTTCAACAGCGCGGCCCCGACTAAACCGACTTGGCGTGACTTGTTGACTACATTGTGGTTGCAACCTTGTTAATTAAATTATAAGGTGCTTTTATATTTGGCATTATGTCCTCAAGCGAATGAAATTGGTTTTTATATAAATAATAGCCCAGGGGCACTGAACATTTTAATCCTGGAAAGCACGAAAATACCCAAAGGAAAAGCGTTAATCAATGCGCACTGATGGAGGCGCGGTAAACGGTTGGTATTAAAGTGATTTATTTATTGCCTAATTTACGGCCATAACTTAAATACATACGTCATCTAACCGTCCTTCGATATTGGCTTTTCTACGTCACAGCTAGTGCCAGACTTAAAAAACAAAACGCGGTTACAAAATAAATGGGGTTACCAAAACCACTAGTCCGGGTGTAGCAAACACTATACATAATATTCCATGTTGGACCATGCTCAGTGTAGGGTTCTGTAGCCTTTAAGTACTACAAGCATAAAAATCAACAATTAATAACTACTTTTATATTTAACTAGCGACCCGCCCTCTTCCTCTTCAATCACTCTATCTATTAAAAAAAACCGCATCAAAATCCGTTGTGTAGTTTTAAAGATTTAAGCATACATAGGGATATAGGGACAGAAAAAGCGACTTTGTTTTATACTATGTAGTGAAGTCATTTGGTGCAGTCTTAGATGATTTTAGTATCTAGGTATAAACACTTTAATCGTCAGTATCTCAAGAACCAATGACGTCTACTTAGTCGTGATAGTTTTCCTTTGAAATTCGTTATATGCTCTTTCATTTAAGATTTTTAATATTTGTAGTTTTTATTTTATTGTACCACTTTGTTGGCGTGACTAAAATGTATATTCGTGCCAAATTACAGCTTTCTAGTACTAAGAATCTCTGCGCTAGGTTGCGGACGGACGGGCATGGCGAACCTATAAGGGTTTCTACGTTGTCCGTTGACTACGGACTACTAAGACGTACTAGAAAATTGTAATTTGGCATGAATATACATATTAGTCACGCCAATAAAGTGGTAAAATAAAATCATGAATAAAAAATCCCATACACGTAACGTGTGGATGTATTTTTTTTCTCGTCTAACCCATAGCGTGTCTAACGATAGTTGGATAGGTCTTTCAAAAGTATTATGGCTTTGTGAAAACAAGTTTTTGATTAAGTGATTCGTTTATTATGAAATATTAAGCTTTAAAGCGCTAATTTTGGTTAGAGTCAAGTGTCCCCTCCCCACTACAGCCATAACTACAAATACTATTTAAAAAAAAAAGAAAAACTAAAATGAAAGCGCATATAACGGTTTTAAAAGGAAAACTATAAAGACTAGTAGACATCATTGGTTCTTGAGATACAGGCGATTAAGGTGTTTATTCCTACTAAAATCATCTAAGACGGCACCAATTGACTTTAAATAGAAAATTAGTTATTACTTGTTAATTTTTATGTTTGTACTCGTAGTACTTAACGGCTTCGGAACTCTACACTGAGCATAGTCCGACATACTCTTGCCCGGTTTTTAATCCTTAAAGTAATATAAAATAAGTTTTAATCGTTTTTCCATATACAACCAAGCCTGAACTTAAAATTGCTAAAGCTTGCAAAAAAACAATTTGCAATCCAAATGTTGTTTTAACTATTAACAATTACCCGAAGTTTAGGAATTAGAGTATTATTGACCGATGCACGTTTAATTCGGTTAGCGGCAAAACAGCTGATTTAATTAAGATTACCCCGGTGGTTCACGTTCAGCGCCAACAAAAGCCACATCGGGTCATTTTCGTATGCGAATATACACAGCCTGGCACTGAATTTATCGCCGAGTAACTTTGTTGTTTTGTTATTAAGCGTGCTTTTGTTTGCTTTCGAATAATTGATTAAGCTAAGCTCACGTGTACAGGATGTTCTAATTAATGCATGCATTAGCAAACTTCGCTTGGTATTAGAATTTTGAACCATTAATTTCCTTAATATCTTTGGTGCAAAAGAATTATGCAGGTGTAATCAATTGATAATAATGAATACGAAACGATCAAAAAAAGGTTTCGAAAGGATTCCAAACTTCTGCGACAACTTCATATTAATAGTAGGTATAAGCATTTTAAATTGAATTTGGTTACAAATAGAGTACCTTCTTTGGTATAACGACAGTCTAGCATTATGCATTATTATGCTCTTGCTAAAAACACCGTGAGGAACCTGCACATGCGAACAGCTGAGAGGGGGATTAAAGGTACCTAAAACATGTCCTCCACCGTTGAAGTGAATCCGTACCTATGTTTACAGGTTGTTGTAAATGGTGCGATTATATTATCACTACATAATATAAATCAAAGTCGCTTTGTCTGTCCCTATATCCCTATGTATGCTTAAATCTTTAAAACTACGCAACGGATTTTGATGCGGTTTTTTTAATAGATAGAGTGATTGAAGAGGAAGGTTTATATGTATAATACTTTAATCCGGAGCGAAGCGAGGGCGGGTCGCTAGTATATTATATAGAAGACGCCCGAGCCTTCGTACGCGTTGAATGAGTTTTCCGCTTCCCCTATGTGTATGTAGACGACACTATTAAATCACAATTCGATAGCGTCTTCTATATTACGTCAAATATCTCGTTTATCGCTATTCCTTCGCAAACTGTTCAATTTTCCGGGATAAAAAGTATCCTTTCTCCTCCCCGGGACCTTGGTTATATCCATAGTTCCATACCAAGTTTCGTCTAAATCGGTTCAGTAGTTCCTGAGATTAGCGCATTCTATCAAACAAACAAACAAACTCTTCAGCTTTTTATATTAGTATAGAGATTTGTCCTGGTCTTTACCAAGTTCCTAATTCGATTTCCGTTTTATTAATTAAAATCAAAACAAAATACAATGTTAATCAAAACCTGTTTACCCAACACTACAACTAAGTTAAATTAAAAGTTCATTACAAAAGAGTATTAAATCAATTCTTCTATCCTTTCAACGAAGTTTTTAATTAATCTGGTTGCACAAAAACAATGTTTTAATGAAACATTTTAATGAAATTAACGCGGAAGCATATTTCTCGAAGAAAGGAAAGCTTAAGTCTTAGTCAAACTGGCACAAAGGACGCCTTCGGTTAAAATTAAGACCGTCTTTGTCGGACTCAATATTTAGGACTATTTTATTCCAGTTATTATAATAATTTTCATCTATTTGAATTTACTTAATATTACATTACGGGTTTTATTAATCTTTCAATAAAAGTTCCTTGCCATTTACCTATTAAAATAATGATACGCTTATTACAGCGCTTAAAACTTGAGTATATATTACGAGTGCCAGTAAGCATCCATACCCAATAATCCATGCTATGTATACATAACTATGGAGTACGATCACCTGGGTCATTGATCTCAATGGGCGTACCACAGGGCTCAATATTGGGTCCATTTTTATTCCTCATCTACATAAATGACTTACCTTACCTTATGAAGGACAACCATGATATAGTATTGTTTGCTGATGATACGTCACTTGTGTTCAAAGTTAAACGACAACAGCAGTTTAATGTCGATGTAAACAATGCTATATCAAAAGTAGTCGATTGGTTTAGTGTTAATAATTTATTACTGAATGAAAAAAAGACGAAATGTATAAAGTTCATGACTACTAATGTGAAAAATAGTCAAACTACTGTAACTATTAAAAATGACAAACTAGACCTAGTTAATGATACAGTGTTTCTTGGTATAACGTTAGACTCCAAGCTCCAATGGGGTCCTCATCTTGCTGGATTGGCGGGTAGACTCAGTTCAGCAGTTTTTGCAGTTAATAAGATTCGGCAATTAATAGACTTAGATACCGCTCGATTAGTTTATTTTAGTTACTTCCATAGTATTATGTCATATGGTATTTTACTGTGGGGTAGTGCTGCTGATGTAAATAGCATCTTTGTTCTGCAGAAGAGGGCTATTCGTGCTGTCTACAAGATGGGCCAGAGAGACTCGCTTAGAGATAAGTTTAAAGAAATTAATATATTGACCATGCACAGTCAATACATTTATGAAAACATTATTTATGTTCATAAAAACATCGCTAAATTTAGAAAGAACTGTGACATACATAATGTTAATACCAGAAATAAATATAAGCTCGCAGTGCCCTTCACGCGGCTCCATAAAATAAAAAACTCTTTTATGGGTAATTGTATTAGGTTCTATAATAAGCTCCCAAGTAATGTTACTGAACTATCAGTAAATAAATTTAAGAGTTACGTTAAGCGTAAACTAATTTCTAAAGCATATTATAGTATTAAAGACTATATTAATGATAACAATGCTTGGGACTGAATTGCTTGTAATAAAATGTTTAGTCCTTACGACAAAAGGTTGCGAACGTCGAAAAAAAAAAAGACATCCGACAGAGTTTCTTACAGGTTCTTCTCTGATCGGTCGCGATTTGAACCTGCAGTCAATTTAGGCTAAGTCGCTACTATGACGTTTCAAAAGAGTTTATTATTTGTAAACCTACTTGAATAAAGATTATTCTGATTCTGATTCTAACTAAATTAAACTATTTATGTGAAATTTGTACAGGGTATAACTTGAAACTGGAGGAAGGTCAAGGGTAGTTTCTATACCGGAAAAAGTTACAGTTCCCGAGGGAATAGCGATAAACGACTTCTACGCAGACTTAGTCGCGGGCAACTGGGGGTGATTCTCTCAACAGCGCTGCGTCGATCTCAAAGGCGAAGTTTTATCCGGCAATTTTAAGAAGTCTCGTCGAAGCTTCTCAATTAGGCAGCAGGCAGGTGAGTCGAATTCAGTGTCGTATAAAGCTGCCTAATTAAAAAGGCCCGCGCTAAAATGTGATTTGTACGTTCCGACGGGACTTCTTAAACTTGCCAGATAAAACTTCGCCTTTGAGATCGACGCAGCGCTGTGTTGAAAGAATCACCCCCCAGCTAGTACATAAGAAAATATCAAGTCAAATCTAATACGTTAGTCGTATAATTAATTAAAATGTAAATTTATAATTTAAAATCAAATAAATATTAAAAATAAAAGTTAAATGATGGACCTCGCAGATACATTCTATTACCCTAATATAAGAATGATTTCATTATATTAATCACCGATTACGCCAATTCTCAGGGCTTTTATATGATTTTAAATATGAGAACCACAAATTTGACAATTAATAAGCCATATAAATAGTATTATTATTTCTCTTGAATATTGATGCGCCATTAATTAAATTTAGGAAAACCTCAATAAATTAAGCGACGCTTAAAACTTGTCTAAAAAGGCAAAGGGAAAGTATCAGGTTGTTTCACAGCATGGGTTTGAACACTTTGAACTTTAGATTTTTTATTACACTCATATACTTACGCCAATTTAAATCAAGACAAACGCCGTGGGGTTTTGAGTTTTTGTCCTTTTGCTAAATCCGGGTGAACCTAGAAAAGAAGAAAATAAATTTAAGTATACCTTAGACAGTGCCTAAATCCCGAGTATTTTTTGCTCGATTTGATTGATTTAACTTGCGTGATAAAAAATACCAGGCCAGAGCATGTCAGCCCATGCTCAGTGTAGAGTTCCGAATCCGTTGTTACAAACAAAAAAGTTCTCTAGAACAAGGGCGTATCTTCATGGCACTCACGTCCTTTTGTTGATAAGCGCAGTTTTTCGGCAATAACCCAAAAACTGAGTATTCAATAAATAATTAGTTTTGTTATTTAACTACCAAGCTAAGTAGCGACTTATACGACACACTTTTTTTTACTCCGAATTGCATCAATATACATCTTTTTAGGGTTCCGTAGACAAATTAGGAACCCTTATAGTTTCGCCATGTCCGTCCGTCCGTCATGTCAGAAAGCTGTAATTTGGCATGAATATACAAATTAATCACGCCAACAAAGTGGTACAATAAAATTTGGAAAAAAATATTGTACCTCCCCTAGACGTAACGTGAAGATGTTTTTTTTTATTCTCGACTGTCTACCTCATTGGGGTATCGTTGGATAGGTCTTTCAAAATTGACGGGAAATATTAAGCTTCAAAGTACCAATTTTTGTTAGACTCAAGTGCAAACCAGAAAAAAAACTTGAATGAAAGCGCATATAATTTAAAAGGAAAACTATCACGACCAAGTAGTCCTCATTGGTTCTTGAGGTACATGCGATTTAAGTGTTTATACCTCCTAAAATCATCTAAGACGGCACCAAATGACTTAAAATAAATTAAAAAAAAAATATCACAGGACAATGTCACACAAATTAACCTAGTCGCAAACTATATAAGCTCTAGGCTTGTACTATGGTTACTAGACAACAATAAACATTAGATACAGAAATAAATACTTAAATACATAGAAAACATCCAAGACTCAGGAACAAATACTCGTGCTCATCACACAAATATCTACCCTTACCGGGATTTGAACCCGGGACCGCTGGCTTGGGAGGCAGGGTTACTCCCAACTAGGCCAAAGAGACGTCAAAAAAAAAAAAAAAACTTGTTGATTTTATGTTTGTACCTATAGTACTTAACGGCTTCGGAACCCTACACTGAGCATGGTCCGACATGCTCTTGCCCGGTTTTTTTGAATTAAATGCCTGTGATACGGATGGACGGACGGACAAGACGAAACTATAAGGCTCCTTCCTTTTTGGCTACAAAATAGAAAGGTATTTAGTTATACGTGTTTCAAAGGGGGAGTTATGATTCCAAATTGATAATATTCCGAATTTTCATAATTCCGAATGAACTGTTTTAATACTATAATAATTCAATTATGCAATAACTCTAATATAGCTTTAACATAACATAAAATTCGGAGAAAAAAATCTTCAAAAAAAACGGAATTTTAGATGTGCTTGTTTCAAAGTATAAATTACATATTATAGCTCCTACTATCGTGATGGGGTGTCATTTGTCCAGTTATTTACAGCTGTAATCAGTCAACTTTAGGGGTGTGTCCTTTTAACACTAAAACATTACGTATTTCTGATAAACAATAACTTGTATTAACGTACCAATACATTGGACTGAACAAACTTAGGGAGTCTTAAATACGTTACGCTATATGAGCACTGCACAAGTTATAAAAACAAGGGTAAAACAACGCAGTCTCTGAAAGCTGCAGACCGAAACATCTCGCGAATAAACGACGACGCTCTCTAAATAAACTTATTAAGCGTCTGTAGAAACAGAAGTCACTTTTTACAGGAGTAAAAAACATATTCGATCAAGTCATTGCATTTAACTAAATAAGTATTATATTTACTTATTTCTCATTACTTTTATTCGGTTTTATAATGGGGCTATTAATACTAGCGACACTATAGCACTCCCCTTCTAACTATGCATAAGTGAAACAAGAATTTTGGCGTCTAGGTACACTATTATATCGCACCTTCGGTAGAACAAGGGCAAAATATACAATGTGATTAAAGGAGCAATTATGCCGTTGTCCACTAGAACAACGGGCACAATGTACAATGTGACTAAAGGGGCAATTGTGCCCTTGTTCTACCGAAGGTACGATATATCGATTTCGCAATAAGAATGTAGATGCTTTTACATATAATCACGCGTACATTAAAAGTGTTGTAAGTTCTCAAAAAATAAAAATGTTTTTTGAGTTAAAAACAACATTTAATGCTGCCTAAATCACTTTTCTAACTTGAAAGTTTTAAACGCCAGTTTCGATGCTGCGGTAAGCGACACATGGCAATACGTGACGTGATTCATAACGCACGGGTCATCACGGAAGACGGATCACTTTTTATGGTTTTTATACCCGGATAACGATTGCCAAAGGTCCGCTAGATATTTTTATGAGTAATCTTGATTCTCAGAAGCCTTACGGAATTATGGGGGATTTTATAGAGGAAATTCCCTTGATCAATTTACTTCGTGATCCATCATTTATTTCTTTGTAACTGAGGGGGCTGAATATTTGGGAATATACGCGTAAGATAACTAATAAAACGCGATAGTAATAATAATGTGCTTTTGTAGAAATGTAAACACCAATACTATTTCAGAATTTAGACTACTTGTGTAGGTATCTACTTAAGCGACCCAAACTAATTCCAGCTTCCAGTCTAAAGAAGGTCCGAAAGCCTCCCGGATTACATTAGGTCTAGAATATTAAGCAGGTAAATATTTCCACATAAACTGAAATAATCAATTCCGGACAGCACTTGGGTATTAAAATATCAATAAATAATGACTTCAACATAAATGGCTTTTAAGAAAATGAATACCCAATTATTTACACCAATTACCGCAATGATTTATGGTTTTTAAAAAGGGCTGCGTCTTATCTTTTTTTTAATAGCTTGTGACGGAAATTAATGGATGCAAACACTTTGTATTATTACATTAGAGAGATGTTAAGAGATGTTAGGTTTAGTCACGGTTAACTTTAAAGATTTCTCAACTGCAGTGGTCGAGAAGAGATCTCACAGATGTGTCTCTGAGATAATACGCCTTTCGGGTCAAGCAGCATCAATATTTAGTTTTTCTAACGTTCAATGCTAGAGAATAATTTTCTTAGATTACTAAACAAGCACTTTGTCGTATTTATCATAGTAAATAGTGCAGCATTGCATTTAAATTTAAGCACGAGCGAAATCTTATGCCAAGAGGGATTGTGACAAATTGAATATTCTTCAAGCAAGGTTCTTTGAGCTTTAATATTAACTTTAAGACTGCCTGAATATCCTCTTTAATGACGACGATATTAATTTAGAACGAGTTTTTGACTCAGTTCAACTGTTAATTTTTGCAGTCAATAATTCAAAAGTTAAACCTATACTTACTTTTGTCACCTCGATATTTGTTTTTTATTGGTGTATTAATCAGTAATGTATTCGTATTTATGGGCCTCGTTGCTCAAGATATCTACCAAATCGTTGGTCAAGGCTAATAGCAAAAACATACATACATGTACATGAACTTTATAATAATAACACAAATTATGTTGTCATGAGTTCAAATATCATAATATTTTATCGAGTACTGCGGTCCAGGAGTCTGCATACTCGCAATCTTGGGCCCTAAAGCTCTCGAATCGATTAAGTAGCAGATTGGCCCTGGGGCGTTAGCCGAGTGACGCGTGCGCACGCTGTCGGCTGGCTCTGGGACGTTAGCCGAGTGACGCGTGCGCACGCTGTGGGCAAGCATGAAAAGGCCGGCGCCGCACGCGCATTGTTGCAGCGCAAACAGGCCGATACGGGCCAGCACGGTTGAGTTGTCGACCACTCCACGCAGGAGCTGGCAGTTATGCACCAGTAAGTCAAAATCTCGTGTGAATTGCAAGGTGTCGAGACACACCACGCTGGAGACAAATAGAGAGGGATAGGTACAGAAAAGGTTAGAAACAATTCGTTTGTACAGGCTTCTACAAAAATTTCGTTGCTTCGAGTAAAGTGATAGGTATATTTTTGTTAATGAAACTGTGCGAAGTAACGGAGCGGTGTGCGAGGAAAAATCAACCAATAGGAGAGCTGGGCTGAGCAAGGCTAGGAATTCCATTGGTGGTATTTTTCCTCGCACACCTCTTCGCTGTGTCGCACAGAACTATTATATTCCAGTTTGCTGCGGACGTAGGCATTATAAAGTAACACAGCTGCTCTTATGTCATCGAAATCCGAAACTGTCTCACGTCACGCATTCACCAGCTTACTCCCCAAGTCAAGCGTGTGTAAAGAATGTTTACTTCAATAATGATACCAAATCACATACAGAGGAAACTAGACTTATACCGTTTCACTTAAACCTAGAAGACTTATACCTACCTCTTTTCAGAAGGTCAATTTGTGACTTTGCACAGTCCGGTGATAAAATCCAATATAAAACCTAAATTTCGAGGCATAATGACGCAAGATGATTCATAGTGATGATGATGATAGACAATCATTTATGCTGGGTAACAACAACGCGCATCTGAAGAACGCGCGTTATGTAACACGTACTCCACATTCATAGCAATAACGTATGGGAAAAGGGACAAATCCTTTGAATAAATAGCACAGACGTCGTGTCACTCGCTTGTAATGTTGCAATTTGTCAAGAGTCCCTTGCATTTGTCTCTACGTCACTTAAGTACGCAAACACAATGCAAATTAGTGTTGTTATTTTTAAAGTAGATATAGGGTTTATGCATTTTACCAAATCACATACAGAGGAAACTAGACTTATACCGTTTCACTTAAACCTAGAAGACTTGTACCTACCTCTTTTCAGAAGGTCAATTTGTGACTTTGCACAGTCCGGTGATAAAATCCAATATAAAACCTAAATTTCGAGGCATAATGACGCAAGATGATTCATAGTGATGATGATGATAGACAATCATTTATGCTGGGTAACAACAACGCGCATCTGAAGAACGCGCGTTATGTAACACGTACTCCACATTCATAGCAATAACGTATGGGAAAAGGGACAAATCCTTTGAATAAATAGCACAGACGTCGTGTCACTCGCTTGTAATGTTGCAATTTGTCAAGAGTCCCTTGCATTTGTCTCTACGTCACTTAAGTACGCAAACACAATGCAAATTAGTGTTGTTATTTTTAAAGTAGATATAGGGTTTATGCATTTTTACCCGACAGAAGGAGGGTTATGAGTTTCGAGTGTATGTATGTATGTCAATTTCTTTGGCACGCTCTGCAGCCTAAACTGCTTGATGAATTTTAACATTATGGGGTGTCGTTAGATTTAATTTTGTCTTGTAATTGGGAGTGACATATAGGCTTTAATATATTATCAACGTAATTTGGGGTGGGAGATCGTTTTTTCAACATATATAGAAATAAAAATACAGTATCAAAAATGCACTTAGGTTTTTTCAAGGCTTTTTTTTCACATACTAAAATATTAAATGGATAGTGACGTAAATCGACGTTTAATTTTAGTTAAGTGGTTGTTATAATTTTCAAGGATAAATAATGTAATCAATAATATTATTATAATTATTTTCTGTTTGAAAATAAAACCCGTGTGGTGTGTGTGTGTTTAGCCCGTGTGGTTGCCGGGTTAGAATAGTGCCACTCCATGTCTTCCCGTGGATGTCGTAAGAGGCGACTAAGGGAATAAGGGCTTATAGTACTGTTAGGCGATGGCCTTGCAACCTGTCACTAATACACTAGTAAACTTCTTGGCCTGATTGTGCAAAATGTGGTTACAGAATTATCAGCAAGTCTTTTTAGAGTTGTTAGTATTTCCGTAGCTCTGCCTACCCCACTCTGGGAATGAAGGCGTGATGTTATATGTGTGTGTGTGTGAAAATAAAACCGCTAAATGGTGACCTTGTCCCAAACTAAGCTCTAGGCTTGTACTATGGGTACTAGACAACAATAAATATACTTAAATAGAGAAATACATACTTACATACTTAAATATATATAGAAAACATCCAAGACTCAAGAACAAATATTCGCGCTCATCACACAAATATCTGCCCTTACCGGGATTTGAACCCAGGACTGCAGGCTTCGAATTAAATTTTAAATTCTAATATCTTTCAAACGGAACACAATATAAAAAAGTCCGGTAGATTTATGGAGCATAACTTACTTGTTTTTTTTTAATATTTTTGCTAAAGTAAACAGGAAGGAATTTCTAAGGAGAATCAAAAAAACTGCAAATTGGAGTCTTTTTGATTCGCCTCCGAAATGACTTAATTCCGGCCCCTTAAACACTTAGTATTATTTTTTCACGTCATTGTTTGTTTTCCTCAATAAAAAAAACCAACTAGAGCACTCTTAAACAACCCGACCGATTTTCATCAAACCTAAGAACCATTCCAATTACAATTTCTTTAATAAAACGCGTCCAATTCGGTACATTCGTTTGGGAGCTACGATGCCCCAGACAAACAAATACACTGACAAACACATTAAACTTATACCACACCCCTATTTTGTCCGGGCTAAATAAATTGACAACATTTATGAACCTCAAGTTTTATTGATTTCTTTCCATAATTGATTTTTATTTCAAAGCAACCGCCTTAAGTGAAATGACGTCATTCCTGACGTCTTTGTCACTTATATTTGACACAGGTTTATAATTAGTAAAATGACAGATTCTGATTTAGCCGCTTCAACCGGCTTTTCTATAAAATATGTGTGAAAAAGATCCTAAAATATCTTTGTCCTTTCTACAGATTTCTTAAAATAGCTTTCCCTTCCCTTACCAATTAAGAGTGAATTAATGAAATGTCAATTTATACGTCGGTACCCAAACGTATAAGTTATCCTAATTTTAATAAATTTATTTTTTATTTTGCAACCATCCGTATTACTTAGAGATAAATTTAATTAAGTATACAAGGTAATTTTTTTATCAGTGCACAAATTTTAACACATGATTTTGTATCGTTAATATACATACGTATATTACGACACTAAAACGAGTTCAAAAAATGTTTTTTTTTGTTGCAAATTATCTCTCTTTTACCTTCTCGTGTGGACGCAAAGTCACACTAGAAATGATGACATCAAACTGTAGTTATGCGATACACTGTATTGATATTCGAAATTTGAAATTTCATGTACAGCTCATTAGATAACAAGCCCCTCTCCTACTGATATTCTAAAATTGAAATTTCATTTATTAACTTACTTAACAACACTCCCCTCTCCTCGCACCCCTGCATTAGAGGGCCCATGAATATCGTTAAGTTAGTGGAATCATTGAATCGGCAATATCTCTAATATTTTTTAAGCTAGAGTAAAAATAACACAACATGTGTTATTGATTAACAATAGCGAACAAATATTAAAATTTGTGCACCTATTAAAAAAATAATGTATAATCAATAGAGAGTATTATTAGTATAGAGTATCATTTGTATTACCCGTATAAATTGTTTTTCCTTTTACTGAGAATGTTCGGATCCTGGTAATAATAACAATGAATGACGCGAAGAACTCGATTTCGACCTAACGGCAGATTTTCGTTATAAGTGGAAGCAATCGACTCGACACAAAAGACCAACGTGATTGAATATTGTTTTAGAAACAATGGATTGCTGGATCTCACCGAACAATTTACGCTGTTACAGCTCGATTCTTTGTAAGCGAACACACTTTGACAGCTGTCAAACCATGAACATTTAGGTTAATTTTGTTTGTTTTGAGTTTATTTTCTTTTCATCCGACTAACTTAGGGGGCGGGGGTAACATTTTTCGGGTGTTTTTTTTTTTAATTAATTAATAGCTTTTTAGTTAATCTTTATGGATGATAAAAATACGCGAAGATAAAACACAAAACTTCTTTGATTGACCTTGACGGTTTTTTTTCTGTTTTTTTAATTTTCAAGTTACCATAAAAATATGGTAGTAACATTGTGCTGACCTGATATTGGAGCGAAAAGGTGGTCAGAAGATTTCTGCTGATAAAAGGTGGTACATCAAGATTGAACTGTAAATCAAGTGTTTTGTCCGAGTTGAAGATTTTTATTTGTTCACCATTGGACAGTTTTAATACATACATTATATAAATTATGTTTCCCTTATTCTGTTAAACACTCTTTTATTTAATATACTAGATATGTTATGTTCAGTAAAAATGTCGTTTTCGTTAGCCTTCTACATTATTGAACCTTTCCGAAAAATCCGGTTATCGATATAAATAAATAAAATAAATAAATATCAGGGGACAATTTCACACAAATTGACCTAGTCCCAAACTAAGGTCTAGGCTTGCTCTTTGCGTACTAGACAACGATAAACATACTTAGATAGAGAAATAAATACTTAAATACATACATAGAAAACGTCCAAGACTCTGGAACAAATACTCGTGCTCATCACACAAATATCTGCCCTTACCGGGATTTGAACGCGGGTCCGCTGGCTTCGGAGGCAGGGTGTCGTCAATATCACAGGGCCTCTATTCAGTGGTGCTAGACAAGTTGCATTCGACAATCGTTAGCGATTATGTTTCGATTGAAAAATATATGGAATTGACGTAAGTGTCACGTTACTATCTCGGTGGCTTACGTCAATTCCATACATTTATCAATTGAAACATAATCGCTAACGATTATCGAATGCAACTTGTCTAGCACCACTGAATAGAGGCCCTGTGCCCAGATTATAAGCTTAGATGAAAACAAAACGAGAAGCGCGGGCGGGCTTGAGCGCCTCAATATAGGCGCTGAGCGCCTAAACCGAGTCAGTTGATTGGCCGTCACCGATAAGTCAACACGTGCTTGAGCGAGATAGAGCATATAAAGTTTATGCGAGTAACACGATTGCATATACGCGACCAGGGCCTCTATTCAGGTGCGTTAAAACGATATCGTGTTTGACTAGTTTAAGAATCGTTTATGTCACAGTCGCCATTATTGTAAATGACATAAGAGTTATCAAAACGTTGACAATACGGAAACAGGTCAAAAACGATATCGTTATAACGCAGTTGAATAGAGGCCCTGTCATCTTTCGCGTCGTTATTGCGAGATATATTGCCGTCTCACTTACGCAACGATGTTTGCAACCAATTGAACTCTATTGCTTCTTAGTGCATGTATGAATGCTATTATTTTACAGCTGTTTGTGTGTAGGGTTTGCGAATGTACTCGTAGGTGTCGCGTCTCGCATTATTTTAGTGTTACGGCGACAACATGTCTTCCCCTTTTTCTTAAGTTTAAGATTATAAGTCCGTGTGGTTGCCGGGTTAGAATAGTGCCACTCCATGTCTTCCCGTGGATATCGTAAGAGGCGACTAAGGGAATAAAGGCTTGTAGTACTGTTAGGCGATGGGCTTGCAACCTGTCACTAATACACTAGTAAACTTCTTGGCCTGATTGTGCAAAATGTGGTTACAGAATTCATACAAGTCTTTTTGGGGTTGTTGGTATTTCTGTAGCTCTGCCTACCCCACTCTGGGAATGAATATATGAATATATATGAATAATTGCACCGGTTTTTTATTCTCTGTTGAACATGTGGTTGACTGGTAGAGAATGCCTTTAGGCATTAAGTCCGCCATTTGTACTTTTTACATTTATTTGTATTGTGCAAAGAAGATTAAATAAATAAATAAATAAATGAAGGCGTGCTTTTATGTATGTGTATGTAAGATTATAAGGGTAAACATGTCAAAATTATGTAACGCTAAATTAGCTACTCAATTTAATATCTATGTTCGGCAAATTGGCTTACTTCATACATTTCTATAGGTACTATTCGCCGCTGCCGCTGCCGCCGCGCGCTTACATTCGTGCCCAGTCCATTACCCATCATAAAAAATGCAATAACAGAGCCAAGACTTAGGATAAACCCTAATTGTTGGTAGTTACCAACACTACGTTATTGCAAAATTATATAGTAAATTAGCAAAGAATGCGTTCTATAAGTTTATACTTATTACGGCTTGTAGGTATATCACTTAAACAAACCTTGAGGCGTTAACAAATTGGCGCCTAGCATCCGGTGGCTTGACCGCAGCCGCGTTTTTATTCGATTTGTTTTTGTGACATTGGCCCCGAAATAAAAACATACTTTTCTAATTGCAATGCTCGATAGCCAGTGTGGTGTCGTTGGCGGACTATAATTTTATAATTCGAACGTTATATTTAACAGACTTCAAAGAAAGAGGTTATTTCTGGAACACTGGTATCTACATATCACAGGTTACAGGTCACATTACAGGTTAACTATATAAATGATAACTTATGCACTGATTTAAAAATCCTTCACTAAAAGGATAGGAAGGTTCATTTCCAAATGTTTCCGAGAATATTCTCAGTATGTTTTTGAGATTTCTAAACTTCTTGGAATGTTCTGCAACTTTCATACGACCAATAAGACCTACCACGGGCCTACAACTATATTGCTAAACGTCTTACATGTTAGTTAATTAGTGGAGGTTTGTGTGCATGTTTGCAGTGTTCATACCATAAAAAAACTTCTTTTTAGGAAAACTACTAAATCTGAAGAATCTTTCCAACTTTTAAAAGTTCAATCTTCCACTTCGCCCACAGTTCAGTTTCAAACAATCCTCCTGAATAAGTAACTATTTAAATGTGCTCTATGAAATTCAAGAAACTTTACTGCGGTAAACTTTTTCGGTGAAGGGAGAATTTACCTTTGAACGTAACTTTTGCCTTACCTTCCTAGGTATTTTGTTAAACAAATCTTTTTTGATATTTCCGTTTTGTTGTAGCTCTGGTTTTTCAGCCACAATCATTTTATATATTATTGTCAACAGTTTTGCATAACAAGACAGCGTGCTTAGCGTCACGGAAAGATACGTTTTACCCTATCTATCAAAGAGGCGGGCGAACGCAACGAAACAGGAAGTAAAATAAAATGACAAAAATGAAAAACGTAAAAAGCACACGTGCGTTTGTCAGATTTAGTCGGTTAATATTTACATCTCTTCAAATGTAGGGCGAATTATTTTCCCAGGTGTCAAACGGCACAGACGCCTCATTCCTTGGTTCACGATCATAAGTTTACGGGACTTAGGGCTGTCAGCGTTATAATATATCCCGGAAAACGGGATTTTCTTTTCACGTAAAATTTTCTTGAGCCGAACCTCAATTTTTGTTTCGTACTTTCACCGATGTTTATGCGTTTGGGAGTATAATATTGTTTGTTGTAAATTCTGGTTAATTAAACGACCGTGGGGTAATTACGAAATTTTGTTGTGAAACTCGTTAACAAGCAAACGAAATTGGATAATAATAAACAAATTGGATTAGCCTATGTCGGAGATAAATACATGTAGGTAACATGGTGCATTGAAATAAACACTGTTTAATTGGTTTATAAGAAAAGTAAACAGCCACAGGAAGTGTAACTTAACTTCAGTACCTAAATCGGGATTTTTGGATAATAATTACTTATATACTTTTTATTTGTATTAACTGTAACTGATTTGTATTATCTGTTTGACCGTGAGGCCAGTTTAGAGCAGACCCTTGCAGGTACTGAACTCCTGGTGATAGGGTGACTGAACACCCTCATCTGATTGGTTGCCAACTTAGAACAGTGTGACGAACTGGTTTCCTTCGAAGAGCCTTGACTCCAAACACTAGGGCTACATCACTAGCTAAGACAACTTTGACGCTATATGGCTACATACGATTTAGGGCCTTCAATAACACCAGCCCACGTTTTTCTCAAACGTCACCACGCATCTAAGTTTTCTCCTGGTTTTAAACATGAACTTCCGTGAGGCTCAGACATTAAAGAGATCACAATGGGTTACTCACGTACATAATGTCGAAAATTTTAGTGATATTCGACAACCGGTGTGGTTGCCGGGTTAGAATAGTGCCACTCCATGTCTTCCCGTAGATGTCGTAAGAGGCGACTAAAGGCTTTTTAGGCAATTGGCTTGCAACCTGTCACTAATGCACTGGTAAAAATCTTAGTCTGATTGTGCAAAATGTGGTTACAAAATTATCAGCAAGTTTTTTAGAGTTTTTGGTATTTCTTTGCAGCTGGAATGAAGGCGTGATTTACGTGAGTATCTAGTTGTGATCCGTGTGTCTCTTTTATATTTCTCCTCCTCGTGTTGCAGGTATCGATGGACATTACGCATCTTTAGAATTATAGTGACCTAAACCAAATATTTTGAATTTCGACTTAGGTCTCTATTGTACTAAATTTATGACTCGAAATCGAAAGCTGAAAATGTTTGAATTAGGTCACTATAATTCTAAAAGTGCGATTAGTTTCCATAAGATTATCCGCTGGCTCAGTCATTAATCAAAACCCGTAACTCCCAAAGAACCGATAGCACAATCATTTAAAAGGTCACTGTTACAAAAAAAAACATGGTGTGCAAGCTTCCACACATGCTTAAGTGCAAGGCTACCGTGATTTAGCCATTCTTACATAAACGTATGCCATGCAATGTATGTAAACTGGGGGGGGCAATTTTTGACTTCCGAGCGGTCGAACGTTTCACTTGAAAATGTGCAAAAACGGTGAAACCGTATTTTTGAAATACGGGCGATAGCTATTTAGAAACGAGTGGTCCACACCATTCGTTTTCAATGCTATCATTAGAAAATTGTTTTGACTTCTGACAAACAAACTCAAACCCCAGATGTTTTATTTGCGGGCTACACGTTTCGTAGTAAAAGTTTTTGGTAAACAGTGTAAATACATTAAAAGCGCACTTAAATAATAATATAATCACCATAATTACGACTTCTAATTAAGTTGTATGTTTATATATATTTAAAACATAATTTTAAAAACCTGTAATTATCGACTTTCTTCTTACATACAACGAAACATGTAAATATAATATTAAGTAAACCACTAACTTTCGAGTAAAGTCTTTCGAAAATACTAGATAATGGGTTCATGTGAAAATAATCGTGACCATTTTCGTGTGCTAATTTCTATCACTAGACTTTGACTTCATGCACTCAAAATTAAAAAACCGGGCAAGTGCATGTCGGACCGTGCTCAGTGTAGGGTTAAGAAGCCGATAAGTGCTACAAACAAAAAAATGAACAAGTAATAACTAATTTTCTATTTAAAGTCAATTGGTGCAGTCTTAGATGATTTTAGTAGGTATAAACACTTTAATCGCCTGTATCTCAAGAACCAATGATGTCTACTTAGTCGTGATAGTTTTTCTTTAAAATTCGTTAAGCTGTAATTTGGCATGAATATGCATATTAGCGCTAGGCTGCGGACGGACGGACGGACGGACATGGCGAAACTAAAAATCGCCCCCCTGTTTATTGTACACAACTATTTACAGAACAAATTTAGTACAAAGACGGGCTGGGGGGTTATCATGACAACAATGCAGTTCTGTTTACGTTTAGAAAAAATTACAGAGCTAAATAACTGTCATAGCTCTGTCCTTTTCTCTGGGCGTAAACAGAACTGCATAGTTAGGTCATGATAACCCCCTGATCTCTGTAAGGGTTTTCTGTAAGCTAAACTTCAAGTTACAGATGAAAGAAGTACCTTAATGGCGCTAACCTTTTCGTTACATCGGTTACCTTTTTTTCGGTTTGACGAGAACACATACCTAATACCTAAGTTAAATTAAAATCATCTATTGTAGAGACCTGAATTAAAAAATAAATCATATGTTTTTGAACTAAACCTACTAAGGCAAGAATTTGAAGGAAGGAGTCGAAGTGTTGGATCTGAGGCCCTACCTTAAAAACCGAAGTTCAATGTTACGTTCGCTATATCCCTCTCAGGATTTAGTCCGTGTCATTTTTCACCCGATTTTTTTAGTTAAGTGTTTCGTGGTATTATGGTCGCGTTTATCGCAGTGGATAAAGCTTTCGTCACTCACGCAATTTACTTGTCAAAAAGTGACGGATGTTTTATCCACGTTTAGTTACGGCAATAATAAGCCTCCAGGACTATTTCGTTACGGGTCGACCGCTATCAATCGGAGACTGTCCCGTAGAATCCAGGGAGTTGGCCGTCTTATTCTAACTCTACTCTTTGATGTGGCAAAATATCAAAAAGTAGCGACACAAATAACTTGATTCGATTCTACCAACTTGCATTCGCGGAGCCTCGAGATAGCTGGTATGAGTGAGACGCTGAGACAGTGAAGTGATGCTATCGGGCGTAATTTGCGAACCGCGGGGAAATCGACCGGGATCCGTTCCATTTCATAAGAAACTTTTATAATACTGGGAACGGGTTATTGGATTTCCCACGTTTTTTCCATGAAATGTCGGATTTAAAGGACGTCGGCGTCGGTTGTTGTAAAAATGGGCAATGCTTTATGCTGATTTGTATGTTTTGTGTTGTTTCTTGCTAAGATATTATGTAGTTTTATATATGTAGTTTTTTAGGAGTCGTTGGAGACGGCCTGCAAATATATTACAAGGTAAGAATTCGCTTAAGTCTATTTTTAAGTATAACATTAGACTATCTTTAAAAAGAATGTTCGCGAAATTCTTTGCATTTGCATTGATGGGTCATACACAGATTTAGGTTACCGTCTTTCTTGTGGACACATCGAAAGTTAACGTTTTAAAGGCCTAATTTTCTGGCTAAGCCCATTCCCGCAAAAACGCCGTCAGGACTGCTTTAGACCTATCATATAAAAAAACAACTTATATGCACACAAGCTTTTAACTATTGGCCACATGAGAGACAAATTTTGTTTTTAAGACTCTGATAAAACAATCAGAAAATCGTTGCTGGTAGATTCAAACTCTCACTCGCAAAATCTCCCTGGTTGAAGTAAGGTGGCCTCATCAGAGAGTTTTAACGAGTAGAACATAGATAAAGACCCAGATGAAGTGAATAAATACAACATTGTATTATCTATAAGTTCGTTTTCGTGTTGCTTTCTTAATTAGCTTATCCTATGTGGGATCTCAAGCTGACTGAAGCAAGATCACACCGACCTTTTCTGACTAAATCTCTGTAGCATGCCTTCTACATGCGATGATATTTTTCAAGCAGTCGACATAATAAATTAAAAAAACTTTTTCTTTACATGTAAGGAAGGCAAGTACCTACCCGAAAATAAACTTTCCAAGTTTGTTATTTGGTCGGCGTAATTCTAATGTATAACTATGCCAAATAACAGTGTTGTTGTACCAAGAGTTCTAAGTTGGACTGCGGACAAACGGACTGGCGATTGATAGCTTCTTAAACACAAACATGCATAAATTACAGCTTATCTATATAATTATATGTATCAGTGTCGTGAACCTTGATTAAATGTTCTGATATGATTTTTTCACAATAAGCAGAAATGGATCATTAACAATACAATACAATACAATACAATACAAATACTCTTTATTGAACACCAAAAATAAAAAATAAAAACAGAACATGGAACAGTACATTTAAATCATAGGTATACAACAGGCGGTCTTACCGCTAAATAGCGATCTCTTCCAGACAACCTTGTAAGAGAAATAACTGAGGACACATATTCATATTAACGAGCTCATTATAATCTAGAGTCAAGGAGCACTGACTAAAAATACTTGTTATTTTGTTTTAAAAAAATAGGTAGCTCTCAGTCTGTATCTCTGACTTAAATCGGCGTTGGTAAGAAGTTTCCAGATTATGCCTAAGTTCAAAACAGTTACAATTTATTTGAGATGATGAAATTAAAGTAAATAAGTTTTAATTTATTTTATTATTTTATTTTATTTTATTTATTCAAATTGAGAAAGTAATGAGTCGTGCAAAGGTGTATACCTAGTTTTTTAGTTATCAACTTCATTTATTAACCGACTTCAAAAAAAGGAGGAGATCCTAATTCGTCAGGATCATTTTTGGAACAATTCAATTGAGAATCAGACATTGGAGATAAGGATTGTTTAATTATTCAAAGAAATATAGTAATTTATACATACATACATACATAACATCACGCCTTCATTCCCAGAGTGGGGTAGGCAGAGCTACAGAAATACCAACAACTCTAAAGACTTACTGATATTTCTGTAACTACATTTTGCACTAACAGGCTAAGAGGTTTACTAGTGTATTAGTGACAGGTTGCAAGCCCATCATCGCCTAACAGTACTACAAGCCCTTATTCCCTTAGTAGCCTCTTACGACATCCACGGGAAGACATGGAGTGACACTATTTTAACCCGGCAACCACACGGGGGATATATAGTAATTTATTTTGCTTAATATTCTTAAAAGGGTCTGTCCCTGTTCCAATCAGTCTTTTGCTAAGTATAATTGAAGTCAGAAGTTTATTTACTAATGGCATATTATTATGTCTCTCCTGTGGACGTATTTTATGTTATTCTTAGTATAGAAAAACAAAATGTGCTCAAGTTGAAACCTATAAATATCTTGGGGATGTCACAGTCTTTGGACGGCGATGTCAAGCAGTCAGTGAAGGAGCGCTCCTTCTGTCGCTTGACAAAAGTTCTTAACAGTCTTTTGTCGAGTGGCAACAAGGTGCGCCAGGGCGCCTTTAATGGCTGGGTGATGCCACTGCTCACATACTCTTTTGGCATACTAAGGTGGACTCAGACTGAGCTGGATGCCCTGGATAGAAGGGTCCGTCTACTGTTTAAGTTACATCGCATGTTGCACCCTCCGTCATCTGTTGTGAGATTGTACATCCTGCAGAAAAGTGGAGGTCAAGGCATTTTAAATGCTAAGAATCCCCACAATGATAAGGTGTGCAATCTCAGGAATTATTGTCATCTCCGGTTGTTCTCATTTGGCCACCGGGGAGTACTTGCACTCACATATTCTCGTGGCCAGGATAATCCATCAGTAACTTGCTCTTCAATATGGTTTTGTTGAGTAAGAAGTGTCGTACTATAAGTACACACAGCGCCAGTTTTCGAAAATGGTCGTGCTACGTTTTATTGGGATAGATCTCTATCGTTCGATTGTTTCTTTTTCTCAGGTCTTGAGAATTTTCGAACCCAATTTCCCGAAACTTCCCGGAAAGTTGAGATTGTTTCCTAAGTAGAAGATAATGCCGCCAATGAGCCTTTTGTATAAAAACCAATTCCCTTAAAAATAATCAAAATATTTTGTAAAATAACAAACAAATCAACTTAAATATCAAACATTCTCATTAACATTTCTCTGTCTCAATTTCTCAACATAAAGTTCGACATCAATTTTGCGTAAACAGTTCCTTGATTGAACCAGAAAATGTAGTGTCTTCTACTGAATAAGAGACTACGAACTGTATATTCAGCAGAACTACTTTTACTTTTTGGACGAAGGCTCTTGGGAACTTGTTCAGAATTGTCTAGAATTGTTTCGGTTTAATTCAGTATCTAAACTGCATCTAGATATTTATTTTATTGTATTTAACATCAATCGTATTCGCCACTGTGTGCACTATCTGCTCCAACCAGATCCAATGCATCTGACCGAACGCGGCGAGGGTTTGTCTGGGTTGTGGCGAGCTGTTATCCGCAACTCGACGACGTATGTATGCGCCTATTTTGCGGCGAGAGTTCAAACACGAAATAATGACATGGACGCGACCGACGGCATCGCAACGTGCGCGACGCATTTGTGGGTAAAACTCAAAGGATAACCGACCGCCACCACGTGCCACTCTGTTATACCTATAGGATGCCGCCGCTGCGCGGTTAAAAAAAACAAATTAAATAGATTAAGGGCAACATTATCTTCTATTATAATTTCTCGACAGCTCGAGTTTTCTCGAGCTAAATTTCCCGGGAATAACTATGACCGATTTCCCGACAATTCTCGGCTCGAGAATTCCCAGGCAGAAACCCTAGAGTCAACCAAGCGTCGCTTATTTGCACGACACGACATTGAAGCACGCACGACATATGACTCCGCGTTCAGCGGTAAGTGGCCAAGATAGTGATCGGAAGACGTCATACCCTTTTCAGGTAGAGCGTTTATCTTCCTTATACTCATACTTATACTGATTTATTTATAATATCAAATATAATATCAAATATAACATGTCAAGTTATTAATTGGTTAGTTGTTAGTTATTATCGTCATCATCAAAAACAACAATGCTGGCTAAAGAAGCTTTTATATAGGTACTCCTCTAAAAATATTCCCAGATTTAAGAAGCAAAATCTGGTTCGACATTACTTCTTAGATCAAAAATATTTTAATTAAAAATTGTGTTTTTTGTTTTGATGGTTTACCTATGATAATTGTTCGATGGAGCGTGTCACATATTCTATTATATTTTAGAATCAAACGATCTCAAGGAACTGCTATTGCAATCTACCATCCGCTTTCTGGAAGGGGTGGAGGCCATGTACTAAGTTCTAAAAAAAGAAGAGTTCGTTACACAAAAGATCTCATTGGGTCGAAATGTATCCAAAAGGACCCCACCAACAAGATATGATAAGATAAATGGCAAGACTTGAAACTTCTTTCTCGGGGTTGATTTTCGGTTAAGCTCTTGCAATTAACCTTGAAAATAGCACAGCTCCCAGGGAATAGTGATAAAGAACCACTGCGCGAACCATTACCAAATAAATGATTAAGAGAAGATCTTATTTTGTATGTCCCATTCTTGCATAAGCGTGGTCTAATCTAACACCAGTTTTTTTTCTATCGAATCCCTTCCTTGCTTAATAATGCTTATGTTCACCATCGAGTCGAATTCGGGTCAACAGTATGGGACCCATACGAGGGCAAATACGGGCCACGTTGAAAAATTTACAACTGAGACGACAACAGTTGCTTATATTGCAGTATTACCATCTCCTGCGCAATAAAGTGCACAACCCATCTGCTCGCGCGCATGGGTCTATGCGTGCCGCAACCAAGCCAGCTCGGCGGTGCACGAGTGGTGCGGCAGCGCCGCCCTCTGACTCTGGACGGGCACTAGGGAATGCAATTTCCGGTCAAATTTGAAAACCAGTAAATTACCGGTCTCTGTTAAAGTTTACCGGTAATACCGGTAAATTACCGGTAGTCACGTTGTTAAAAAGAAAATACAAAAAAAATGTAACCTAAAACATATTTTTACTATTTCACAATTTTAATTAATTAATTTAATTTAACATATCAATTAGTCTTCCTCTCATAAAATTGTTTTATTAACAATCACACTCTGCTGCGGCTGTCTAGATAAGGTTAGTGGAGGTAAACAAAACATCAACGAAATGAAAAATACCGGTAATTTACCGACACTAGATTGGGCTCGTATTACCGGTAAACCATTACTGCGGTTTACCGGTTTACATTCCCTAGCGGGCACTCGCTGGACCCTCCGTGCTCCCTTTAACACAGCATTCGCTCTGCTGAACGACCTGTCCGGTGGAAGCCATGACGCTGATCTTTTCTCTGATAGTTTAGCTTTCTTTGTAAAAAAGTGTATACATTTTATAAAAATAGTTTTTATCTTCCAATTATTATTACTTGTTTTTAATTTGGATTATTTTAAACATAACTAAATTTCTAGTTTGGTGACCTATTGTTGTTTTTGATCCTAACTAATGGATCGATCGTTACGAACATCGAACATTCTTGTAGAGGCATGGAAGCAACCGCTCATCCAGGCCGAGACTTATAAATATGCACATTTAGGACAACAAAAAAAACATTTATTCTCTTAAAATGGCTTCTTTTGATCGCGTCAGTAAGTTTTAAGTTACATAATTGGACGAGGCCGGGAAGAAATAGTGTAGGTAGTGCTAATGGAGGCTGGAGTTAAGCTTCCCACAAATGTTGTACCTAATGTGTTTTTAATTCAAAGATAATGTCAACATTTCTAAATGTAAAAAAAAAACTAATAAATCGATTACTAAGGATCAAAGCTTTACAATAAAGTATTGATTGATTGAAAATCGGCTCACCCGGTGTTAGAAATAATTATTTATATAATTTACACCACCTATCACCTTTATACGTTGCGTTGCTTGAAATAATGTCAGACATTTATGTTGATAAGTTTGAATATTTGGTCTATTTTAATGTTAATTGTTTTCGTGCGTGTCCGAACTAATAATTTTAATTTTCATGGTGTACCTACTTGCAACCCAGCGTTGCGGTTTACCGCAGCATATCGTACCATCAGCGACACTGTTAACTGACCAATTATGAATCTTGTCACCTTACAATAAGGTTCCCAGTGGTCAGTTAACAGTGATGCTGTTTGTACACTGTACATTTTATAGTACATTATTGCCTAGGCGCGGAAAGTAAGAGATTGCCTGACGAGGTGGTTAGCAGGCCGAGCAACAGCGAGGCCTGATAAAATACGAGTCAGGTTTTCACTTTAAAAAAAAACATAATAATAATAAAAAGTTATTAAAAGTACATATTTGCAAAATTAAAACGATGAATTGAAAGAAAATCTCCGTTTGAAAACTACAACTATTACAATGACTCACCGCCCGCCGCCGTATTGTGTGTATGGAATGTTTTTTTTTGACTTTAGAGGCAATGGAGATCATTTTTAAACAAAATATCGCATCGGACAGGAATATATTTTTGAACGTTTATTTTACTCCTATGAAAAAAAGTTAAGCACCTTTCACCATCGTTTTCATAAGAAATCCTATCGTTTCCGAGAATGTTTGAGAAAAATATATATTATGTTCATAATGTTTTTCGTTGCACGCTATAATTAGTACTTTAGAGACCGGGAAGCAAGCGGTTGCTACAAGGCGTACGCCTAGTAGCATTTTGTCCGCCATTTGTTAAGTATAAATAAACTTACAGGGAAAGTACCCAACAGTCCTGAGAGTAGTCTTAAATAACAGACATTTTATTTTATCTGCTCTATTTCAATATCTTAGGAGAAATTGTCCTCCAAAGTACTAAAAAAGACTAAGCCGTCTAAATTCTGTAGATAGTTTTGTTCAAGCCTATTGCTAGTTAGTTAGTGCTTTGATTATATCTTTGAGCACATGTAAAAAAAATGATTACATGTTTTTTTATATCCGCTAAAAATAATAAAAAAAAAAAACCAATGTGTATCCTCAAAGAAATATAGTTATAAATATATAAAACTTTGAATGGTGTTTTTTTTAAGATGAGTTACTTATAGTTATTTATATGGTTATTTTACCACCTTTTAGCTTATGGGGGCAGTACTGACCAGGTTGGAAGTTACAAGTGATTAGTGAAAATGTTGTTCCTCGTTTTTGTAGCAGTAATGTAACATTAAAATGATTATATTGTCCCCTTTTAGGCGAAGTTAAAACGCTCTGAAACGTGTAACTCAACACAAGACAAATGGTGCTAGATAATAAAGCAAAACGTTACATAATATAATGTGCCAACATCACAAAGATCTAGATCCAGATATGTCAGAAATGACAAGGGTTCTGTTGCAAATAGGTTTTGTGAGGCGGATTTCAGCTTCTTGTCCGTACCCTACGAATGGGGTAATCCAGTATTAGACTGCTTATAATATACTATAGTTACCTCTAACGGCGATAAATACCCTAACTCTATCCAAAGTAATGGATTAAATAATTAAAAAAGTATATATATATTTCTTCTTTATTTTCAAAATTCCCAAGACTATTTCTTATTTTTCCCCAGGAGCTCGAATTCTACTCGAAAAAGCCATATTGCTTTTGAAATGTTATCGTATTGTTTTGATCGTGAAAAAATTGATTGATTGTATGACGTCAGTTAGACAGCCCGATTGAATGAATTGAAGTTAAGAAGACAACTTGACCTTGGTTGTGTTGTGTGGTTGTTCCGACCGTGTAGTACGAGTATACGAGTAGGCAATTGTACGATCTACATTTACATTAACATTGCGAATTATTGTATTCGATATAAAAATATTTATTATACATTTATAAATATGGTTACGATCTATTGAGAATTTATTAGGATAATGACATAGCCAAAGCCAAATTCAAAATAAAATCCTGGTAATTTTTGTTCATTTTACTATAAAACACCCTTAAAAAGTTAAATATTTCTTAACGTTTGGATCGTTTTTAGGGTTCCGTACCCAAAGGGTAAAACGGGAACCCTATTACTAAGACTCCGTCTGCTTCTATCACCAGGCTCTCATGAACTGAGATACCTAGACAGTTGAAAATTTCTATTGCCGTTATAACAACTAATACTGAAAACAGAATAAAATAAATACTTAAGGGGGGCTCCCAACTCCCATACAACGTTATTTACCGTTTTTTTGCTCGGTACTAATAACGGCAACAGGTAGACGCTTGAAATGTTCACAGAATGTTTAGTTGTATATTCACTTCGACCGTAAATAATTAAATTGAAATAAAATAAATTAAGAGGGCTCCCATACCACAAAAGTGTTTTTTTCTCGATCTTAATACAGACACCGTGATTACAGACAAACACCGGGACAGGGCCTCTATTCAACTGCGTTATAACGATATCGTGTTTGACGTGTTTTAGAATCGTTTATGTCACAGTCGCCATTATTGTAAATAACATAAGAGTTATCAAAACGTTGACAATACGGAAACACGTCAAATACGATATCTTTATTACCGTGTAGAATCCCAGCCCAGGTGTAACTCAAAAGAAAAGGTTTTAATATAGTGTCTTATGTTCTATTGACAATGGTACGGAACCCTTCGTGTGCGAGTCCGACTTGCACTTGACCTTTTTTTTATCAGCTTGAGTCTATATAGCAAAACACGTGCTAATTATTTTTCCTCCTTATTTTTAAGGTTTGAACTGTAAAATTGTATCGTTGCACCAATTTGTAGCCCAAAAATAAAGAATACAATGAATATACATACATACATAGCATCACGCCTTAATTACCAGAATGGGGTAGGCACAGCTGCAGAATCTCTAAAAAGACTTGTTCATAATTCTGTAACTACATTTTCCACAATTAGGCCAAGAAGTTTACGTATTAGTGACAAGTTGCAAGCGCTTATTACCTAAATCGCCTGTTACGACATCCACAGGAAGACGGGATAAATATAATGTAATTTTAAACATGAAATACGTAACTTATTCAGTAAAAATTAGCTCCGGTTGGCTAACGGTGGCGTGAGTGGCACATTGTTTTTGTCCGTGTGTGGTGTGAAGTCGCGTGTAATGTGTTTGGTGATTATGTAAATACAAATGTAGGAAATTTGTGTTTCAATTCGTTTTATTGTTTACATAAATCGTTTAGGAGCCATAAAAATCATTATTGTGAGAACTATAATAACTATAGTGCAGAGCAATGAAAACGGGTCACTTAGTACACAATTTTCATAGTAAGTGACCAGTTTCCATTGCTCGTGAGAGTATTTATTATATGACAACCCTGAATATAATATCGACCCCTTCTTTAAGAGCTGATATCGTAGATGATAGGGCGGTACCGCGTAACTAACAAATTTAACCCTTTGAACGCCAACGACGCCTAAAGTAGTCATAAGCTGTCGTGCCTATAACGCCACCGTCACTTATATTTTGTCACAGGTACAGTCAACCAATTAGATTCCTAGACCACTTTGGACTGTGTCAACGTGACTTTGTAAACCAAATCATAAGAAACGTATGTTACATGTTGGTTGACAACGTCAGCATAGTTCTTAGTGGCCTAGGAATCAAATTGGTTGACTGTACAGTTTAAAATAAACGTTATTTTGTATGGATTAGGTAAGTTCAATTTTGCATACTGCCGTCATACCAAAGAAGGCGGCTATTGGCACTATGATAGTTGAAGCATACTCAACTCTGAACGATTACACATAAGGTTTCTTTTACAATACGATTCCTATAACAGATAGCTGCTTTCTTTCGTATGACGGCAGCATAACTTTTAATACAAATGTTTGGCGTGTGAGTGATGCATTTGTATTTGACGTAAGGCGTTGAAAAGGTTAATAAGGAGGAAATTGCACCTTACCAAGTAAGTCCGTAAGGTGCATTTTGCTCCTTATTGAATTTAGTAGTTACGCGGTTTTGCACTATCACCAATGATATCTGTAAAACGGCCGTTCCGATTTTAATGAATCCGTCCGGATCGTTAACACCAGCTTATCCATTAACCTACATCTAAGCAGCAGTGTTCGCATTGTTGTGATCCGGTGTGGGGATAAGACAACCGGTGAAATTACTAGCATAGAGGCATTCTATCTTAGCCCTCAGGGTTGCCAACGCATTTGAGGTCTTGAGACTTCAAGTTTCTTGGGGTCTCAGATTCCACTAAGACGATAATAGTGTCCTTTTATCCTGGCAAATTGAGAACTTCCTGAGCTAAATAGCGACCAACAAATTATTCATGGCCAAGATAAAAGCCACCTTAACAATAAAGGCAAAAATTTAGATAAATCTTTTATGTACTAAGGAGCATTATGCTAAAAGGTGTTCATTATTTTTGACTTTGTTATATGACTGCGGTGTGACTTCATTAGGAAAATAGCGCTTAACAAGAGTATTCGGTGTTAGTTTGACATTTGAGAGCTTTTTAGATTAATCAAAGATTCTTGCGGCGTTTTTCCGCAATGTTCGAAGCGCCAGTGGAGTCACTCCATTTTACCGACGTGTAAAAGACCTATTTATTGACTATTTATTGTTATTTTTTTTGTTCTTCACAAAAATTTGGCGACGGGACTGCGTTCAAAGAAGTAGCTACAAGGCCCACGAGTTGGACAAAAACATTGGATTAACGCCATGGATTTGAGGATTGATTGAAGTTATACTTGCAATTTGTCTTTTACAAGAGCGTGTCGAGCTAAGAGTGATTAAAAAATTAAAGCCAAGAACAAAGTCGAGTGCTCCAAGGTTAATGACCTGGCAATTTGTTTTGTTTGTTTGTGTCCATGTTGGGATTTAAAATAAACACCATGTGAAGTTTAAAATGACCTTTACTTTTAACTACATGACTCCTCAAAAAACAATGAATAACTACTTTTAAAAAAATTGAAAAGGTTATCAACTCGACTCCAATATTTCAGTTTATAAATTTTTCTAACAGCAAAGATTTTAATAAATTGTTGTCTGTTTTATTGGTAATTAATAAGGAATCCATTAAAAAAACACAGCTAGTACATTCGAACGCATAAGTTACAGAAGATTTTTGTACTTTGTCGCAGCCATTTATGTACTAAATTCAAACCTCTCTGAGATTAATATGTTATTGCGACAAGGTACCTACGTAGAGGGAGTCGTCTGCATGGATTGTAAACACATACGTCCCAGTAAAGTTAACAAACTCTACCTTTAGTGTATGTCTGTTATCTTTCCATTGGCGTAGCACTTATCGCTATCCAGTTTACGATCTAGCTTCTGAATTTTATTCAAAATCAACTCTATTATCAAATTCTCAAATGTTAAGCAAGTTTAACTATAACTTGAAGCTTTAAATAATTTGAAGAAGTTCTGACTTGACTCTAGCTCCTAAATATTGTATCAACTGTCCTTTACATTAATATAGTTATATATGAAGTTTATGTAAGTATATATACATAAGTATAAATGTGTGAGTATAATGTTTCTGTATCTATTTACGTAGATATTCAAATGTGTTTATTTTTATAGCTTTTATTAATTATTTTATTTGATATGGTTTTTTTTTTAATTAATGGGTACACTTGACTACTCAAAGCGCAACCTTTCACTTTTCTCAATCTCAAGGGTTATCTGAAGGAGATCCCTTAAATGAATAAGTTCAACTTTGTACATAGTTTTTTTATCTTCACTGTGTTGATGTTGTGTTTCTTTTTGTACACTATACTCGTAAGTGTTTACATACATACTATGGAAGAGATAAATACCAACGCATTGACATAGGATTGCAGTCTTGAGTCTTGCAAATCTCTATGAGTTTCATATCCCACTAGCTATCAAGTGGCCTGTGTGCTCGTTTACCTTCTCCTTGCCATAAAGAAAAAGTCAATATTTCAGTATATCTTCCATTTCCATGCAACCTCGTTAAGTGAGCCTCACGTGACAGCTGTCATTGGATTAAGTCCCGGCTTTGACAGATGGTAACAATATCAGCTTGCCGCGACTCGATGCTTAAACGGATTTCTGTAATGCAAAAGGGTTTTGGGACGATCCGTGCCGGGGCTCAGGAAGTCGGTGCGAAATATAGCCGATATCGAGTCCTTGGCCGTGAAATGTATACACGTGAAACGGCTCGCAAAGGAAACTCCTTGTCTATATACGTTCTGTTGTTTGAATAGAATTAAAAATAATTATAAATGACATTTACTTTACAATATTTCCTGTTAGGAACGGGTTTTTTTATTATTATTTACTGGCTGTTCCCGGCGCCACCATTGTAATTTTCCGGGATTCAAATTATCCTATGTCCTTCCATGGGGTTCAAGCTATCAACATACCAAATTTCATCAGAATCAGTTACGCGTTGAAGTCGCTTATCGGGATCTTATCGCTCCCTCGGGAACTGTACAATTTTCTGGGATACAAACTATCCTACGTCCTAAACGGGACTCAAACTATCTCCATACCGAATTTCATCTAAATTGATTCAACAAATTAAGAGGATCGTGAAGCGACGCAATCGCGTATCTGTCAAAAATGATCCATATTTTAATAATAAAATATCTAATTCATATTTCCTGTCCTGTTACCTGCCTAAGCCAACACGATCCAAGTTTCATAGCCTGGAATCGTTCTTACCTGTATAGTGGACATAAACAGAGGAACTTTTAGAGTTTACTAGCGTTTCGCCAGCGGCTTCGCCAGCGGCTTCGCCCGCTTCTATTTTTTTTTCATATCACTTAGGGTTATGAAAAATAGATGTTGGCCGATTCTCAGACCTACCCCATATAAACACAAAATTTTATTAAAATCAGTAACGTACACCGTGACACGAGAATTTCATATATTAGAGATTATTTAACTAAGGCCTGGCCGTCGCGGGCTCTTGCTCTATTCCCTCCGGACGATAACGTTTTTCACCCCCTAAATCTAATCCGATTTCCACAAGTTTGAATTCTCAAGACTATAATGCTAAGACCTCAAATGCGTTGCCAACCCTGAGGACTAAGATGGAATGTCTTGGATTATAGCATTTTGTATGGAAATTGTATGGTTCACAGAGTAAGAGGTAACAGACAGACAGACACACAGACACTTTCGAATCGCATATAGAATCGAATGGATTATTTAATTTCAAATTTTACACATCATGCTTTACGAAAATCGGCATTAAGTTCAGCTTTTGTATTTTAAGTGTGTACTTAAGTATTTCTTAAGAAATAAAAATTAAATGAATAAATATATTATTAGTAAGTATGTATGCCTAGTTTTTACCGCGTAATGGTCTATCGATATTCCCTCAGGACATAAAGTACCATATGTATGTAAAATAATGTTTTTAAAACCCGACTGCATGTATGATAATGTCGTCTATACATGTTAGTTACCCTTTATTTTTTGTACTGCTATTTTTTTGACATGGCACTCGCTTGTTGACATCGGCCCATCCATCTAGCCTCTACGAGGGAACATACAGTCGGACATACATACGGTTCACCCGTTCACACATAACCCATTGTTTTAGGCTTTGCCGCAGTCGGGTATTTTTTTTTTTATGCATTAGAACGAAATGTGAAGACGAACACACACATTAACGAAAAAAAGATGTGTGTAATGTTATACCTACATAAACCCGTGAAATAAATATATTCACCGAAATCAGTTTTTTTTTCTTACATACAAACATAATATCACGCCTTCATTCCCAGAGTGGGGTAGGCAGAGCTACAGAAATACCAACAACTCAAAAAAGACATGTTAAAAATTCTGTAACCACATTTTGCACAAGTGGGCTGAGATGTTTACTAGTGTATTAGTGACAGGTTGCAAGCCCATCGCCTAACAGCACTACAAGTCCTTATTCCCTTAGTCGCCTCTTACTACATCCACGGGAAGACATAGAGTGGCACTATTCTAACCCGGAAACCTTTTTTTTTTTCTTAAGAAACGTACATTACATTTTTACGTAGTACAAGTATTTTATTAAGACATGAATAAAAATAATGTTCTAACTGGAATTGAGTGAGTAATAATATCATATAAAGTTCAATTTACGACTGTTTTGAGTAATAAATTACTGATACGATGTATCAAAACGGTATGGTATCATATTTCATTACGATCGTTAAACGACGTTAATCCATAACTTAAGACAGAATGCGTCTTCATATTCATTAATAAAAATTCTAATTGTTCTAACATTATAATAAACTTGTTGTTAAACTACCTATTATGGCTCCCCGGAATCCCAAATCGTCAAATGTCCTAATGCATCGTTTTTCCTAATTTTCGTTTATCCTAAAGCCATTTCTGCCTGAATGAAAAAACTTTTAACTGTTGTTAAAGTACCTACCGTAAAACGGGGTGAATAGGGACATAACCTAAAATAAGCCATAACTTGTTACAAATAAGAACAAGTATTCAAATCAAATATCATTACATTTAATTGGGAATTATTTCACTCTTATAATCAGTAACATATACTTTATTTTGGAGCGTAATCTAACTAAACATATATCCAGTGTTTTGGTAATAAAAAAGGTGTCTGACTCAGCTGGAAACCAGTTTAGGACAAATAATAATTCGGACAAACGATGCGTTAGTACAAACGTTATTAGGGACACCCACAGATTACATTAATATATTAATAAAAAGAAAGCAAATCCTGTGTCTCGTATCAAAACATCAAAGATGTAGCTTTGGTTCGAGGAAAATGGACGGCTTACTACAAGATTCACTGACAAGACTAATTAAGAAAGAGATAGAGCCAAGACTAATAAGAAAGAGAGAGATAGCCGGTGATTAGTTTACATTTAAGATGAGCCGCGATGAGCGTTCAGAAGCTCTAAATTATGTTATTTCATAGTAACTTGAAAATAAACTATACTCAATTACCGCGCATACTTCTTTTTATGTAGGTACATACGAGTATAGGTAAAATTAATCTCCACATCTATACCGTTCGCGTAAAAATTGTGTTTCACCATGGTTTCACGTCTTCAACTTAGAAAAGTCGTCGGTCCAAATTGCGTCCTAATGTCCATTTCGTCTAACAGCATTAAAAATGAAATTCAAAATTCAAATGTAAAAGGAATCAAAAATGTTATACTTTGTTTTTTTGTGTTTTAGAACCAAAGAGAAACATAGAAAAAAAAAATGATGGGCACGTAGAAGGCAGCCGAGCACACATGCCCCCCGGAGGCTCATGGTAAGTTGTTTCTGAAGCTCATAGTCCTTGCAATTTTACGATGACAATCTTGAGACTACAAATGCGTTGCCAACCCTGAGAATTAAACACACCTAAAAATTACTAAAGAAACACAGGAGTTTCGTAAGTTTTGTTGTAAAAACAAAGCCGCTAAGTGACGCTATGTAATGTGACTCTCCATCATGTTTTTCTACTTATATCTTTAAAAGTTACGTGATTTCCACGGTAGAATAGATGTTGTACCACCTCGTGCCTTTGAAACCTACGCTGCCCTCTAGATTCAATACCAGCGCTTGTGCCAATAACAACTTTGTAGCCATGCATAACAGTTTATAGGTACCTATCAGAGGCTTGCCTGTGTACCTGTTTGCCTGGAGGGATCATCATCTTGTCTTGCAACTACTGCAAGGGAAGCCGGTGTCAAACAAAACTCAAGAAATAAATAAACTCTTTAATTCATAATTTGAGGTAATAAAATAAGCTTTTTCAAGATAGGCTAGGCATTCCCAAAAACCTAGAAAATTTGTCATAATAGGTACGTAAATAAGTCCACAATGGTTCTCTATTGAATGGCATATTTTTTTAACACATAATGTATCTCTTGGCCGAAATCGGTTTTTACAATTGAAAATAACCATACAATAACAAAAACCTAATCTACACAATACATGTTTATTAAATTCTGCAAACTCAGCCTAAAGGGATGTTATGCGAAAAGATTTTATGCGAAAATATACATCATGCGAAAATCTTTTGCGGATCCCTGACACAAAAAATCTCAAGTCAAATCCCAAGTCGTGTGTACTCGTAGTCCCGCTATTTAATAAGTAAATAAATCAGTGTAATAATAGATTTTGTATGTAACTTTAGAGCAAAAACTGCCGCATTGTTTTAAATTTTTAGTGCAGCTATAAATAGCATAATATATATAATTTATTAAAACGTGGTTGGATAAAAAACAAATGATATTTTGCAAAAGTGAAAGTGTTGTGACGTGAAAAGAAATACCTTGACTCAGAACTGAATGACTAAGTATGAAATTGAAACATTTATCAAAAATCAAATTATTAATTACTGAAGAAATTGTTAAGCTCTTCAACGAGCTTTGTATTACAAATAACTTAGTTTAAATTAATACCCTTAACCTTAGCTTACCTAAGTTAAATAATTATGAATTTCTACTAAACACTAGAGAACAATTAAAATAGATATTATTAACTTAATGAGACAGTCGCAGAGACTGTAAATTTATTTCATTATTCGTTCACCCTTGAAATGTTAAATGTTTTATACAATAATTATATTAGACGATGAGTCTAAAAGCCCTTGGGCTAAAACTAAGGACATTACATTAAGTAAAATTGCCCTCCGGGCTGCTAATTACCTATGTCTACTTAAGGCAATTGTATATATTTATCCAGTCTATAAAATGGTCGAAACCTGTTTCAAATATGTGTTCACAATTAAGATTTATCATCAGAATTGGAGCAGTTTTTGTAGTTCGTACTTAACACTAATTAAGACCTTTGTATGATCACTTTGACATCCATTTGTGCGTTTATCTGTCATACTACAAAAGCTGGGCCTCTATTCAGGTGCGTTAAAACGATATCGTGTTTGACACGTTTAAGAATCGTTTATGTCACAGTCGCCATTATTGTAAATGACATAAGAGTTATCAAAACGTTGACAATACGGAAACAGGTCATAAACGATATCGTTATAACGCAGTTGGATAGAGGCCCTGATATTTTGAATTGTTTTAGCGTTGAATGGCCAGCAACAAGTGTTATGATTAAAACTATAAAATCTCAAATAACTTTTTTGCGGCGACAAAAATATTCCAACAACCTTATTTTAACTTCATTAGGTTGCATTTAATAATAGGTATGAGATCAATTAGTAGCAAAATAAAACAAACTGAAAGGTAGGAAAATTAGCGGCGATTATTTTTTTGCCTTGTCAGGTTGAAAGCGTACGTCAATGTCAATCGACAGAACCTTATCCATCGCATTTAGTAACGGTCACGGAATTCGACCTAGGCCTCTATTCTACTGCGTTAAAACGATATCGCGTTTCACGTGTTTTAGAACCGTTTATGACTCGGTCGCCATTATTGTAATAACATAAGAGTTATCAAATCGTTGACAATACGGAAACACGTCAAAGACAATATCGTTATTACCGTGTAGAATTCCAGCCCTGGGTCTCTATTCTACTGCGTTATAACGATATCGCTTTTGACGTGTTTTAGAATCGTTTATGACTCGGTCGCTATTATTGTAATAACATAAGAGTTATCAAAACGTTGACAATACGCAAACACGTCAAAGACGATATCGTTATTACCGTGTAGAATCCCAGCCCTAGGCCTCTATTCTACTGCGTTAAAACGATATCGCGTTTGACTTGTTTTAGAATCGTTTATGACTCGGTCGCCATTATTGTAATAACATAAGAGTTATCAAAACGTTGAAAATACGGAAACACGTCAAAGACGATATCGTTATTACCGTATAGAATCCCAGCCCTGGCCTTAATACCTAATCACTGGAAACTGCGACATTACTACGAGTTTTTGAGGTTATTTTTAACCCAGCAGCGGTTCTCGTAACTTTTTCGGGACGGAACCCTTTTGAAAACCATACTTCTATTATCACTACATAGTACCTATAAAACAAAGTCGCTTTTTCTGTCCCTATATCCCTATGTATGCTTAAATCTTTAAAACTACGCAACGGATTTTGATGCGGTTTTTTTTAATAGATAGAGTGATTGAAGAGGAAAGATATGTATAATACTTTAATCCGGAGCGAAGCGAGAGCGGGTTGCTAGTAACATTATAAATGTGAAAGTAACTTGTTTGTTAATCTAGGATAAAAACCGATTTCAATAAAATTTGGAATGGAGATACAGGTACGTAGGTATATTTTTTTTTAAAATCGCACTCATATTTAAATAGAAAAATCCTGAAAAACACTCGTCTAAGCATTCTAATTCTTGTTATGAAATACTTGTAGAATGTAATTGTATTCAATTCCTAATTTTGACTTTGTTAAGGCGAAAACGTGCAAAATAACGGTCATTTATTCTAATCTGAAAGAAAAACGAAGTAGGTATAGCTTTAACCCTGGGGGAGGAAATAATTTTTATCCCGCAAATTTAGACAAACGATTTTTACTACTGGAGTTCTGCCTTTCTAAGGCAAATGGTAGTATCTCAGACAAAACTCCTGTAGCAAATGCGACCTTAATACTAACGAGATAGGATTGAATCTGCTGTAGCTATGGAATTGCAGATACTGCTTATGAGGGAGTTGCGGGCAATAGCTACGAGTGGCACTCAATATTTTACAAAGCCTCAAAAAAAACATACCCTGGTTTTTATTAGTTCTTTAGCAATTAAAATAAAAACCAGTCAAGTGCGAGTCGGACTCCCGCACCAAGGGTTCCGTACCGCCACCGCCACACAGTATAGTATACAGAGTTATAACTAAGTAAGTATACATATGCTGAAGCAAATACAATATTATCCTTATTAATAATACTAATGAGAATATTTAGGTTAATTTTCGATCGAACCCTTACAGAGGCTCTTACAGTGCCCAAGGACTCCTTGAAGCACACTTTAAGAAAAGCTGCTCTCAACGAAGGCTCACGTTTCGTGCCCACAGACAATCAAGCATGGACACGGCATTAAAAGGATATATTTAAAAAAAAACCGGTCAAGAGCATGTCGGACAATACTCAGAGTAGGGTTCCAAGGCCGTTAAGTACTTACTTACTACAAACATAAAATCAACAAGTAATAACTAATTTTCAATTTAAAGTCATTTGGTGACGTCTTAGATAATTTTAGTAGGTATAGGGGAGTTCTAACACCATCCAGAGGGAACTCAGTGACAAGCCAGACTGCCCCATAGTACGACACTGGGTACAAGTGCATGCGCAAATATTAAAGTACTTAAATTTAATTTAATATAATAACTAACTACTAACATTATATTTTCTAAGTTTGTACTAACACATATACTTATGGACTTTGTCTGCAATAAATTGTTTTTTTTTTTATCGCCTGGATCTCAAGAACCAAAGTTTTTCTTTTAAATTTTTACGCTTTCATTGAAGATATTCTTATTTTTTTTGTATTTGTAGTTTTGACGGTAGGGGCCGGGCCACACACACACACACTTGACTCTAACAAACTTTAACGCTTCATATTTCATAAACGGATCCCTTAATCAAAAAAATGCTTTCACAAACCCGCAATATTTTTTAAAGACATATTTAACGACATGCTATATGGTATAGATGCGAAAAAAAATACATCCCCACGTTAAGTGTAGGCGAGGTACAGTGAAAAATTTTTTTTAATGTTTTTACAGCTTTCCTCAGAGTCTCTGTGATAGGCTGCGGACGGACGGACGGACATGGCGAAATTATAAGGGTTCCTAGTTTGACTAGGTATACGGAACCCTAAAAAAAACGTGTATCAATTGGAATTTTCATTGCAGTGTGCGCTTTACTCGTTCATAATACATGAATGAAATGTCACGCTCACTTTGATAGCATTTTCTAATTATAATTTTAATTAATGGCTTTCTCGGTACTATTAAGGTGTATTATGCCAATGTTAAGTTATTTATAGACACTCCCATGGACTTATTAGAGAAATAAGCCCATGAATATCACATGCGAGGACCATTTGTTCGGTAAAAGATTTTTTTCTCTGATGGACTAAACAGAAGCACATGCGGTTAGCTCCACGCGCTTCTGCCAAGTCCTGAGCCCCTAGCCAAGATGCGTTCGCTAACTAGCGATTCGATTCTTTTTGTTTTTAAACCAATCGCGTCACTGGTAGATCACGTCATTCGAAAAGTCACGTGATCTACCAGTGATGCTATTGGTTTAAAACCAAACGATTCGGATCGCTGGTTAGCGAATGCATCTTGGCTAGGGCCTGCGGATAATATTTATGACAAATTATAAAAAACAACTACGTCGAATTAATGCTTTTTTATACGAAAAACATAAACCAGTCCAAGCTTAGCGCAATATTACAAAAAGCGGCCAAGTGCGAGTCGGACTCGCCCATGAAGGGTTCCGTAGCAGCAAGTAACATAATATAAAAGTCCTTTGTAGCTTTGATCAATGTTTTTATGACGTATTAAAATAAACTACTTACTAGATCTCGTTTAAACCAATTTTCGGTGGAAGTTTGCATGGTAATGTACATCATATATTTTTTTTAGTTCTATCATTCTCTTATTTTAGAAGTTACAGAGGGGGGGGGCACACGTTTCAACACTTTGGAAGTGTCTCTCGCGCAAACTGTTCAGTTTAGAAAAAAATGATGTTAGTAACCTCAATATCATTTTTAAGACCTATCCATAGATACCCCACACGTATGGGTTTGATGAATAAAAAAAAATTGAGTTTCAGTTCTAAGTATGGGGAACCCCTAAAATTTATGTTTTTTTTTCTATTTTTGTGTAAAAATCTTAATGCGGTTCACAGAATACGTCTACTTACCAAGTTTCAACAGTGTAGTTCTTATAGTTTCGGAAAAAAGTGACTGTGACATACGGACGGACAGACAGACAGACATGACAAATCTATAAGGGTTCCGTTTTTTGCCATTTGGCTACGGAACCCTAAAAAGGAAAATGAAAAGTAATTGAAATTAAATAAGTACTTGTTCCTAAAATGTAATTTACAAATATCTGTTTATCTATAAGAAAGTATTAGAAAAAATCCATTATAACTCTACTAACGTTAACAATAATGGCTCTATTATTACTCGCGGACTGTGATTTTATGACTGACAATTACGCGACAGAAATAAACCGTGGGAAAGTCCTAAAGTCGCTACAATAGAATTACTTCGTAAATAACCAATAGCATGTGTTTATTACAAGCACTGACCTCGTCTAGGTATTTAGGTCAACATTTAAATTATGGGAAGTTTGTTTTAAACGTCAGGACAACGATGGCCTTTTTTAGGATTTTTTAGCGTAGTCTAAATAGAAACCCTTATAGTTTCGCCATGTCCGTAACATCGGTTTGTCCGTCCGTCCACAGCTTAGCTCAGAGACTCCTAGTACTAGAAAGATCTTATTTGACTTGAATATGTATGTAGTCATGCCGACAAAGTGGTAAAATAAAATCTTGAAAAAATAATTAGACATAAAATGGGGATGGGTTTTTTTTCTCCCCTACGTCTGTGGACTCTGTGGAGTGTCGTTGGATAGGACTTTCAAAAATATTTCAGGATCAAGGAACCCGTTTGTGAAGAATTACGCTTTAAAGTGGTAATTATTTCTTAGTCAAGTGAAAAGTCAAAATCTATGTGGACGAAGTTGTCGGCTGAAGCTAGTTATATTATAAATGCGAAAGTTTGTATGTTTGTTACTCAATCACACAAGAACGGCTGAATGGTCTAGTTGAAATTTGGCACAGATACATACATACATACATAACATCACGCCTTCATTCCCAGAGTGGGGTAGGCAGAGCTACAGAAATACCAACAACTCTAAAGACATGTTAATAATTCTGTAACCTCATTTTGCACAAGTAGGCTGGGATGTTCACTACTGTATTAGTGACAGGTTGCAAGCCCATCGCCTAATAATACAACAAGCCTTTATTTCCTTAGTCGCCTCTTACGACATCCACGGGAAGACATGGAGTGGCACTATTCTTACCCGCAAACCACACGGGCATTTTGGCACAGATATTTTTACAAAATAGTTTGGAATAGCACATAGGCTACTTAAAAGGGAAGATCGATAAACAACATCTAAGCGGACGTAGACGCGCGCAAAAACTAGTTGAAAATAAAGACATTCTGTTAGGTTAGGTTTTTAACCACTGATACAAAAGAGGTGTGTTGAAATTTTAATGTGTGTATATCTGTGTGTTTCGTAGCTCTGAAACTTATGCGATATGGAAACGGCTTTTCCACAAGAAAACAAGTTTAATCGGGTTGGTTCTTGTAACAAAGTTCCTTTCATGAATAATCATAAATTGTGAAAATCAGAAAATATCGGTCGACATGACATCGGAATTTTTAAACTTATTAAATAGTTTTATATACCTATTATTAATATTTGTAACGATAAGGGATGGGCTTTTCACTGAACTTGATTCTTGTTGAACAGCTGTTTGGAGAATCCCACTCGCACTTGACTGATTGTTTTTTACAATTCGGTCGCGTTTATTGTCAAGTGAATGAAAGCTACCATAACGTTATAATACGATAACGATAATGATTTATTACATAGTGCAATAGAGGTCCTATCTGGTTATATGTAGACAATAATTAATTGTTTCAGGGGTAAATTAGTCATATTGCTACTGTCACTGTCAATCACTGCTAAAAAGGTAAAAAAAAAAGTTAACGTTCGGATAATGCATCTTTGATGACACGTTGGCCTATTTGGTAGTGACCCAGCCTTCGGAGTAGAAGTCCTGGGTTCAAATCCCGGTAAGGGTAAATATTTGTTTGATGAACACGAGTATTTGTTCCCGAGTCTAGGATGTTTTCTATATATTTCAGTGTATAGATATTATAGATATACCTAACATCACGCCTTCACTCCCAGAGTGGGGTAGGCGAAGCTACAGAAATACCAACAACTTAGTCGCTGCTTAGGACATCCACGGGAAGACATTTCTAACTATTCTAACCCTGCAACCTCACGGGGTTTGGCCCTCGGTAAATTTGTGTACGATTGTGCCCCGAAAATGTAATATTTATTTATAAGTTGTCCAAAGGTCCTACCCACAATAACCTACAGATCGCATAATACGGTTTTTCTGATAATAATCTTTAGATATAACCATCGTTATTTACGACATACAGTATAATTCTCAAATTAGCTAGTTATTTATATGATAATGGGATATGGTCATTTTGTATTCACTAGGGCACGGACTTTCTCCGCGATGGCCGTTTGCATTAGGCCATTGATGATTTTCCTAAATAGAATATAAATCGTATAGCATATTCTACAGTGTGTAAATGGTATACGGGCGTTTATTAAAGCTGGACATAGATTAAGACTCTACTAATCATTAACAGAAAGAATTATTTTGATTACGCTAACGTTGTATTATTAATTTTTGAACATACTATCGACCCGCAATGTACATCGAAGTCCATCTGTCAGGTAAGTACGTAAAGTTTACTTGTGAAAATGTGTATTTCGGCTTAAGTAGCCTCAGCTTTAATAATACTTAACTTTGAAACGTCATTAATTGAGTTTTTAATTCATTGCATTTTTCGTTATACATTGCGTGTTAAATTATTTTGTATGGTTATTTTTTTTAAATTAAATTTTAACAAAAGCTGCCTTAATGTGCTCAGTAGGGGTTGTACTAACCACAGTTAAAAGGAACGCCCGTATACCATTTACACACTGTATATTATGTGTAACTTTAGGAGTTGTATATTATGATATGAAGAAGACAGTGAAGCGATGCTTAAATTTCGTATCTGTCAAAAATATTCCATACAGATTTAGCTCTGGGCGAGAACGTTTCTCACCCCGTAAATCTAATCCGATTTCCACGATTTTTGAATATGTTGTAGATATTATGTAGAACTAGGTGTGTACGTTTCCGTTTTTCTTTTTTTTTCTTTCCAATAAACATTTTTTGGTAAGGAAAACGAACAGACCTAGTTTTTTTATAATATCTACAACATATTAAAAAATCGTAAAAATTGGACAACGTTTAAGAGGAGAAAAACGTTATAGCATTTGGTATGGTTTTTTTTTGCTTCACAGTCCTCTTAAGCTTCGGAGATTGAATTCTGACGCCAAAAATATCTACGTACGCCTGTATGCCGCAGCAGTTAGGGTGTGCAACTATATTGGACACGAAACCCCACTTTTACAGCCTAACCGACTTTCATGCAAGGTCACAGGGACAGCTTAAAACCATACCAATTAATAACATTCTTTAAAAAAAGTCTGAATCTGTCCGTCCTTTTATGATCTACGATGCCCAGACACACAATAGTGTTTTCAATCCCCACGCTCTAAAATTACTCATAATTTGTAAGTATAAGAGAACTAAACTGATGCATTTAATCCCTAGGGGCTAAAGTGACATTTTACTCCCTAGGGACTGAAGTACACATCGTAATGATACTCGAAATTCGTAAGAATCTCGTCTCATGGGTTTATTTAGTCCCTTGTTGAACAATCTACTATTATAACAATAATGAGTCGCTTAAAAGGACGCTGCCGCCGTACACTTAATTTTTAAATACAAATAATAACAGAAATATGCTAAGCAGCTAAAATTGCCAGTTGCTACCACATTCCTTTGGCTCTAGTGAACCTTATCAATATTTCAACATCCTCCACAGATTTCAATCTCAAACGAATGAACTAAAACGTTTAGTCGAATATTCTCGAAGATTTGAATATTCAAGTAAATAACAAAACCGTATAATTTCCTGTTGTTTATCCTAACGGCCTTCACGAAATAAAAAACTAAAAGCAATTACGTCTTATTGATTTCTTGACACTTTCGATTCGTCGCGGTACTTTAAAGAATCTGAAAGAAGTTATTAACTTCGGGATAAACTACTGTCTTTATCTCACTAGTAAGGAATAAACGCGATGGATAAACTATAAAGAGCGATACTACGAGTAGAGGTTAGATTAAGACATTTAAAATGGTTTGATGCTTCATACATTTGAAGAAAAATGCCAAAGTCACATTTTCACATACAAATTGGACACTATTTGTAGCTTCTTGGCGCTGAACGCTTTAATAATCTCTTAGCGTATTAAGACCGAACTGACGTAATATCGAAAACATTACAATTCAATTTTCAACTGTAAGGTATTCAAATACGACATGAAATACGCAATCAGTATTCGACTTATGACACTTTAGTACTGTACAGCGTTATGAGTAGCGGTGAGATCAAGAAGCCCTATACGACTTTTAATAGCTTAAAACTTAATTGATGGTTTTTATATAGACCTTATTGATTAAATCATTACAGTGCGATAGAAACGTCTCAAGTGTTTTTATTAAAAGTCTTTCATTTAAATTATAATCCTTTCTAATATTTAAATGTGAAATAGTCGGTTTAGTCATGTTCCGTTACGTGACTGACTGGCTGGTTTAGTAGTTAGTGGCTTATGATGTCAAAATACATTTGACGACACGCTAGCCTAGTTGGGAGTGACCCTGCCTTCGAAGCTAGGGGTCCTGGGTTCAAATCCCGGTAAGGGCAGATATTTGTGTGATGAGCACGAGTATTTGTACCCGAGTCTTGGATGTTTTCTATGTATTTAAGTATATATTTCTCTATATAAGTAAGTTTATCGTTGTCTAGTACCCATAGTACAAGCCTAGAGCTTAGTTTGGGACTAGGTCAATTTGTGTGACATTGTCCTGTGATTTATTATTTATTTATTATTTACGTGCGTTTGAATCCTTCTCGAGGCAAACTTTGCGTGGTAAGCAATGTACAGAACGAATAAATAAGACATATTTTACTTAAACTCGCCCCGTGTGGTTCCCTGGTTAGAACAGTGCCACTCTATGTCTTCCCATGGATGTCGTAAGAGGCGACTAAGGTAAGGACTTGTAGTACTGTTAGGCGATGGGCTTGCAACCTGTCACTAATACACTGGTAAACATTAAGATGGCTCCTTAGCCATCTTGTGCAAAATGTGGTTACAGAATTATCAACAAGTCTCTTTAGAGTTGTTGGTATTTCTGTAGCTCTGCCTACCCCACTACTTTAGTTTTGCCGTGTAAGCAGACTGGTATTTAATGAATTAGTAAATTTATCAAAGAATTAGAAGTGTTTAATAGGTACATTAAGTATTTATTTAGGTTATGTTATTATTATTGCAGGTGCTTACTACAAATATTATATTTGAGTATTTTTGACGTTGCGTTGTATCCTAGAGCTTAGAGCTTAGTTCTGGGCAATCTAGATAAACTTATGTTAATTTATCCCTGATGGAAAGTTCTTGACAAACAAAAATATACCTTTTAAGCATTTCAGAATCTTATCTTATCTTACAGAGGGCCCCTTTCGGATACACGTCGACCCCTTTAGTATTTTTTGTGCAATTACCCTCTTACACACTCAGCTGTTCGAAGGTGCAGGTTTCCTCACGATGTTTTTCCTTCACAGTTAGAGCATCGGGTAATTTACTTAAGTTAGAAAAAACTCATTGGTACATGGTGACCGCGGGGACGCGAACTCGGTACTTTAAGAGCACGATTCGACCCCCTAAGCCACCGACGCTCTGAGGATTTCATTAGTATTATAGTGTTTTATTTTAAATACGGAAACGGGTTTATTTTTCACCGTGTTACTTCCTCGCACAGTTCTTGTATAAACGCAGCCTTACTTTTATTTTAGCTATTATCTTTCCAAAGTACAGTCAGCCAATTTAAATCATTAGCCAATATGGAAATGCGGAAAAGTGACGTAATAATTCAAATCTCAAGAGACTTCTTTAATTGAATTACACTTTATAACTGAAATAGTTGCTCCATTAGTTAAGTATATATACATACATTTACATTTATAATACACGCACTCATAACTCAAGAGTTTCAGTTAATATAATAGTGGGTCCAATTCGGACATGCGGCGTCTAAATTTAAATTTAAGTCTAAAATTTTAGAATTTTAAGTGTAATTTTAGAAAATCCATAGAGAATGTAAATTTAAATTAGGATTAGACGCCACTTGGTATTCGGATGCACATTACAAACGTCAAATTACAGATTTTAGCTAAATTTTCTGTTATCTTAGACGCCACCTAAACAGTGGCGCGTAAAATTGCTACACGAAACGTAAAAAAAAAAAAAATACTTACTAGGTCTAGTTGAATATAGGTAGGAAAGTTCACAACTACTACCACTGACTAACTGTTACTAATTTAATTCCAGTTTTACACAATTGCCGAAGTCCTAAAAAGGATTTGTGTAAAGAGCCGTTAAAATAAACATTTGAACAAATGTGTCTGCTTGAAGTGTCCGCAAAAAAATGCAAAATAGTGCAGTGATGTATTAATTATTTGAAATGAAAAGTGAACTTAACAATGAACGTGAAAATGTTACAAAGAAAATATGAACAATCAAGGACTTATTTGCATATGTTACGTTGTGAGAAATATCACGAGGGCTGCCTTCCGAGTCAGCCCATAAAAACGTTTGCTGATTACCTATATGGATATTAGGTATGATCCTCGACTATCAAAGGTAAATAATTTTATACTTATGGAAATACTACTGAGCTTTATTTAATATTTTGTTAAATGTTGTACACCTCTACCTGCTAAGTATTTATTTATTTCATGATAACTTATGATGTAGGTAGGTATTTACTAATAAACAACTAACCACCAATTTCTGTCTTTCTAGTGTTCAACAATGTACTAAAGTCAACATGCAGTGATATATTTCACCCATCTTATAAGATAAACACCAGACAAACACAGGGAAAACTTTACCAGTACCCGTGACCAGTACACAGGAAACTTGATGTGATGTTATGAACTACCCATATAGAAATGGTTAGTACTTGCTTAAGTATTTAATTGAAATTATTTTATTCTCTAAGCTATATTGGCACTTTTCAAGTTGTGACACCTACCTAACACCTATTAGTGCTTTCTAAAAGATAACTATTGTTGAGAAAGCGCTGAATGTAAATTACCACTAAATTGTTTTTTTATTATCTTCTTACTAATTTCTCCATACAAAATTGTTGCTAGTTGGTAATAAACATAGTATTAGTTAACTTGAAAATAAATGATGAACTCTTTAAATAGGTATGTACGGTGCATAGTTATAAACCTTTCAACACTTTTTATATTGTAGGTCAGTTCATAGTTGTTCATAGTTCATAGTTGTTTATTTCAATTTAATAATAAATACATTGTGTTTGAAATATAGCCATGCATATGACTAGTTTAGTTTAAAAATTTCAGCCAATTATTTATACTTATATCATACATTAATATTTCAGCCAAGTTAAATTTTGTTGCTTACATAAAGTCAACACATTACATTCTGGGTCAGTTTAGGTATGATGCTTGTCACGCGACTATTTAAACTCGCGCGACATGCATTGTGTTTTGTTTATTTATTGATCTTAATTCGCGATTATCGGTTTTTTGACGTCTCAGAGATTGATTTTTGCTCTGACAGTTAGGAGGTGATTGTCGAAATGGAACGTTTGCGTATTGTTTTCAAGTGTCTCGATTGGTTTTTCAATTCGAGGATGGCAACACCCGAGCTATACTGGTCAGACAGGGTTGTTTGTCAAGCTCTTTTTTCGATTCGGAGGCCGCGCGTTACCGGCCGGCATTTCGTTTTGTACTGAAGCATTATTAGTTAATCGTCGCTTGTTGCGGTTAAGTTCGGCGGGCTTATGGCGGAGATGCGTCGCCACGTCATTATATGACGCTGATTTTCGGGATTCTATCGTCGGGATGCGACTAGCTGTGTAAGCCGAGCTTCAGCAAGAAACCGGCGATGGGAACCCGTCTTTTTGAAGAAATGGGTGGTATGTATTTTCATATTCACTTGGTGAAAACATCTTTTGACGCCATGTTGCCTAGTGCAACCTGACGCTTCTTGAGCACGAGTTTGATGCTATTTCCTTTTCTTGTTGCAGCGTTATCGCGCCCATTTTTTACACCATTTTTTACACCATTTTTTATACCATTTTTTATACCATTTTATCCCATTTTTTAAGACCCATTTTTTTCACTTCACCATTTTTTACCCCATTTTTAACCCATTTTTTTCTCCATTCTTGATGGTCCCATTTAGTCTCCCATTAATGCCATTTTATATGGATCTATTTATTCTAACCTCTTAGTGAGCTTTTTGCAAGCATATTTAGGCTGTGGCCTCTTACTCTTAGGGAATTATGATTTAACGCCCTTGAGCATTTCCTTTAACCATTTTATATGGATCTATTTATTCTAACCTCTTAGTGAGCTTTTTGCAAGCATATTTAGGCTGTGGCCTCTTACTCTTAGGGAATTATGATTTAAGGCCCTTGAGCATTTCTTTTTCCTTATTTTTTGAGACCTCCGTCTCTCTATTTTGTTCTCTTCGAACGTTTCTCAAGTTAATGTTTTGTAAGGACCCTTCTGGTCCAAGCTTATTTAAATTTCCCCTCTCCTTTGCCCCTACACCACTGGTGCTGGAACTGCGAAGCAGGAGTTCTGCGACCGGACGTGGTTGGCGTGAAACGGCCCCGTCTACCTCGAGACTCTGGTGCAGTTGGTGAACTTTAAGTAATTCTGTCTCCGTTAAATTGTAAGTTTTCTTTTCATTTCAATATAAACCTGACCAGGTGAACGACCAAGCTAATTTCAAACCTAATTCATAAGACCTGATTTCTATGTAACCTATAGATCTAAGTTCTAGCTAGGTTACCACCTAAGTATGTAGGTTATCAACTTCTGTGTAACCGCCTGAACATAATTTATTGTTTATTAAAAAGCCTTAAAAACTATTGAGTGTTACTAATTTAACTCCAACTTTTACTAAGCCCGCCTTGAGATTAAAAGTTTCCAGTACTCTACCATCTATCTTTGATGCTATCCGTTTTCTTTTTTTGCCTGGCTTAGGACCCTGGCGCCCGATAGTTTTCTTTTCTTTATTATAGCAATTTTGCTAACTTATTTTTATTGGGTTCTAGCCAAGGAACTTTTACAGGGATTGACTCCAGTGTTGAGTAGTCTCAAACTGCTTGTAACAACATAGGTCTACCCACCCATGTTACAAATTTGTCGCTCGCGAACAGGGACTTGATATAGTAACTGTTTTCGTTTTTTTTATTTTTTTTATTTGGGCTTTTATATCTCAAGCTTGGGTACTTTATTTTGTCATCTTTTTACTTGGTTGTGTTCAGTGCTAGTAGTGGTCATTCACCTGCTATATTTTTTGTTAACAGTGTATTGTGTAACTGTTTATTATTTTTATATCAGACATAAGACGTTTTCTGCTGGTCTTATGCTGAATGTTATTTTTATAGTGTCAGTGTAATGCTGTTACTATTGTTATCACTGTTAACGTACTTTACGGTCAGTATATGCAGTATTGTTTATTTGTGGTAGTGTATGAAGTTTCTTAATTGACTTATCTTACAGTATCGATACTATTCATTCTTTATAGGTATTATTTAAATTTAAAATCATTGTATTTAAATATTTGTTAGATTCATTTCTTAAAAATGGATCAACAAGAACATTTAGTGTCTGCTGGAGGAATTCTTAACCCTTCAGGTGCTCCCTCTGAGCAACCAGTAGCTAATATGGATCAACCTACTTTTGTTTCCACGGGTAATAGTACAGATTCAGTTAACCTTCCTCAGGGTGATTTGATAACATTATCGGTTTATCAGGACAATTCTCATAATAATAGTACTGTTCGATCTCAGTTACCTAACGCGTTAAATCTGACTAATGCTCATAATAACACTATGCTTTTGTCATGACATGTCTAGTCAACTGACATTCCCTTTGTCTGAGGCAACCTTGATTGACATTATTAGACACAATATGTCACCGTCTCTCATGGTGCACTTTATAGGTAGACCTATTACAAATTTGGATTCCATAGTTCGTCTTAGCAAGGAAATTGATGCATTTAATTCTGTTAATTTAGTATCTAATCCGCCTACAGCTAGTGTAAGGAAACTTAATTCAATTTCTGTTAATAAGGATCTCTCATGTTTGAAATGCAAAAAGCCTGGTCATCACTATAGAGATTGTAAAACTGTAAAAGGCTTAGTGTGTTTTAAATGTAACAAAAAAGATGTCACTTCTATGACATGTGACAATTGTAATGTAATGGACGTGTCACCTGGTACTAGTAGTTCAAAAAACTTGTAGGCTCCGGTCGAACACCACTTTGCACAAAAGTTACTAGTGTTTCGGCTGGCAAAGACAATAAAACTCTCCACTTTAATTTTAAACCCTCCGATACAGATATAAAAAATGATTTTTACTCTTGGCTTGACCACTTAAAAATATTCTTTGGAGTTCATAAAGCTGCCCCAGTGTTGTTTGTTGATAATAGTGACTCTCGGCCTTATTTAAACTTCAGAGTAAGAGATAGAATGTTTTCAGGATTATTGGACAGCGGTGCGAACAGTTGTGTTCTAGGTTCAAATTCTCATTTAACTTTTTTGAAATTCGGTTTGTTACTTAGACAGAATTCTAGGCTTGTGGCTAGCACAGCTGATGGCTCTTCAAGAGGTGTTCTTGGTATTCTGGATATCCCAGTTACTGTTGATAATATAACACACACTATTCCATTTTTGGTTATTCCTTCTTTCGAACCTCCTATCATATTAGGATTTAATTTCTGGTTAAAATTTGGCTTAGCTAAAGAATTATTTGATAATATTTCCTATACTGACGTTCAACCTTCAATTTGTTCAGTAACGTCAGCTGCTCTTCTGACTTCATTTCAAAAAACTCACTTAGAAACAGTTATTAAAAAATTTGAAGACATTTCTTATGTAAAGAAAGGTTCTTTACATGTTGTCCCAGATGCTTTTTCTCGCATAGAAATTGCTGCTTTTGTTGGTCCCTCTGACTTTGTTTCCCCAGATGATGAAATTTTGGATCCTTGGTATAAAAGGATATTTATAAATTGTCAAAAATTTCCCACTAAATATAAAAATTACAAAGTGGAAAATAAAACTCTTTACAGATATTGTAAACCCAAATTTAATCAAAATTCTCGTTTAGATTGGAAAATAGTTATTCCCAAAGAAAATATTATGGACACCATCAGGAACAACCATGATGATGTCAATTCTGGTCACTTAGGTATACATAAAACTTTACATAAATTAAAATTACATTATTTTTGGAATAAGATGTTTTTAGATGTTCAGAATTATATTAGACTCTGTGACACCTGTAAAGCTCATAAGTGCTCTAATGCTCCACCTTTCGGTATTTCTGTCAATCCTAAAATTGTTGACAAACCTATGACTATGTTATCCATGGATTTAATTGGAATCTTACCCCGTACTTATTCTGGACACCGTTTCATTTTATCAGTTGTTGATGTTTTTACTAAATATGTTTGGCTTTTTCCCTTAGCAAACGCCACTACTAGAGTCATTTGCAAATTTCTAGAAAAAGATATATTTTTAAAATTTGGTTCACCTAAAATAATTGTTTGTGATAATGGAACTCAATTTACTTCAAAACATTTTGTAGATTTTCTTAAAGAATTTAATATAAATAAAATATTTTACAATACTTTGTACACCCCACAAAACAACGTTATAGAGCGTTACAACCAGACCGTAGAGACTTGTATTTCTTGTTTTGTAAAGGACGACCATAGGTTGTGGTCAAAGTTCCTGCCTCATATTCAGTTGGCTTTAAATAATTCTATAAATTTTGCTACTGAATTTACACCTAATTTTCTTATGTTCGGAAGAGAACTTATTTTTGATGCTGCTCTCCATCGCTTTAGTAATTCTTTCGATAATTTGGACGACTTAACTATAGACAGTCGCCATTCGTTTGCTAATTCCTTTTTGGTATTAAAACCTATTTTTGAAAAAGTCACTTCTTCCCTATTGAAAGCTTATAAGCGCAATGCGACTTATTATAATAAAGGTCGCAAAGCTGTTTCTTATCATGTAGGTGATGTAGTTTGGAGGCGAAATTTCATTCAATCCAGTGCTGCGCACTATTTTTCGGCTAAATTAGCTCCAAGGTTCGTTAAATGTGAAATTCTTAACAAAATTTCAGATAATGTCTATGTTTTAAAAGATCTTACTAAAGGTACTTCAGGCCGTTATCATGTAAAAGACATTATTAAAACTTAATTTTATTAGGTCTATAACTTCACTGTTTGTGTGATCTGAGTAGGTCAGCACCCCTGAATGTGTGATGAATGTTAGGATGATGATAGAGTGGTGTAAGGTAAATTTGTTAGGTAGACTTTTCTCATTAGCACTTTCGTTTGTTGTTATTCAAAAAAGGACTTTGGACATTTTCGGATTGCTAGTTTGCTCTTTGTACATTCCTACATATAAGAGTTTTGTATATTTTATATGTACATTTGTATTTGCTTGTACATACTTTGGTGTGCGTACTCATAGATGGTTAGTTGAGTGTCGTACCTATTCCTAAGTACTTTTTATAAGTATCTATTCTTAAGTACTTGTTAGTACCTATTCTTTTGTTAAGTTTACATATAAGGATTTCCCTGGACTTGACATTTCTTTTCGTACGTACTTATTTTGACTTTAGCCTGTTCAGCTGGCCTCTGACAGTGCCTCTTTTGTTTCAGCTTCCGGTTTGTCTTAGCATCTGCTTTGCGGTCGCTGATTCTCCTGTCTCTGCCCTTGAGTAGAGTCTTTCTTTTTTGTATCACCGATTTGTTGTGATACAAACTCCTCTCTATGTGCATGGAAAGTTGGTGGGGTTGTGCCAGACACATAGTTGAGTCTTTTCAGCGTCCGGCTTTTCGTAGCATCTGCTACGCGGTCGCTGACCCTTTCTTACCCCTCTGTGGGGCATTTTTTTTTTTGTTTCACCGCCTTGTTGTGAAACAAATTTCTCTATGTGAATGGAAAGTTGGTGGGGTTGCGCCAGTCACATATGAGACTCTTTATTTTGACATCTGTCAAAATCTTTTTTGCCTCTCCTTGTGCTTGGAAGATTGGTGGAGTTGCGCCAGTCACTTGGTTGAGTGTCTTTTGTTTCACTGTGCGGATGGAAGATTGGCAGGGTTGAGCCAGTCGCATAGTTGAAGATTATTTTCTTTGTCCCTTTGTGAATGGAAGATTGGTAGGGTTGAGCCAGTCACAGAGTGGATTTGCTATAATGCAATTATTATTCTTTGTTATCACGTTATAACAATTTTTTTTGTTTGGATTTTTGTAAGAGATGAACTTAAACTTCTCATTTTTTGTTTCAGCTTTAGTAGGCTCTCACTTGTTGAAAGTTTCCGAGCCGGAGGCGAGGGTGCCTATCTGTCTTTGTGTAGTTTTCAACTGTGAGTAGGTCTAGCTGATAAATTTAGTTCTGAAGCTATTCTCATTAGCCGGTGGCTAGGTGGCCTAACCGTTCTACGATTTCTATTCATAGCTCTACAGCTAACTTAGCTTCTTTACCTTTATTTGTTTCATTTTAGCCGGTGGCTAGGTGGCCCAACCGTACTAACTCCTTTTTTAGCTTTACTGCTAACTTTTTACTTTACTTGTTTCAACTAAGTTGAACTTGTCTTTATCTTTTTGATGATTTGTTTGTTAGTGATGATTTTCAGGATTCCTGAACTCATTTGGATAACTTTTTCTTGTGAGAGATGTCTCTACTCTTGAGACTCTGTTGTTTGTTGTCTCTTTGGGTCTTACCCTTAGACTATCGTTTATCATTATTTTTGTTTTGCTTGTTCTAGGTGGATTAACCTATCGTTTCTCATTCTTCGGTGGTTACTTCTTTGAACTTCTGCGGGTCTTTGGACTTGTAATTTTTTGGCATAAAAAATAGTCTCTATTTTTTATTTTTTTCAGGGAAGGGGGTAATGTCACGCGACTATTTAAACTCGCGCGACATGCATTGTGTTTTGTTTATTTATTGATCTTAATTCGCGATTATCGGTTTTTTGACGTCTCAGAGATTGATTTTTGCTCTGACAGTTAGGAGGTGATTGTCGAAATGGAACGTTTGCGTATTGTTTTCAAGTGTCTCGATTGGTTTTTCAATTCGAGGATGGCAACACCCGAGCTATACTGGTCAGACAGGGTTGTTTGTCAAGCTCTTTTTTCGATTCGGAGGCCGCGCGTTACCGGCCGGCATTTCGTTTTGTACTGAAGCATTATTAGTTAATCGTCGCTTGTTGCGGTTAAGTTCGGCGGGCTTATGGCGGAGATGCGTCGCCACGTCATTATATGACGCTGATTTTCGGGATTCTATCGTCGGGATGCGACTAGCTGTGTAAGCCGAGCTTCAGCAAGAAACCGGCGATGGGAACCCGTCTTTTTGAAGAAATGGGTGGTATGTATTTTCATATTCACTTGGTGAAAACATCTTTTGACGCCATGTTGCCTAGTGCAACCTGACGCTTCTTGAGCACGAGTTTGATGCTATTTCCTTTTCTTGTTGCAGCGTTATCGCGCCCATTTTTTACACCATTTTTTACACCATTTTTTATACCATTTTTTATACCATTTTATCCCATTTTTTAAGACCCATTTTTTTCACTTCACCATTTTTTACCCCATTTTTAACCCATTTTTTTCTCCATTCTTGATGGTCCCATTTAGTCTCCCATTAATGCCATTTTATATGGATCTATTTATTCTAACCTCTTAGTGAGCTTTTTGCAAGCATATTTAGGCTGTGGCCTCTTACTCTTAGGGAATTATGATTTAACGCCCTTGAGCATTTCCTTTAACCATTTTATATGGATCTATTTATTCTAACCTCTTAGTGAGCTTTTTGCAAGCATATTTAGGCTGTGGCCTCTTACTCTTAGGGAATTATGATTTAAGGCCCTTGAGCATTTCTTTTTCCTTATTTTTTGAGACCTCCGTCTCTCTATTTTGTTCTCTTCGAACGTTTCTCAAGTTAATGTTTTGTAAGGACCCTTCTGGTCCAAGCTTATTTAAATTTCCCCTCTCCTTTGCCCCTACACCACTGGTGCTGGAACTGCGAAGCAGGAGTTCTGCGACCGGACGTGGTTGGCGTGAAACGGCCCCGTCTACCTCGAGACTCTGGTGCAGTTGGTGAACTTTAAGTAATTCTGTCTCCGTTAAATTGTAAGTTTTCTTTTCATTTCAATATAAACCTGACCAGGTGAACGACCAAGCTAATTTCAAACCTAATTCATAAGACCTGATTTCTATGTAACCTATAGATCTAAGTTCTAGCTAGGTTACCACCTAAGTATGTAGGTTATCAACTTCTGTGTAACCGCCTGAACATAATTTATTGTTTATTAAAAAGCCTTAAAAACTATTGAGTGTTACTAATTTAACTCCAACTTTTACTAAGCCCGCCTTGAGATTAAAAGTTTCCAGTACTCTACCATCTATCTTTGATGCTATCCGTTTTCTTTTTTTGCCTGGCTTAGGACCCTGGCGCCCGATAGTTTTCTTTTCTTTATTATAGCAATTTTGCTAACTTATTTTTATTGGGTTCTAGCCAAGGAACTTTTACAGGGATTGACTCCAGTGTTGAGTAGTCTCAAACTGCTTGTAACAACATAGGTCTACCCACCCATGTTACATGCTGATACTGAATTCTTATGTGAATTAAAAAAATAACCATTTAATATTATGAAATGTAAAGAACATTCAAACATTTATATTAGGTTTACATACCTACCTACTTAGTATAAATACAAGCAATAGATCATTTACATTGCTATGTAACTACATAGGTACCTACCTAGTGGTTTGTTTCTCACATGTTTTGTCGTTTAATTTGTGAGCCAATCTGCTCACAAAATTTGGATATCTTTTTTTACCACCCGAATATGAGGGGTAAACTTAGTTGTATTTGTTGATCATGGTCAGACTAATATGGTTTAATGATTTAACTAAACACATAATTCACTTAAACCTATTATTTTCTTTTAATGTGTTAAACTTGTATGACATTGAGAACCAGCAACTTTATAATATAATTATTTTTTCAGATTATGGTGGTGATATCCTTGATAGAATGCTGGTGAAATAATGGATGATGCGGAAAAACTTATAATTAATAATGCAGTTATAGAAGAGGAGTAAACAATGCACTGTGTGCAGTTAGTGTAAAGTGTATTTCCAAATTAAATGTTATTGTTTATTAATAATTACATGACATGTGTTTTATTTATATTTTTTGAAGAATAAAATAAATAAATATACTAATAGGTTATGACCGAGTTTACTGTTTCAGATCTCCCACACTTACATTCTTAGAGTACAGGTATAATCTCAGCAGTAGAATGAGGAATGCTATTCTATTCTGGGCCTCTATGTATTAATTGAAAGATATGGCCTGTGAAGCTGCTTCAGCGAGTGCCCTTGACAATTTGTTGTTAGTGGTCACCTTTGTAAGACATCTTAGCCGTTTCTGTGCCTGGCTTTGGACTTGAAGCTGTATGTTGCTTGAGGCGTGTGGGTATGCATTTACTTATGATTGTAACTGTTCAATGTCACTTAAAATTATGTGTAAGTAGGTGATATGTTTGTAATGGTTGGCTGAGCTTGGGGTACTTATCTGAACCCATTACGGTACAGTCCAGATACATACAAAGCCTCATTCAAGTGTGTCAAGTGCGTTTCCACTGGCGAGGTGAACCGAGACGGGAATTCAGATTTGTATAAGCAAATCCTCGGACATCCTTGGCGAAAATGGTCTTTAAATTAAGTACCTATTTCAATGACGCACTGCCCGTCTCGCCTCTTCTCAGCGGTGGAAATGCAACTTTTAAATATTCTAATTTTCAGCTAAGATGCCAATAACACTACTATTCGTGAGTAGGGTTGTTTCTCGTACAACGTGATATTACTCATGGGTACAGTTATTTTATAACACGAAAGTGGTCACTAAATTCAACCTTGACGCTCAAAAGATAAACTTTTATCAACCGCATTCGTGAGGAGAACAACTATAACACAAAAACAAAGTTTCAGTTTTCACGATGCACACTGCTGCGCCAAAATACTGGACTTGTAGAAAATTTAATCGCAGTTCACTCCATAACCTAGGGAAAACATTGATAAATGGGAAACATGTGTAATTTTATAAGAATCTAAATCTGTAATCGTATCGTATTGGTTCGATTTGTTTGTTTACATTACATCGTCGTACAAAATTAGACTGTTTCTTTTTAATTACTAATGTTGCTATTTGCAAAAAAATGGTACATAAAATACAAGTACTGATTTTTCAGTTTCTAACTTTTTACTTGAATTTAGATATTAAGTAAAGATATTATTCAAAATGCTTTCATAAAAACAAAATTTAAAAGTAATTATAATCACTTTTGTTTTAAATTATAAAAAGTCATCAATTTCGCCGATAATTATTTTTTGAGGTGGCAATGCATAGATCGCTGTTTAATTTAAAAGCCTCTGTCAGATTAGTTTAAATTTAGGAAGTGCATTTCCGAATACCGATTGCGTCTAAAATTGTTTAAATCGAGTTTGACAGTTGTGTATGCGTTTGACGTTTATAAATTTAAATTTACAGACGTTTAAAATTAGACAACGGTAATCCGAATTGGACCCATCTACAGATAATGTGTTATGTAGGTATAGTCCAACATTAAATACAATTTTCATCTTGGAAAGTGCTTCTGCTTGTTTCTAAAATAACATAAAAAATAGCTAACAAAATAAAAAGGTTTAAAGGAGCAATAATAAATAAAACCCGGTTACTAAGAAGGATAAAAAAACAAATTACTTAGTAGAGAGATCTACCAAATTATATTGGAATTCCGCTTTGGAAAATTACGCAAACATTTGTTCAAGAAGCTTTTAGGTACGAACTTTATACTGTATTAAAGCTTTCTTGAAGTTTCATTCAATCACAGACTGTCCTAAATGGCAGTATCTCAGACGAAACTCCCGTAGCAAATGCAACCTTATTACTAACTGGATAGGATTGAATCTCCTTTAACTATTGAATTTGAGATACTGCCTATAGCTTATGAGGGCAGAGTAGGTAGTACCTACGTAAAGAAATACAGGAAGTAATTTTAAATATTAACGGAAACCTTTGGAAGTTACTAATATTCTGTTATGTATTCCGTTTTCGATGTTAATGTGTCTCGGGCCGTGTTTTTTACTTCGATAAAACGCTGGTTAGTTCACGAGTAGGCACTGGTGGGCGAACCTTGACCCGTCATTGAGAGAGAGATTATTTCTCTTATTGGTGGTGTCCTTACGTATACACTTCGACCCTATGGGATCTATTTTGAGTATTTATCCCTCTTTTATTCAGCGCTTAATCCAATGCAGCCTCCACTCCTTCCAGAAAGCAGATAGTGGAGTGCAATGGCAGTGCCTTGAAATCGTTTGGCTCAAAGAAGATTATGGAGCGACCTTTAAATGGCGTAGCTGTCAAAAAACCATAAAAAAGGATCATTCGGGCACTTTTGTATGGAGCTAGGGTTGAAACCTACCTACCTACCTATATCATTAAAAAGGAATGAGGTAAAACATCGTTTCTCTATGGCCGAAAGAAAAACAAGAATTGGATACTTAAATATTGTGACCGATTATTATACACTTTGGTGTAGATATTTGATGTAGAAAAAATTAAAAAAAACTACTGTGGTGTTCGTTTATCTACAAAACTTGTGTAAATAACAAAAAAACCGGCTAAGTGCGAGTCGGACTCGCGTACGAAGGGTTCCATACCATTATCTAAACAACGGAACCTCATTTCATCGGCTGCCAAGTAAAAATAGTGCCACTCCATGCCTTCCCGTGGATGTTGCAAGAGTCGACCAAGAAGGGAATAAAGGCTTGTAGTACTATTTAGGCGATGGGCTTGCAACCTGTCACTAATACACTGGTAAACATCTTAGCCTGTTTGTGCAAAATGTGGTTACAGAATTACCAACAAGTCTTTGGAGTTGTCTGTAACTCTAAGCTGCCTCTCTTGGAATGAAGGCGTGATGGTATGTATGTAGCTAAGTATGTGCACATACAAACAACAATAACATTACACATACCTACACAACAGTAAAACAATCTAAACTTCTAACGTCCAAAGCACGCAAAACACGAATTCTGAAAAACTAATCTGAACTCCGTAAAAACTAATATCCAACACTAAATGTTGAACTCTGCGTTTGGTGGAAATATTAATTGTTTACGCCGAAAGGTTTTTGATTGTTGTGACAGAACGCCAATTTCACCAGCTTTTCACTAAGAAGGTTTAAGTACATTTAGTTGACGGGCCCTACGCCGCACCGGAATGTCAGGTAATAATGGTGGAAAGTTTGGAACGCCTTGAAGTAAATTATAAACAAAGTTATTCTGAAACATAGGTACATAACATCAGGCCTTATTCCCAGAGTGGGGTTGGCAGAGCTACAGAAATACCAACAACTCTAAAAAGACTTGTTTATAATTCTGTAACCACATTTTGCAACAGTCAAGAAGTTAACTAATGTATTAGTGATAGGTTGCAAGCCCATCGCCTAATAGTTCAAGCCCTTATTCCCTTAGTCGCATCTTACGACATCCACGGGAAGACATGGAGTGGCACTATTCTCACCCGGCGACCACACGTGGCCGTAACGCTATTCCCTCAGGAACCATCCAATATTTCGGGATAAAAAGTAGCCCATGTCCTATTCTAGACTATAATCTATCTCTGTCCCAAGTTTAATCTAGATCCGTTTAGCCGTTCTAGCATGATTGAGTAACAAACATCCATCCATACAAACTTTCGCATTTATAATAGTAGCAAGATGTTACGTACCTACCCCAAAATCATTATTAAACGGTGCTATAACAATATACAACATTTAACATGACCATTACGATAAAAATATAAATAAATGTTATTTTCTAATACGGCAAAAGCGAATTCATCAACGAGGCTTACCAATACCAGCGTAACTTAACCCCGAATTGGCCAAAATCTCGTAAAGTCGTGTTTATCCCTCACTAGTAATCCTGAGCATACCGAGATTTTCTTAAGAATCTTTGCAGGAAAATAACAAAGCAAAACAAAGTTTTACCGCTTTGCGAGGATTTCCAAATTTCTCATCAAAGTTGTTAAATACCCTGACAATAATTGATTGCTTAGTTGAGGTAGGTACCTCTCGTTCCTGATCGGAAATTAAAAAAACCGGCCAAGTTCGGTCGGACAAGTTCAAAGAGTTCCGTATCACCTTACAATTAAGATGGAAGCAAAAAACACGTTTTTTATACGTGTTACAAAATAATCCGTAAAAAAGAAATTACGGAAGTAGTGTCAACCCTACCTTAGGTATACTGTATACCTAAGATACTGAACTGACGTTATTTAATAAGGGTTGACACTACTTTTGTAATTTATTTTTTACGGATTTTTTTGTATTACTTTGTATAGGGTACCTTTAATTTAAAAGTTTATGTACTCTTATTATTTCGAGCAAAAAAAACGATGATATCTCAATTTTTGGCTCCACTTAATGAAATTTAATATTATTATTTGTGATAGCGGAAATTTCACACTGAATATTTCAAGTGTCTATAGCTATTGTGGTTCATGAGATACAGCCCGCTGACAAGCCAACGGACACCGGAGGCTTAGTAATATTGACCTCCTAAGATCTGATTTTCAAGTACATACTTACTTGAGTTTTAATACAAAAAATGTATCTGCCTATGTTAAATAAGTTTCTGTCAAAAATTAGGCAGCAGGCAGGTTAGTCGTGTTCAGTGTCGTATAAAGCTGCCTAATTGAGAAGGCACGCGCTAAAATGTGTTTAATACGCTCCGACGGGACTTCTTAAACTTGCCAGATAAAACTTCACCATAAGATCGACGCAGCGCTGTGTTGAGAGAATCACCCGTCTGCTTATCAAGACGAAACTAAAGAGTCCTAACAGAACTAGGTGGGCCTACGTTAAGAACCTACCTATAGCGTAATATTTAAATGTCATCGGATTTCCATATTGTACATTAGTAAGTATGTATTCCATGTTTCATCAAAATAAATTAACGGGAGTTGTTTCAAAATTGAGTTGCTAAAAAAACACTAACGCGATGCTGGATAACGCTTCTAATAAAAATTAACTAATATTTTAATCATATAACGTATAACGTCGGTTTAAACATTTGTTAAAAACATTTTTTTATTTGATATAAAACAGCAAAAGTAATATGAGTAATTTATTAGGGAAGGCAATATCGCGGCCTCAGCCTCGGTGAAAATGTACCTACCTATCAAATATTGAATTTACGAAACCTCGACGCGAAACCTTATTTCTCACTCAAGTGTGAAATATTAAAAAACTCAAACAAGCATACAGACTTCATTAGTATTATATTGGTTCTCGGTAAAATATTTATTATGTTTTGAATAAATTAAACAAAAAACAGGCTTACCGTCATTCACAAATCACTTTAGTTTTATTTCTTCATACACTTCAGTTTTGCACCAATCACAACACACATTCCATTTTTCAAATTTTCAAATTTTCAAATTTGGAAAAGTCACTGGCTGCGTAGAATTCATAAGTCACAGAGTAAAAGTTGGGAGTCGTGTCGTCGCGAGCTCCGCCGAGAGCGTACGGGCGACGCGTGCGTGCCGCGCAAAGACCTTTTCGGGACTGTCCGCAGCCGCGAGTATAGCGTGGCTATTGACTCGTAGCGATGTTGGAAGGATTTTATTTTCAATTTGTGTATACTTACACTTGCTATATGAGGGATTTGCATGATAGTGACTAAAAATGTTTCTGAGGCGGACTCAAAGTTTTGACTAGTTATAGAACACAAATGACAACGCAATAGGTGTATTATGTAAGTGTCCAAAATCTGGGCAGAACGTTACAAGATCTCGGTATAATCGGTAGCAAAATAAAAACAATATAAACAACAACATTTGGAAAAAAAAAGTGATATAAACTACTTAATCTAAAATTAAAACCTACAACGTCGTCACTCAGCATGGTGTTCATTTTCAGGAACTTAAGCCGTGACACTGGTTTTCAGGGCCACCGGATTGAAATGAGAGGAGAGCGATGCCAGTGCATCCCACTACTATTTATTAAAAGTAATGCTTAAACTAACTTATATGTGTGTGTGTGTGTGTGTGTGTGTGTCGGTGTGTGTGTCGGTGTGTGTGTGTGAGTGTGTGAGTGTGTATGTGCTTGTCAACCGCTTACATATTTCCATATTTTTTTTTCGAAAATCGTTTAACGAAAGCGTCGTTATTCCATTTGTCTAGGGACTCGGCCAACTTAGACATTTTAATTTCATTAATCCGTGAAATTATAGACAAGTAGATGACTTGATAGTATGCAATAATGTACAGTCAAATAAAAAAACACTTTAAATTTAATTGGCAAATAATTATTTACTGCTGAATGTGTAACTATCTAAAAATAATTAAATGTAAACTTAAGCAGAAAAAACCGTACAAATGCGAGTTAAACTCCTGTGGAGAGCTAGGGTTCCGTCACTTTTCAGATATTTCCTATTTTACTTTAAGTACCATAGATTTCTTATAGGTTTTTCTGTAATCGATAAATAAAAAAATATTTTTTGTATATTTTTATAATTTTTGTCGTAGTAGTTTCGGAGATAACAGGGAATGGTAAATTTTCATAAATTTTCTTAAATAACTTTATAACTGTTTATTTAGGAAATTGAAATTTAAATAATTTCGAGATCCGTATTTATAAGCCCTTTCATTTGATATTATGTCACCTATACATAAAAGGGACCTACATATTTAAAAATCATTATTTACAGATATGTAAACAAAATTTCAATTTATTCGGTCCAGTAGAGCCGGAGTAAGTATATTGGCAGTGACAGACGGACAGACAGACATACGAGTATTCCTATAAGGGTTCCATTTTATCATTCGGACGTACGAAACCCTAAAAGAAACCTGAGTAGGTATTGAAATGCTTTATAAATACCGATGAAGTAGACATTCCCATTTTCTGCTTACTTTTAATTTAGGATGAGTAAGGGCTGGAACAATCTCGCAATGATACGGGGAAAGTTTTAAATGGGCTATTAGAAACGTTCAGTAACAGGCGAAGTTTACTGAATAAACAGGTGAAATGAATATGAGCCTTATTATAACGATATGTACTTTCGTAAAATACATTTGCCTTTATTATTATTATTATTATTTGGCTAACAGCGTTCCGTTCGTGCTTAGTTCCTGTTTAGACCAGGGACCGGCCCGCTATCCCTTTCAAGGGGTTTCGAATGGGTTTTTATAAGGGTTTTACTTAGAAAAGCCGAATCGCTTAAAAGCCGTTCGATTTGCTTTTAAAACCCGTTATCCCATTCAAGGGGTTTCGAATGGGTTTTATAAGTCTTTTACTTAGAAAAGCCGTCCGATATGCTTTTTAAAGCGCTATTTATAAGGGTTATCTGTGCTTTAGCTGTTAATGGTTAGTTTAACAAATAACTGAGTTTTTTTTTTTTTTTTTTTTTTTCATGTTAAGGAGAAGGCACACGAGCACTCAGGCCACCTGATGGTAAGTGGAATCTGAGACCTCAAATGGGTGGCCGAACCTGAGGACTAAGTTGGAATGCCTCTATGCTAGTAATTTTACCGGTTGTCTTATCCCCACACCGGCACACAACAATGCGAACACTGTTGCTTGGCGGGTTGTTAATGGATAAGATGGTGGTAGCAATCCGGTCGGACCCTGCACAGGGACCTACCACCACTCAAAAATATAATTCGTTCCAAGAGGTTATTCTTTTAGTGGGGTATTCTATTGAGAGGTTAGTCTTTCAATGGCTTTTATCGGTGAATGGGTGGGCGGGGCCCTGGTTTAGACAAATAAAAATAACTTATGTCTATCCTGAATAATGTATCTTTCCAATGTTGAAAGAACTTTTGGCATAGGTTTCCTGATTTCGGAGATTACCTGTGGCAAAGATACAAACTCACAATATTCTCAATATTTACGAGTGTTATGTCGTCGGCACCATTCTTGACTCATATTTATTTGTCAAATATTCTTGTTGCATCTCTTTCATTCGGTATGTCAAAAGTAAGAGATATAAAACCACCATTAGGCAAATACTGCCAAGTGAAGTAGCCGCTCTAATATATAAAAAAAACTAGCTGTTGGCCGCGAAATTGTACGCGTACAAATCAACTATCCCTATTCCTCGGGAACTGTCCAATCATCTGGGGTAAAACCCATCATATATCCTTCCCCGAGACCTCAGTTATCTCCATACCAAATTTCGTCGAATTCGGTTCAGCGGTTTAGCCGTGAAAGCGTAACAAACAAGCAGACAGACAGTTACTTTCACATTTCTAATATTAGTATGGAATTGGATAGATTCTTGAGGGCAGCGGTTTTTTACCTGACCGTCAAAAAAGACAGGTTATGCTTTTCCTTGTATGGGTGAATTGCAGAAAAAATGTACCTTTTGAATTTCATAACTAACCTGAGAGTAAACGAAATTGATAATTGGTGTAACGAAACTGATAAAATAAAGCGTCGGACACATGGAAGAATACTAGTGATATCTTGTGGTTTCATTCGCAGAATTATTTATTCCATTATTTATTCCATTGATTTTTTATTCCATTTCTTTTAGATTTTTTTACTCTATCTAAATGTTTTAATCGTAACTCCTCATATTTTGCAGGGTTTTGTTTTAAACGTTCTCTGTACTTCTTTTGCCTTTCAGCATTTGTCATTGGAGCCATGTTCTACGGTAAACAATAGTGTTTTTTAGTCGTGTTATTGAATCAATAGCTACAGCCAGCCATATCTTTACAAAAAAGAATACACGAAATACTCCAAAAAAATCGGTTAGGGAATTGACAAAGGCAAAAAAACATTACAGTCCATATGCAAACACATATTATGTACCGTAAAATGGGGCTATTTGGGAATCACGGGGCTATTTGGAATCGAGTAATTATTAAGCTTTTAGTTGCTATAATTGTGTCATGGCAATGGCAGAACTGAAAAATTAGCCTGACACCGAGTTTTACAGTTCTATCATAGCCATAACAAGAAATATATCAACTAAAAGCTTGTGATTACTTAGTACCAAATAGCCCCATTTTACGGTACTAGCTTTTGCCCGCGACTCCGTCCGCGTAGAAGTCGTTTATCGCTGCTCCCTCGGGATCTGTCTAATTTTCCGGGATAAAAAGTAGCCTATGTCCTTCCCCGGGACACAAGCTATCTCCATACCAAATTTCATCTAAATCGGTTCAGCGGTTAAAGCGTGAAGAGGTAACAGACAGACAGACACACCACATTCATAATGTTAGTATGGATGGTTTGTACCGTGGCAGACTTTTCGACTGAAACAAACTTACACACCAGTATTTTCTATATAGTTTTATTGTATGAAATAGGCTTTACAGTTTCTCAGTTTCGTTACATAACGAAAAATAACGAAACTGAGAATGATAATATGAGAAATCTTAACCTAAAAAATATATTTCCCTTCAAACGTGTAATGCATTGTTCTAGAACTTTGTAAATTCTTAAGAAGCAGAGTAAAACTACACGGTAATGAATAAAGTGGTGTACGAAAATGAAACTTTTACCCGAGTAAATCGCCGTTTATCACCATGAGATTTTTTAGATTTTATACACTAGACTGGCAATCCGCGTGCCACTTCGTTGAAAACAAAATGGGTGTCGCTGTGTTCAATAGTTTGATAGATGTCAAGGTGTATCCAGATTGATAAAAAGTAATTCTACTAAGATAAAACTTTTTTTGGGATTAAATGCTCCGTAACTAAAGCTGAGTAACGAAAGTCCAGTAAGTTGGGACAGGTAAATTAATATTAAAATTTCATAACTATTTACAATAAAATTGAACAACCCACGTTCTTTTCCGGAACTGTACGTAATTCTGGATTTATTTCAGGACCATCGTGTTTTCGTAGAACCCTATAGGTTAGGTTAGGTTAATTTTATAAAAATCCTGAAATATTTGTTGTTACAGAAAAAAAAGCGGGTTGGCAAGGTTGCGAAACGATGCATTTGTCAAAGATTTGTCGGCGAAAAGGCAGAGAACCTTGTAAATGACATAAGTGTTATCAAAACGTCGACAATACGGAATTACGTCAAAGACGATATCATTATTACCGTGTAGAATCCTAGCCCAGATACCTACAAATGTGTTATAGCTACATGGAAGAGTCGCTTTACTTAACTACTCATCAAAAGTGTTTAAAAAAGTTAATGTCTCTTAAGTAACCACTTGTAATATATGTTGACACAGGCCACGTGCGCCGGATGAGCCCCTCGGGGGTCCTTTATTTATCCCAAAGATACGCTTAAAGAATCATAAAAAGAATTTAATGTTATTGCCCAATCGTTTCGGTGTTTCGTGTGTTTATAAACGTGCACAAATAAATGACGATCCTAACCCCAACTGACATTCAATTGGCATACTCTTAACAACGTTATTATTTAAAAAAAAATGCTGTTAGTTAGTTTCTCTATGTATTTTGTACTGGAAGCCAGTTGTTTCCCATATTTTTCTTGGCCATAATGTCATTGTTAACATAATTATTGATAGTCATAATTTTTATATAGCTGGAACCGTAAACTTTACAGAATTTGTTAAATATCCATCGTGTAGACAGCTAGGTTAAGCTAGGTTTGATTTATAAAAATCCTGAAACAGTAACAAATTATTAAAAAAATACGTTATGACTTGCGATAATTATGACTTAAATCATATTACGACCAAAAATAATTATGGCAGAAAATTTAGAGACATTTTGTACTAGCTGTTGCCGGGTACTCCACCCGCGTATAAAAAAAAACATAGCCAATATTACACAGTGATAATGTAGCATTATAATGGTGAAAGAATTTTTGAAATCCGCCCAGTCGTTTTGAGTTTATTCGTTACAAACAACATACCAAAATACAAAAAGCTTTCCTCTGTTTATATTAGTGTAAATAATTCAATATTGCTTAGTTTACTGCGCCAAATAAACGATTTTCTTCTTCAATAACATTTGTAAAAAAAAACTTGGTTTTTATAGTTATAATAATAATAATAATAATAATCACAGGACAATCTCACACAAATTGACCTAGGTCCCAAACTAAGCTCTAGGCTTGTACTATGGGTACTAGACAACGACAAACATACTTATAGAGAGAAATAAATACTTAAATACATAGAAAACATCCAAGACTCAGGAACAAATACTTGTGCTCATCACACAAATATCTGCCCTTACCGGGATTTGAACCCAGGACACCTAGCTTCGAAGGCAGGGTCACTCCCAACTAGGCTAGCGTGTCGTCTGTGTGTTGTCTGTAGTTCTATTACTATTACTTCGAATTAGAAAACAAAGTTCCCGTCGCGTCTGTCTCTCGAAAACAACTGCACGGATTTTCGCGCGGTTTTCGAAATCAGTTACCCACTTTGGTTTATGTACTGGTATTAGAGAAAACGAATATAAACCGAGGCTAAGCGGACGGGTCGCTAGTTAAAAATAATATAAAATACTTGGCATAAAATATTTCTCAACGTTCGGACGCATTGATACCTTTTGTATAAAAAACTAAGTTGTAATAGACAGTCAAAATCAAAAATTCGAAATAAAAATACTTGAATCTGACAATTGAATGTTTCAATGATTTTTTGGATGATATAATAATATTTACCTAAATAAAAATATCGAGTATCCCAATTTCATAATAGTTCCGGGGTTCTAAGCCGTCAAGTGAATAATATACACAAAACGTCACGCCTTCATTCCTTGAGTGGTGTAGGCAGAGCTACAGAGATACTCAACAACTCAAAAAAGATTTGTTGGTAATTCTGTAACCACATTTTGCACAATCAGGCTAAGATTATCAGTGACAGGTTGCAAGCCCATCGCCTAATAGTTACGGGATGACATGCAGTGGTACTATTCTAACCCAGCGATATCCTTTTGAGCCCATCTTTTATCGATATCGTTATTATTCATCGATATCGATAAAAGATGGGCTTAACTATAGTAGAATAAAACCTCGGGCCATACGTATTACTCCATTCAACTTTAATTATGTCAACGACATAAATATTTTCTGATATTCAAATACAATTAAAAATAACTACCTTAACCGTGTTTATTAGAAGAACAATTAAAAGGTGTCGTTAAGGGGCGAGGAATATCGGAAATTACCCGATAATTGCCGTGGAGGTGAAGTTACAGAAACGTGGTGTCCGAATTTTATAAGAACATCGATGAACTATTTTAAGCATAATAAAATAATAAAAGGGAACAATTCCACACAAATTAATCTAGCCTTCTAAGGTAAGCTTGTACAATATAAATACCAGACAACGATAAAAATACTTATTTAGTGAAACTAACTGTTCCCGCGACTCCGTCCGCGTAGAACACGTTTATAGCAGTTCACCCAGGAACCATCCAAATTTCCAGGATAAAAGGTACTTTATGTCCTTCCCCGGGACTCAAACTATCTATATACCAAATTTAATTTAAATCGATTCAGCGGTTTATCCGGAAAGCGTAACAAATAGACAGACACAATTACTTTCATATTTATATTAATACTAGCGACCCGCCAGCGGCTTCGCCAGCTGCATTTTTTTTTGTTTCTTTCATGTCACTTAGGGGTATGAAAAATAGATAGTAGCCGATTCTCGACCTACTGAATATGTATATAAAATTTCATAAAAATCGGTCAAGCCGTTTCGGAGGAATATGGTAACTAACACTGTGACACGAGAATTTTACATATTAGATATAGGTAATATATTGTAGATTAAATTTCTTACTTTTACTCTGTCTCTGTTTCGTCCAATGGTTGACTGGCAGAGAATGCCTTAAGGTATTTAGTCCGCCATTTGTATTTTGTGTATTATGCAATAAAGTGTAAATAAATAAATAAATAATTTAATGGCGCTCTAGTGTTGCGTAATGAAACAGCGTCAAATTTATTCTTATCCATAAATGTACAATAAACCTATTATAGTTATACGAGTAGGTATGTAATTTCTCTTTGAAGAGACAGAAATGAGAGTAATAAAACTTGCCCAAACTTTATCTTTTAGTTGTCTCTGGAAAGCCCATGTTAGTTCACATAGGTACTCGGAGAAAATCTATTTCCACGGAAAACTCCTAGCACATTATAAAAGCTCTCAGGCTATGACTTTTATGAGAATGCCCCTAAAATATGTCGTCGTTACGAGTGACAAAATGTTCTAACACGTGAGCTCGTTCCTAGCTCACGAGTTTCGTGATTCATGTGTTCACCTTTCGTGATGTTTTACCGTGTTTGTAAAGATAGTTTTATCTGCTTTTCATATGAAAATGAAGCAACCGATATATCCGTTGTTTATAAATACAATAGGGTTGAAGATAACACGAACGGGAACGCTTTAAAATTCCGAATTAGTGTTACGCTGGAGTTACTATGGATTGTATGTACAGTCAAGGTTATAAATATGTATACACTTTAGTACCTTGTCTCTTTAACGTCATGTTTAAACTGCCATATGAAATTGTCACAGCGATTAAAGTGACAAGGTACTAAAGTGTCTACATATTTATGACCTTGACTGTACATATATGCATATTTTTATTACTAAATGCAGCTTAAGAGAGGTCTGAATTATGAATGATATCAAGGTATGATCTTCAATAAAAAAATTGCGTTTGGAATTATGTAAATCCGGGACTTTGATTGTTTACCCACCCGCCAAGCAACGTGTTCGCATTGTTGTGTTTCGGTGTGGGGATAAGACAACCGGAGAAATAGCATAGAGGCATTCCATCTTAGTCCTCAGGGTTGGCAACGCATTTGAGTTCTTAGGATTATAGTCATGAGAATTCAAATGTATATGGGTCTCAGATTCCACTTACCATCAGATGGCCTGAGTGCTCGTGTGCCATCTCCTTAAAATAAAAAACTGTATTATATATGACTCTTTCGAATTTTGTAACATTACCTACTTTGTCCGTAGCGTTGATAAAGAAAATGCGACGAAACGCGTCTTTACATAAAATATCGTGATGGCTACAATCAAGCACGCACATTCTAAAAAAATATTTTTCTTGACGTGACCTAGAATCGAGTTACTCAATATTATCGTTACCAATAAAAATCCCCTTGGAACGTTTTCCGCTCGTTAAAAAAGGTCAAAGAAAATACTTAGAGGCTCGGAAAATTAAAAGGGAAAGCGGTGGATGGAGTCCGTCAAAGTTTAAAACAGTTTCGGGAGTTTGCTGGAATTATTCGCGCCGTGAACGTTCCAGAATAACGATTGAAGGACAGGCCCAGCGCTGGGTGAATGCTAAGGCGGTGCCGTTTCCAGATTAGGGCCTCTATCAGCGTATGTTTTACCTCTATTGCAATTGTGCCGTTGCCGCCTTTACTGTTAAGGTAATAAGAGCTAATAACGTGAACAATATGATAACAATAGGACTAAGCGTCAGATTCAGAACGTTTTTTATAATGAAGTCTCGAATGTGTTGTCAAATAAAAAAATGAAAAATTATTACTATGTAGGGTAGTGGTCAAAATTAACTGGATTGACAAGTGACCGACGCAACCCTTTTCTGTCAAGGGGCCCTAGCCAAGATGCACACGCTCCTAACGTTTTTCTTTTCTGTCGCTCAAAATGTATGGGATGACATTCTCGTGCGTTTCGATAAACCACGTGGTCGACTGTCATCCCATACATTTTGAGCGATTGAAAAGAAAAACGTTAGGAGCGTTTGCATCTTGGCTAAGGCCCAAGTTTAGTTAACCCAACGAAACAGATTTTTTTAAATAAAAATCTGGATTGATATCGATTAGACTCGGTATTCACGAAGTCACATACACCTAGAGACATATTTGCACCTTTATTACAACAACGTCGAACTTTTCCTGTCACGGTCGCCACTAATATAAAATATAAAATAAAAAAACCGGGCAAGTGCATGTCGGACCATGCTCAGTATAGGGTTCCGAAGCCATTAAGTACTACAAATATAAAAATCAATAAGTAATAACTACCTAATTTTCTATATAAAGTCAAGTGGTGCCGTCGCAGATGATTTTAGTAGGTATAAACACTTTAATCGCCTGTATCTCAAGAACCAATGATCTCTACTTAGTCGTGATAGTTTTCCTTTAAAATTCGTTATATGCTCTTTCATTTAAGATTTTCTCAGATGTTTAGTATTTGTAGTTGTGGCTGTAGTGGGGGGGGGGGGAATCTTGAGTCTAACAAATTAACGCTTTAAAGCTTAATATTTCATTAACGGATTACTTAATCGAAAAACTGTTTTCATAAATCCATAATATTTTTGAAAGACCTATCCAACGCCACCCCACACTATGGGTTAGTTTAGAAAAAAAATACATCTCCACGTTACGTGTAGAGGAGGTATCGTAAAAAAAAATGATTTTACAGTATATTGTACCACTTTGTTGGCGTGACTAATATGCATATTCATGCCAAATTACAGCTTTCTAGTACTAAGAGTCTTTGCGCTAGGCTACGACGGACAGACGGACATGACGAAAGTATAAGGGTTCCTAGTTTGACTACGGAACCCTAAAAAGGCTGTAGCGATTGTCCAATTAACGAAATCTATTCATTATTGTTGACATTAAAATACTCTATTTTCCTTTTATTTACTTTATTAGGGTTTACACTGTAACTAGAAACTAGCATGCATTAACAGGTTATTTACTAAGTTTAACAATGGGTTAAAGGTAAACACCACATGCATTAATTATAAGAAAAGTAGTGAAGAAGACAACAAACAATAACTTAAAAATCTAAGTGGTTAAAAAAAGCTATGCTAGTGTAAGAGACATTAACGAAATTTTTTTTTTTAATTTACTCATTGAATCGAAGTGTATATCCGTTGTGTGACTGCAGGCATAAATAATCTTGCATAGTCTTGGAATAGGCGAGTTGCTTCCAAAAACAGTACGTCTGAGTGGAGGGCAGAGTGGACTAATGGGGTTGCGGGGAATTCGGGGCCTTCTTTGATGACACAAATCTAATTCAATTATTAGGTATGTTTAATAACATGTCTAGTGTCTCCTATTTCTAACAAGCAATAACGTAGGTATTTGATCTGTTTTCTGTTTTAGCGAATGAGAGGTACAAATTATAGGCAAACAGCTGAGAATCAAACCCAAATATTAAATTAATTTTAGACACTAATTTACCCACCACGTACCAATAGTAAGACTCGGACAGCAAGTGGGTCATGCACAGACAGGTTACCGTCTTTCCTGTGGACACACCGAAAGTTAACGATTTTAAAGCCCAATTTTCTGGCTAAGCCCATACCCGCAAAAACGCCGTCAGGACTGCTTTAGACCTCACATATAAAAACATAACTTATATGCACACAAACTCTTGACTAATGACCACAGGAGAGACAACTTTTGTTTTTAAGAGTGCGTATGACCCAAGTTTCCGGATTTCCTTGGGGGGCAATTTTTGAAGGTCACCGACGAAAAATTACTAACTTTATAATCAATTTGTGCAGTCACTTAATCTACGAGCGGGCCCTCTTTTTGGATTTGATATCATAACGCCTTTATGATATAAAATCCAAAAGGTGTATCTGCTCGTAGATTAAATCACTGCACAAATTGATTTCAAAGTTAGTAATTTTTCGTTGGTGAGCTTTTAAAAATCGCCCCCTGGATCGAGGAATATCCGAGTTTAGCACACTACCGACTTACACGGGGTTCATTTGAATCCGGGGACAAATTTACTCAGTGAGGCGCCAGCACTTACGTTGCGCCGAAGAATAACGGAATGGCCAAACCGACCGGAGCTTCGTACGTGGTTTCGGGTGACAATTGAGAGGATGGCCTCGAATTGTTTGTAGTCGACTCTATAAATCTTAATGAATGTTTGATCAACGAATATGTTCTGGAGCCTACCAGACTCGTGTTTAGGGTTTCATACCATACGGATTTAAACGGGACCTTATTACTAAAACTCCACTGTCCGTCTTTTGTCTGTCTGTCCGTCTATCTGTCTGTCTGTCACCAGGCTGTATCTCATGAACCGTGATAGCTAGACAGTTGAAATTTTCACAGATGATGTATTTCTGTTACCGCTATAACAACAAAATACCTACTAAAAACAATAACATGAAGTAATATTTAAGTGGGGCCCATACAATTAACAATAGTGTTTTTTTGCCATTTTTTGCTCGATATTAATAACAGCATCAGGACGGTTGAAATATTCACAGAATATTTAGCTGTATATTCTGTATTGTTTTTAAGTCGGCTGTCATTACTGTCAAGTAAATAAGAAATATCAAAACGTTGACAATACGGAAACACCATACCATCTTAGTCCTCAGGGTTGGCAACGCATTTGAGGTCTTAGGATTATAGTCTTGAGAATTCAAATGTCAATGGGTCTCAGATTCCACTTACCATCAGGTGGCCTGAGCGCTCGTGTGATTTCTCCTTAAAAAAAAAGTCGTCAATGGCAATTTGGTTTTACCTCAGTAGAATAGAGGTCCAGCGTAAAGGTTCCTGGGTAATGCTCCTTAATCAGGCAAAGCTTAGAGTAACGACGATATAGTGCTTATGTCTAGGTCACCACCTTACCAGAGGTTAACCCATGATGGTTGGAACGTCGCGCAGGGTTGCAGCGATCACGTCGGAGTCACCTACCACCATGGACCCCTGGTAACGTGGTGACTCCGACTTACTATGGTATCCCTTGATTGTGTAGTGGTCAGTGGGGCTAGACAAGTTGCATTCGAAAATCGTTAGCGATTATGTTTCGATTGAAAAAAACATGATTTGACGTAAGCCCATTTGTACCACGTGACTATCTCGGTGGCTTACACATTTTTCTATATCGAAACATAATCGCTAACGATTGTCGAATGCAACTTGTCTAGCCCCACTGAGCGGTATCCTATCTTTTTATCGAATTTCAGTTCATTGATTGTATAAATTGTATGATATCCTTCTTTCTGATGAAAATGGGATGTTTTCAGGATATTTTAAACATTAATTACGCAGGTTAGGTTAGGTTAGACATGACAGCGGAAAAACTACCAAAAACTTACTTATGCGGCTAGGTAGGTCATTAGAAAAAATGAAAATTATCTGTAATGTAATGATACGGTTGAAAGGTATTTCAAAAAAATAATGGTCACCCGGTCAGAGCCCATCTTGCTTCTGTATCGTTATACATTGTAGACGCTATGGTAGCTCTTAAGTATTACTTGACAAATGGACGATGTTTCGCAATAATGTTTCAACCTACAAGAATAAAGTGTCAACCCTCGGTGCGGTGGGTTGACACATTATTGCGAAACAGCGTCCAAATATATAGAGCTACTATTATATTACGTCATATTCATATTCATTTATTATATGTGTAATACAGATGGTCTTAAAATTAAAAGTACATACATGGATTCTGCTTGGGCATTGCAAATAGTTTATCATAACTAAACACCTACATTAACTATTTATGTAAAAAGTGTGGTCTGCGCCAACAAATGTTACTAGAGCCATAACTACTCAAAAAGTAGATAAAAACTCCGATGGTATAATTCCGACCCCTTATTTCATAGCTCATATTTCTCAAACGGCCTACCGATTTTTATAAAACCTAGCTAAGAACCATCTCGAATAAACGGACTTTCTTTAAAAAAATAAAGCTCATCATTGAAATCAGTTTATCCGTTTGGGAGCTGCCATACTTCAGGCAGACTCACACATACACTGTGTTAGTGATTATATTTTTTTTGTCATTATTGTAATAAATAGTATCTCTAGTAAATCCAACGACCTGGATAGTCGTTGAACTTATATTTATCAAGTCGTTTGATTTATTAAATCTTATACTAATTAATAAATAATGTGCATGACAACCTCCTTGCAGATTCTTCCAACGATGGCTGAAAAGAATAGGGCATTGGGTAACGCAGTGGCGCCACAGTTTCGTCATTAGTCCGTCGACACTTTTGGCGGGAGTGCTACTTTTTTTCAGGCAAGAGTTACAAATATAACTGTATTGATGGAGATAAAATGTATTATTATTGAAGAGGCCGTACCATTACGCACCTTCAAAATAATAGTGACAAAAAACAAAAAAAATAAATTTCGAGTTAGGTCTTTATAATAATTTTATGACTTAAAGTTTGATAGCTGAAATTTTGAATTGGGTCACTATTGTTCTGGAGGTGCGATTACTGCAACCAACAATTGACACACAGACAATATAAAGTCACACACATTAGACTTATAATATCCCTCTTTGTGTCAAAACTGGAATTGAGCATGCTTATTAATTTATCATTACCTACGTTAGGCATTTAAACGATAAGAAAGCTAAATTGTGCCCAACACATTTGTTATCTAGACCACCAATATTTCAGTAGGCAGCTAAGCTCTCCAGACGTCTGGGATTGCAGCGGGCCAGTGACGGCTGATTGGGGACGGCTTAATGCGTCCTACCCTCTTTTTGTACACTTTTGCTTACGTCTTGCGTACGTTTCTTGCTCGGACGCGGTAGCCATCCTTTAAAAAAGATACGGAATATTTTCCTATAATCCAATACTACAATGACTCCAAAAAAAATATGACGTATTTCAATTCACATTATAATTAAGTTTAAGTGTAAATGTGGGTAACGTTGTGTGAATAAACGTCTCTATTCTTTGTTAGTGGTCCCGGGTTCAAATACCGGTAAGAGGAGATATTTGTGAAGTGCGCGAGTACTTGTTCCCGAGTCTCGGGTGTTTTCTAGTTTAAGTATGTATTTCTCTTTAAAAGTATTTTTGTTTTATGTTAGGGAGAAGGCACACGAGCATTCAGGCCACCTGATGGTAAGTTGAATCTGAGACCCATCGATATTTGAATTCTCAAAACAATCCTAAGACCTCAAATGCGTTGCCAACCCTGAGGACTAAGATGGAATGTTTATCGTTGTCTAGTATCCATAGTACAGTCAAGGACTTTAATTGTTATGCCACTATGGAACCCTGTCCTAATGACAGCGTCAAACCACATGAAAGAAAGCTAAAATTAATTATTTACGCTATCATTATGACAAGGTTCCATAGTGGCATAACAATTAAAGTACCGTATAAGCCTAGAGCTTAGTTTAGTGATATTTATTTATTTATCCTATCTTACTTTAAACCACACGAAGACCATTCTTAATGTACGTAATTTAAAAATTAAAATGTGATTTTCTTGTACCATTATAAATTCATAGACAATGAAGGCTAGTAATTATGCCTATTCAATTTATTTTTAGCATCTTTTGAAGCAAAGGCTTCCTTTTTATCCCAACGGCTCGCGCGATTTCCGGCCATTCTCTCAGGAAGAGACCCTAATCCACTCATTTCCGGCGTGCGGTTAAAAAAGCGAGAAAATCCTGCACAGCCAGCTTTCGTTTCGTAAATTTTAAAGAAAAAAACATGTATCAATTTCATTCCATTTTGAACCTTGAGTGCTACTAAACAGATTCTAATTTTATTTGAGAGACTTAAAGCGTTTTACTGTTAAACGGAGCCTTTGTTAATTGCCTGTGAAACAGAGCCTTCACTATTAATTATAACGAGGACATTTTGCAATGATTTAAGAGATAAATGAAACTACATTGTACATTTTTAATGAATTACTGAATAAATGAATGTTTTGAGTTCATTTCTCGATGAAAAAGTCGCACCTTCGGTAGAACAAGGGCAAAATATACAATGTGACTAAAGGGGCAATTATGCCCTTGTACACTAGAACAAAGGGCACAATGTACAATGTGACTAAAGGGGCAATTGTGCCCTTGTTCTACCGAAGGTGCGAGTGAAGATGGCTTCCCATAATCGCAATATTCGTCTGCAGCCTTAACATAACGATTATGCCCGATATGCTAATCTCCCTTAAAAGTAGGTTAAGGATTTCGACCTCAACGTCGGTTTCAATCTACATTCTGAGGTGAGCCACGAGTATATCGACAGAAATATATAGTAACTAGGAATCACTAACCCCCGTTTCCCGTGTGGTTGCCGGGTTAGAATAGTGCCACTCCATGTCAGCCCGTGGATGTCGTAAGAGGCGACTAAGGGAATAGGCTTGTAGTACTGTTAGGTGATGGGCTTGCAACCTGTCACTAATACACTGGTGAACTTCTTAGCCTGTTTGTGCAATGTGTGGTTACAGAATTATCTACAAATCTAGAGTTGTTGGTATTTCTGTTGCTCTGGGAAACAAAACCTGTGTTGTGTGTGTTGCTGGGCACTCTGGGAATGAAGGCGTGATGTTATGTATGTATGTATGTAAAAATCAGTAGTTTACCTCATCAATTCAAAAAGACCAAAAATATTTTTGGGGGTATTTTACTCAATAATAATATAGTATACAGAAAAACGATGTAGATAGCTGGAAGACCTCAAACTATGTTGACATATCTTGGGACCCAGTAGGCCAAGATTAAAACGCCGCTAACGTTTATATTTTCTGTCGACTCGACACGTATGGAGAAGCGATCGACGCGCACACCAGCTTAGTCTGTGTCAATTGAACTTTTAAAAGATATAAACAAAACCAAATGAACCAATTTATAATAACTCGATTATCACGTACTTTAAAAGATTTTAAGTTTAAGATGAAATAACTATTCATTAAACGTTATTTTCAATAAAAACACGCTTGGTGAATATTTGAGGTTATGTGTCAAACAGTATTAATTTGTTTACACCTATTCCAAGTTCAATAGACTTTACATTAATCGTATAAATTTTGTCAATTTTCGAAAACCGCTAGGTTGCGTATTTATCTTGAGTAGCTTAGATTTTTAAAACCACGCAACGGATTTTGATGTGTTTTTTTTTAATAGATACTTAGAGTGATTCTAGAGGAAGGTTTATAACCCGAACAGGGTCGGGTCGCTAGTGAATTATGCAATACAATAACAAAAACAAGGATGCAGAGGGAGTTGCGCGAATACGAAAACCTTACTAAGATGAAATACTTATATGTTAGTATTATTATATCACAACCCCTAATGAGTTATGACCATAATGTCGTCAAAGGCTGACCAAGCTTAGTAAAAATAACACGACAAGTATTGTTAATATAATCAACTGTATCAAGCCGCCTCAAAGCGCCCACATTTCGGGCCAAATACCCAATTCATTTTATCACTTATTACCCGTTATCTTTATATATATCTAATTAATTAGTGACACCACACGGCACGCTGTTTCATTGACGGACGTCACTGTTTTATAGGCCCCACTAATTTAACGCTCAGTGGAATGGTCCTTTGTCGCGGTAACTCATTGTCACCCTTATTGAGAGGCTGATAAATGCGCTAGTACTGGAAACGGCACGGTTTTTTCAGCTGACGTGGATATATTTCTTTCGTATAGACATACGAGTAGGTAGCGAGTTGACTGTGATTTTTTGTATGTTCTGCTCGATTTTACGGTGCTTGGATAGCAGCATAGCGTCGGTGAAACTGCAATACCGCGTTACTAACAAATTGAATAAGTTGCAAAATACACCCTAACAGGTAAGTCAGAAAAGTACACTTTACAACTTATTGAATTGGTTAGTTACGCGGTATTGCAGTTTCACCGACGATAGGCTTCTGTTCTGAGCCTGTTCGAAAGAGGAAAAATGTGAAAATGGCGTCAAACAATCGTTAACTGTTAACAAATGTATTGGTAAATGTTTAATTATAAACAAAACATCCTTTAAATTAATGGTAAATTTCGCATCATAAATTTATATTTTGGGTAATCTTTTTTAATTTTTTGCAGTCATTTACTGCTTGTCAAGACCAACCTAATGAGAATGAGTCCAGACACGGTGGGTCTACTTTAAGTATAGCGGAGATCCTGTCACAACCAAATTTTAGCTCAATCAGTTCCGGGGAAGTGGTTCAAGTCTTCCATGCAAGATTTGACCCGAACAGACATACAACTCTAACGATAATGTGAAGCACTTTCGTGCACGTCATAATAAACATCGAATGACAAGCATGACAATGACATTCTCAATGAAGAGATTCTAAGTGTCTTCAACATTTTTATTGGTTTTTACGAACAAACATTGCAAGTTAATAAAAAGCGCCGGTAAATTCAGCACAAACCGACGTGTAAAAGAGCCAATGGTGTTGCCAATTTCCAAAATAAATTATTTCATTTATTTTTTTCGTCTAATCTATTAGTAGGATACAAGTAGGTACGGTTACCGAGGGCCTTTAAATATAAAGCGCTAATCTTCTATTAAATAATAAGAATGTGGATTCTAACAATTACAACCCCATCTATAATACTACTTAATAGCATCAGCCGGTGTTTTACTTTTTCCTGGCCAAACTTTTGCCTACGTAACTTGGCCTAAATAAACATTATTTAATGTTACAAAAGGATCTTTTACCGCCATCATTAGTTATGTAACGCTTACATTAATAAAACATGTTGCTAGAAAAGAAACACACGAATACTCGTATACTGAAGGAAAACTATTTGTGGTAACTGTGGTAAGAGTAAGGACGTTTAACAAACGAAATATTTATTGCCAGCATTTCACAGCGTCGGCGGTGTTGTTCTATAAGTGGACGATGTGACGCAATAATGTGTCAATCCTCAACTATTTAGCAATATAAAGCACGGTGTTATCACTTCAAACAACTTGCGAACGGCGTCGTGATTGGTCGAGAAGTCTTAGTTACATCCATCCAGAGGTCTCTGACTGAAGACTTTTTTTTTAAATTGAGCTTTGGCTGCTAGGGTATTCACCGGCATTCAGCTTTATCATATACAAATTATTATTTTTTTAACAAAACATGAAACTTGAACACTAAAACTAAAGTAAATTAAATAAAAACTAAAATATTTACAATGAAGTCAATAAATTTCACCACAGATTATAATCATTCTGGCCCAGTGGCATAGACAATGTTCCCAAAACCAATAGGAACATAGAACTGCAGGCGTCTCATTGCACGCAATCTATTTTCAATAAGAAAATACAAATCGTCACTAGCAGCACATTATTATAATAACAGTTTAGCGTTAAAACAAGAAGTAGTAAAAGTTACATATGTCATCAGATGAAAAGAAGCATTTATGTAATGATCAACAATAAGTTTTATACTCCAGCATTCCATAGGCCCCAATGAAACGAAACGTTATTTTAAAAACATGAAATGACAAAATCATCAAAACTTTTCGTGTCACATTTGAATTTTCCCACTTGAATATTTGATTCCTGTTTTATTGGTTTTATGGTGACGACGAGATTAATGTGTATTAATTACGGCTTGCTTTTGGACACTGACGATTCATGACGATGACATGTACCATTGTACCTATATGGATGATAAGTGAATGTTTACATGTACTCGTAACTAACATTACTATTACTTTATTAATTTTGTTTTCAATGAAAAAAGCCTAATAGTAATTATGGATGTAAGGTTGGGTCCCGTGGTACTAAGAAGCTCCTCATAGACATGACCATTTGCCAGAAAGTCAGGCGAAGGAAGGGGGCCTTTTTGGCTGCTTGGATTGACTATAAGAAGGCCTATGACTCGGTGCCTCACTCATGGCTCGAAAGGATCTTGGAGTTTTATAAACTTGATGCAACTTTGAGGCCGTTTTTAGGTGTATGAATGAGGCGTAGCTCACAATCCTTCGTCAACCAGTTGGTGAGATATCCCTTCTGTTTCGCCCTAACTTGATAAGGATTGAACGTTCTCATAGCGAAGAGTGTCGACCAACATCTTATGAGACTCTCGCTAGATGGCTGGATCAAGAGCCATACAGGAAATGATACTTCTCGACACGGCACGTATTGTGAGGAGGTTCCTCGGTCTGCAGCCTTAACCACCGGTAGCTTGCCATTTTTCGAAACTTCTTTGTTAAGCAAATTATTTTCTTATTGCTTTAATTAAGTGGAACTCCGTTATTATATATATATATATATGTTTGTTAGGTTTAAACTATTAATTAACTGCGTTACGCATTTAAGATTTATAATAAGTAAATGTTTAAAATTTGCAATTTGTAGTTTTATTTCAGAACGGAAAACCTTGGCGGTTTAAATGTGGGACGCCAAGACCCACTTTGGGTCATTGCGCTATGATGACATTGGTATATACCCATTTTAATAGAAAAACGTTTTATTTTGAATTAAACGGACGAGTAGCAGGGTCCCTAGAAAGTTTGATTGTAACTTATTTCCAGATGGCGCTGTATGCCAAATAATCGAGTGATATCTCTATCTCAGATATATACAAAGTTACTCTATGATATAAAGTGTCAACCCTCAGTGAGATAAATCTTGGTTGTATTTTTTTTTGCTAAATAATTGTGGGATAACACATTTTTGCGTAACAGCTGTGTGTCTCATTAAAAACAAAGTTAAAAAAGAGAATATTTTTTTTATATTTTTTATTTTTACGGAAACATTTCAGAACTTAATTATAGCTTTTGTGTTTTTTTTGCTTTGAAAATGCGTAGGTATTCCTCTTATTATTAACGGTGTTATTCATTTGTTTTAGGTACTTTGGAAAAAAAGTGTGCATTTGCTAACAATGTAACTATATTATTTTCGAATGTAAAAAAATATTAAATGTGGTTAATGGATAAGATGGTGGTAGCGATCCGGACGGACCCTACATAGGGTCCTACCACCACTAATAGTGCGAGAGTACCCATGTGCCACTAGAGTACCCATGTGCCTGTTTAGTCCACCCTCTTGTGGCTCCACGCGCTTCTGTCGAGTCTTAAATAGATATGTCATTGCATTGTTGTGTTCCAGTTTATAAAACAACCGGTGAAATTGCTAGCATAAAGTAAGTCCATCTTAGTCCTGAGGTTAAACATATTTGGAGTCTCCAGTCATGATAATTCAAATGTCCTAGGTGACCTTTAAATATGCTCGTGTGCTTCTTGACATAAAATAAAATAATATTTGAAACTATCCTTTAATCTTTTGTGTCTCCTCCTCCCACTTCAAATTAGGGACACTTATCTCTTCTAGGAAATTAGGTCTATGTTGACTCGACAGATAGACAAAAGAGAGGGTGTTTGTTAAATGAATGAACTGAACACCCTCCTCGGGAGGTCCCATTGGACGACTGGCACAATTGAGGAAGATAAAATGATAAAATAAGACAGACTATCTGGTGGGTATGCTCAAGAATTTATTTCGCCATTATGACGAAATATCGCCGAGAGATACCGTTTTTATTCAATATCGTGAAATTATAATGGCGAGGTGAGACAGTACAGACTTGGCAAATGTTATTGTTAAATATAAAGTGTTGAGTTTCCACCACTAAAATCTTTAGGTGCTTTAGTTTCAGGAAACTTTTCGTACCACTTCGCTCGTCCTTTTCGAGAATTAACAATTTCTTAATTCCAATTCCTTAAATAGAATTGGAACAATCTGTTGGAAATAGCTTTTGTAAGGAACCTGCACAAAGTGCGAAATGCGGATGGGTAGATTTGAATTTCATTAAAAGTTGGCTTAAGTGCCAGGATGCCAGATTACTATTCAATGTAGACTCCACTTCGATGTCTGGGCACTGAACGTACAAAGGTCTGATAGAAACCGGCGGGCCTATTGCCTAACGTACTCACGGTCGCAATCGTTTTCATTTTTGACAATTCGAAGGCGAGTCTGCTGTCAAAATGAAAACAATTGTTCCACGTAACGTCTCCGCTTTCGAAAGCGATTGCGAGGCATTTTTGAAACCAAGTGAATGAATGATTTGCCGAAAATTGGTTTTACGTAAGTAAAATGTCAATTTGTAATTTGATTGAAGCCGATTGCGAGTTGTCATACGAAAGAGGAGCCTCCATGGTAACCAAAGTGCAACCATATTGAAGGTTTGACGGATCGTAAGTCTGATTTTTTCTGTAATTATTTTTTCAATATATATTAATTGACCTAAATAGGCACCGTGGTAATTACAAATAACTCAAATGTGTTTTCCTTTGAATAGAGTGATTATGGCTCGAAGCTATTTGCTGGCGATTGCGGAGGAGGAGCGACTGCGAACCGAAATGAGGGTTTCCAGACGGCTGATGAGGCTTGAGAGCAACCCGTTAGAGATGCCGGACAAATATTTTAGGGCAAATTTCAGGGTTACAAAGCCTCTATTTATTAGGCTTTGTAACGAAATTTGCCCTACTTTAAAAAGTTGGCGAAGGAATACGGCGGTACAGCCGGAATTGAAGGTATTTTTACTAATTTATTGAATCAAGTGATAAATTAATTATATTGAACAATCGTCACGATACTCGCGTTTTTGTAATTTCTGTGTGAATATCGAATATAATCGAGTGGTCAATGTCCAGCTAAGTTCCTATATATACTAATATTATAAATGTGAAAGTAACTCTGTCTGTCTGTTTGTAACCCTTTCACGGATAAACCTCTAAACCGATTTAGATAAAATTTGGTATGGAGATAGTTTGAGTCCCGGGAAAGTACTTTTTATTCCGAAAATGGACGGTTCCTGAGGAAATGGCGATACACAACTTCTACGCGGACGAAAACAGTTAGTGCCATACATGTATGTATATGGATAATTAGTAGGTAAGAGGAATACCTATATGTACGATATAAGCGATTACCTTGAAATAGAAAAATGTGTCCTTAATGAAGTTGGCTTTTGGCTAAACGGACGCTGACTTCAGTTTGACTGACTTTTATTACTTAACATTTTAAAAGAAGTTATTTCTTGCGTTTATAAAGGCGGATTTTTGTTTTTAAGGTTCCGTACTTCATGAGGAACAAACAGTACCTTTGGATCACTTTGTTGTCCATCCATCCATCAGTCCGTCCGTCCGTCCGTCCGTCCGTTCGTCCGTCTGTCCGTCCGTCCACCCGTCCGTTCGTCTGTCTGTAAAGACAACAAACGCAAAACGCGTCGAGGTATCACGTTGAAATAAAAACCATATACTCAAATCTACTGTCACTTAAAGCTGTAAAAAAAAACAAACTTAAGTAATAAAGATACGGCCATTTGTGTCAATAAACGTATATTTCAACACTCTCGAGGGAATCCAAATTTATAGGGTAGGTACTTCCCATAAACCTAGAATCCTGAATTCGGCAAGAAGGAATTAAGGTCTTACAGCGCAAGTAAAAGAAAAAATCCGATTTTTTTTAATTTCTTCCTCTATCACAAAAATGTATTTTGCGATTGCAAACTAATCGCGACCTATGTCGATGTATGGAGACAACAGTTAATCAACCGTAAAGTCAAGTTTGTCCCTCATTACAATTTTACATTCTTACAAGTTTGTGCGGAGCCCTCGGAGCGCGAGTCCGACTTACACTTGACCGTCTTTTTAAGACATTTATTTTATGTTGCACTTTTTAGTAATCATAATAATAATAATATGCCGTCCCAATTCTCAATTAATAGATAAACGCGCTCGCCGCAGACAACGCGGCGCGAAAGTCATAGTCACGTATTTAAACCATTTAAACGTGCTTCACTCTACTATCTTAATCGATATATATATTATCGCCACCCTTGCAATATGTACCGTTGAGTGGGCCATGGAATTCAGGGGGCCATGATCACACAGCCGAACATCTCCTCCTTTTTAGGGTTCCGTAGCCGAATGGCATCCTTATAATTTCGTCATGTCCGTCTGTCCGTCTGTCCGTCTGTCCGTCTGTCCGTCTGTCCGTCCGTCCGTCCGTCTGTCCGTCTGTTCGTTAAATAGAACATTCTAATAAAAGTTACAGTAGTAGAACATACGAAATACTTCCAACCAAAATTGTTTTGAACACGATACGCTGTGTAGTTTTTGAGATATTAATCTAAAAAATAAAAAAAATGAATTTCAACCACGAACGTTCATCCCAGCTATGGAACCCTTCACTGTGCGTGGTCCGACATGCACTTGGCCGGTTTTATTTTTAAGTCAGTTGAATAGATGCAATAGTAATAAAAGAATGTTCAGTACTGACTGTACTTGTTATAAAGGTTCCGTAGTCAACAAGGCACCCCTTACAGTTTCGTTATGTCCGTCTGTCGATCCGTCCGTCTGTCCGCAGATTATCTCAAAGACTGTTGGTACTACAAAGGAATAAAGTGCAAAAATGTTAACATTGCATTTACCTGTCATACATGTAGCGCAAAGAAGAAAATATCTCGTTCTAAATCTAGACACGCGGGAGCGTGTCAAGCCAAATTCAAGAAACAGAACTGGCGAGCCGCACCGTGTGTAATATTATATACACGAACCATTTGGAGCCACTTTTGACCCCCTCATAAATCAAGAACTATTTTACATAAACGTATCAAATTTGGCTCATATATTGAGGCTTGCGAGATACATATGTGTTCTAAATTTCATAAGCTTATCTCAAACGGTTATTTAGATATTAATGTCCAAAATTCCTCATTTTTATCATTGACTGACCTATAGACCAAAACTCTAACCCAGTTCCAGATGACCTAGAGAGTTAAAATTTGGTATGCAGATAGGTAATTAGATGAATACAAAGGAATAAATAAAAAACTGTAAATTTTTAAATAATTAGATTCTATTATGAACGCTTAACATAAATACCTAATATTACTTAGGGTACCTACGTTATTAACTGGGATTAATTATTATTTTTATATTTAGCGCACATTAATAGTGTTAAATCATTACCTACTCATAAATAATGATAAAATAATAGGCATTTAGATTTTCGGTATATACACGACGCGCGCGCGCCGAGTGACGCCGGAGCGGCGCTGCGCTGTGACAACCGAATCGAACCGTTGACGCGAACGTGGCCGAGCGAGCGGCAGCCGCGCTCAATTAAGCGCGAGCGCCGTCTTGCTGTCCGGTTGTCTCTCGATATCTGACCTATAAGGTTGCGATTTATGCTGCGAAATTGCTAAGATTTCTTAAGGAAAACTTATAATTTGTAGTAATATTATTATTACAATTTCTTTAATAAGTAGGTACGTACGTATTATTATAGTATAGGCAATAGTTTAAATAAATAATATTTTTATAGTTATAAGTAGGTAGGTGTATATACTTATTATTATTACAATTTCTATAATAAGTAGGTACGTAGGTTTAGTATAGTATAGGCAATAGTTTAAATAAATAATAATTGTATTTTTAGTAAGTAGGTAAGACGTACCTACAAAAAGTAATGATATCCCACCAAAAACATAAATGTAAAAAAGGAGAGCCAAGTTCAATACAAAAATTATTCTCTGCTGTGGGCTTCGCCGCAAAAAGAATGGAGATCTGAGATTGAGTGCCAAGTTCTATGCAAAATCCAAATATGTAGTCTAAGGGCTGACTTGGCTGGTTTTCCCATACGAATTATATAGCCTTCGCATGTTCTAAACCTGTTACCTTTCGGTCCGACTTACACTTGACCGTCTTTTTAAGACATTTATTTTATGTTGCACTTTTTAGTAATCATAATAATAATAATATGCCGTCCCAATTCTCAATTAATAAATAAACGCGCTCGCCGCAGACAACGCGGCGCGAAAGTCATAGTCACGTATTTAAACCATTTAAACGTGCTTCACTCTACTATCTTAATCGCTATAAATATTATCGCCACCCTTGCAATATGTACCGTTGAGTGGGCCATGGAATTCAGGGGGCCATGATCACACAGCCGAACATCTCCTCCTTTTTAGGGTCCCGGAGCCGAATGGCACCCTTATAATTTCGTCATGTCCGTCTGTCCGTCTGTCCGTCTGTCCGTCTGTCCGTCTGTCCGTCTGTCCGTCCGTCCGTCCGTCCGTCCGTCTGTCCGTCTGTTCGTTAAATAGAACATTCTAATAAAAGTTACAGTAGTAGAACATACGAAATACTTCCAACCAAAATTGTTTTGAACACGATACGCTGTGTAGTTTTTGACATTTTAATAAAAAAAAAAAAAAAAAAAAATTCAACCACGAACGTTCATCCCAGCTATGGAACCCTTCACTGTGCATGGTCCGACATGCACTTGGCCGGTTTTATTTTTAAGTCAGTTGAATAGATGCAATAGTAATGAAGGAATGTTCAGTACTGACTGTACTTGTTATAAAGGTTCCGTAGTCAACAAGGCACCCCTTACAGTTTCGTTATGTCCGTCTGTCGATCCGTCCGTCTGTCCGCAGATTATCTCAAAGACTGTTGGTACTACAAAGGAATAAAGTGCAAAAATGTTAACATTGCATTTACCTGTCATACATGTAGCGCAAAGAAGAAAATATCTCGTTCTAAATTAAGTATTACTGAAGTTGTTATAAGGGTTCCGTAGTCAACAAGGCACCCTTATAGTTTCGCCATGTCCATCTGTCCGTCCGTCCGTCCGTCTGTCCGTCTGTCCGTCCGTCTGTCCGTCTGTCCGTCTGCCCATCTGTCCATGTGTCCGTCTGTCCGCAGTTTATCTCAAAGACTTGGTAGAACTAAACTGTAATTTGGCATAGTTATACATGTATTTAACGCCAGCAAAGTTGTAAATTAAAATCTTGAAAAACACTGTTTAGTAACGATGTCAGAACCCTTTTTAGGGTTCCGTAGTCAAACTAGGAACCCCTAAAGTTTCGCCATGTCCGTCCGTCCGCAGCCTAGCGCAGAGACAAGAGTCTCTGCTTCTAGAGTCTGTGCTTTCTAGTACTAAGAAGTATTAGAAAGCTGTTGATTGGCATGAATATATTAGTCACGCCAACAAAGTAGTGCATAAATTGTAAAAAAAAAATACACGTAACGTAGGGATGTATATTTTTTTCTTGCCTACCCTATTGTGTGGGGTGTCGTTGGATAGGTCTTTCAAAAATGTAACGGATTTGTGAAAACAGTTTTTCGATTAAGTAATCCGTTTATGAAATATTAAGCTTTAAAGCGCTAATTTTTGTTAGACTTGAGTTTCCCCCCCCCCCCTCCCTACAGCCAAAACTACAAATACTAAAAATCTGATAAAATATCTTAAATAAAAGCGCATATAACAAATTTTAAAGGAAAACTATCACGACTAAGTAGATATCATTGGTTCTTGAGATACGGGCGACTAAAGTGTTTATACCTATTAAAATCATCTACGACGGCCCCAATGGACTGTAAATACGAAATTAGTTATTTTGTAGTACTTAACGGCTTCGGAGCATGGTCCGACATGCTCTTGCCCGGTTTTAATAATAATTAGGTTTGCACACGTCATTTTGAGTGTATAGTGTTATAATTACCTATCTACTTTATACTTTGTAGGTGTTAGCAGCCATCACATTTTTTGGAAATGGGCCGTATCAGAAAGGGGTTGGAGCATACCACCATTTGGCACTGTCCCAGTCAAAAGTACATGACTGTTTGTGGGAAGTATGTATTTCACTAACAATAACGTATTTTTATCAAATAATTTATTCTCTCCATTTTTATTCACATACTTTTTATATTAGAAATGTGAAAGCCTCTCCGACTTGATCTTGATGACACTTTGCAATGAGATAGTTTGTTCCATTTAGGCAAAGCACTATTCTGTTCTAATTTAAAAACAATGATGGAATTATGTATGCCATAACAAAGTTTAATTTTCATCATAGGTGACGGAAGCTTTAAACAACCCCAGAGTTTTAAAAAAATTCATAAATTTCCCCAAGAGACGTGAAGACAGGGAGACTGTCTTGAGGAAGTGAGTATAAAATAATTATGGTATTTGCAAATTTAGAACCTATAAACCACCGCGTAACAGAAAAGTAACAAAATTATACTTACAATAATAACTAATAAGCTACAACACAAGACACACATACAAAACATTTTGTTGGTGCATGCATTCCATAAATTAATAGGTAGTAGATTGTTCAACAAGGGATGTAGTCCCTTGTTGAACAATCTGCCATAATGACACGAGATGTTTAGCCACGCGAGCGAGCTTGTGAGCGAGGGTGGCTGTAGTTCGAGTGTCATTATGGTTGTTTAGTCTCGCGTTAAACACTCTACTTTTCACTTTGAATGCGAGGAAAAAAACGACGTTCTAAACAATATTGTTTTTTAACAACGTACGCTCAATACAAGTTATAAACGTCTTAAACGTCTATTCAAAATACAAATAGGAAAAAAAAGTTCCGCGGTTTTTTTGTAAAGTGATGTTTTAAATGCTTGCATATTTAGCCAACAGATTCAAACTTGGAAACCATTTTAAAAGTAATTGGACCACGCATAATAAAAGAGTTCGACCTTAATATGATTAAATAGATTCATATTCGTAATAATTAATCGTGTTTCACGAAATTCAATCCTTTTTGTAATATTTGCACAGTTGTCATACACAATCACTGAAAATGGCGATAATCCTCCATTTACAAACACCGTGATTGGTTGTTTAGGGGTTTCCAAAGTAAATTAAAAATAAAATACTTTTAATCCCTAGAGATTAATAAGGAGCTTTAGTCCCGATTCGCAGATATTTAAGTAGCATATGAGAAGTGAAAAATGTATTTATCCCATAATAATAGCTCAACTTCTCATGTGCCTCCAAAAGTAGTAGGTATGTGAAAATAATCTAAGTTTGCTACTAGAATGATTCAGCCAATTTACTTTTGAGGCCTAATATCGTAAGTTTCTTAAATATTACATGGATTTTTTTATATTATAACAAACTGAATGTATCGCACGGTTTTTTCTTCAGAATTAGCCGGATACACTGCCGTTTGACTAGATCATGCAATATGTACTACTTAACTAGCGATTAACCCTCTTTATGATGACATCTGACTGATGACACATCAACAGTTATCTGATTAACCATATTAATCTATATATTTTAATAACATTTTTCTTCGATTCAGATTTATGGATAAATTTGGAATGCCTGGGGTTCTGGGATGCATCGATGGGACGCATGTGGCCATAATCCGCCCACAAGATAATGAGGAGGCTTACTTCAGCAGGAAGTTAATCCATAGCCTCAATGTCCTCATTGTAAGTATACAGTCATAATTTGAGCGTTCGTAATTAGGCGATGGGTTTGCATTTTGTCACTAATACACTAGTAAACATGTTAGCCTGTTTGTGCAAATGTGGTTACAGAATTATCATGAAGTGTCTTTAGAGTTGTTGGTATTTCTGTAGCTCTGCCCAGGGCCGGATTTAGAGGTCTGCCTCGGGGCAACAAAGGAGTGGAGGCCCCAAATTATTTTCCAAATAAAATGGTCAAAATCAGTCGAGTTATTTAATAAATAATTTATTGTGAAATCAAGAAGGAATAAATTCTTTTATTATTTAAAAAACATTAGAATTATCTGAAATACGGAGCCATCCGAGCTTTTTTCGCCGAAAAATCGTTGATGATTTCGCTGAAATTTAGTTCCCGAAGTAAGTAAATCACTTTCAATGCCCAGGAGAGAAAGCTTTTATAGACGGTTTTGGCCCATCGTGGTCGTGAGCAAGCACCTCACTCAGCCATTGAGCCCTTCATTGGGATACTACCTCAAGATGGGCAGTAAATTGCAAGTGCTATCAGGGCCATTTGAGATTTTGATATTTTACTGATTGCCTGATTGGAGTGATCAAATATAGATCGATGATTTCTGTTAATATTTAATATAATCATGTTGTTTGTATAAAGTAATGTAATTAGGTAAAGGTAAAACGCGAGAAAAAAAAGAAAGGATAAGTTGTTTACTAGTGTTTAAAAGGCGTAATGTTTTGTATGTATATTTTCTTACAGATCTGTGACGCGGATTTACGCATTCAGTATATCGATGCATCCTTTGGTGGGGCTAGTCACGACTCCCACATTTGGAACCAGTGCCCGGTGCAATCTTACTTGGTACGGCTCCATGAGCAAGGCGATCGGTGTTGGTTGCTAGGTAAGACTTTTAACTGTAAAATATTCATATTAATACTGTATTATTATAAATGTGAAAGTAACTCACTCTGTCTGTCTGTCTGTCTGTTTTTACGCTATCGCAAAGTAACTGCTGAACCGATTTAAATGAAATTTGGTATGGAGATAGTTTGAGTCCCGGGGAAGGACAAAGGGTACTTTTTATCCCGAAAAATTGAGATTGTCTGAGTCGCGGAAAACCATTAGTACTCCATATAAGTGTTGCGTGTTCATTTTGAATTTTAACTATGATTTATTAGCTGATGAATGACAGCTAAAAATCGTGGGGAAAGTGACTGCATCAAGGTGGCGCTTCATTCGGTTTCCGGCGTTTTGATAACATACATATATAGTGTTAACATACATACTAACATGTTACCTTTTTTTCGCAGGAGATTCTGGCTACGCCCAGCAACCCTACTTAATGGTGCCTATATTAAATGCGACCGCAGGTACACCGGAGGCGTATTACACCGAAAAACATGTTCGGGTTAGAAATGTTGTTGAAAGGTGCATTGGGGTCCTAAAGAATAGATGGCGATGCTTGTTGGCCCACAGAGTTCTGCATTATGCGCCTGTAAAAGCAGGAAAAATTGTCAATGCCTGTGCTGTTCTGCACAACCTTATCAACGACGACAGTTTCCCGCTGGACGACGATTTGCTCCGGCAGGACGCAGCTTTGCAAGTGCAAACTGCTGAACAAACCAATAGTTCAGATAGCGGGAGGCAAGCTTTGGTGGATAGGTTGTGGAGGACTCGCAGGCATTGATAATTTTACTGTACCCAATGACCTTCTATATACATAAGGACTTTGGATCAGCGTGCAAAACACTGGACCGCATAAGTGTGCTTAATGGCGATTTAAGCACACTTCTTACCTTTGTCGTTGTTAATTGCAAAGCCGTAAGGATGCCAAAGTGTGTCATCAAAAAGTGCCGAAATCAAACCGTATCATTAGAAAAAAGATGGTGTTACTCTCAGATCATAGAAACAAGGGAGATATGTCATGAGTGCAAATTCGAACGAAAGCCACTTTAAAAAATGTGTGCGGTTTACACTTACGCTCTATGCACTTCTGCAAAAACAATTTTCTCATAATTGGTTACAGTTTACGAAATAAAAACGTCATAATATCATTTTGATAGAAGTACAAAATTCAACTTTATGTTTATTTGGCAAGGTCGAAAAATGCAGAAAGGCCTTTTTTTCCATCGTAGTTCAGCTTCTCAACGTAAGGTAGCGCTTACCTACTGGTTTACTTAGCTGCCATCTAGCGACGAGTATAATCTTGACTATTCAGCTCTAGAGGGCGTCGAGACGGAAGTCCTTAAGTCTAAAAACTAAAGAACTACGATCATCAACAACGTCAATTGAACGTTTTTTCAAGCTGCGTGCGTCGTTTGTCTGCTACTCAAGTAAGAATGTCACCATGCCTGTTTAAAAATATATCGATAAGCATGTAATATTTTGGTTGATACATTAATAATATTCGATTTGCACACAAAATTATCATTTTTATTTCACTATTAGGTGATATGATACATTATTTAAACTTTTACATTTTTTTTTTTTATGTTATGGAGAAGGCACCCGAGCACTCAGGCCACCTGATGGTAAGTGGAATCTGAGACCCATAGACATTTGAATTCTCAAGACTATAATCCTAAGACCTCAAATGCGTTGCCAACCCTGAGGACTAAGATGGAATGCCTCTATGCTAGTAATTTCACCGGTTGTCTTATCCCCACACCGGAACACAACAATGCGAACACTGTTGCTTGGCGGGTGGTTCATGGATAAGATGGTGGTAGCGATCCGGACGGACCCTGCACAGGGTCCTACCACCACTAAATTACTATACCTAGAGCTAAAGTGTCATTTTTCTTCTTTATTTTTTCTTTTTAACAGCCAGATACATAGTCTATGGACTATTTGTTATGTTCGAATCCCAAGAACAACCGGTTTTTATCTCTTTATGTCTTACTAGCTATTATCCATTTTTATTTTATTTTCGATTTAGTAGGAAAAGTATAATAATGATTTTCATAAAAGTATTCCATAATTATTATAGTGGTTGGCGAAATTTATTAACACCTTCAATAATATTCCTATCTACATTGGTAAAACAATGAAGAATATCGAATTTAAGGAATTCGGCTTATGTATTCTTTATTAAAAACAAACAAATGTGTAAGTATAAATAGTTTTGTTACGTTAAGTTTTCGAGATATTTAATTTTAAACTTCGTAAGGGGCCTGAGACCTCAGGCATTTCACAATACGTCTCTATCGTTCAAAATAATAAATTAAATCCCCATTACAGTACAAGAAAGTAAAAATAACATTCATAGACTAATTTTACAATGATTTAAAATCTAAGACGGCTTCTTAACTGTATGTTAAATTAACCTTTTATAATATTTAATGCTACAAAATGAGTTCGATGTTATAATTGTGATGAACAGACTGATAGATAGACATATTCAATCTAATGAATAAATTATATCTGTAATACACTTGAACCGAATTCCGATTTTAGTAAGTAACTATTTACGCACGCCATTCAGAATATTACTTACTTATAGTGTAAAATGTATATGTATATTCGCTCGTTAAACCGGAAATCTAATTTCTTGTAGCGTAAAAAAATTACTAGGTTATTTCCTTGTGTTTTATGCGTTTTATTCTATTGATCGCTGTAGAACGAACAAGATCACATTCGCATCCTTACGCTCGGAAATTGAAACAAACATTAACATTCAAACATTTTAACATTTAAATGGGAGTTCATGTATTGACAGCGATCGGTCGGCGACTGTGACAGCGTATGTCCATTTTGACCATATCGAGGCGTCACGAACCACGCCCCCATAACATATCTCCCTTGTTTCTATGATCTGAGGTGTTACTTATCACCATCAAGTAAATTGTATTTTTGAAACATAACACGTGAAAAACTGTAAATAATGTATTAAAACCATTTAATTTTCAATAAATGTCATTAATGATTGACAGCTATTATGAAGTAAGTATTCCATATCTTTCTCTCACGCGCGTTAGAAAGAAACGGCCGTAAGGACATGACAAAAACACAGTCAGGAAAGAAAACAATAGAGTAGCTCTTTTTAGTATTCCGTCGCCAAATAGCAAAAAACCGAACCCTTATTATAATAGCTATGTTTTAACTTTCCGGCACACGAGGTTTCGAGAGAGAATTGGCGCAAGTTCGTAACAAGAAAAAGATACAAAGTATTTGAGAAAGTAAATAATTTAAGCTTTTTACTGGGATCATTTTTTTAATCTAATGTACATGTTACTACTAAAGGAGATAAGTATTTAAAAAAGACAGCTGTTGCTTATATTGATTTATATTGATGTTAGTAAAGACTGTACACGATAAAATCTCATAAAACCCGTCCCATTAAAGTTAGCCGGTCAAGTCTCATTCAAATGTCAACTTATTTACCTAAATTGACGCACACAAAAGATCAGTTAAGTCATATTTACTGCCTGCCCAAACCAATTGTACAGAGACATGTTGACGTCCGTCGACACTACTACTTATCTTAATCGCCTGAGATACAACCAATGATGTCTACTTAGTCGTGATAGTTTTCCTTTAAGATTGGTTATATGCTCTTTCATTTAAGATTTGGGGGGGGGGGGGGTGGGCACTTGAGTCTAACAAAAATTAGCGCTTTAAAGCTTAATATTTCATAAACGGATTACTTAATCGAAAAACTGTTTGCACAAAATATTTTTGAAAGACCTATCCAACTATACCCCACACTATAGGGTATATGAGTAAAAAAAATGCATCCCCACGTTGAGTGTAGGGGAGGTACCCTAAAAAATTTTTTTTTTCTTTTAATTGTAACACTTTGTTAACGTAACTAATATGCATATTCATGCCAAATTGCAGCTTTCTAGTAATAATAGTCTTTGCGCTAGGCTGCGGACGGACGGACGGACATGGCGAAACTATAAGGGTTCCTAGTTTGACTACGGAACCCTAAAAAGAAACCGTCTGTGACAGACGGACAGACATTAAGTGAATTTACAAGCGTTCTGTTCTTCCTCTTGAGGTTGGGAACCCTAAGATTAACAGCTAGTTTCTACTCCACTGCTACCTTGTTCGAGTCAGCTTCTAAAATCAATATACATATCGTCGAATGCGTAATTGTTATACATTTCTCATTATCATTAATAACAGGCGACATTTTAACCTTTTCGCCGCCATTGACTTGACACAAAAGTCGTCCTCACACGCCAATGACACAGCTAATTTCAACCTTACGGAACAAAAACTCGGCAGGTCTATTTGTCACTGTATCTGTGACAACTATAAGCGTCGATGGCGTGGTAGGCACGACAGTACACGACGCCTTTAGATGTTCTTGGCGTTCAAAGCGACAAAGGACTAGTGCGGCAACGGTACTGCAAGTCGAAGCTTCATATGGTGAAATAAGATGCAGTGCCATGTTTGGGCTATTTTATTGTATGACATGATTTGTCCGTGTGTATAGTATGTCATTGACTGTACCTCAAAGAACACGTGTAATTATTAAGTCATTTAAAAAACACGGTGTACCTTTGATTCGTTATTTGAAGAAAATGTACATTATGATTTTCCATCATTTTTAGAGTGAGGCAATTTTATATTAAGCTTTTACAGGATCAATTTCTCTTTTATTGTCAATTTCGAGAATAAGGCATTATGCCATTTAGATTTATTGAAACCTAAGCCTTTGGCCCCAATGTGCCTGCAAAAACATTTCTGAGCATTCAAGGTCTGCGATGGAAACGGACCCAAAGGGTGTAACCTACGGAGTGTTTTGTATTTAGTTATAACTAGATACTAAGAGGCTTATTAATTCTGTGCTGCGATATTTTCTGTTAGTTTCGTATAGCGTTAAGTCTGTGTGATACATGTTGATTTATGTAGTAGCGATTGATTTGAGCTTGTGTTGCGCAGACGTAGCTGCCTTGCATGTTTCGCCACGGAAACAGCAAGACAATTTGCTATTCTGCCTAATAATAAAAATTTGCAGGATGTATGTTATTATTATTTTGATGCGCTACATAACAAACAAGATAGCCTAGTGATTATAACCATGGCTGTGAATTGTGGTAATCGAACCCGCCTTTTTATAGATAGTTGTTTAACCCAAAGGCAAATCTTTTCTTTCATTCCTATAAATAAAGATCATGTAAATAAAAACTGTGGTATCTTGCAGCGAAAAGACAATAATTATAAGCAGGATAGTCCGAGAGCCGGCCGCTCAAAGTCCGCTAACTCGATAAGGTATATCGAGTTAGCGGATAAAACCAATTCGTATAAAAATTTGACCATTGGTAGACTTAAAATAAGTTGGACTCAGCCGTGGGAAACTAACAGTTTTAACCGTTGATTTAACCTTTTAAACGCCATAGTCTGATATATAAGACATTAAATATCCAGCTCATTTCGCCGCAGTCTGATATGTAAGACAAAGTTTTGATTTGCTTTTTACAGGACATTCCTCGCTCTCGCGAAATGTATTTTGGTAAATATATACATAAAGGATTTAACTATTCAATTAACTACCTTAAACCCGTATATTTCCACTAATTTTAAATTTGTATTCGTATATGTTTTCCCTATAAAGCATTAAGTACTTTTTCTATAAAACTTCTTAAAAAATATTGGCCGATGTCTGATTTATAAGACGCTAGTGATGTGAACATTTAATTTCTATCATAATAGGTACCTACATTAACTCTTTTTACATATCGCTTATAGATTGCATACGGAGGAAAGTAATGGTCTTAAGACTATTTTGAAATAATTAAACATTAAAATATATATTTAAGACGGCATTTAATTTTATGGCCGTTACTGTACGCATCGCGAGTGATGTAACAAAAAAGGACGGTAACGGAAATTCTTAAGGATTTTTAAGCTTTACGCTTGAATTCCCGTACAATCGTATTATAATTATATAGCTTGAAATATTGCATTTTCGCAGAAATTCTAGAGATTTAGATAGCTACACAATTAAATAAGTTTTAACAAAACTAGTTTACAATAAGTAGTACTTTTATTACCAACTGAAAATGAAAGATCTTTTCTTTTCGATTATTCATGCATTTTATAAAGGAGTATCTTCAATTGAACTGAATGGGACTACGAGAAATAACTACAAGAAATAAGTCTCCCTTAGAGAAAACGGAGCCATAGACTAGGAACTCACATCCCGCATAAGGTTTTTCACTACCACCATGGACCATGGAACTTAGATTTTAACTAGTTTTGCACAAAGTAGACATTACGAAAGTATAGTTATTTTAAATAAAATTTGTTTTCTATTTGTTACTACTATTTTTATTGATACACAATATTTACAAATATATACATTAATTACACATATACATTATTATTATATATACATTGTTGCCTAGAGGCTGGCAGGACCCTCCCCATTCCTTCGGGCCAACTGCTGCGCGATCTCCTGCAACGCCGCCACAATTTGCCCGCTTACACTGAAAATCGCCTGCGCGACCTCGCTAGTGGCGGCGGCCATTTGAGCTTCGACGTTAATCCGCCGCTCTTCGAACTGAGTCACCCATTCCGGTGCCGCGGGGACTATTCGGCGGTCTGAAAGAAATACGTATTAAATATTACAATATAAGTAGTCTGTTGTTTCCTAATTCCAACAGTTTGCTATCCGCCCCCAACTGATATTGCTTTCTGTCGCCGCTGACCCTATTTTTACTAAGCCTCCGCTCTCTGTCCATCTATCACAGGGCTAAGTATTATGTGTATCTTGAACCGTAACAGATATAATACAATACGTACGTTGACATTTGAAAATTTCAATGTGCTTATTAATAATGGACGCAATAATAATGGATCATAAAAATTGGAGAGGGTCACCATACAGAGAAACGTATTTTATGCGACATTTTTTACTCGTTCTTTGGCATATCCGAGATTATTTGTTATGAAACTTATGAAGTTGGTTAAAAATACATTAGAATTTCCTTACAGACTCTCCTTGTTCCTGAAAATAAAGAAAATTAAGTTTTACTTGTAATTCAATATTTATTTACGACTGAGACAAATATAATTGTACCAAGTGCTGCCATACTTTTAAGGGTTTACTCTCAGAGATAATATGTAATTTAAATAGTGTTTACCTGTCCGTCGCCGGCGATCGGCAGGCGGTGGTGGGGGTGGGAATGGTGATGGTGGTGCTGGGGGCGGCGAGGGTGACGGCTGCACCTCAGCGCGAGGTGATACCGAAGGCAGTGGTGTCGCCACTGCTTCTGGCACCACCTCGCAGTCGATGAAGACGGGGGACGGTGTTAAAATGCTTCCGTCAAAGCTGAAAGGCGTCAGCGGCGGAGCGGAAGGTGGAGCGGCATTGGAAGAGGTGCGGGGCATAGTGGACAGATCCTATAATGTTAACACTGGTAAAATATTTCATCAAATCTCTAGTCAGAAAATTATGAAATGAACTGTCGTTAAAAATATGTTTATAACAATGTAATGTAATTGTAATGCAATGTAATAGTTATTTGTGCAACAAGAGAGCAAAGTTGGTTTTTGCTGCAAGTGTTGATTTTTAATCCCGAGCAAGCGAACGATTCTAGGTTAGTTTAAACACGAGATACAAATAACTTTTCTCAAAAATGCTCGGAAAAAACCGATTTCCGATTGAAACAAGGACGGAAAGTGCCTCATTTTACTCCTACGAGTAAAAAACACTCCTCCCATGTCCATAATTTTATTTAAAAATTATCTCTATTTTCTGTTAAATCAAATTGACCATGAAAAAAATCCCATACGTCTTGTAGTTTTTAAAAGAAATTCTCCTTAATTCCTCGATTATTTTTTTACAAATACTTGTAATTATACATTTGTATCATTTTCTCGCATTTATTGAGAAAAGCATAACCACCTGACGAGGTAGCGCGAAAAGTAAGGGTTTGCATGACGATGCAAACCCTTACTTTTCGCGCCTAGCCAATTAAAATAAATGTACTATTGTTTTTGTGTTGCATTTACAACTTTTCACCTCAGCAGCGAAAACATAATTAGGTACTTAAAAGTACCTAAAAAATACAAAAATTAAACGAGAAGTAAATTGACGCCCAGCCGCCCGCGTGTCGCCATGTCACGACCACCTTTATATTGAAGAAGAAAATTTTAAAGTTCCTTTGTCTTACGCTCGAAGCAAAAATTGTCTTTAAACAGCAAAAATAATGTGCTTTTGTGATAATGTGGTGCAAAAAATTAATAATACATGTAATTAGTTCAGGAAATCGAAAACAATGCATATTAACCTTGCCTAAGTGTTCATAAATTGGTATTGAATTTGACAAAGATCATCATTATGATACCAATTCGCATGAATTTAGGCGACTGATAAAAAAACCGATTGATAGCCGCGGTGGTAAATGGTGGTATTTACATCATATACATCAATTACCAGTGCGTACCTACATCAACTTCAATCTTATTTTATTTAAACCTTACTGATTAATTAAAAAAAAACTTACATCAAATGGTATTCGCACGGTCTCCTCACCATGCACCGCCACTCTTCCGATGAGCGACAGAATTGTACTTTCCCGCTCCGAAAGCTCGGCCAGCTTTTTCGGCATAGGACCGCCCCCCGTCTGGAAGGCTTGCTGCCGACGTGCGCAAGCCTTCTTTCTGGCCGCATATTTTGCGTTATTCCAATACTAGAAGGATAATACCATTCAAAACATCAAAAATTGCATAAATAGTGTTTGGACTGCTATATGAAAGATAACATATCCAATATGGTTATTATTATTGCATTGATTTGCATGAAATCATACGAAACATATTGTGGAAAATTAACTATCAAATTTACTTACGTCCCTCCACTTGCTTGGCGTTTTTGTGGCGCCGGTACCTATACAGTTGAGTCTCGAGGACAAATCTCCCCACTGCTCGGCACTCCTTCGTTTGGCTAAGGGTCCGTCGTTGGCAACAGAACCCTTAGCCATATCGGGGTGCTCCTGCATATATTGCAGGAGCACCTCCCACTGTGCCTCAGTAACTAACGCCCTTGCTGGCATCTTAAATAGTAATTATTATGAATATAAACATTATTTACCTTAAAAAAAATAAATTAAACATTGGATCAAGGATTGAGAGAGCGACAGTTGCTACTAAATTGTCTACCGCCGTTTGTTTTGTATGCCAATACCTACTAGTCTATAGAAAAAATTCTAAATGTAATATTTCATGAAAATATGCTGTGGGCACTTTTATTAACCGATTTCAAAAAAGGAGGAGGTTATACGGTACACTATATGTATTTTCTTTTATGTATGTTCACTGATTACTTCGTTAGTTGTGGACCGATTTTAAAAAATCTTTTATGGTTTGATAGAGTATACTTTCGAAGTAATCCCATTGTTACCAAATTTGAATCTGATGAGGAATTGAGGATCAGTGAGGAATTGAGGGAACTCCTCAAATGTTTTAGGCAAGCCTATAACGATTTTAGTAACAAGTCTAGCATTTGCATTCAGAAAGTATAACTTGGTGCAGTGGAACTCATGATGAAGACCACACATGGCCACCGGAACTCCTCAACGGTATCTATTTGAAGGGTGGCGATAAGATAAATAGAATTAAATAGTTGAGCGACAACAACGAAGAATATTTACTTGTTGAAATGTCACTATGACTTTCCCGCGGCGTTGCTTTCGGCGCGCTTGAAATAACTTAAAGTTTCATGTCAACCTTGAAGTGGGCTACGTAACAGAGTTTTATGTTGATCACTAAAAAGTGCAAAATAAAATAAATGTTTTAAAAAACCAAAAAAACCACCTTCAAAAACGCAAAAAATAACTTCTTTTAAAATTGTAGGTAGGTACCTACCTAATAGGTTTGTCCAACTAAAGTAAGCGACCACAATATTTTCAACAAAAAAAGCCGAAAACAGTTGGACTAACCTATTAGGTAAGTACCTACAATTTTTAAAGAAGTTATTTTTTGCGTTTTTGAAGGCGGTTTTTTGTTTTTTAAAACATTTATTTTACTAACGTGGTAATACCATAGGACGTTTTGGTTCAATGAGTAAGCACCGTATCAGTTTTCAAAAGTAAATCAAAAGATTATTTCTAACGAACATTTCCGACGTGATGGTTAAATACTTATCTATCTATGCTACGAAGTTTATTAGGTGTGCCGTGTGGCTAAGAATTAATTTTCCCATTTTTCGTAAGACGCAGTAAGAAAAACAGTCGCCGACGTAACCCCTAACCTAACCCTAAGGATTACTAGGCTTAGGTGACCGTGGACGGGGCACAACGCTCGCAGAAAAGATGGGGGATAGCGTCGGTGAGTTTTCGAGTAGCGTCCGCGTACCGGAAAACGCAGTGTGAGTAGACCTCTAACCGGTCGAGCGACGACGTGGCTAAAGTTGCGGGAAACCGATTGATGCAAGCGGCGCAGGAACGGTGCTTGTCGCAAACCTCGAGGAGGCCTCTGTCCAGCAGTGGACGTCGCTTAAATGATGATGTTGAAATTTACCTTTCTTGCCCGTGGTACTACTCCGTGGCACAACTGACCAATGATTTCTATTTCAAAATCAAATTTAATAGAGTCGACGGAGCTCTGCTATCGCAGAGCTCCTATTTCTGGGTAGTTTGGCCCTCCGGGCCTGCTGAAGAACTAACATAACCTAAACCTACCTCATATTTATGATATCTACAGATTTTGGTCAGTTGTGCCAAATAGTTGTGCCACGGGGAATAAACTGAAATTTACACTACGAAAACTCCAAAGGAAAATGATTATTCCTTTTTCTTCCATAATATCAACGTGTAGTGTATATAATTATAGTAAAATGTTAAAATTAAATACTAAAGAACTTACCTCGTTAATTGATAGAGTAGTTATGGCGTGATACCAGAGAAGGCGGCTAACTGTATAGTAATAGTATAAGCATTTTAAATCCAATGTAGTTACAAATAAAGTATAGAATGCTTCGACTACTACATTGCAGTTAGCCGCCTTCTTTGGTACGACGGCATGGTGCATGGTTGACACTGTCAACAGACAGTGTGTCAGTACCTACTGTCAACTTGACAGTAGGTACTGACACACTGTCTGTTCACAAAGATACCAACAAAAGAGATTACGTCTTTGTGTTTACGACGTATCGCTGCGTTTGTTTAATTCACAATATAATATATATTTTAATTGTTGGTTATTAAATAAAATATTTATAATTTTACTATTTTTATTGAAATCAACATTAAAATAATTGCCTAACGTACTCGCGATTGCGATAAACTTGAAAGTTGAAAGCGATTACGATTACGAGCGCCTCGAAACATTGCTATTGCTTAAAAAAATGATCTTGATTACGAGCGCAATCGCCTTCATAAGCGACACCAAGTGAATGGAATGAGACGTTTTGTTTTTGCAAATATTATTTAATTAACGAATAAGTTAGCTCATCTCAATAGTCCCTAATTTTAGTTATATTTTTAGTTTTCTATTCACTTAATAACCGTATTTTTTGTTGATTGCAATAAAATATAAAATGTATAAATATTTTCATTGATAACATGAAATTAAAAAAAAAGCAAATGAAACTAAACGCGTAACTCAGCGAAGCTTCGTAAACGTAAAGTTGTCAATTCATTTATTGCTATCTTTGTGAACAGACAGTGCGTCAGCAGTCAGTACCTAACCTACTGTTAACTACTGTCAGTCAACATTGTCAATAAAGTAAAACATTTTTATAAGATTACTATGTATTTTTAAATATTATGAAGAAATAACATTAAAAAATTATATAAAAATAAATTAACATTGAACGATCGCGTCAGACAACAATAGATAGATAAGCCAAAGCGAAACGATAACAACATCGAGGCATCACAGAGAAGCGGATACAGTTAACGCACGCCCTCCATCTCTGCCCGCCTCGTCCAACTCCTCGCCGTTCTTGTTCAGCTGACGAGTTCGCCATCGCGGCCGACAGCAGCGAGCTCAGCGACGAGCACCGTCCGCCGCCCGCCGCCGCCTTGACCGCCGCGACCACCGCCGCCGGCACGCGCCACCGCGCCGGGCCAGCCGGCATCCGCGGAGTGCATGGCGAGCGCTACCGGTGGTGCAGTGTGTGACACAATCGAAATATAAAATTTGTGTGCATATTACGGGGCCACGGAGGAACTAACCTCTCCGCACTGCATATCGTGAATGAATGTCGTTTTTTCTCAGACCCTTAACTTGGCGATCATTGTTCCAATAGTTGTTACGAGAATGGTCTTATAGCGTAGACTCGATGAACCAACCAACACCTTAATGCACTCGCTAAGTGGCTAGATCAAAGGCTGAATACAGAATACAGTATTATTGTAATTGAATTGTTATTTTACACTTTATATTTATTGTAAAAAAACCTAATTTATGAAAAATAAAACATCTCAAACAATAGACAGAAGTTAGTAATTTATTTAAAATAATGCCTACTTTGTATAAACATTATTCTAATCAAAGTGCCAAACGTGCAAGACGGCTACGTCTGCGCCCTTTGGGGCCATTTCCATTGCAGACCCTGAATGCTCAGAAATGATGTGATGGCTGCTAGCACCTGCAATAGTATAATAGTAATTATGCACTCAAAATGTCGTGTGCAAACTTAGCTGGACATAAAACGTTCGATTGTATATTTGCACAGAAAATAGAACCACGCGTATACTGTCTCTGTGAGATCCTTATTCCACCGGCGATTTGCGGGCGAGTTCAAAGCGTGCCGAGTGCCCAGTGAAATCAGTGCTCGCTCGCCTTGCTTTTAATTCACCCACAAATCGACAGTGTGATAAGGGTCTGTCCAAAATGCGGAGCACTCGGTGCAAGTTTCCGGCGAAGTCGCTGCGCGCTTGCCTCGCCTTGAACTCGCTCGCAAATCTCCAGGTAATAAGGCTTTAAGTAATCACTGGATTCAATAAATTACCTTCAGCTCCGGCTGTCTTGCGTCGCCAACTTTTGAGGACAAGGCCCATTGCTTTATACAGTTGTCGGGCATCTCCAGAGGGTTGCTTTAGAGCCTTAGAAGCCACTTTTACATCCTCACTTGCGTTTTCAGACGCTCCTTCTCCAGCAATCGGCCAGCAAATAGCTACGAGCCATATTGAATCATTCTGAATTATTTTTAATTTTCAAGGTGTCCATTTAAGTCTATTTTTATTTTATTTTAGTATAAATTATATTAAAAACTAACTTAAGAGCACTAACTCGGTCAACACGATTGCTCTTTGGTTAGGACGGAGGCTCCGCTTTCGTTTGACAACTCGCAATCGGCTTGAATACAACTACAAATTGTCATATTACTTACGTAAAACCAATTTTTGGCTCATTCACTTGGTTTCAAAAAAGGCTCGCATTCACTTTCAAATGCGGTGATGTTACGTGAACGATATTTTTTTCATTTCCGAACTGTATAAAACGACCGTGAGTACATAAGGCCATAAGCCATAAGTTATCTTGGAAAAAATGCGCTTCACTTGCTTACTATTGAAATAATTTTAATAATCCATTCATTGAAGCATATTTGCAGAAACAAAACGCTTAGTTTATGCTAGGTTCCATTCACTTGATTTCGCTTATGAAGGCGATTGCGCTCGTAATCAAGATCATTTTGTTAAGCAATAGCAATGTTTCGAGGCGCTCGTAATCGTAATCGCTTTCGACTGTCAAGTTGATCGTGATTGCGAGTGCGTTAGACAATAAGCCCTCGGGGGTCTTTATTAAACATTGGCAAACCAGAATACCAGCGTTCTTTATTTAAATATTTTGTAGCAAAGTAACAAAGATTCTTATCCATAAAGTAACGGACCGGAAATTGCTGTTTACAATACTGCTTAATGCTTAACATTATAATACTGCAGTTTACTGCTCTACACCAATTAATTCGTGAATCTCAATCAAATGCAGACCAGGTGCAAGCATTAAAGATAATTACATGCGATCAGGTAATTATCGTAAAAAAGTCAAATAAGAAATCGTAAAAAGCGCACTGGTTAGAATGTTAATTAGGAAAGTCAAACAAATCGGACCCTTATATATGTCTCACCGCACTACTAAGAAAGGGTTTATAGGCGGACAAGACCGAGTCTCACGCCTTATACATTTATTAGGTCGAAGCTCAAGAGCGAACCGAAAAATTATATCTGGAGGGCTAGCACAAGTGGTCCGCGACTTGTTTGTCGCTCGGATCCCCCTTTCTATCTGGTCTGGAACGATAAAGACTCACTGAGCGACCAGCGAGAAAATGCAACATGTGCTAGCCATACCGGGTTTAAAAATACCGGTTAATACCGGTTTATTTCGGTTTTGCTCAGAACTTCTCTAGGGAAAGCAAACGTTTTGAGAACTGTATGTTAATCTTAATTAACCGGTTTAATCCACAACCGGTGAGTCGAGAAACCGAAAGATTTGTACTTGCTTGCACGCATTAAGTTAATTCAAAAATAACTTTTTATAAAGGTTCCCTCAAAAACCGGTTTTTGCGAACGAAACCAAAATGAAAAGGTTTTTAAGTACAAAATAACGGGTGAAAATTTAGACAGTATCCGAGCCCTGTACTGAGGTCTTTTAAAAACGGCTCTCTGTCGGATGATCGATCGAGTCAGCGTAGTCGAACAAGCAGGCTCACCCGACGGGTAAACCAGGTAAGCTAGAATGAACACCTTTAAATGCGGTTTTCACGCTCTGGCGGGGCAACTTCAACTCGCCGGTTAAAATGGTGCGTCGGGTTTGAGAACGAGTTGTTTAGAGAACAATCTACCAGTTTTGAAATTGAATAACAAGAAGTTAAAAATGGTTCCGAACTTTTAGGTCGTTTATTCGTTGTCGAAGTTTCTTCGCAAATGTAGGTAATTGTATTTGTATTCAAAAAGGGTTTTTGGAAATGCACACTAAAGACTATTCTTCATTTTACGAGCTTTTTATGGCTCATACCCAGATTTAGGTTACCGTCTTTCCTGTGGACACACCGAAAGTTAACGTTTTTAAGGCCTAATTTTCTGGCTACGCCCATTCCCGCAAAAGCGCCGTCAGGACTGCTTTAGACCTATCTTATAAAAACATAACTTATATGTACACAACCTTTTAACTATTGACCACAGGAGAGACAGCTTTTGTTTTTAAGAGTGTGTAAGGGTCATCCCTTATACCTTGCAAGGTTTGTATGTATGGTCAAATTTTGCAAGGAAGCTTTGATCCACTTTTACAGGGACCGATTGAGTTAAAATTTGGTATACCTACGTAACTTCGTTGACTACAGGTACATACAATGAGACGGCATCATCGAGCTGGTCTAATGATAGAGTTGCAAGACCCATCTTGTTTGGACTCATTAGATTTGTATTGATTAGCAATACAATACAATACAAATACTTTTTATTGAACACCTAAAAAAACAGAACACGGAACAGTGCATATTAATGCAAAAAAAAATACAGTTGGTAACAAAAGTTGGTCCCAAAATTGAACTTCTGATAGAAATCTTTTACTTTGTAAAATATGAACAACTTTATTTAGGATTTTATGCCTGCGTCGTTTTGTATAGGTTATAACACTAACCACCGTACTCCAAGGCATTTTAGAGACAGTTAATTCGTTCCTTTTTCAAACTTGTGTATAAAAAATAGTCACTAAGGAAAGATCATCATTAACTGAATTTGAGTGCGGCCGTAAGAAGAATTACTTAAAAAAAGTCCTGTCCGTTTACTTTTTTAAATACGGAACCCAAAAAACCCTTTAAACATGAAGGCAGATGTTCGAGGTAATTAAAGAAACGTTAAAATATAAATTATTGACAACGATATGGTTAATCCCCACGTCGACGGTACCATAACTGTCTACTAAATATTCCAAAGTAGGCCCTTGGAAAAAAAGTTTTAAGCCTATTGTAATGAATGTTGGACAAAAAATAGAAGAGATTCTAATCATGTCTTTGATTTTATGTTATACCTAATTCATTTGTTTTGATTTTAATACTAAGGACGCCCTAATGAAATAATCGAGTCACAGACTGTTACAAAACAAAAGATAGGAATAATAAAATATGTTTCTAAAAATTTGTAGACCTGTACTTAATGGGCGGTTTTCAAAAAAAGTCACGAAAATTAAGGTACCATCTAAATGTATGGCTAATTTTCGTGACGAAATGGAAATAAGTAAAATTTTCTTAATTTTGTCCTTAACGATGTACACTTTTATTGAAAAACGCCCTAATATGTTCTTAGATGTCCCTAAAAAATGCTATAATAAGTTTTTAATTATTCCCTGTGTTACCTACTACATTTACGAGTTAGTTACCAACACAAGGACGGACACACTGACGGACATTAAGACTGTTAACAATATACTTTGCCCTTTGGGCACGGAAGCTTAAGAGGTATGAAGCAAAAACAAATCCACACAAAATGCGATAACGTTTATCTCCCCTTAAACGTTGTGCGTTTTTTACGATTTTTTAATATGTTATAGGATATTATGTCTTTGGATTTGGATTAACGTGTGAAAATCTATGTCTGTACGTGAATCATACACAGATTTAGGTTACTGTCTTTCCTGTGGACACACCGAAAGTTAACGTTTTTAAGGCCTAATTTTCTGGCTAAGCCCATACCCGCAAAAACGCCGTCAGGACTTCTTTAGACCTATCATATAATAACATAACTTATATGAACACAAGCTTTTAACTATTGACTACAGGAGAGACAACTTTTGTTTTTAAGAGTGTGTATGACCCACGTTTCCTTTTAAAGTAAATATTGATTGGAATGAAAATGAAATTAAAAAAAACAAAAGCGGAACGGACGTAGTTTTCCATAATATCTACAACATAGAAAAAAAACGTGGAAATCGGATTATATTTAGGGGTAAGAGTTATCGCCCGGAGCTACTTATGTACTTATTATTTTTGACAGCTGCGCGGTTTAGGCATCGCTGCACAATCCTCTTAAAAAGATTCGTTTTGTGTTGTTAAACCTAAAAAGAACCGACATTTTGTGGTAGAATGATGGCATGGAAGCGAGGCTGCAAATGAATAGTTACAACCCTGCTATCATTGAAACGCTGCCAAAAAGCGGTCCTAGTGAAAAAGGGTATTCTGGGTGATTTTGGGGTCATGATCCGGAATGGCCAAAAGTGAATAAGTCATACTGAACAACCTTTCCGATGGGACCAACCACGAAATCGTCAAAAAAACCCAGCTGTTCCATACATTAACTCTCAATTAATTCACCGTTAATGTATCGAACAACAGTTTTTTTTTTGGCGATTTCGTGGTTGGTCGGACCAACCACTTGGTCCCATCGGAAAAGTTGTTCAGTATGACCATCTTATTCACTTTTGGCAATTCCGGATCATGTCCCCAAAATCACCCAGTCTGTGGGTAAGGACCAAAAAGTTGTCCACGCTAAATCATTCAATAAAAATTTCTATTAAACTTTTCTGTTGCGTGTCACAACGGAACTTTTTTCACTTTTGTTGTTTGTATGGTTAACTACGCTTAACTATGGTCTAACTATTTGGTACTTACCCATGTATATCCTTTTGAAGATCAAGTAATTTTAGGGTTTTAGTCTAGTATACTCCGTGTATGTATGACATGCGACCCGCCCTGGCTTCGTTTCGGTTTAATACATTCTTCTGTACACCCATACATAAACCAATGCTTATTACCCTATTATACATAAAAACCTTCCGTAAATAATTATCTAACTGATGGTGAAAACCGTATCAAAATCTGTTGTGTAGTTTTAAAGATCTAAACATACATAGGGACAGACAGCGGGAAGCGACTTTGTTTTATACTGTGTAGTGAAGACAGCGGGAAGCGACTTTGTTTTATACTGTGTAGTGATTATGTACCCTTTTTTTATTAAAAATGAAGTCGACGTATACCTTTTTTCACTAGGACTTCTGAATTCTGAAATACGGTGATCATCGGAGGTTACAACCTCCCGTGGTTTCACCTGGTGGTTCCAACGGAAGACCAGCGCCGACAAATGCTTGTGCGTATTTCTCTGTTTGCTGTCGTTTGTCACGAAAAAAAAAGATACAGGACAATGTCACACAAATTGAGTTAGTTCCAAACTAAGCACAAGGCTTGTATGTACTATCGGTACTAAACAACGATAAACTTACTTATACATACATACATACATACATAACATCACGCCTTCATTCCCAGAGTGGGGTAGGCAGAGCTACAGAAATACCAACAACTCTAAAAAGACTTGTTTACAATTCTGTAACCACATTTTGCACAACAAAGCTAAGATGTTTACCGGTGTATTAGTGACAGGTTGCAAGCCCATCGCTTAACAGTACTACAAGCCGTTATTCCCTTAGTCGCCTCTTGCGACATCCACGGGAAGACATGGGTGGCACTATTATTCTAACCGGGCAACCACACGGGCTACAAAAACTTACTTATATAGAGAAATAAATACTTATATACATAGAAAACATCAAAGACTCAGGAAAAAATACTCGTGCTCAACACACAAATATCTGCCCTTACCGGGATTTCAACCCAGGACGCCTAGCTTCGAAGGCAGGGATGTTTTTCTTTCTTTCTTTTAAATAAAGGCTCGCTCTCCACAGTTATGTCACACAATTCATCCATGAATCAGTCAATGACGAAAACGAAATGAAGAATAACAGCATATTAAAACAACATATTTTGACGACTGTTTAACTATGACAGGTCTGCCTGAGAGCTACGAGAACGCGCGACCATTCATCCTCGCAAGTTAATTATAAACTGACCAGCAATGTTAATCCCTTAAGGAACTTACTTTTCAACTCGACGTACGAATTATTAACCGGTGATTTCAAGTTGTCCCGCCATACAAACAAGATTTTAGGATGAACGTTCTCCATTAGGAAGCTTAAGAGGCCACCTAAGCTGCCACACCCACACACACAAGGCTCAAAAGGGAGGGCTTGATGTGCTCTCGCGCGAAGAACGTGAGATAGTTTGCGCGTGGATTGATTACAGTGTCAAATTCAAACAATTGCTGGTTATTTTAAAACCACAACATTGAATACAAAAATGGTTTACCAGGGATTAAGAAGTTTGAAGTACTCAACTATTGATTTAGAAATAATCGGTTTCGAAGATTCAACCAAAATATGCCGAACTGGGGGGTGATTCTCTCAACACAGCGCTGCGTCGATCTTAAAGGTGAAGTTTTATCTGTCAAGTTTAAGTATATATCTGCCTTCTCAATTAGGTGTGTCGAGTTCAGTGTCGTATAAAGCTGCCTAATTGAGAAGGTACGCGCTAAAATGTGTTTTGTACGCTCCAACGGGACTTCTTAAACTTGCCATATAAAACTTCACCTTTAAGATCGACGCAGCACTGTGTTGAGAGAATCACTCCCCCAGGTGTCACGTTTGAGAAATAAAATTATCGAGGATTTTGTTTCTAATCGTGTTTTCACGTTCAACAGCCTCAAATATGACCAAGTTTAAGATAGCCAAAGACCAGACACATATGAGTTATGATTATTGAAATCCAGATCGCGGAAAACTACCGACAATATCACATGTGACCTCTTAACAGAACTATCCAGTGAGTTCACTCAATCGACCGATCGTCAAGAAGCCCTTTTTAAGTGAATTTCTTGGCGTTTAATTATAAAAATCAATCCTCTTTAACATTTTGTTAATTCGAAGCACCCCCAAATTTAAATTAAACGAGTAAATTTGAGACAAGTAGAAATCTACATAATTAACCTGAAGTAATCAGATTCTAGTTATGGCATAAGCTTTTGGAATGTTAACGAGAATGTTTATTTAGGTAATTTAGGCAAATGTTAATTAAATTTAGCTCTACTTTTAAGTATAAAAACATGCCCTTGTGAAGCCAGACAATTAATCTAGAATAAAGTTTTAATCATTCTACCTGTGACTTAAGCCATGCAGGGTCTGAGGGTATATTCTTAAGCACGAAATTACGATTGTTCAGTTTAATTTCGTCATTACCTGTGAGATAAGTCGATGAATAGCAAGATGACACTGTAAACTGTATATTCAAAACATGCTTATTTTCGATCGACATGCCAATCGGATTGTATGAGTAAATGTCAGGTGCTTTAAATTGAAAATAAGTTCTATACTTATTTTAAAATAAACGTGTGAAATATCAAAAGTCAAGACATTTCTCATCGCTAAAAATAGGTGGTGATAAAAGTTATGTTGAACTTATTTTGTTTATCGCAATTCAAAGTATGGTGACAAGTACTAGTCGAGCGACGAGCACTCGGACATCTATCTTATAACATTAGCATAAAAACCTTTTGACCTAAATGTTTCCCCTGAAAAGGTTTAATGAATTTTAATGCAATCTGAAATGCAAAATTAAGCCTCTGTTATTGTAGGGTCCGGAGAAAAGTGTCACATTAAGTGCGTCAGCGCCGTGGCTTGCTTCAGCATCCCTCTGAGAAGGAGCCCTTTAATAATGTTGGAAAACACTTCTTATTTAGTGTTCCTTTTCCGAAGCGTGTCAAATGGGATCCTATTACTAAGCCTACTCTGTCTGTCTGTTCGTCCTTGCTTTAAAGAGCTGTATCTATTCAACCGTAAGAGATAGCTGATTGATCTTATTTCCAGAATATGTGTTATTACGGCAGATTAACTAACAAAAAAAGAAGCAAAGTTTTTTTTGGCATGGTTATAGGGCTAATGTTAAAGAAAAACGACAAATTAAAAAAAGAAATCTATTTAATCATGTGGCGGTACGGAACCCTCGAGTCTGACTCGCACTTAGCCAATTTTTTTGTGAATGTCATCGTTTTGTAGGAATAAATGTTCCATTTCTGTAATTTGCAACATAATGCTGAAAAATAAAAATCAAAGTTTATTCTTAACGGATATAATACAGCGCCTGTAGGAATAGGTTCTGACATCGTGGGGAAAAGAGGCAAAATAAATTACAGTAACTTTATTGTATCTTGGAAACGTACACTTAGTACTGACAATTAATGAATTATTAATAATCTGTAGTTTATGGGGATATTTTAAGAGCAACACAGCATGTGCATTGGTAGAATGAGCCAATATACAATCAAATGTTTTATGTCCATGCAGCTAAGTTTTCACACAATAGAGTGTATAATTACTATAATACTATTGCAGGTGCTAGCAGCCATCAGAAGGGGGGCTAAAGTCCTTTGGTCCCAATGGTTTCTGACCATTCAGGGTCTGCACTGGAAATGGCCCCAAAGGGCGCAGACGTAGCTGTCTTTGCACGTTTGGCATTTTGATTAGATCTTTGATCTTTATACAAAGTAGACATTACTTCAGCATTATAAACATACTGTTAAATGTCAGTTTATTTCAAATAAATTATTTGCTTCTACCTATTGTTTGAAATGTTTTATTTTCTGTAAATTGGGATTTTTTACAATAAATATTTAATGTTCTTTTAGACTTAAGACGCTAGGGGAGAATTTCAATCGAACTTATTTTATGGCATGGAGTTTTATTTTAATGGCTTTTTCAAGACTACAATCTAAATACTGCAATTCTTAAACTGCAAACTCGTTGCCTATCCTGGGGACCAAGATGGAGTGCCTCTATGCTAGTAATTTCACTGGAACACAACAATGCGAACCCTGCTAATTGGCGGTAAGTTATAGGATAAGAATGGTGGTAGCGATCCGGACGGACCCAGGTCAAGGTCCTACCACTAGACGCCTGTCCTGAGATCTAGTTGGCATTCCGTTTTAAATATCCGTGAGCGAAAAGATCTCTACGAGATGCGAGAATAGGTCGCCTGTCTCTTTCACGTTTTTTTGTGCAGCCTGGGGCCTAGAGGCATTGTTTGTTGGTTTAACTTTCAAATGGCTCGTGTCATCCCGACACCATGATATGGTGCTCGTAAATAGATTTTCGCATGATTTAATTATTGAACCTTAAGAGGACTATGAAGCAAAAAAATTCCATACAAAATGCGGTAACGTTATTCTCCCCTTTAACGTCATCCGACATTTACGATTTTTGAATATGTTGTAGATATTATGAATAAGTAGATCTGTACGTGTTCCTTTTCAAGATTTTTTTTATTACAACGAAAAAAAAAAGCGGAAACGTACAAACCTAGTTTTTCATAATATTTACAACATATTCAATAATCGAGGAAATCGGATTATATTTAGGGGGTGAGCTAATTTAGTATGCATTATTTTTGACGGATACGCGATTCAAGCATCGTTATGTGATTGAAATACAAAAAGATATATATTTTATTAAAATAGTTCATATCTTTTGTCTTTCCTAAATATAAGATCAAGTGACTGTCTTATTCCTTTAGGATAAAAAAAACTCGTCATGTTACGTTATTTGCATTTTACATAAGCAAAAAGAAAACATCATACAAACAGCAAAATGAAATCAAGATAATAACTAAAATATAAAAACCGCAAAGTAATTTGTATAATCCGCAATTAACATTATAAATGCAGTTTTATGCATATGAAATGTGTGTTTACCTTTTTGCACAATAATACGGCGGAATAAAAACGGGACACGGATGCGACTAATTCTGTATCTTCAATTAGTTAACCTGTAAAAACAGGTCTTACACAAATTAACCTGCCTGCAAAGTAAGCTTTAGGCTTGTACTATGGTTCGACACAACTGTAAACATACTTATATGTAAACATAATGTGTATAAATACTCTCACAAAGACCACTAGCTTCGTAGGCAGGGTCACAACACTCAAATAGGTTAACCTATAAATAAATCAATTATATTATATTAATCCTTTCCTTGATAATGACAACAAGAACGACATCTAAAACAATATGAGAAGTAATTAAAAAACAAAAAATCGTTAGTTCAACTGAGGTCGACTTTTTGTTGAAATTAAAAGAAGTTATTTGTTGCGTTTTTGAAGGTGATTTTTGTTTTTTTTTTTAATATTTATTTTATTTTATACTTTTTAGTGATCATAATCGCTGTTACGTAGTTCCACTTCTTAGTTGATATAAAACTTTAATTTATTTCAAACGCGCCGCAAGCAAAGCCGTGGGAAAGTCATAGTCATATTTCAACAAGTAAATATTCTTCGTTGTAGTCGCTCAACTGTCTTAATCGAGATATCTTATCGCCACCCTTGAAATAGGTACCGTTGAGGAGTTCGAAGTAAACCAAGTGGTATTTTCTGAATGCAAATGTTAGATTTGTTACTAAAAATACTAAAATCGCTATATGTTTGCCTACAATATTTGAGGAGTTCCCTCAATTCCTCACTGATCCCCTCATCAGATTCAGATTTGGTGACAGTGGGACCACCTCGAAAGTATACTCTATCAAATCAAAAAAGAACTTTCAAAATCGGTCCACAATTGACGGAGTAATCGGTGAACATATATAAAAGAAAACATACAGTGGAACGTATAACCTCCTCTTTTTTGAAGTCGGTTAATAGTCATAAACTCTATTACAATTTTATTGATACGGTGTCATTTGTAAAACAATAAACTCCTATTTGATATTTTCTTTGTAAATATAAATTTAAATAACGATTCGATGATGTGGCCTTGCCTAATTGATTATTTTAGTTATAAACAAACAAACTTGTTTGATCTCTATGGGAATGGCCATGAACCATGGCAATGCGCACGGCATTAAGGTTTATGGCTTACCTAATAGGTCACTTCACCTGGCATGGCAGAAGCCATGGAGTGCGCATTAATGAATCGGACGTTATTTATTCAGTACTTGTGTTACTTGATATATCGGGTCAGTATGTATGGAAGTTCAGGGGGGTTATCATGACATAACAATGCAGTTTTGTTTACGCTCAGAGAAAGGGACAGAGCTATGTAACTGTCATAGCTCTGTCCTTTTCTGTAAGCGTAAACAGAACTGCATTGTTATGTCATGATAACCGCCCAGAAACTACCATAGTGTGGCCTGGACTGAGATTCTACACAGTAAAAACGATATCGCCTTTGACGTGTTTCCATATTGCCAAGGTTTTGATAACTCGTATTTACTTGGCAGTAATGCCTCCCTCCTAAACGAAAAAACATTATGTCAGATTAAATGACGACGAATGATTGAATGATTATGACACATGCTAGCCTAGTTAGTAATGACCCTGCCTTCGAAGCTAGAGGTCCTGGGTTCAAATCCTGGTAAGCGCAGATATTTGTGTGATGAACACGAGTATTTGTTCCCGAGTCTTGGATGTTTTCTATGTATTTATGTATATATATTTCTCTATACTATAAGTAAGTTTATCGTTGTCTAGTACCCATAGTACAAGCCTAGAGCTTAATTTGGGACTAGGTCAAATTGTCCTGTGTTATTTATTTTTATTTAAATTGCCAAAGTAAATTAAATCCTCTTTTCTTAGTAATAAGGTTGTGATTGCAACCGAAGTTTTATTTGAGTTGCGACTTAGCAGGGCAGAATGGCGGCGGAGTTAAACACGTCAAACGCTAAAACGATTGCGGTTGACGTGATTTAGTGTTTTTAACTCCGCCGCCATTTTTAGCTGTCTAATTGAGAAGGCACGCGCTAAAATGTGTTTGTACGCTCCGACGGGACTTCTTAAACTTGCCAGATAAATTTCATCTTTAAGATCTACGCAGCGCTGTGTTGAGAGAATCACCACCCAGGGCATGTAAGTGAGATTTCGTAAAAAATCCACAGAAACTGACCTAGATGGCGATTTGTGTTTGTACTTACGGAACCCCACGCTGAGAATGTTTTTGTGACCGCCGGCCGCCAAGCGGTTTCGGTATCACAGCACACCGTTGTTTCTCCGAGTTATTATGTTTTTGTCCTAGTGAATATTAATTTGGTTTTTGATTGCACAAAAAGAACCACATATTTTAATGTAATAATAATGATACATTGTTTTACTTTATAATTTTAACGCGTGGTTGCCGGGTAGAATAGTGCCACTCCGTGTCTTCCCGTGGATGTCGTAAGAGGCGACTCAGGGAATAAGGGCTTGTTAGTATTGTGAGGCGATGGGCTTGCAACCTGTCACTAATACACTGGTAAACATCTTAGCCTGATTGTGCAAAATGTGGTTACAGAATTATCTACAAGCTTACAGTTGTTGGTATTCTGTAGCTCTGCCTACCCCACTCTGGGAATGAAGGGGTTATGTTATGTAAGGCATGTATGTATTTATAAGTATTATAACGTCACAAAGTTTTGAGCAAATATACCTACAATTTTTCACGATGTTATTAAACTACAATACGAGTACAATACAATACAAATACTCTTTATTGAACACCAAAAACAAACAGAACATGTTATAACTATGAAATTAACACTAATAATATTGTAAAGAAAGTGAATTTGTCTGTTGATCTGTCAGTTTGTTACGCCTTTAAGGCCAAACCAAACCCATGAACAAAAGAGATTAGAAATAAAATCCGTACTATTTCCATATATTGTGGTAATAAAAAGGGCGAAATAACCTTATAAATTCATAGCTCAAAATCAAAAATCAAAATCAAAATGTTTATTCAGTAAATAGGCCCCCATGGGGCTCTTTTACACGTCGGTAATATAAAGTGAATTTACTAGCGCTTCAGTTAAGACCATCATTGCGGAGAAGAAGCGCCAAGAAACTCCAGCAGAAGGTCATTTTATCAAACATAAAGTACAGAAATACTTAAAAGTAAGTTACATTACAAGCACTTAATAAAGTAATAAATAATAATGATTAAAGCTTGAACAAATAAAATCAATACAAATGTAAGGCTAATAACATTAAACTAAAAGTAATAAGTCTAGGAGAACAACACGACGAGGTCTCTACGTCAAAAGCCATATCTAGAATAATCGTCTCGGACTAATCATCACGAAACAAAAGTTAAGGACCTCAGGATCTTGTGTATTCATATAACAAGTGGCATTATTCACAAAACAAAATATAGATACATTGAAGCGCAGGGGCGTCAATAAAAACTACCATCTCCGGAGCAATAAACACCGAAACAGGCTGGGCACCGAGGCACACAAACTCGTCAAGTCAGGGCGGTGGTCGGTGTACTATTCGGGGCCCTCTGTTTACAACCGCCTCCTGCCTGACGCCATACGTAATGCAGCTACTACCGCAATGTTTATTAAGAAAATTAGAAACTGGTTACAAAAAGAGTTGTTTTATAACTACGATGAATGTACGAGTCTACCTGTTCTTATATAATTTTATGATACTTTTACATATACACATTTTATATTTAATAATAATAATTCAAATTGTCAACAAGTAATTAATGTTATTCTATGTACTTAATCCCATGACCTGTAATTATGTTATTAATAAATTTTCATTTCTTTTCATTTCATTTCATTAATAAAGTAGTCATAATAATATGTGTTTGACTATTAATATCTAGAGGATATTTTCGCAATTAGCATTTGACTTAGTTTAATTGCATTTCCGCTATAGCTTCGTCACGTGACGATCCTGCAGCAATTAATGACAGCTAAAATTTGTAAAACTATATGTCGTTATTTCTAAATATTTTAAATATGATGAAATTAAAAACTGTCAAGAAGTGGATTAAGCACTGTTTTGAGCTTTAAATAATTACTTGACATTTTGGAAAATCATTCTGTTCCAATTAATGGAGAGTCAGATGTTGATGGTTGCGCATGTCTATCTCAACTGTCACAATTAAGAAAAATATTAATGGAATAGAAATACCTAATTGAAAATATAATTATGAATATCCATCATAATACGATTCTATAACATCCTTTTCCATTTCCGAGAAGTAATTGTTTTGCGATGATTAGTCCGAGCTATGCTTTATAATAGTGGCAGCTAGAATTCTAATTGATATAGGTAATTTGTTTTTTTTTTTAAAACAGTTTCTGATGAAGGCATTTAATTTTTATTGAAGAAGTTTTATATTAATCTGATAAGAAAATGAGACATGGGCCTCTACAAGGTAAAACCATATTGCCTTTGACAAGTTATTGCATTGTCAACGTTACGATAGCTTTTATTTAGTTGACAGTAATGACGGTTGAGTTAAAAACAATACTATGACATTACAAAGGCAATATAAAATTACCCAGTAGAAGAGAGGCTCTGGAAGAGATCCTTTTAAGGAACAAGTTCACTTCTGAACTTGCGTAATTATGTAATAAAAACACAATTCAATACAAATACTTTAGTGAACAAAATAAATAAACAATAAATAAATAAATATCAGGGGACAATCTCACACAAATTGACCTGGTCCCAAACTAGGCTCTAGGCGTGTACTATGGGTACTAGACAACGATAAACATACTTATATAGAGAAATAAATAAATAAATACATAGAAAACATCCAAGACTCGGGGACAAATATTCGCGCTCATCACACAAATATCTGCCCTTACCGGGATTTGAACCCAGGACCGCTGGCTTCGGAGGCAGGGTCACTCCCAACTAGGCCACCATGTCGTCAAATAAAAACACGTACGACGATATGCAAGGATCCAGGGAGGTGATTCTCTTAACACAGCGCTGCGTCGAACGCAAAGATGAACGTAAAGCTCCGCTAGGCGACCGAGCTCTGCTGCGTAATAAAATTGAGAAGGCACGCGCTAAAATGTGTTTCGTACGCTCCAACGGGACTACTTAAACTTGCCGGGTAAACGTTCACCTTTGCGTTCTACGCAGCGCTGCGTTGAGAGAATCCCCCCTGATAGCTACCACCTGATTCAGATCCAAATTTAGATTTTATTACTCAACTAGCTTCCGCCCGCGACTTCGTACGCATATAAATCAGTTCCCGAGGGAATAGCGATATGAAAGGTAGCCTATCTGTTAATCTAAGGTATAAGCTGTTTTCATTCCAAATTTCACCTAAATCCGTCCAGTAGTTTTTGCGTGAAAGAGTAACAAACATCCATCCATTCGAAGCCCTTAATCCCTTAGTCGCCTCTTTCTTACGACATCCACGGGAAGACATGGAGTGGCACTATTCTAACCCGGCAACCACAAGGCGTAATAAGTAATTAATTTAAATAAAAATAAATTAAAGGTCAAGAAACATTATGATCTTAAAAAATAAAATTGCATCCTATCCTTTAACTTACCGCCAAGCAGCTGTGTTCGCATTATTGTGTTCCGGTGTGGGGATAAGATAACCGGTGAAATTACTAGCGTAGAGGCATTCCATCATAGTCCTCAGGATTGGCAAAGTATTTGCGGTCTTAGGATTGCAGTCTTCAGAATGCAAATGTCTATGGGTCACAGATCCCTGTTACCATTAGGTGGGCTACCGGCCTGTGGGCTCCTTCGCATTCATGCCATAAGAAAAAAAACAGGTATTTACAGTTAAAAAATTTATAGGTATCTTAGATACAGTCGTCTACAAAGAGATGTTTCCACTTTTGACCTTTATTACAATGCAATACAACCCTTATTACAACCTGCCTAAACAAAAGGCGATCTTACGTACTAACATACATACAAGAAGGTATATAAACCAAACTTTGTTTGCTTAAACTTAAACGTGAACTTAAAGGCGGGCCTTACTGACCTCTCCTACAACCCGTGAACTCGTTAATGACGAGTTTTAGCGTGGACCAAATTAACCGCCTACCATTCATTAAGGAGGTAAAGTAACGCCTACGGATTGTTCAATGAGAACACCTTGCAGATAAGGAATTACTCGAATGTTATTGTTGTCTTGCCTCCCACCTATTTCCCACTGTTATGTTATTTTTTGACTTGAAAAGTTACACAATTTATTTGTTTCATCACTGAAAAAAAACTTGGTCTCTTTTTGTTTCGCAACAAGATTGTGATTGTTGTACAGTCAAGTTCAAAAGTATGTATACACTTTAGTACCTTGTCACTTTAATCGCTTGGATAATTTCATATGGCAGTTTAAACATGACGTTAAATAGACAAGGTACTAAAGTGTATACATACTTTTGAACTTGACTGTACATAAGCGTCTTGATTCCATACGAGCTTAACAAGACGCTAGATACTTCAACTAAGGTAAAATAAAATAAATAAATAAATCACAGGACAATGTCACACAAATTGACCTAGTCCCAAACTAAGCTCTAGGCTTGTACTATGGGTACTCGACAACGATAAACTTACTTATATAGAGAAATATATACTTAAATACATAGAAAACATCCATCACACAAATATCTGCCCTTACAAGGATTTGAACCCAGGCCCTCTAGCTTCGAAAGCAGGGTCACTATCAACTAGACTAGCGTGTCGTAGGTGTTAGTTCTGTCGGCACTATCAGCTTTGGTTAATGTAACTAATATCATGATAATTGTATTCATTTTATGTCAACTAAGAAATTTCCCTGCGACTTTGTTCATGTTCAAGTGGGTGCCATCGGGGCCCTAATACTAAGCCTCCGCTGTCCGTCCGTTCGTTTGTCTGTCATCGGGCTTTAGGTCATGAACAATAATATAGTTTTAATTTTCACAGAGTGGGTAATGTCATAACCCCTATATCGTATTTTTTTAAAGTCAGTAGTTTGAAGTGGAAATGGGCTGGTCACGTATGTCGCAGAATGGATAACCGCTGGAGTAAACGTGTTCTGCCGGCCGATTATGGTGCCACTTATCCACGCGATAAAACGTTTTTATCACGAGATCATCGACATATTATCATTGTCGACGTAAGCTAATATGGTGGCATCGGTTAAATTGCATTATCCATTTTTGACAACGATATAACGACAAACGTCAATTTTATCGATTTTGGTTAATATGGGTCGCCACTTTGGATCGACTTTTGACATCTTAATTCGATAAGTTTATACAAGTGCTCTGTAGGTGACGATAAGGCTTTAATATGGAAAAAATACTTAAATTTATGCGCAAGTATTGAGATTTTAATGTTTTACTAATCTAAAAGAACTTTGTTAATTACAAGAAAGGCGTTTAACATTACATTATAACTGGTAAACATTATTCGTAGAATGTCAAGTGTATCTTTGTCGCCTCCCGCTGCAAGCCGAAAAAGAAAGAAGAAACTACAGCGCAAGACGGTAAGAGATGTTTCCAACCCCTTTGAGCTTTCGGAGGAAGTTTCGACAAAGGTGTACAGAGGTGTAAGGAGATAGCACTCCATTTATGTGCCGAATTCGAATCAGACCTTCAGCCACATAATAATGACGAATGAATGATTAAAGTAAGTAATATTTAGGTACTATTCACTAACTCAGCTAGTACATACATACACATACATAACATCACGCCTTAATTCCCAGAGTGGGGTAGGCAGAGCTACAGAAATATCAACAAATCTAAAAAGAGTTGTTGATAATTCTATAACCACATTTTGCACAAGTAGGCTAAGATGTTTACTAGTGTATTAGTGACAGGTTGCAAGCCCATCGCCTAACAGTACTACAAGCCCTTATTCCCTCACTCAGCTAGTAGTACTACCTAAAAATCACCCGAGTGATACCTGGCACAAACAGCTAGTATAACTGTTCGTGCCAGGTATCACTTGGGTGATTTTTTGGTTCATACAAGTACATCTCGTCTTGAAGATTATGTAAGTATGTAAACAACAAACAAAAACCGCCAATTTGGTCGATTCGATCTCATGTGATGCTCTGTCATTCATGTGGCAATATATGTATAGATTAGTACATATACCTACCAACTTGTATAATTAATGTTAGTTATGGCACTAAGAGGGCTTAGAAGATAATTGTCAGACGTAGTTTTTACAAAATTTCACTTTTAATAACATACATTATTGCCAAGTAGGCACTTCACACACCGATAGTAAACTTAGGTACTATCTAGAGACAAGTCAAATGAGTCCAAACTCCACGGATCTACCCATGAGCCATTGAGGAGTTCCTATGACCACCGTCCGTTTCCATCATCATACTAACTTGATGTTAATGGAACTGCTTACGTATGTCAAATATCAAATCAATCTGACAAATTAGAAGTATGTTAAAATGGGTGTCCAAGATTTGATTGCATGGTAACATTATAAGATTGTTTGATGTTAGGGCACTTGATCATTAGTACTTAAGAAAATAGTGCAAATAAGCATTAAGATATTCAATACTAAGATAATCAATATTATGGTATTTACATTAGGATAAATGTTAATATGGCAAGATTAATTGTGACCACAGTTATTTTTCAATTTACAAATACAAAAAAGGATATTATGGATTCCAATATAGATCCTAGGTAGATGTAAACTGCACAATATTATGCTACTGCTTCTAGATTCCCTGGTAGAATGCAAAACTTCTTTATATTTAATATCTCTGTTGAACAGAGCTGAACTGTAACTCGCACATTGAAAAGTTGTATCTTCTGTGCATGATAAACAAAATCTCTACTAGAGTCACAAACACCCAAGTCCTTGCTAATTAATACTCTTGTGTATATGGTGTGTCAACAAAAAGGCATTTGAATTCTCTGGTTTGGGATATGCTTTTATTAGCATTAAAAGATCTTATAGTAGGTAATTGCAATATTTAATATAAACATAGATAAAATTGTAATTAAACTATAAAATTATAGTTTTAAAACTCCAAGTTGGTAACAATTTTCATGTCCTTTAGCCTGAAAAAAGGAAAAACATTATTTTACATTTGTTTATTGACATTTTTATATGTCACTTGGGTACACTTGACCGCAGGGCATAATCAGGGGAAAGACAATAACAAGCATACACTCAATTGTGTGGTGTAAAAAGGTCTTTGGTGCTTAGGGCATAATCAGGGTTAACACTATAACGAGCACTCAGGATAATGAACAGCCTGTTGAGGGTCAATAATTTGATGCAGCATTACAGGTTATTACTTATTATAATTTTAAGTACCTTACCTACTACATTATAAGATATCAGAATTTATAACTAATTTACACATTATTTTTTAGAATACTTGATATGGAGCTGTTACCACCCAGCAGCTCTCGACATTAGGGCTCTTATTAAAGTAGCTCATTAAAAAAGGCCACCATAATAAATTATTATATTACTCAATACTGTGTTTTATTCCATTTTGATACTTAAAGTAATCAAATTAAGCAAGTTTCCTATGAACAGTAGGTATTACAAGATAGAGCAGGTAATCAGATTCATTTCTGGATAAATAAATAGCCTGAGCTCAAGCTACTTACAAACCAGATTTAATCAGTTCAGCGGTTTATTATAATCTATTATTGAGTCATTATTTAGTCACACCGGGTAACTTTGCTTCTTTTAAAGCTGTTAAATTTTACTCAAGTATTCAAACTTACCGCGTAAAGGAGTGTGAAACAAATTAAATAGGTACTTACGACTTTCCAAGCTGCAAACAGATTAGTCTAGCTCAAACTCTCGTAAAACGAAAGGGAGATTTTGCCACTTTTGTTTTAGTTCTTTTCCGTTGGCAAATATGGGGTGGCGTGCCACCTATTCAAAGCTTCTGTTCTTTAGTGCTGTACAGCAACTGTAACACATGATTTTTTGAGTAACAATAATAAAGAAATCGACTACGGTACAAAAAACTCATTAGTTCACTATGTTAGACTTACTTCTTGTTGATGTCTCGACTTTCTTTTTAAATTTTCTTTCTTTATGGAGGTTTCTTTATTTAAATTCGTCGAATACAAACAAACACAGTTCTCAACTAAAATAAACGTTCAGTTCGGAACACAGATCCTAGAATTATCGAACAGATTTGTCAAAATAATCTTATACATTAAAAAAGTATGCCTAGTCCGCTCCTTTCAATAGCTGATTAACAACAACTCATTTCAGAAGGGTTACATAAAGTCCGCCACTCAACATCCAACATGTGTAAAAATATGTTCATTTTGGGACACTGGCAACATTTTTGTAAAATGGTAGTAATTTCGCGTAGTTCTTGCTACACTGGGCTTATAAACATTTGTCGTCGTTATATCGCCGCGATAAGTTTATCAACATTGTCAACCATGTTAGGGTTTTCGATAAAATAGACGACTTTGTTAAAAACTTAAACATATCCACTCGATAAAATAGTGTCACGCATAATAGGCCGGCTGGAGTGGAGACCGCATCGTGGCAAACGTAGCGTGGGACGCCCTCTGGACAGATGGCGGGATGACTTGCACAAGAGGGTTGGCAGCGACTGGATCCAATGCATAAAGCATTAGACCGGGCTTTGTGCCGTTCTTTGGGAGAGGCTTATGTCCAGCAGTGGACTGCAACGGGCTGATGATGAAGATGATGAAGGACATATATGTTTGTTAACATTACCCTATCCTCGGTCACCCGTAGTTAAACTCCACACCGTTTTGTCAGATCAATTGTACAATAGAATTTCCCTAAACGCCTGTAGTTTACATAACGGAAGGTCTATATACTAACTGAATGTATTCATATTGTGTAATAATAGTTTACTGTTGAATTAATGCGGGCAAGCGTGTATTTGTGTGGTCGTGACGTTTGCCTTGCTTAGAACAATGGACTACGGATCAGCGATCATGTTCGATATTATCCAACCACTAGGTTTTGCCCGTGACTTTATAAATGTAGAGTAATAACTATTGAATATAATTATAAAACCCCGTGTGCCATTCCATGTCTTCCCGTGAATGCTGTAAGAAGCGACTAAGGCGACTAAGGGAATAAGGCCTCAACTGTTAAGCGATGGGCTTGCAACCTGTCACTAATACTCTGGTAAACATCTTTGCCTACTTTTGCACAATGTGGTTTCAGAATTATCAACAAGTCTTTTACAGTTGTTGGTATTCCTATAGCTCTGCCTACCCCGCTCTGGGAATGAATACGTCATGTTATGTTTGTATGTATGTAGATTAAACCCTCCAATTTATCTTTAGCATTGACCTTTGATTTGATTTGTATTAAACCTGGCTTAGATCTTTCCCGATTAAGGCGAGGGGTAGGCGTCTTTCCATACTCACTTTGTGCAAGGTTTTCTTATCATGAAGATACCTACTGGTTCAAATTCGATATTACCATCACGGATATATTTAATATCTCTTTAATTATTAGTCTTTGTATTTTACTTTACTATCAAGTAAAATGCCATAAGATTAACACGCTAATTTAACGAAATTTAATATATCTATAAAAAAATATAGATTTTTCTGACGCTTATTACACAAATATTTGCATATAACGGGAATCAACGCCACTAACTAGCCTAACCGCGTCGTCATCTAAGCTTCCCCACACAAATACAAACAGTCCCCATAAGCGATCCAAGTAATATTTTATTAATTAATTAAATTATAGTCGCTGTAATCAAATTAAAATGGATCTTATGACAAGTTAGAGTTAAGTGCATGACCCCTTAACGACTTCGCACCCAGTTGAAGTTGACGGTATTTCGTCAAAGGCTCATGAACTTTGTACAAGTATAATTATACCCCTAAGTCTTCACAAAGGGGGATTAAAATAAATCCATTGAAAGTCGCCACTAATTTGTTGACAGACTTAATTGACAGCTGATGTTATGAGCGCGTCAATATATTAACATTTTAAAATCGCCCACGTGTTGAAACTCGTTGGTAGACCGAGAGGCAACCGTCGGTAGCGCTACTTGGTCGAGTACCAGCGGAACAGTCTCTTTGAGGAGAAAGACAAAGCATTCGTTGCCTTTGCCTAGGTTATGTACAATGATTATTTTTAAATAAAATATTTTCGTTAATTCCAAATTTATTTTGCCTCTAGAGCAGATATTTGTGTGATGAGCGCGAGTATTTGTTCCTGAGTCTTGGACGTTTTCTACGTATTTAAGTACGTATTTTTCTATATAAGTAAGTCTATTGTTGTTTGGTGCCCATAGTACAAGCCTTAAGCTTAGTTTGGGACTAGGCCAATTTGTGTGCGATTGTCCCCTGATATTTATTTATTTATTATTTATATACATTGACGATAATAATAATATACAAACAACATCACGGATAAAAAAAGCAGGCTAAAGTGCCCAGTCGGGCACAGTAGACCCATTTTTTCTATCCATACTGCAATGCTAGTACGCCAACACCTAATTTCTTAAGCAACTATACAACCCTGTCGCTTACACACATACATGCTATCACGCCTCCATTCCCAGAGTGGGGTAGGCAGAGCTACAGAAATATCATAGAATCATAGAGTCATTTATTGCTATCAATTTCATTATTTGTTTTATATTTTTGTTGAATAAATATTTTTCATTTCATTTCATTAAAATCATAAAGGTGGTTAGTAAGTGGTTAGTAGTAGGTACTTGATTCCCTGTCAGGGCACTGCAATATCTTATTAACTAATACCGAATCATACTAAAAAATAACAACAACTACAAAAAGAGTTGTTGGTAATTCTGTAACCACATTTCGCACAATCAGGCTAAGATGTTTACCAGTGTAGGTATTAGTGACAGGTTGCAAGCCCATCGCCTAACGGCCAATGATTGATTTATTAAATAATTTATTTCTCGAGACTGGTCTTGATCTTAGCCTGATTAGTGATTACAGAATTATCAACGATCTTTTTTAGAGTTGTGGTATTTCTGTAGCTCTGCTTACCCCATTCTAGGAATGAAGGCGTGATGTCATGTATGTATGTATGTATTTCTCGACATTTGACGCTATTATTATGTCAGGGTTCAACGACGGCTAAGCAACTAAAGTTATTTACGGAATTTCATAACGTTTTTGATACGGTAACATTTGGTCTTTCTTCCCATAGCGATTGTGATACTTGATCAGGTAGAGTTACAGACGGTGGCCTCTGGGTGTAAACGAGAGCTTGAGGTAACTCACTCTCCAATACAAACTTAGTTTCGTTTTAATGTTTTATTGGCATATACTGGTAAAGTCAAACTATGCAGCTATAATAAAATGAGGACTGTTATTGCCGAATTATATTTTACTCACTGAAAATCTTGTCAAATTTCAAATTGCTTGTAAGTTTGTCTACGCTATATGAAGAATATTGACCAAGTTTCACCTTCCCTCGATGAGGCATTTAAAAAGACATTACGTTTGTTTGGGAATCAGCTCGACTCATAAGTCAATAATATAGAACACTTGAGTAATTAACGAAAGATCAATACTTCACTAGTGTCTATACAATGACTCATTATTTCAATTGCCACTTGACGATTTGGTGACGTCACTGAACTTTTAAAGATGACTTAAGGGGTAGTTTTTAACGGTGTACCTTTTCCGTCCACGTCGCTACTCCATCATGACTCCGTTTTTTGTTCTATAAGGAAGCTCTTAGTAAATTAACTTGATTATTTCATCGTAAATCGGTGTAATAAAATCGCCCTGATTTAAGTAGTAGAAGATAGGTTTCAGCTCCTCGTACCTATATTACTCGTACATAATGAAATGGCAGTATTGGTGGTCACTAAAAAAAACATGCCATTGTAAATTGCAACAAACATTAAATCTATTCATCTTTCTATTTATTTCGTTATGTACAAAGGTTTATTTTGTATTTAGATATAATTATACGATTATTTCAGTAATTAATATAATATTCGTGTTTGTTTTAGAAAAAGTAATTGGTTTCTATTGTTTCCTGTCGTCCATGTTTTGTACTCTAGTACCTATTTGTCTATTGTTTGTTACATTTACGAGTATTTTTACCCACTAGATCGAAAGATGGAGGAGAATTCCTAAGGGGATAAGTTCGCCTTTGTACTACTTTTATTTCTGTATTTTTTATATTTTTGTAATGTAAATGTTTTAGTACAATAAAGTGTTCACATACATGCATCTAAATTGTGGAGCACCAAAAAGCCTACCCAAATATTGGTAATTATATCAATCATGATAAATAAACGTGATCTAATAGATGAATTAAACCGGGGCAAATATTTGAGGATTACGCGCAGTCGTGGGCCGAGTCACGCCGGCCGCCATTATCCACGACAATGTGGTTTAAAAAGTGAAACTTGTTGCGTGAATTAACAAATGGCTGCTTGGGTATGGCTGAGTCGATCACGCTTCGGCATAAGCGAAAATCGATTTTGTTAATTGACGCGGGGAAGGAAAAAGACCACACACTCTGTAAACCATATTGCTATTGACATTTTCTTGTATTGTTTATAAATCCGTTATGCATACATAATAAGAAGGGCTACAGAAATACAACCAATCTAAAAAGACTTCGTGATAATTCTGTAACCACATTTTGCACAAACAGGCTTAGATATTTACTAGTTTATTAGTGATAGGTTGCAAGTCGATCGCCTAACAGTAGGTACTACAATCCTTTATTTCCTTAGTGGCCTCTTACGATATCCACGGGAAGACATGGAGTGGCGCTATTCTAACCTGGCAACCACACGAAAAGAATTCCGTTATAATGTTGAAAATATGACTTCATCTACACATGCGCTATTTTTAGAGTGCGAATGCGTTACCAACCCTGAGAACCAAGATGAAATAACTCAATGGTGGTAATTTCACAGTCTTATCCTCACATCGAAACTCAACGGTATAAACGCTACTGCTTGGCAGAAGATTAGAGTTAGAGGGGTAGAGTTAGATGTTGGTAGTAGGAAGTTGACTAACCACTCGGGATTCATGAAAAAGTTGAATTACGGTGCCAAACGATAGTGAGAGTGATTATGGCTGTTACTTATAACAAAAAGATTAAAAAAGCAAACAAATATAGTAAAATACTTTCGCAACAATAAAACCTAACCATTGACACACTGGCTTATTGACTCCGCTGACTTGGAAACAACTTTGTTCTGGGTAATCCATAAAGTTAAACTTAAGACGTAAAAGCCATTAACAAATAGACTTTGATAGTTTTTCATAAGAAAAATAATAATTATATACTACAATTAAGCTGATTAACGAAACTACAATAAAACTGATAAACTAAACTAAGCGCAATAAAACTGATTAACTAAACTACAATAAAACTGAGGCTCTGTACAGGTCCAAATATGTAAGAAGGTGTTAATACGAGTATCTAAACTGTGTCACACACACATACACATACACACACACATACACACACACACACATACACACACATACACACACACGCACACACATACACACACACGCACACACACACACACACACACAGACACACACACACACAGACACACACACACACACACACACACACACACACACACAAATACTACCCTTTTGAATATGTAAAATTAAGTATTTGTCTATATATCTAACTTGTATTGATTTGTACACTTGCCATGGAAAGCGCCGCGGTACCCGTAATACAGTTTAAACTAGTACAGGTACCAACGGTACTACCTCTGGTAAAACAACATTGCGTTGGTTACTGAGTAAAATTTTAACACCACATTTCTTATCACCGTACCATTTTTATCTATTGATTTAACTACTCGTATAATCACTTTTTTCCACTTCGTTTAAGTTATGGCATGCACTTCCCTTCCAAATCGCAAGCAAAGATAAGCAAAAACATATTTTCATGTAAACTATAAGAAACCGACCATACATTGTTACCCCTAACGTCAGAAATAGGTTCTGCTTTTACTTCACTGCACTTTTCTGCAACATGTTTCTGCGACGCATTTAGATGCAGATGTTCGCATTCATTCACACGCCGCGTTAATATGTCGGTACGGTCATCGATCGTCGGTAAACAGCTGTCGATTCTCGATGATCGATAGTCTTGCATGTTAATGAGTGTGTACTGGAACTGGGTTTCAGGATTTCATAAAATATGGCTGAGTTTGGTTTTGTACTTAATAAAATTCTCGTCTAATTCGACTCTACTCGCAAACTGAAAATTGGAAGAGAATCGTGGCTCTTGCCTTTAAATGATATAGGTCGACGGAGGTTAGACGGGTCACTAAAGTTCTGTAAATATTTCAGGATTTTCATAAAACTAACCCAACCTAATCTATAGGGTTCTGCACGATAGTGCTGGAATAAATCTTGAAATATTTACAGTTCCGGAAAAAGAACAGTTTTGTCATATTATATATTTGTGAAGTGAATCATTTTGTGAAATGTTTGTTGGTGAAATGTCAGGACACCAAATTAGAAACATCACATGGGCTCGGGTTTCGGTAATATAGAGTTAATCTTCTAGCAGTTCGAAAAAGACCCTCATTTCTATGAATCGGAGTAAAAAATCTTTAAAAACATTTATAATTACTTAAAAGTATTATTTACGGCAAGGAGAAGACAAACACGCACACGGGACACCTAGTAAGGGGGTTCTCAGACCCAAGGACATTTTGTCACTATCTTAAAATAACCTCTTATCTCAAGTTTAGTGATGCATGATTTCAAACTTAAATATTTAAATTTAAAATCGTACATCACGAAATACGAGATACGAGGTTTTTCAAAGTAGTGACGATTTAGGAAAAGGACAGTGATTACGACTCGTGTGTGTAGGGTACATATAGTCCTTCCACCAATAAACAAAAGATAATTAAATTTAACTTACTAAATCAAATAAAACTAAATCATACGCGTGCTAACTCGGGGCACCTTCTAGGGATTTGAAAACTATAAATAAGATGTCGACATACATGTTTATTTATGAAAATCCTTTGACTTTTTTTATCTTAGAGTACTAAGATAAAAAAATCTATGTCCAAAAGTCCAGTGTCATTTAGTCACAGTCTTACAGAAGGTAAATAAATTAATCATGAAACGAATTTCGGTCACTTTAAATATGTGTAGAAGTGGCCCGTTGACCTCACGCTGGACGTTGAGAGAACGTTCAGTAATTTAAAATGGAAATTTTCATCTAGATGGCAATCGTTACTGAAGACAAATATGGAAAAAAAACATTGATTGTTCACTATGAAAACATATCAAAATAAAACTGAAATCATTTACTTTTAGTATTTATTTTAAAATTTAAAGATAATACTCGTACATAAGTAATGATATTAATGTTTAATAGCATCCTGATATTGACAGTAACATCTACAAATAAAATCTGCTACGTCACTTTAGAATCATGCCCGAGGGATTATTCGACGCTTATGCCATTATTGTTTCTTCCTAGTCGCGATTCTGCACAATATGAATTCCACACATTTGCATTTGATCACATTCGTTATTCTTCACAGACATTATTTTTATAAAATCCGGTTTCTTCCTAGTCGCGATTCTGCACAATATAAATTCCACACATTTGCATTTGATCACATTCGTTATTCTTCACGGTCATTATTTTTATACAATCTGGTTTCTTACTAGAATTGGAACTGTGGAATTCATATTCTGCAGAATCGCGACTAGAAAGAAACAATAATGGCATAAGCGTCGAATAATCCTGCCCGAGTAACCATCCGTCTGCTGATATTCATCAGCAAACATTATTAAAAAATACAATTATGACAATAGCACGATGAGTTTGAGCAATCACCCAAAAGATTTCACATAGAAATAGACCAAGTTAAATCATAATTATATCGTTCAAAAGAACGTTTCTTCATATTTTAAGAAAAGCTAAACATTACGGGAAACGTCTACATGCTAACAGACTGCCACTGTAATTTGTTTACTTTATCGACAGTTCACTTCACTCTTTAGACGCTACCCAAAAACCCTAAATACAAAGTTACGGCCGCCCTGTCTCTACCCCTCCAACGGATAATAACTGAAGAGTGAAAGAGAGAGACCTTTTAAATTTTCGTATTTAATACTTCAGAATAAGCGACGAAAACTTAAACTAACTTCTACCGCGAACTACTCAACATGAATTAATTAAAACCTTGACTAGAAATTTCTCCAACGACTTAAAATTAACCGTTCGTGGGAAAACGTCGAAGTTGGTGTACTTACGAAACAAGATCAATATTTATTGCTTACCTGTTGAGATTACTTATACCCATAACAATATAGCTTAGATATAAATGCTCGCGACTTCGCTTGCGTAAAAGTAATGTTAACCTCGGAAACAGGTCTGATTAAAAATATATATACTTTTTGCATCAGTAACGCGATTGGTTGAAGAATGAAACGAAACAGCGTACGTATCTTGGCAAGGGCTTCAGAATAGTTCCCTCCGCGTACCTAGAATGGGTGGGCTCACGTTCTTAAAATACTCCGCAGATTTTTACAAGATTCCTCGTAATGATTTGAAAAACCGGGCAATTGCATGTCGGACTATGCTCAGTGTAGGGTTCCGAAGCCGTTAAGTACTACAAACATAAAAATCAACAAGTAATTACTAATTTTCTATTTAAAGTCAATGCCGTCTTAGATGGTTTTAGTAGGAATAGGAAAGGAACACTTTAATCGCCGGTATCTCAAGAACCAATGATTCTTCCTTCCTTCTTAGTCTTGATAGTTTTCCTTTAAAATTCGTTATTTCATTTAAGTTTTTTTTTCAGATTGGACACTTGGGGGGGGGACACACACACACACTTGAGTCTAACAAAAATAGCTTAAAATAGCGAAGCTTAATATTTCATACACGGATTACTTAATCAAAAAATCTGTTTACACAAACCCGTAATATTTTTGAAAGACCTATTCAACGACAACCTACACTATAGGGAACATTAGAAAAAAAAAAACATACCCACGCTACGTGTAGGGGAGGCACCCTAACATTTTTTTTTTACATTTTATTGTACCACTTAGTTGGCGTGACTAATATGCATATTTATGCCAAATTACAGCTTTCTAGTGCTAAGAGTCTCTGCGCTAGGCTGCGGACGGCCGGACGGACATGGCGAAACTATAAGGGCTAGTTTGACTACGGAACCCTAAAAACTCAAATCATTCACCGTCTTTTTAACAAAAATCTTTTATTCCCCATTCCTCTTCAAATTCTTATGCGCTCATGTTATAATGAATCCTCAAGTCCCACTATAATTAAACCCTGAACATCTGCCCTTGTCATCGCTTGCGCACAATTAAAACATAATTACGACCTGCATGCTTGGATATACTCGTAATAACCACGTTATAATAACTTCTGAAGGATACCCTCTTAATTATTTTTGATTAAAAGTTTAATTACCTAATGTTATTTGCTTAACTTTGATAATTTATAATTGATAAAGCGGGAATGGGTGCTTATGTTTAATCGTGTAATTATTAATAAGTGATAACCAGGAAAGAATAATGTAACTCGTGCCCGGAGGGTTCCTTATATGGACGCTGTTTTGCAATAATGTGTCAACCTACAAGTATTTAGCAATAAAGTGTCAACCCTCGGTGCGATCATTGTAGGTTGACGTTTTTTTGCTAAATACTTGTGGGTTGACACATTATTGCAAAACAGCGTCCATATGATCGTACACTATATTGGACCAATGTACTCGTATAACAACGAAAGTACCTACACGTATACTTGTGTGACGTTCAGTTATACAATGTTAAATGAAGTCTAGTATAAACAAAATGCACGATGGTAATAGTAAAAGGTATATTCAATAATCTAACTTCAGAGTAACAAATATTATAAATGAACAAAGCTTGATAAGTTGACGCCAACATGTTGTATTAAATAAGATTAAAACTTGTTTCTCTTCCTAAGCTCGCTTAAGCCGAATGAAAGTTATTTTGAACGAGATTTAATTGTCATCGCTCTAGTGAAATTAGAATGATAAAAGGTTAAATCATTAGAAGATTATTGAACCAATGATTAATACGTTCTTAATTAATCTGGAAGTTTATATATAGATAATCCGCCGTTGTACCTAAAAAGGCGGTGAACTGGATGTGTTACAGCATAATCATTTTAAACGTTATGTGGTTACCAATAGAGTGTAACACGTTTCACTACATTGCAGTTAGCTGCTTTCTTTGGTGTTACGGTAGTGAACCAAAAATTCATAATAATTTACTTATTCCTATTAAAAAGAAATGTAAAAATGTACCTAGCGGATCAGAGATCTTAGAAGATCGAAGCTAAAAAATAACAGAAGTTACACTATAATTCGATTCTACGACATGTTTCCCGCGACTCTGTCCCGGTATAAGTCTTGTATTGACTTATTGAAAACTAGTAAACACAAATCCGCATAATATGACAATCAAGATCTATAAACACCTTCACAACTTCTTAAATTATATTGATACAGCTAAATGTTTCAACAATAAGTTGAGAATGTTTTTAATTAATAAATGTTTTTATACTCTAGGGAATACTTTAATTATAGGTTCGATGTTGATGTATAAAGAGATGGGGAGGGGATTAACGAGTCGGTGGTCGAGTGTATGAATTCTAGGTAAATGTTATTTTTCTGAGATCTTGTAATATATTAATTTAAATAGCCCTCTGATATCGCTGTACCCTTGCGGGGTGTCACATGGATTCCATATTTATGACTGTGATATGCAATAAATAATTTGAAATTGATTTAGTATACCCTCGAAAACTGACAAATTTTCCAGGATAAAGTATCCTACGTCCTTCCCCGGGGTTAAAGATATCTCCATAACAAAGTTCATTAAAATTGGTTTAGCGGGTTTGCTCTGAAAGCATAACAAACAATAAAGTTACTTTCGCATTTATATTATAACATTAAGAGTAGATTCAAAGGCACGTTTCGCTAGGACCCTCAGAATTAATTGGCTAAAAAGAAAAACAATTCAACAGAATGCGTTGTAAAGGAAGGATTGTTTTTGGAAAGTTTGCTTTAGGGTCTCTTTAAAAGTTTCCTAACTCTTTATTAGCGAAAAGATCTCATTTTTAGGGTTCCGTAACCAAAGGGTGCCATCGGGACCCTATTACTAAGGCTACGCTGTCCATCCGTCCGTCCAACCATCTGTCTGTCAGTGGGTTGCATTCATGAACCGTAATAGGAAGACAGTTGAAGTTTTTACGGTGTATGAGTAGATCCGTTGTCTATTGTCGCTATAAAATATTGAAGGGGGCATACAAAAAACTTGACTTTTTCGGCGTCCTTATTCGACCATTACGATCGTTGTATCTCTTGAAACGTAAAACACTTGAATTACCTACACAATATTAATGGCCACTATAGCACCACATAAAAATTAAAGCGGTCCCCTTTTAATAAACTTTCAGCGTTTTTGGCTCCACATTAATACATATTCTACGGTGGTACGGAACCCATGGAGTGCCAGTTCACCTCGCACTTGGCCGCTATTTCCAAATGTATACATTTTAGAAACATAACAGAAAACTAATTACATACGTACTCTTACTTATTTATTTGTAATATTTCATATTTTATTGTTGGATTGGATACTATTATAATTTCGGGGTGGTCCTTTAGTCACGAAATCCTGATTCTGATAAGGGGATCCTTAAGGAATTGAGGGAGCTCCTCAAATATTATAGGCAGACACACACCAATTTTGGTATTTTCTGTAACAAGTCTAGCATTTGCATTAAGAAAATAAAATTGGTGAAAAGGAACAGATGATGAAGACCAAAGATGGCCACCGGGACTCCTTAATGGTACTTAACTATTTCACGGCGATAAGATTACTTTCTTCAATAAGATAGTTGAGCAACTATGGCGAACTGTGATGACGGAAGCACTAATAAATCTTGACTTTCCCACGGCGTGGCTTGCGAAGACCTTGATCTGCCCTGTAGTTTCTTATGGACAAATGGGATTGTATAAAATGATTAAAAAAACAATTAACAGCCTCCGCCTCCTTTTCAAATGATAATAACTCGGTCAACTGAAGTCAGCTTTTGGTTAAAAATATTCTGGGATGCCGACTTCAAGTGACTGACAATTTGAAAATAAATTATATTTTACGTTCTGTAGGTGGTTTTTATTACATTTACTTTTCATTAATTATTATTAAAAAAGCATAAAGGAATATTGTACAGTATTCATCACCTTCCCATCAAAAACTTGAGTAGTTAAGTAGGTAAATTAGGTTCTTATTCAACCAGGTTTTGATATGTAAATGTGGTATTACAAGCTAGATTTGCATACCTATACCCGAGTAACACGCGTCGCAGGTAACCAGAAATGAGGCCTGAATGATTAATGAACATAATGATGAACGAGTCCAAAGCCTAAGCCTACACGAGAAAGCTAAATGTATGTTATTAAAAGGCTGGGCAGAATAGCATGTTTAAAAATGAATAATAATGGACCATTTTTCACAAATTTACCTAGTCCCATACTAAGCTATATAGGGGTGTACTATGGGTACGATAACGATTAACATATTTATATTTTTTTATGTCATTTTAGGCACACAAGCGCACAGGCCACCTGATGGTAAGTGGACTAAAATCTTAAGACCGCGAATGCGTTGGCGACCCGGATACCGGAACACAGCAATTTGAACACTGCTGCTTGGCGCTCGGTTAAAGAATAAGATCGTGTTAGCGATCTGGATGGAATCTCTTTATTATTAACATGAAATATTTATTGATTCTAATTTAGCAGCACTAATTAGTGCTATTAGTCGCGAAGTTTCTTTTCACGTCCCATTCACTGTCAGGCATCAACGAGACCATAAAATTAACTAATATTGTATTGGCCCAGGCATGAGAAATCGCCAAGGGCCATAAAAGATAAACCGGTACATGAACCAGGGCTCGCTGATGCCAGGCGATTTCTATCTAATTAACATAACACTAAACAGTTTACATGCTTAAGAAAATTATCGACCACTAGCGAGGACGACCCGCGACTTTGTACCTACGCGTGGATTTAGATTCCCACTTCTCACCCTATTTACTTTTGGCGGAGGTCGATTTTCTATAAAAATATCTTATTGTTTTTGTACAGATTCTTCACAGAACATGATACATACAATAACGTTTTACGAACCAACGGGCTTTAGTTGCCTTGGGCTGGGATTCTACACTACACTGTAATAACGATATCGATTTTGACGTGTGTGACGTGAATAATGGCGACGGAGTTAAAAACGATGTTAAAACACGTCAAACACAATATCGTTGTAACGCAGTAGAATAGAGGCCCTGTAATGCGTATTAATAAAACTTTCGGGAGTGTCTCACGACAGAGGGCACAGGTTTAGTCGTCGAAGCAGTTCGGTCAAAGTGAACAACTAACCTAATCCAACGTGTATGCTTTTGAGAAAAAACTTAACTACACTACAAGTTAGTTCGCCAACGAAGTGGCCAATCTAAATTAAATAACTATAGCCCCAAGCCCTAGGTCTAAAGATTTCAAATTTGGCACGTAGGTTCCTTATGAGGTCTTGGGGTGCACTAAGAAAGGATTTTTGGGAATTAATTCCCTAAGTGATTAAAATGGGGGGAAAAGCGTGAAACTAAGTCTATGCGTACGAAGTCGCGGGCTTCTCTAGTAAATTATGTAAACAACGTGATATGTTGTAAACTAGATGATTAACGCTATCGTAAATGATTGTTCAAAACCTGCCAAATGTATGGAATTGACATCAGCGCTCGTCGCGACCTTCCGGCAGCTGACTTCAATTCTATACATTTTCGATAACGATTACAATTAGGGATTGCAATCCGGTCCGGTGCATCCGGTAATCCGGCCGGTACCGTAAATTTTTAGGAGCTACTGGATCCGGTAAAAATCACCGGATCCGGTAAAGCTAAATAAAGTGCGAAAACACGCGTAACGGCACGGCTCGGAACTTACATACAACAATACTAGAATTAAAGTAAATCGCTGCTTAAATGCAAAAAGGTCACATTCTAATCCAAAACTAAAAACTGAAATATTTTATTTATACTTTACGTAAAAATTTCTGATTTTAAACGAAACAGCGACTCATTTTGGTGTCTCTTGCATTTAATAATCGAAATATTCGAACGTGGCTTGACTCGTGCCGTGCGATCGGTCCGATGCGATGATGCAGCCGATAATGAAACAGTGCGATAATGAAACTTAACTTTGCGTACCTGTTATTTTGTAGTTACGTAATAAAAAGTTGATTTACTGAAACTTCCAATGTTTTTTTTCTTTACTTTATTTCCTTCATTCCCCATACTCGTATTACCCTAAAAACTTGGAAATTTTGTTAGCGATCCGATCCGGTGGCCGGATAGAAAATCAGTCCGGTTTGCAATCTCTAATTACAATCTCGCAAATCGCAATCCATCTTGTCTAAAGTTACAACCACAGGGCTGAGATTCTACACAGCATAAACGATATTGCCTTAGACGTGTTTCCGTATTGTCAACGTTTTGATAACTCTTATTTACTTGAAAGTAATGGCGGCCGAGGTAAAAAAAACTAAAACACGTCAAACGCAATCCTTTTAACCCAATAGAATAGGGGCCCCGGGGGTTATAATGACATAGCTATGCAGTTTATTTTACGGCGAGCTATAGCAGTTGTATAGCTTTTGTACAGCGTAAACTAAACTGCATAATAACCCTCCTGGACCGGTAATAATCCAACGGAACAAAAGACAGTTAAAATTTTGGAAATGTGGGCGAGTGAAAACAAACGGAATATTGCTAAGGGCAGCCACTAGAAGCGGGTCGAGGACGTACGAGTACAAGTGGTTCGTTAAATTCTATAAAGTCAAATGTTATTTTTCCTTCCAATCGGGCTCAGGTAGCTCGTTTGACACCTTGAAAGGAGTGTTGACAATCGTTATAAGATGTAATAGAGGTATAGACAAGGCTCTGTTTTTTTAGGGATCCGTACCAAAATGGTAAAAAAGGATCCTATCATTTCATAACCAATGTTTCACAAATGATTCATTTCACATACATTTGACAACCCGCGATTTTTTTCGGAGCAGAAAATATGTATGGATGTATTTCAGGACTATCGTGGAGAACCCTAAAGGTTAGGTTAGGTTAGATTTAAAAAAATCCTGATATATTTGTAGTTACAGAAAAAGAAGCGGGTTGGCAAATTGAAAACGAAACGATGCATTTGTCAAAGATTTGTCGGCAAAAAGGCGGAGATCCTAAAAAGGAACCCTAATGGTGAGACTTCAGTCTCTGTCTGTATGTATGTTACAGAAGTTTTTATCGGATACTATAAAAGCTATCAAATTGAAATTTGGCATAAAGATAGAGCGGTAGGGGGTGAACGAGGAAATAACTGAAAACTGAAAATTATGGCATATCTTGGGATGTAAAACACATACATACATAACATCATGCCTTCATTCCCAGAGTGGGGTAGGCAGAGCTACAGAAATACCAACAACTCTAAAAAGACTTGTTGATAATTCTGTAACCACATTTTGCACAATCAGGCCAAAAAGTTTACTAGTGTATTAGTGACAGGTTGCAAGCCCATCGCCTAACAATACTACAAGCCCTTAAAACAATCAAACTAAAAACATAAAACAACATGTTTGGATGTAAAACATTCAAACTTTTTAAACTTTGCAAGGAATCATACTCAATAGTTTGCGTAGCCCTTCGATGAACAATTCCTACTAGATTCAACGTGACAGCTCTGAAAACCACCAGAGAAATAAGAGCACAAAATAAGTTTGTGCCCGTATCTCTGACAGTACGCGTCAACCACAGCCACGTAATTAATTATTATTTGGATCTTTGTTGCTTAGACTTAAAGTATACTCGTACTTTAAGTTAATTTATAAGGTTAAACAGATATAGTTGGCTTTGATTTTCTATAGCACATTGTATTTAGTAGTAATTGTTCAACAAAGGCGTAGCCGAAAAAAAATTTGCTTGGAAACTTAGTCAAGCTACAAATTGAGTAGGTAATAAACGTAATAAACTCCTTTGAAAGTTTTAAACAAGCGAATAACTTTGTACATTCCTGCAGCTTAGCTTCCTCCTCCTAAAACCTCCATGTGACTTGGTACCCGTTTAAATTTCAATGTGGTTGCCGGGTTAAAATAGTGCCACTCCATGCCTTCCCGTGGATGTCGGAAGAGGCGACTAAGGAAATAAAGGCTTGTAGTACTGTTAGGCGATGGGCTTGCAACCTGTCTCTGATACACTGGTAAACATTTTAGCCTGATTGTGCAAAATGTGGTTACAAAATTATCACCAAGTCTTTTTAGAGTTGTTGGTATTTATGTATCTCTGCCTACCCCGCTCTGGGAATGAAGGCGTGATGCTATGTACGAGTATGTATGTATTTTACCGACGAAGCCTTCTTGATCTGTGCCTTGTTCCTTACGCAAAGAGTGCCAACGGGACCCTATTACATAGCCTCCGCTGTCTGTTCGTCCGTCCATCCATCTGTCTATCTGTCAGCGGGCAGTATCTCATGAACTGTAATATAGGTGTGTTATTATTCTGAACATACCATACTATTTTCTTTTTTTCTTGCAATTTCTTTATGCTGCATAAAAATCGGAAAGGGTTTGAATTACCGACTCTTTCATTTGTGCCAAATTAAGGGTTAAGGGTGAAAAGGTGTCCCTAAATAAAGTAAAGAAAATTTCGCCAAGTTTATTATAATTTAGAGTCACCCTCTAGGTTATCCAACTTTTGGCGTCCCCGAGACTTCGTGTGGGTAATATTTTCAGTTTAAGATAACGGGTAAGTAACAACGGGGCTTGTGTATCCTTAGCGTGCAATTCGGGCGAGATAAGGCAATTTATACAAACAAAATAGTGCAGCAAAAGTCACATAGCGCATTTATTTATGCATTATGTGACATTGTTTTAGGGTTCTGTATTCAATTTCTTATTAGGCATATCGTTACCACTGTTACAATAATGAAGAGCACTAACGTCAAAAATACGATAACTATATGGTTTAAAATAAAGTGAAATAGTGGCCCAGGGCGTTACTATGCCATGCCTAAGCAATTCAGTTTAGGATGAGCGCAAAGGACAGAGCTATAGCAATTACATAGATCTGTTTTTTACTCTCACCGTAAACTGAATTGCGCAGCCCCGTCATGGTAACCCCCTGACATCATAAAATGCTTATGACGGGGGTCAGCAGGTACAGTCAACTAATAAGAGATTTGAAAAAGTGTGTATGTACTCGACTGTACAACCTTACGAAACATACAGAATGTCCTAGAACTTCACCCTTTAGTCTAGCTGTTTTTTTTTAAGGTAAGGTTAAGGCACACGAGCACTCAGGCCACCTGATGGTAAGTGGAATCTGAGACCCATATAGACATTTGAAATTCTCAAGACTATAATCAAGACTGCAATCCTAAGACCTCAAGTGCGTTGCCAACCCAGAGGACTTAGATGAAATGCCTCTATGCTAGTAATTTCACCGGTTGTCTTATCCCCACACCGGAACACAACAATGCGAATGTTACTTGGCGGTTGGTTAATGGATAAGATGGTAGTAGCGATCCGGACGGACCCTGCAAAAGGTCCTACCACCACTAAATACTACTAAATACTAGTTGTATAGTAGTTACGTAATGAATAACTAATTATGGATACTAACTAAAGCAATTTTATCTATAAAGTGTAAATGAATACTTTACTTACAGAAATAAAGATAACGAGACAGAGCCCACGACACCGCGGCGACTATTCAAGACGAGTTTCCTTTTTAACAGCGTTGTGAAAATTCTACCCGTTACAAAGATAAAGTTGATAAATTTAATTAGGCGATGTTTGAGTGCTTCTGTTTCGAGAACCGTACGAGGCTCAAATGTGACGGATAAATATAATAAATAAGCCCGCCATTAGGGAATTTCGTTCGTAATCCAATGAAATCCGTGGAATTATAAAGATAGCGGCGCGTGATTGTAAACGTTTATGTGAAAAATACGCGCATATTTTGTACGCGGGTAATGTTAGGATTACATTAATACTTCTCCTTTTTTTTACACGCTTTATATTACTTTAATGTAAATGAACGTTAACCAAATTAGTAAAGTGGATACAAATAAACTCTTTTTTTAATCGGCGTATTGGTTGAAAACTTTCCTCTATAAATTAAATATTTATAGTGCCAATTACCAGCCCACTCTGTCACCATTCCGTAAATGATAAGTGACATTAAGAATACATTGAAATGTTAACAAGTTTTTAGATCATTGCGGAATTCATATCCCTAGAAGAAAGCCCCCTTGAAAGGATTTAATGAAACAGATTAGTTGGGAGAAAACACAAACAAAAAGTGATAGTGATAGTATGATCAATAGCCCATTAAGCTTGCAATAGAAACTGGACTCTTTATGGAGCCCTTTGGCACTGACTGCATTAGGTAGTTTTTATGGCTTGGTCAATCTACGCGGATGTTTGGATAGATGATTCAGAGACTGCTTCTACTCCTACGCACGTTTACATTTGCCCATTGTTAATGAAACGAATACAAAGGTAATAAGGTTTTTTATTAGACGACGCTGACGTTCAGAAATTATAATGTTGAACTAGTTTGACAGTAAGTGTATGGGAGTTCGCGTCCACGATGACACTCCCTGACATGAAGGACTCCGACACGTGTCTGAACATGTCGGCTCGTTGTTTCACATTTACGATACATCCTGACTTGATGGTATTGCTTGCTAAACACGAAATCGATAAGGGTTTTTAGGCAACTGGAGGCATCTACCAATCAACGCACAGAGTTCGTACCGTCAATATTTTTAATACAAGCGTACAAACACAATAAAAATAAGCATATAATTTTACATGGTATAACACCAATATTTGATATAATTTCAAGGATTATAAATTATTACTTCTTTATTATCTACATACACAAACTTGTAACATCTGTCCTATAGCAAAATCAGCTATGCTAAACTACACTTCTATCACGCAAATAGACAGACTACCACCATCTTATCCATTAACCACCCGCCAAGCAACAGTGTTCGCATTGTTGTGTTCCGGTGTGGGGATAAGACAACCGGTGAAATTACTAGCATAGAGGCATTCCATCTTAGTCCTCAGGGTTGGCAACGCATTTGAGGTCTTGGGATTATAGTCTTGAGAATTCAAATGTCTATGGGTCTCAGGTTCCACTTACCATCAGGTGGCCTGAGTGCTAGTGTGCCTTCTCCTTAACATAAAAAAAAAAAAAAAAAAAAAAAAAAAACAGGTCAAAGGAGTCCCGCTTTGCGGGGTTCCTATTTCTAGATTGTTTGGCCCTCTGGGCCTGACGCAACATCAATATTAAATAATTTATTTTCAAAACGATCTAAACCTAAATTTGGCTTTGAAACAATATTTAAATTCGTTATTCGTTAAGTATTTTTACAAAAATGCTGATATTACCTGCATACAATATTATACCTTGTTATAGGGATCGATACGCGCCCTTTGCGCGCAACACCGTCCGCGTAGAGGTCGTTTATCGTTATTAAGTGTCCCTGAAAAGAAAACCTATGTGCTATTTCAGACTATAATCTCCAGATCCGTTCAGCCGTTGTGGCATGATTGAGTAACATCCTAACTTTCGCATTTATAATATTGATAAGAAGCAAGATGAGATGAAATACGGTTGAGGCGTGGTGAAACAAAATGGCGATTAAATAATGGTTTTGTTACTTATTTCAAATCAACGGTTACCTCATAACTGAATCCTCGACGGATTTATAAGTTTGTCAGTAAATTGTGCTCATAATGAGTAATGGATGGACGTGTATTGCTAGTCATAGACGTGGCGTCACCTCGGTCAAGTATGTTTGGATAATCGACGGTAGGACAACCATGCCATTATAAAAAGTTGTAATTGCGAGAACGCTCTATTACCACGTATCACGAGTACAGTCAGCATCAAAAGTAGGTGATCAAAATCAACATTTCAAATCATGTTCTAGCAATACGCCCCAGATATAACAGATTATAATAAAGTGTAATTTTGAAATAAACATATAATTATTCAAAAATAAGATCACACTTACACAGGGATTTTAAAGCAGATGACAAATCAATATCTCAAATCAAAGTAATAGTAGTAATACACGACGTCATAAACTTCAATAAATAATCATGAAATATTTTACGCAGTGTCAGAATAAAGAAAGAATTTAAAAATGCCGAAATGAAAACTATACCGATTTACTAAAAAAATACCTACTCATGGCATAAAAAAGGAATTATTTAAAATGGAACTTGTTTTAATCCTTGACGGAAATGAGAAGTACCTATTACAGTCATAATGCGTGTTTTTCTACCGAACATGTCCGACATTAGCCGAACATCATGGAGGTCATGAAGTCCCAAAAACCCGTATTCAGTGACATATGATAGTTTGGTAGTCTTTCTGACTTTGCTAGTATAGATAATTAGTTTAATTTGTAACACTCAGTAATTAATGTGATCACTGATCACTTCTTTATGACACATTAGGAGTTAAGTTACTTATGCTAATCTACAATAAGTCAGTGACATCTGACTCAATTGAATGTATATACTATTTTGAGACCCTATTTCATCAGTTACTTTTGCTATTGACTGTACCGATAGGTATATTATTATAATTATAGGGACGTATCCCTACAAAAAAAAATGTACATTGTCAATAGTACATTCCTCAACAGGGGATGAAAGTGATAAATCTCATCCCTAGATATTTAGGTCGCACTTGCGCTAGCATATACGAGTATACTTGGGCAATTGATGCTTTAGCCCGGTTGAGGAAATATTAAAGTAGAAAAGTATAATTTACGTGTCCACGCACGTGTCTAGCAGGAAGATGTTTGCAGCTGTAGGTTCTCTCAGACGGCTTCAGAACTTTCTGCCTCTTGCCAAGAAACCTGCGCTTGCTCAAACTTTACTGTTTCCTATTCTGGACTATGATTTAAATGTACTGTTCCGTGTTCTGTTTTTTTTTTGGTGTTCGATAAAGAGTATTTGTATTATATTGTATTGTGTCCATCTCCCCCGCCTAACCGATTCTTTGGCGTTTCAACCGCCCGTCATTGGTTGTCTTCAATATTTTGTCAAAAATAACGATGCGAGCAATTTTTTTTGTAAATAGAAGCAGTACCAGGATAATTTCCATTTCTTGTAAATTAATGAAAGTATTACAAGTTTATTCTTGATTTGCTTTCTCCCTACATTATCATATCACTACCATTAATCATTCGTAAGGTGCCAAAAATCAAAGATTTTAATTTTTCATGTAACTTTTACAATAAACTATCAAAATTACAAAAAATAACATTAGGTGCAATTTTCTCAAAATGATGATCATGTGGGTTGACAGCCTATTACTTATCAGCATCCATTAATCGACTGTTAGTTCATACATTTTGACAGCTGTAACACTCTAATCGTCTGTTACTACATAGATGACTGCGGTGATTATCTACGGATTTAAACTATAATTGTTATTTCTGATTGTTTCTTGCCCATGTGGTTGCCGGGTTAGAATAGTGCCACTCCATGTCTTCCCGTGGATGTCGTCAGAGGCGACTAAGGGAATAAAGGCTTGCAGTACTGTTAGGCGATGGGCTTGCAACCTGTCACTAATACACTGGTAAAACATCTTAGCCTGACTATGCAAAATGTGGTTACAGAATTATCAACAAGTTTAGAATTGTTGGTATTCTGTTGCTCTGCCTACCCCACTCTGGGAATAAAGGCGTGACGTTATGTATGTATGTATGTTATTTCTGATACATTGCAAATCTGCCAGCTTAATACCAATAAAAACCGAATCATAGTCATTTGTCGGGACTCTCCCTTTGTTCGGGCTCTTGCGGGCCGCAACTTGATCTTTTTATCAGCACCTGACGTTTTTGATGTTTGCAAGTCGATGGTTTGATGTAGGTTTTCAGTGTCTTAGCTGTAAGAGAATGGATGGAATTGGTCATTTTTACCGAAAACTATTTATTGTAACATAATATTAAGTTTTTCAGTGCATTGGTTGTTATAATGCTGAGAAATTTTGGATTGAATAAATGAATAGGTAAATCAAAAGATGACGTATTTTCCAAGTTTATCGATCCTCTTACTGCGAAGTGGTAAAAATTTACCAGCCACATAGCATCCAGCGAAGGTAAAGCTACCAAAGCTGCCATTATATTAGTCGGCTGTCTTTACAGAATCGATCTGGAGGGTTTTATTGACACAGCTATGTAGTTCGTTTTCTTTGAGCGTAAAGGACAGAGCTATAGCAATCCTAGGAGGTTATTATGACATAGCTATGCAGTCCATTTTACGGCAAGCGTAAAGGATAGAGCTTTGGCAGTTATATAGCTCTGGGGGTTATTATGACATAGCTATGCAGTTCAGTTTAAGCTGAGAGAATGGGACATAACGACACGCCTTCATTCCCAGAGTGGGGTAGGCAGAGAGAGCTACAGAAATACCAACAACTCTAAAAATACTTGTTTATAATTCTGTGCAACGGGCTGCCAGTTTACAAAAAATATTCAAATGCCTTGACCTCCCCATGGTTACTGTTTTGAGCCTGGCGCTAGGTGATAAAGTCAAACTACGCTGAACCTTATAGCCAATAACAATCGGAAAGCAATAAAACACACCAGTTGCAATAAAGCGTTAATAGCACGATAAGAGTTAATTAAAGCTATTTTATAGCGCCTTCTCAGCGTCTATATTGTTGCGTATTGGATCGCTGCGCGGGAGTCTGAGTGGCTATATAAAGTACTACAACGGCCTTCTGATGGAATAGAACCTTCGAGAACCTTGGAAATATTGACTGACTTAAACTAATTGAAATGCACGATCCGTTCTTTAAATTAACGATAGCTGTCAGACATTAGTTTATTTCTCGAAAGCGAGTTAGCCATACTTGTAGTTGTAATGCATACAAACACGCGCCGTTGTGTGCGTATCGACTCGTAGCGTTAGCAAGTTCATCATTATTATCATTAATAAACCAAATAATATTACTTACATATTAAATTATATTAAACATTATTATTTATTAAGTATTTAATATTGGATTTGTTTCTGTACGAGATGAAAGTAAATTTTGCAGATGTGTTTGTTATCGACATCTCCTTTTTTTCTCAGTGACGAGTACATGACGCATTCGGCTAGAATAAAAATAAATATTTTAGCGTATAAATAATGGATGAGGGCCAAAAAGTTGGACAATAGTTATAGCCTATGTTGTATGATCGTATGGTTGTTTTTGTTGAGAACGCTGCGCAAAACTGCAGTAGGGCATATGTTGGCTGCTCGTATGATTTTTCTGTAGGAAAGCCAATTAAGTCCGCTGTAGGGCCTATGTTGTATGGTCGTATGTTTTTTTTGTTGGGAACTACAGTAGGGCAAATGTTGGCTGCTCGTATGATTTTTTTCTGTAGGGCAGCCAACTAACTCCGCTGTAGGGCCTATGTTGTATGGTCATATGTTTTTTTTGTTGGGAACTGCAGTAGGGCAAATGTTGGCTGCTCGTATGTTTTTTTCTGTAGGAAAGCCTATTAAGTCCGCTGTAGGGCCTATGTTGTATGGTCGTATGTTTTTTTTTTGTTGGGAACGCTGCCTGCTGGGCCTATGTTGGCTGCTCGTATGATTTTTTCTGTAGGAAAGCCAACTAAGGCCGCTGTAGGGCCTATGTTGTATGGTCGTATGGTTTTTTTGTTGGAAACGCTGCTGCGCAAAACTGCAGTAGGGTATATGTTGGCTGCTCGTATGATTTTTTTCTGTAAGAAAGCCAACTAAGTCCGCTGTAGGGCCTATGTTGTATGGTCGTATGGTTTTATTGTTGGGAACGCTGCCTGTTGGGCCTATGGTGGCTGCTCGTGTGGATTTTTTGTAGGAAATTCAACCAAAAACAGTAGTAGGGCTACGTCGTTTTTTCGTATGGATTATTTGTTGGCAACCCAACCGATAACAGAACTGTGGTAGGGCCTATGTTAGATGTTTGTATGGTTTTGCAGTTGGAAACTCAACCATAAATAGCATTAGGGCCATTGTTGGTAGTTCGTTAGATTGCCACTAACGATTTACCAACTTTTTCTCAACCGTTAGCTGGGTCATTCTTCTTTTTACCGACAATTGCCTGTCCTCATTTTACCATACGTTATCAGTTAGAGTATTGATTATTAATGTTTTAGTGTTTGAATATACGTCCAAACATTTATTCATGTACTAAATAATCTTTCGCTTTCTCTACCCAGTGTTTTTTTTATAAGTTTGCTTTTCATAGAATCGCGTGAAAGAGTGGTAATACAAAATTTAATCTCTGAAAAAGGCCACTCTGTCACAGTATATTCTGAAAAACCACCATAAAGAAAAAAACATTATCGCCACCGAAATAATCATTAATTAGTATAAATAAAAATTCACGCAACGTATGTATTTTAAAATCAAAAACAAAAACCATTATTATCAATAGTTGAAAAACGCAAAATATAGATTAATGACGATGTATTGTCGGTAAAAAAGTAGAACGACCCAGCTACGGTTGGCCAACGCAAAATGCTACTGGGGTACGCGTAGTTATATGTTTATAACCATACAAACAACGAAGGCGAAAAAAGTTCTGTTGTGCGACAAAAAGTATCATTACAATTATTTTATAGCTAATTTTCGTCACACAACGAAAAAAATCATAGAGAATTTAATTGTGTGACTCTTATAAGTTATTACGAGTATGCCAGTTTCAAAACGGACCCATAACCTTACTACACTCTAAATTAACACGCTACAACATAGTTCGTACGTCCAAGACATACATGTCGGTGCAGACAGCAGAGTGCATTAAAAATAGATGTCCAGACCAGCGGTCGCTACTTACTTATTCACGGAATTACCCAAGTGCATCGTGACAAGGCTGTGTAGGGTTACTAAGTTTGTAAAACATTTGTGCTAGTCTAGGCAAACTAATCATGTGGACCCACTGGGTCACTAGGTAAAATACATACAGGCAGAGCTACAGAAATACAAACAACTCTAAAAATACTTATTGATAATTTCGTAACGACATTTCGCACAATCAGGCTTTACCAGTGTATGAGTGACAGGTTGCAAGCCCATCGCTTACTACAAGCCCTTATTCACTTACCCTGGGTTCCTATAATCAAAACGTCTCGTTAAAATCTCTTACGACATCCACGGGAAGACATGGAGTGGCACTATTCTGACCCGGCAACCACACGGGCGACTACTACTCGTACCAACGATAAAACTTAGAACCTTAACGTACCTAATTTCTTAGCGGCACTCTCCTTTTAAATAAATTTTATGTGTGCAACTGGGTAACCTATAATTAAATCGAATTTTACTTCATTGATTGTATCATTTCCTCGAATTTCATTTCATTAATTTTGCTGCTATTTTTTGCTGAAATCGTGATGTATTTAGGATATTTTAAATATTAATTACATAGCTTAGGTTAAGTTAGACTTATGACAACCAAACAAATTAACTCATGTGGCGAGAAATCCCTTTTGATGAATTAAAAATTCTGTGTACCTAATGATACGTTCGTTTAATGGTGTTTCAATACAATAAGGTACCGTCCATGCAATCAAATCACAAAAAGTTTCTTATACATTAAAAAAAGTGGACTAAGTGTCTGATTGACTTTCAAAATGTATGAAACTTTGAATCTTAAATATAGATTTTAGACTAATATAAGCAGATTGACGACACGTTGGCCTAGTTGGAAGTGACCCTGCCTCCGAAACCAGCGATCCAGTTTTCAAATCCCGGTCAGGGCAGATATTTGTGTGATGACGGCGAATATTTATTCCTGATTGGATGTTTTCCGTATATTTAAATATGTATTTTCTATATTTGGGTCATACACAGATTTAGGTGATCGGCTTTCCTGTGGACACGCCGGAAATTAACGTTTGTAAGGCCTAATTTTCTGGCTAAGCCTAATCCCGCGAAATCACCTTCAGGACTGCTTTAGACCTATAATATAAAAACATAACTTATATGCTATAACATAACTATTGACCACAGGAGAAACAACTTTGGTTTTTAAGAGTGGGTATGACCCATTTAAGTATGTTTATCGTTGTCTAGTACCCAGAGTACAAGCCTAGAGCTTAGTTTGGGATTAGGTCAAATCAAATCAAATCAAATTTATTTGCGTAAACAAGGGTATAAATAGGTGTTACATTTCATTGGTTTCCAACCTCATTTTGCCATATTGGGGCGTACAAATATTCAATGATTATATTAAACAATATTAGGGATCTATGTACATTGAACATCAAACGTTAATTAACGTCATACTACTAATCATAATAATAAATAAAACAAAGAAATCAATAATTACACATTATGCTTATAAATTACAATTACTTAAAAATTCTTCAGTTGAGTAATAACTGTTTTCCACAAGGTGATTGTATATTTTTTTCTTAAATAAATTAATAGGCAGTTCCTTAAAATTGTCAGTCAATGAATTAATTTTTTTTACTGCCATCCCATTATTTCTGACTAAAGCGAGATTTGTCTTGGGCATAGTGAGTTTGCTCCTATATGCACTTCGTTTTGATGTTATTGTCAATTTGTGTGAGATTGTCCCTTGATTTATCTTTTTCGTTTTAAAGGGATTTTGTCTTAGTTGTTATAAATTGAATAGGCTATGATAATGGTTATAGACACGAAAGTTGTAATAACATCTAGTTTATTTCTTAATTAATGTTACGCCTTACGAGCGTGCACGAATCAAAATTTATTCACAACCATCACAATCTTGTAAGAAGCAACCAATTTTTTAACGTGTCCTTTTCTGAATTGTCGAAACCAAATAGACGTAAATTATATCGCTACAATATAAATATGCTGCGCATAGACGGAGGTAACGACATTATAATGGCTCTATGAACTACGCCCCGGCCGGAGCCCTGGCGCCCCGGGGCTCCTGGAAGTGGCCGCTAACATGTGGACTTGAATGATTGCGCGTAATGGAGAAACGGTCACGCGAGTGTGGTTGTATCTTTATTAAACTTTAGTTTTTGGGGTAATCGGCGGTGATTTAACTTCCGACCAAAAAAGAGGGTTATCATGTAAGTTATGTAAATACATGTCGTAATTCCAAATTAAGAGGAAGTACTCTGGGTATGGCGGAACATAAATAAATAATTAGTAAATAAATGACAATGACAATAACAATGTCACACAAATTGACCTAGTCCCAAACTAAGCTCTAGGCTTGTACTATGGGTACTAGACAACGATAATCATACTTATATAGAGCAATACATACATAACATCCAAGACTCAGGAATAAATACTCGCGCTCATCACACAAATATCGGCCCTTACCGGGATTTGAACCCGGGACTGCTAGCTTCGTAGGCATTACCACTAGCAACTAACGGCTAACGTATCGTCTACATAAATACTTATTACCCGACTGCGTCTGACGGAGGGTTAGGTTTTTCGAGTGTATGTATGTACGTCTATTTCTGTGGCACGCTCTGCAGCCTAAACTGCTTGATGGATTTTATGTGATATTTTATGGATATGAGGTGTCCGTAGATTTGTCATGGTTGTGGGAGTGACATAAGCTAGAACAACCAAAGTATTGAGGGGGGGGTTATGAGAATAAATATAATATTAGCTAAAATATCTAAAAAGATTGCGTTAGATTGATGCATACAAAACATCCAAGATTAAATTAGTAACAAATATTGTACTGATCACACATTTGGGTCATACACACTCTTAAAACAAAAGTTGTCTCTCCTGTGGTCAGTTAAAAGCTTGTGTGCATATAAGTTGTGTTTTTATATGATAGGAGGATTCGAAATTATTATCATTATATCCATTACATCAGTTGAAGAACGGCTACTGCCAGACCTGGCCTCAGAAGGCAGCTTAAGCCCATGATAGCACCAGTAATGGACAAGGGCCAATGATGAACACTTGATTCTTATTTTACAGAAGATAAGGTTTGCCCGTGTGGTTGCCTGGTTAGAATAGTGCCACTCCATGTATTTCCGGGGTGTTGTACGAGGCGACTAAGGGAATAAGGGCTTGTAGTAATATTAGGCGATGGGCTTGCATCCTGTACTAATTTATTGAATGTAAAAAATTGTACAGAGATAGTTAGTGATGCCTGTGACTCAGAGCTAGGGACGGCTGTATTTCAGTGGTCAGGAGTACCTGATGATGGCTTCTAGTACTGTTAGGCTTGCAACCTGTCACTAATACACTGGTATACATCTTAGCCTGTTTCTGCAAAATGTGGTTATAGAATAACCAACAACTCTTTTTGTAGTTGTTGATATTTCTGTAGCTCTGCCTACCCCACTCTGGGAATGAAGGTGTGATAGTAGTATGTATAAGGGTTATTCATTTGTTTTGCAACAATCAATTTAGGACCGTGTATGATCTTTGAATTAAGGGTTAAGGGCCTATTATTCGTTCCTGTCAGCTTAAAGTGTCCAACACTGATGCTATCACCGTGGCGCCCGTGTACAATCAAAACCTTGGCGCCCTCTAGGGTCTTCGAGAGCGCCGGCGCCGCGAAGGATGCAAGTTCTTTGCTCTTTCCCTAAAGTTGTTTGTTATAGATCAAATTTATTTCTTTTCTTTCTATTTTAAAAAGGTGCACCACCTCTAATTTTTTTACGTTGTAGCTTCTCCTTTAAGGTTGTCTCCAAGAGATCGATTTATTTTTCTTTGTGTGGCGTTCAATAAAACGTATTTGTATTGTAGTATGTGCGGTGTGAAACTGATTGATAGATTAAGGAATGAAAAGATCAGAGAGAAATGTGGACTGAAAGAAGATGTAGCGACTAAGATCGAAAAGGGCATGCTTCAATGGTTTGGTCATTTGGAAAGAATGGATGATAGAAGATTGACGAAAGAGATATACCATGCGAAAGTGAGTGGAAGGATCAAAAGTAGCCGCTCAAGGCGTGGTTCTTCAAATCAAATAAGAAATTCCGCAATCATAAGCACCCGAAACCCGACACAATGTATGAATATGGAAGAAGGAAAGAGATTTGTCAGGATCGTAGCAGGTGGAAAGAAGGTGTCTCTGCCTACCCATCTAGGAAAAAGGCGTGTATGTTGTTTTTCGAGCGGCGCTCGGCGCTACCTATATAAGACCCTGCGCCTGAACATCCTGCAACATTAAGTAAAGCTGACTGTGCTTGGGGGGCCATTATTGAAGCTAACTAACGAAAAATTACTAAGTTTAAAATCAATTTTTGCAGCCATTTAACCTACGATCGGGCCTAACTTTTGGATTTGATATCATAACGCCTTTATCATATCAAATCCAAAAGACGGGCCCGTTCGGAGGTTAAATCGCAAAAAGATGATTTTAAAGTTAGTAATTTTTCGTTGGTGAGCTTCAAAAATCGCCCCACTGGTCTTCCCCAAGAATCTCCACAATATCCTCGATTTTGTACTAGGTAAGTACTCGCACTAACTTGTAAAATGTTGAATTTATTAATATATCTACATCTAGTTATTTGCTTTGTCTTCACGGCTGAGTGCACTGATTTCTTTGTAATAAAAAGAGGGCAGACATGTTAACCAAGGGTCACGACCGACCAAAATGAAATATTATTTTGTTTGAACTTGAGACAATAACCTAATATTAATTAATTCAATGCGAACTCAATATTCTGATATTTGGTTGTACAAAGGTTTATTTCAACAAGGAATCTAAGATTGAGGAAGAAAATTCATTTTATTTTTACTGTTGGTACCTAAACTGTAGGTACATGTTTAATGCAATTATGTACTTCACACGAATAATTATGTATATTCCTTACTGAATAAAGAATTATAAAATGATTACCTATTTATTTCAAATATTTTAAAACTTAAATCAGTTTGTTGTTATGACACTCACGTTAAATAAATATGTAAACGATATTTAATAAAAATTCATACTTTATTTCAATAAAAAATCGGCCAAGTGCGAGTCGGACTCGCGCACGAAGGGTTCCGTACCATTATCTATACAACCACGGTGTCTGTATTAAGATCGAGCAAAAAACGGCAAAAAAACACGTTTGCTGTATGGGAGCCCCCCTTAAATATTTATTTTATTCTGTTTTTAGATTTTTTTGTTATAGTGGCAACAGAAATACATCATCTGTGAAAATTTCAACTGTCTAGCTCGCGGTTCATGAGATACAGGCTGGTGACAGATAGACAGACCGCGGAGTCTTAGTAATAGGGTCCTGTTCTTACCCTTTGGGTTCGGAACCCTAGAAAATAACACATCCAATAAATTGTGTACAGGAGGTGTTGTCTGCGAGAGTTAGTGCCAAAAGATTATCGTTCCCACAGACAGATGGTAACTGTCCAAAAACGGTCAATGGTGCAAGAAGCTCTTATCAGTAAACTGGAGAAACTCCTGATAAGAAAGACGCATGGCCGTGGCAAGCGGAAACGTTGATTAGATATACCATATTTGACAATAATACCAAATCCAGACAACAACAGAAACTCTTTGATCTCTCTGTGACGAAATGGACCATAAACAATAGTAAACTTCGATGATACGGTGCGAGAAGCGATGTCGCCAGTTTACATGGACTTATGCTTGTATGTAAGGCATGTGTTAGATTATAATTTATAATGCTAGGTGGAGGGGACATTCCCTATTACTCGGTAGTACTAAACTCCGCACCTCACGTCAAATTATTATAAGGGAAAATAAGAGGGATAAATAAGGAGTACCTTTAGCACAGCAGCCGCAGAGTCAATGTAAGTAGATTAAATACACGACGACACGGTGGCCTCGGGTTCAAATCCCGGTAAGGGCAGATATTTGTATGATGAGCGCGAATATTTGTTCCTGAGTCTTCGATGTATTTATCTATATAAGTATGTTTATCGTTGTCTAGTACCTATAGTACAAGCCTAGAGCTTAGTTTGGGACTAGGTCAATTTGTGTAAAATTGTAAAAAAAATATTGTTAGTAAAACATTAAATATCAAGTTTTTAACTCCCGACGCAAAAAGAGGGGTGTTGTAAGCTTGACGTGTAAGTGTGTGTGTGTGTGTGTGTGTGTGTGTGTGTGTGTCTGTCTGTGGAACCGTAGCTCTTAAATGGATGAACCGATTTGAATGCGGTTTTTTGACTGACACGTCGGGGACCGCTAAATAAATGAAATAACATAAGCTACTTAGCGGTCCCCGACGTGTCAGTTTAGTTAGTGTCATTGTTCAGTTAACTATCTACTTATCAAACAATCAGCCCTTAGGGCCACTACTTATTATTTGTCACTTTTTAGTGTTTTTTTTAGAGTCGGGGGTTTTTAAATTTAATTTTTTTTTTATTCCTTTAAAATCAAATGCCATCTACAGCATACTCTCTTTTATCTTGTTTTGCTCTAGTAATAAATAACATGTAACCTTCCTTAGGTATTGTACATTCTCGAGAGCTAACTCTTTACTCATGGATGTTTTCCTCACACGTGCGGCCAAGCCGCTTAGTAAACTGAAAAAGCTTGGCAAAAATAATTTGGAAATTAGGACGATGCTGTTCAGAGTAAAATTTAAACTTAACTCAAACTCAATAACTCATAACATTTATTTGAAAAATAGGTACACACTGTAGCAATACAACAGACATAGCACAAAAAAAAACAGCAAGATTAGAAACGTGGCAATGCAGTGTGAAACTGTGAAGTCAAATAGTAGGCCTAACACGCTGCCACGGGACAAGATTTTGACATAGGCTCGTGTTAATGTTTAAAATAAATGCATTTTGTGTGACATGAGTCCTTTTATTACAAATTCAAACTAAACCCCGGGTGGCTGTCATTTTAATAATTACATTATAATGTTTGACACTAGTTCCCGTTTGACGTGTTCGACACTAGTTCCCGTGGCAGCATGCTAGGCCCACAGGACTCAGCTCAGCATTTGTTGCAACCGGAGCCACAACGCTCGTAAATTGGCTACATGATCCAATTTTCTACCAACCATTGCCACAGTACAAAAAGTAGTTTATCTTCAAACAAAGGTATATCACGCGGTTTGCATGTGTGCGTGCCTCACCACAAGCAAACTTAACAGGACGCATCAAGTCAATGGAGCGACGCCCGACGTCATAGGTAACAGAAACTCCTAAAGGGCCGCAGACAAACTACTTTTCTTTTTATACTATGACACTGCTTCTTAATGAGAAGATTTAAGAATATTCTACATAGTTCCTCTCCAAAACATCTCATTTCAGTGTCGTATAAAGATGCCTAATTGACAAGGCACGCGCTAAAATGTGCTTTATACGTTCTGGCGGGACTACATAAACCGCCGGATAATTTTTTTATCATAAAACAAACTGCGTCGAGTAAAAAGTGATACGCTTAAGAGAACATGGCAGTTCTAGTTTCGTTTGTTAAATAGGTCCGTCAATTCGCTATTAATTTGTACTTATCATTACATAATGCCCAGTACTAAGTTGTTTAAACTAAGACTATGTGCCATGTCAAAGTGATTTTCTAACGGCGAAGCGAGAGTTGGTATTAAATAAATGCAATACCATCCTCACGCATCTTCGTTGAAAATGGTTGTTTATACAAATTGAAATTCTTGCGCCATCTCGTCTCGCCTCGCCTGGCTGGTGGTAAAGCACCTTTAGGACCAAGCTCAAACAGAACGAGTATATTTGTATAAATTCGTAATTACAAACACGATTGACAAAAGCGACACTCGGTATTACTTTAAAGATCAAAAGGCATTTCAAATCTGACGGGTTTTATTTTCGTGTTTTGCTCTTTTACGAGTATATATCAAGGGATAGGTATATCCAAGGGTCAACGCACGTGTTTCAGACAGCGCAAACACACAGCCCCTCAAATCGGTAAAATGTCATTGAATTCAAGCACCGTCCGGACGCGTCCGGAATGATTTACGAGCCTCTCTTCCCATTGTAGCGACATAAATAAAGCGAGCAACACACCTTCCGACATAAGCACGCGTCAAACGTGGCGTGCTGACGCCTACCAGCAAATTGTGTGTAATTTTAACACGTCACGGGAGCTATTGGCGCTGAATGATTAATACGTTCAGAGCCATGCAACTCGATGCTGGGTCAAATTAGTATGAAAATCACTTATCCTGGTTTGTATGTGTTATTTGTGAAACAGGGTATAATGGTAATGTAATAAAGATTCAGAACAAAATTGAAGCACGGACGGTGACGGTGCTTAAGTGAAATTGATAATCATCATCAACGAGGACCGTTTTTGCATCACGTTTCGAGTCTTTTCTGCATCCTGCTGTCTATAACAGGGTCAACATCAGGTTCCCCATCAAAGGTTACACTGTCAGAGAACTGAAAGGAAAAGCGCAGGACACTCTCACACGCACACACGCACGCACACCCATACATATATATACACACATATGCACACACACACACACACATACACACACACACACACACACACACACACACACACACACACACACACATGCACATACACACATGCACACACACGAACACACACACACACACACACGAGGGAGCGTTTGCATCTTGGCTAGGGCCCCTGATTAAGATTACTGTTGTAAAAACAGAAATAAATTAATTATGTCTTATGTCTTATCATGCGTGCCATCTAATTAAATGGGTATATAACCTATGAAAACACAAACACGAAGCATTTAATATATTAATGGATAAGGATTAAGACCTTTTGCTTATTGACGGGGACGAGTAAACATCAGGGTGGCCGTGTTGACTTTCAATAATTTACCAAATATAAACAAAAGAAAACATAAACAAAACCACATGGTTATCCCAAGGCTGAATAAGCTGAAATAACAGTACAATTTAAATTTAGATTTGTTTCTGAATTTGAATGCAGAGTGCACGACGGTGAATGTACCTAATTTTCTTTGGGCTTGTAGGTGTCATATTGTGTATTGCCGCCTTTATACATTTGAAGATAAATAATATTTATCATAATACTTTAACTCAATGGTTATCTGAGTACATCGCGATGTTGAATTGTCCTCAAGCCCTTACGGTTACTACTGAATTGCCATTGTGTTGATATTACGAGACGAGTATTAAAGAAATTGTACATCATTTACTCGGGAACTTTCACGTGTGGATTTAACAATCGAAATGTTTCTGGTGGATTTCCTAACCATTTAACAGACTGCTTATTGGTTAATTTGACAACTATTTTCAAGATTAATTCTTTTGTTAAGTTGTTAGTGAAAATGGTTTTATAGCTAATGGTGTACAATTTGCACTGTTACTGTAAAACTTTTACTAACTTGAAAGCAAGGCATTTACAATAAAAGGAAATTTTTTTTTGAAAGTAGTTTATTTCTGATTATTTTTGTCATAGCCCATTTTACTCGTAAACCGGAGAAAATAAAGATTACATGGTATATATCAGAGAACGTATTCTAAGAGGTGGGCGGTCGAAGTTCGAGATGTTCTAAGATTTCTATTTGAGATATCGGCTTCTGTGCATTTAAGTTTACTGAAATTTCATGATACGGTTCATGAAAACGTATAAGTGGGGTTTAGGGCGATTTCATAGACGTTTTCGGTTATTCTATTACGGATGTTATCCGTGAAACCTAAGTTTATTATCAAATATAACTAGCGACCCGCCCTCGCTTTGCTTCGGTTTATGTGACTTTTCTATTACTAGCATAGAGGCATTCCATTTTAGTCCTTAGGGTTGGCAACGCATTTGAGGTCTTAGGATTATAGTCTTGAGAATTCAAATGTCTATGGGTCTCTGATTCCACTTACCATCAGGTGGCCTGAGCGCTCGAGTGCCTTCTCCTTAAGATAAAAAAAAAACACCCATACGTAAATCAGAATGTATTATACATAAAAACACTCCGTAAAAAAAAAACTAATTGGGGGGTTGTTATGATATAGCTATGCGTGCATAATTACGCTAAGTGAAAAGGACAGAGCTATATAACTGCTATAGCCCTGTCCTTTACGCTCGCCGTAAAAGGAACTGCATAGTCAGTCATAATAACCCCCTGATGGTGGAAACCGCGTCTAAATCCGTTGCGTGGTTTAGGAGTTAGCGGATACACAGACAGACCAACGCAGAAAGTGACTTTGTTTCATACTATGTAATATGAAAAAGATTGAAGAGAATATAACTTTATTGCCGCTCATTTGTTGTCACAAATTCTAAGGTACAACAAAATATATTAAAAAATAACGTCTATAAAGACACAGATAAGTATGGCGGCAAAAGCATCCAGCTCCGCATTTGCGTCGAATTCAAACAGACCACGTTTGCACAGCGCTAGTTATAGCCAGCAGGCTCCTCTTAGGGTGATGGCGCCGGTGTTGGACATTTAACTCTTAACTCAAAGATTGCAGCACCTTTATTTTCTGTACAATAAGAATCAAGTGTCCATCATAGGTCCTTGTTCATTTCTGGTTCTTTCACCCAATATGGGACACCGTAATTATAAGGCGTACGATTTTGAGTAAATGTATAATACAAAACAAAAGAGAATCAACAATATACGCGTAAATTGTACTTATAAAACTGTTCCTTCAACGTTTCATCTTGCTGCAACGACCGTGGTCACGAGCCGACTGGAGAAGGCTACTGCTTATTTACGTTGAGATAAATCAAATGTGTTTCCGCGATTAAGTTGCGTTTGATTCATTACTTAACTGTATACTGTAATAAGTGTATATCGTCACTACTTTGAAAAAAACCTCGTATCTCATAAATCGTGATGCACGATTTTAAACTCAATCAGGAAAAGAATAAAGTTTAAAATCGTTCATTACAAATTTGTGAGGTACGAGGTTTTTTTAAAGTAGTGACGATATATAGCCTTTCCCGCAACTACGTTTGTATTAAAAGTATTCTATGTCTCAATCTAGCATAACACTTGTGTGTTAAATTTCTAATCTCTCTAGCCCTTTCAGAGTGAAAGCGTAACGAACATAACTCATACATTCACAAATTTTTCCCCCTGTTGTTCCCTCAACTTTTGATAACACGGCAGTTACTGGACCCAGTGACTCGGAATTTCGGCTATCACTGGATTCATGTAAACGGCGTTGCGGGGAAGTTACTGGGCCTGGAAATAGAACGGGTAGCTAGTGAGATGGGCTGACTTGCAAGCGCGACGTCAGCACAATCACAGAATAGATAATAGTTGACACAACACGCAGCTGAAAATTTCATTTACAATCTTTCACAAAATTGCCAAGTTCCAAACAAAGCTCTAGGCTTGTACTATGGCTACTAGACACCAACATTCTTACTTATATAGATAAATACATACATAAATACCTTGCAAACATGCAAGACAAAAAACAAAATTTTCGCACTCATCACACAAATACCAAGTAGGCTAACGTGTCATATGTCGTATGTACAAATAATTAGGGAGTGGGGCGCGACTTCATGGATAGAAAACCCTATACCACGGAATGATGGGATCATCTCCCATCAGCAGTGTTTCCAAGGAATAATAATAAAAAATTCTCATAAATAAACCAAAACCTTAAGACCGCGTTTTGTATGAACCTTTACGATTTTTAAATTAACAAATCTATTCATATTAGAGAGTTTAACAGCAAGGCGATATAGGTCACTTAGTGCCGATCTTACACAGGCGCCTCCTAATATATTATAAACAACTGGAATCTTTTAGTTTTTCAAGAAAGAATGAAAAATTACATATCATCTGCACATTATTAAGACCAAGCAGGTACAATATATGTCAGCATGTTTACTGCGGATTGCGACTACGAAATTAAATATGACTGCGGATCTAAAGCTACGAAGCATGTTGTAGCAGTCAACGTCATATTGAAATTTTTACCACAATTAAAAATTTTACTAGTTATTTTTACACTGTATTTGGGCGGTTATAAGACAAGATTGTCAAAAATCACGATTTTTTACTTTTTAAATCAATCTGTATGTAAAACATTTTATGAAGCACATATTTATTAATATTATCATTCAATCATTCGATCCATTAGTGCCAGCTCTTTTGAATCGACCTTTACGTCACAGCTTGCTATTTTATACAAAACTCCATACTTAATAACTATGGTTTTAACACTCCCTAAAAAGTACCTAACTGAATTGACCTGTCAATAAACTATCCCATTATGACAATGGCGTTTTAAAAACTTTGCTTAAGCTTTCCTAAAAGGTTGAAAGGATGGTCGCCCCTTCGATACCTTTCCGCGGGAACTGCCATCGATCTTACGAGCAACGTACCCCGCCCACTGCCACATTTCATACGATCACAGAAAATTAATCAAATGTTACTTCGATTGCGAAACACCGTGATCTATGCGAGCGACTAAAGTATTTGCATACAATCATTTATTAAGCAGCAATAAGCAGTCCAAATCACTTTCTGTCAACGATTTGTGTTAAGGAAATATTTAATGCCGCACCTCTAGATTAAAATCGTGTCTAAACTAAGTGAATCGATTAAGGTTTAAAATGAAGTCTTGACAAAATCAATGTACTTTGATTTTTGTCTACACTTTAAGAAATTTAAGTCTTTTTATCCATAAAATAAGTTAGTTTGGTTAAATGGGATCTGAGACCCATAGACATTCATCATCATCATCATCATCAGCCTATATTAGTCCACTGGTGGACATAGGCCTCTCCCATTGCACGCCAACGAGCACGATTCGTGGGCACTCGCATCCAGCTCTTGCAGGCCACCTTGCGAAGATCGTCGCTCCACCTAGTCTGAGGGCGTCCTACATTACGTTTGCCGATTCATAGACATTAGAATTCTCTAAACTACAGTTAGTCTGCCGCACGGCCACTTTTACACGTCAAAATTCTACCAGCAGCGCTTCCAAAGAGGAGACCACTGGTTAGAAGAAATGCCGCAAAAAACTCAGCAGTCAGTTATTTTTTAAATATTGCTTATGACAATGATAGAACTTAACCTAGCATTATATACAGTAATGAATATAATGAAACCAACGTAGTTAAGCAGGAAAACGTGTCGAAACTTGTAATAATCACAAGAGCAAATAAATAAACTAATAATAATACTTACCCATGACGGTGAAAGACAACAATAAATTAAAAAAATAAACTATACAATCTTCTACAGAAACCCTGTCCCCTAGACAACACACAATGTTAACATGGTAAGACTAAGCTATTATGTTATTTAAGTTTAGGTGTCTGTCCTCGACCCTATAATAAGCTTTAAACATCAAAGACTTTTTCAAGTAAGTAATTTTAAAAACTAAAAAATGTAACTTTTAAACTACGTCGGGTATTTTATTATAGAAATGAAAAAGCAACGCGAAGAGGTATCGAGTTGAAATTAAAAGCATTATACTCAGGTTTACAGTCCCTTGAAGCTGTAAAAAAATCAAACGTCTAAGTTAACTCGATAAAAAGACGGCCCGTTTATGTCGCAATAACGTATTTTTCGATAGTCCAAGGGAATCAAAATGAATAGAGTACCTACTTTAATAGCTAGAATCCTGAAATGTGGCAAGAAGGAAGGCCAAGTCAAGATTCTCCCTCAATAGATTCTTATAAGCTTGTAGGGAAGGCTCGGTGTGCGAGTCCGACTCGCACTTGATTGCCTTTTTTATTACGTGCTAAGTCGATTTGCATTCATTTTCACTACAGATAGCATTTAAATACTTCACTGAGAGCACCTAAAGCAACATCACACCAGTGTAGCTTTCGATAATCAAATCAGCATTTGCTTAATGCACGTGTGGCGACCTAGCGACATCTAGTGACAACTTGTAACAAACGACTCGCTAGCGCCACCAGCGTCAGACAACGCAACTAAATCTGACAGTGCGCTACATCGCGCTAACGAAGTTTCTTCAGTCGGTTGACTTATATACCACTTCCAACTTCATCCAAACGGACTTCGGTCCCCAGGCACAACACCCGCCTGGAGAGAGATCTCTCTATTGTCCTCTCTACTACATTGGTGACCCACGACAATGGACATTTACGCAACCTGACGACCTTCAAGCACTATGACGCAGTCTCACAGCAAGCCAGACAAACCACACTGTGCACCACTAGCATTCTGATATATCTCCATGCCTGGTGTCTACAGTGTGCACAATACTCTCAATCAGCAACGCGACTCACTGCGTCCTACTACGAGTACTTCACGGAGCAGATACACGACTCACTGTGTACTCTCCACTCCACTCCTCTTCTCCTGCTACGCTCGCCAACGCGGCTCTGAGCTCTACTGGAGACATCTACTACTACTGGCACTTGCAAGCGGCATTTTCAACGCACAGACTGCACGTCATCCATCACAATCAACCTCCGGTCTCAAAGGGGGGCTGGTGTGGCGACCTAGCGACATCTAGTGATAACTTGTAACAAACAACTCGCTAGCGCCACCAGCGTCAGACAACGCAACTAAATCTGACAGTGCGCTACATCGCGCTAACGAAGTTTCTTCAGTCGGTTGACTTATATACCACTTCCAACTTCATCCAAACGGACTTCGGTCCCCAGGCACAACACCCGCCTGGAGAGAGATCTCTCTATTGTCCTCTCTACTACACACGTATTATAGAACTTGCTTAAGCTTAATATTTACGTAACTGTATAGATAAACTTAAAAAAAAAGATAAATTATGGCACAGGCTCATTAGGTAAACTGAAAAAGCTATATAAAATATCTAAAGTACGATTATCGAGACTAATCGAACAAATCCAAACCCGGTCGACCTGCGTTAAGAACAGAGGCCCAAGTTAGCCAAGATGCGTTCGCTAACTAGCTTTTCTATTCGTTTTGTTTTTAAACCAATCGCGTCACTGGTAGATCACGTGACTTTTCGTATGACGTGATCTACCAGTGATGCGATTGGTTTAAAAACCAAACGAATAGAAACGAACGCTAGTTAGCGATCGCATCTTGGCTATAGGCGGTAGATCGGAGAACCTGTCACCTTCCGAACACAATTGAGATTAGCTTTAAGACTGCATAATATTGAATTGGCCAATCCGAATAGTGCAGCTGTGTACTCGTGTAAGAAATTCCAGCTCATTCCATAACGGAAACTGGTTCAATAGACTTGCAAGATTTGAACTCAACGCACGAACAAAGACAAACAGACATATGAAGTTAAGTATCGTTAATTTACTACCAACTCAATACACATAAAAATATAAAATTCATATTTACATCAAATAAACCTGCAAAAGATTGAATATAAACTTCTGAACGTATTGGCGTCGAAGAAGGAACTTTAGACTCAATATTCTGCAGTTGCAATGGTGGAGGCGGGAGGTTCAATTTCTCACGATGCATATTTAACATTCGTACCAAATAAAGTTACCCTCGCCGTGAACCTTGTGGAGTTAAACTTATACTTTCGTTGTTTTGTATGTTAAATAGGTTCAGAATAGTTTTAAATTTTCGATTTTAGAGAGTATACGGTCATACTAAAGAAGGGAAGAAAGAAAAAGTTTAGTCATCCACAACAGATATCAATATCAATATCAATGCCTTTGTACTTTCCGTTTTATTTTCACTATATTGATTTTGTTTTTCTTTTTGTACAATAAAGTGTTTACATACATTACATGCATACAATAAAAAACAACAAAATATACGGTGACGAAAAAGCTCAGCGACGTGTCACGAATAACTTCGCAACGCTAATATTCTGTAGGACCCAAAAAACTTACATCAAATTTACCTAAAGGGACAGTTGAACGGGATGGAGGAAAGAAGAATAATATAATAGATAGAAATGTACAATTTATTCGGTTGGTTAATTATTAAAAGAAAAACAAAAAAACACATACAACTGAGAAAATTAAAATCAAGAGAAACATTGTAAGTAATTATAGGTACACAAACATACATAACATCACGCCTTCATTCCCAGAGTGGGATAGGCAGAGCTACATAAATACCAACAACTCTAAAAAGACTAATACAATCTGTCACTAATACGCTGGTAAACATCTTGGCCTGATTGTGCAAAATTTGGTTACAGAATTATAAAGAAGTCTTTTACAAGTAATTAAGACAATAGCTGAACGGAGTATGTAGGTACCAGCTCAGCGTGATGCTGGGGCACGAAGCCGCAGTGCTGATTTTCAGCTGGACCCTCATAATAAGAGGTCATAACTATGTGTTAAGGTCAAGGGACATAATTTACAGTATATTAGTCTTTTTCGCTAAGGTACGAGTATACCATTTTGCAAAGCAAGATACTTAATGCATTTTTACCTTTATTTTAAAAGAGTTTTTAACTTTGATAAATCTAATAGATGGAGGCAGATCATTCCAACGCTTACTTGCCTAGTAGCTTGCTTGTAACTTGTAGCTTCGTGAAACGGGCAAATGGAACGGCCGTTCCACCGTTCCATTACACAAGAATACTGCTGTAGAACCTGGCCTGTCCCTTCTAGAAACTTCTCCAATTAATAGAGTTTCTGGTGAAAAATTCTCCGTTACATCCAAGAATTTTCCCAATTTTTGTATGGAAAGAGATCAATCTCAATGCTTATGTTAAAAACATTTCTAAACTTCTAAGAATATCCTGCAAGGCTGCAACTTGCACATTGCTAGGTCATACTTGTCCTTTTTGACAATATTTATTTCATATTTGAGCAGGTAAAATCTTGTTAATTTATCATGAAAGACGAGTTTTTAACTTTTTGCATATACTCGTAGTTACGTACCTACTTGTCTTATGTGCAAACCATGTATAAAGTTAGCATTTGTCAACAAGGTATAAAACGAACTGTTTATCGTACAATAACTGAATAGGTACAGAAAATAATGATACATGACTTTACAGATCTTAGACATGAAAACCACATATGATTACCGATAACGTGATGATTCTTTAATGTACTCGTACTGCACATATACGAGGGCTATCATGATACAAAATATATTAACATTGCCGATAAAATCCTTCTAAACAAACACGCACTTCAAACCAGTTTAAACCAGATGTAACTACATTTAAAGTATAATTTTCAGTCTTAAAAGCTAAATGCATCGTCTGCAATTGCAGTATGCATGCAGCTGCATGCGTTTATTGGCGGTGGGTTCGTTACGTCTGTAATTATGGTCAAAAGGGCGGATAATATCTTTGTGAGGGTGATTGAAATCGTGTTTTGTAAGTGTGGGAAACCGGAAATACGCAGTTTAAATAATTTACAACCATAGTCAAGGTATATCTTTGCATGCCACTCTGTGATGTCTTGAATAGGTACTTGGAAAAATATTTTTCACATCACCTATTCGGAAAGGGGACTTTTCTTCCCTGCTAGGAGGGATCAAAGTGGCACTTTTCTATTCAAAGACATTTGGTTGCCTGTTAAATTTAACAAGTTCAGCCCTTTTCAAGAGTGTAAATAATTAAATTTGTTTCATCACTAAGATCTTTTATTTTCCTCATAGGTGATGTGAAAAGCAGTATGTGTCACAGGGTATCAAAACTATTTCCACCTTGGGCGTTTACAGTTGAATCCCTCACTACGCTCAGGATTCAATGTACGCCCTCGCCGTAAATATGCCATTTTGCTCCCTCGTGACACAAATAACTATTCTTGCATCCAAAAGTGACACAGATTGGGAAACGCTCGTAGGTATGTTGCTTTTCGTGGGTAACTAATTACAGCGGTAGTTTTCCTGAGCAAAGAAATTGACTCGTACCTGATGGCCGTGAATATGATCTGTTTCTTTTAACTTGTCTTACAAATCGTTAACTATTTGTTTACCAACCTAAATGTTCACTTTGTACGGATAAAACAAAGTAATGTAGCTTTGTGGAAACGAGATAAATAAGAATAATTTGACGACACGCTAGCCTGGTTGGTAGTGACCCTGCCTTCTAAGCTAGGGGTCCTGGGTTCAAATCCCGGTAAGGGCAGATATTTGTGTAATGAGCACGAGTCCTGAGTCTTGGATGTTTTCTATGTATTTAAGTATATATTTCTCTTTATAAGTAAGCCTAAAGCTTAGTTTGGGACTAGGTCAATTTGTGTGATATTTATTTATTTTATTTTTTATAATAATAAATGAGAACGAGATAAATTGTATTACTTACAATTGCTGCATTATTAATTAATGTTTTATTATTACCCCACTGCGGCAAAGCCCAAAAGGCGGGTTATGTGTTTGTCTCTATGTTCCCTCGTAGAGGCTGGATTCGTCTTAACGTCGCAAGTGTCACTGTATACTAACTTAATTTTATAGACGTCTCTGGTCCGCTCATAATAAAACAGGTTCTTCTCCAGTTCTTTAACTCCGGTAGTTGCTGTTAGCCGCTAAAGGCTACCTCAGACAGACAGACAGGCCACAGGTAACCGATTACTCAGCAGTCCCGATTCTATCAGGCCGCCTGACAGAAAAAATGTGTAAAACATTAAGAAAAGGGAGGGCTTCATGTGCCTCCGGGCGAAGAACGTGAGATATAGACAGTTTGCGCGCGCCTTGATGTCAAATTCAAATAAGTACTGTTTACTATTAAACCACATTTGTTAAAAAACTGGGTTACCTATTGAATCATCGTTAAAGATCGTCGGGTTTCGAAGATTCAACTAAAAACATCCGAAAAAGGTGTCATGTTTGAAAAATAAAACTATCGAGGATTTTCTTTCTAATCGTGTTTTCACGTTTACCTGTCTCAAGAAATACGATCAAGTTTAATATATCTTCAACGTACGACGACACGTTAGCTAGTAGTAACCCTGTCTACGAAGCTGGTGGTCATGTCATGGTATTTGCCATGATCCTGCTGAGTCTTGGTTATTTTCTACGTATTTAAGTAACCATGTATTTCTCTATATAAGTATGATCGTTGTTTAGTACCCATTGTACCTACAAGCCTGTATAGGGCTTAGTTTGGGACTAGATCAATTTGTGTGACAGGGTCCAGTGATAAAAAAATCTAAAGAACAGATACAAAGACGTTATTATGGTTACAGAGATCTAGATCAAGGAACACTAATATCGCCTTTATCATATGTGGCTTCTTAAGCGATGGATTGTCAGGCCAATATCGGCCAGCGGACTATTAGTCTGTGGGACTGTCCATAATAAAGTTAAATTGCATTCTAGTGGAAGGTCCTTGTGCAGGGTCCATTCAAATCGTTACCACCATCTTATCCTTTAACCTACCGCGAAGCAGCAGAGTTCGCAGGTATGTTCCGATGTAGCGATACTTAAGACAACCGGTGAAATAACTAGTAGCAAAAAAACCAGACCAGATAACCTACGCAACATATCATATCTCATTACCTTTACTATACCAAAAAGTAGTAATGAATACCGTCATAGAGAATGGGTAAGAGTTTTGCCTAGTATTTTAAACAGATATTCATACGATCTAGTTAGTTAAATTGAAAACAAAAATGTAAGCAAACAAAGAAAATTATTTAGAGATAGTTATTAGGTAAAAACTCCAGTAATATATAATATACTAGCGACCCGCCAGCGGCTTCGCCCGCTGCAATTTTTTTTCTTGTCATTTTTATTTTTTTTAGTAAATAGTATCCTATGTTACTTCTAGTGCCTCCCAAAATTTGTGTACAAAGTTTCATGATGATGTGTCAAGTAGTTTTTGCGTGAAAGCGTCCACGCTTCCACGCTTTTACATTTTTAATATTAGTAAGGATGTTTTAATTAAGCTTCACAAGAAAAATGTATTAAAGGAAATAAACAGCAAATATTTTTAAGTCCTCAGGGTCGGCGGAGCATTTGCGCTCTTGGGATTACAGTCTGTAGATTGTATGTTGGTTCAGTAGAAGTATCACCATCACTAAAAAAATGTTCTGTAAATTCTTACCTACTCTGTTAATATCCTACTACTTAATAACATGCCCATGAGACAAAACGTCGCCAATACAATTACAATTTCATAACCCTGAAAATAGGGTCACATCTACTTTATCCAGTAATTGTAGTTACGCCGTTTTATGCGGCTTTAATTTATAGTTACTCAACAATACAGTTGTCACAGTTACTTGTAAACTTTCGATTATTGTCACCGCTGCCCACGCCACGACGTCAGTGTGTCGACCCTACTCGATTGAGAACTCTTGGGTCCTCTCAAGTAACAAAGGAAAAGAAACGTTGCCAAATACAGATGTTACGTATGACGTCAAAAGGCAAGTCATAAATGCGGTTGCTATGTGTGATTGGACATAATCTACAATGTAAAAATCGATGTGTGTATGTTCCTTATGGACTTCAAAACGACTGGATCCATTTGGATGCAATTTAAAGGCAATGTTTGGGTAGATGATTCGTTTAAACATCTCGTTTTTCAACTCGACGCACCGAACGCTTACCGAAGAGTTGAAGTTATCCCTTGAGAGCGTTAACCACATTCTATGTAGGATGTGCATTTTCCGCTTACCCGCTTTGCCCATCGAGTGAATCGTTTCGTTCGACAGACCGCTGTTTTTCACGGTTACCTAACCCGCACTGCAATAAGCTTGCACGCGATTTTTTTTCTGGATAAATCTTTCAAAAATATTGTGGGTTTGTTACAACAACTTTTTGATCAAGGGATCCGTTTATGAAACATTAAGCTTTAAAGCGCTATTTTTTGTTAGAGTCAAGTGTCCCCCCCACCTACAGCCAAAACTACAAATACTAAAAATCTGAAATAACTTAAATGAAAGCACATATAACGAATTTATAAGGAAAACTATCACATCTAAGAAGACATCATTGGTTCTTGAGATACAGGCGATTATAGTGTTTATACCTACTAAAATCGTCTAAGACGGCACCAAACGACTTTAAATAGGAAATTAGTTATTACTTGTTGATTTTTATGTTGGTAGTAAGTTGTTAACGGCTTCGGAACCCTACACTGAGCATGGTCCGGCATGCTCTTGCCCGGTTTTTAACCTACACGCACCGAGAATTATATCAGTTTCTACTTAGTGCTCAGCCGAAGCTCACGTAAATGGACAGCAGAAAAATCTTGTTTTGCCTTTTATTGCACAGAGTTTTTACGGAAATATTTTCAGGCGGTCTAAATTTCGTTTTTTACACATACATACTTAAATCCGGTATGTTGTTACGTTTTAAGTTAAGGTTCCTCGTGGAAAAGGAAGACCTAAGAAGAGATGTGTGGAAAGTGTGAAGAGTGATATGATAAACAAGGGAGGGAATGTTAAGATGGCGGCTGATAGGGATGTTTGGAAGAAAAACACGAGCTGCTCCGATCACGAATGATTGGAATAAGGGCAAGTTGTTGATGATGTGCCCAGTGACAATTGAGATATCTACTAAAAAAATATATCAAAACCTCGTCTGTCAATATCAGGCCATCCGTTCCGCCTATACATGATAACAAATAAACATACATACGTACGATTCAAAAACATAACCTTCCTGCAAAACCCTTGAAAGATTATAGGCCTTAACAAATCCTAAATATATACTAATATTATACATGTGAAGGTAATTCTGACTGTATGTTTGCTTGTTACGCAATCACGGATAAGCCGCCGAACGATTTAGATGAAATTGGATATGGAGGTAGCTTTGAGTCCCGGGGAAGGACATAGGTTACTTGTTATCCCGAAAAATGTACATACATACATACATAACATCACGCCTTCATTCCCAGAGTGGGGTAGGCAGAGCTACAGAAATACATAATTCTGTAACCACATTTTGCACAATCAGGCCAAGAAGTTTACTAGTGTATTAGTGACAGGTTGCAAGCCCATCGCCTAACAATACTACAAGCCCTTATTCCCTGAGTCGCCTCTTACGACATCCACGGGAAGACATGGAGTGGCACTATTCTAACCCGGCAACCACACGGGCTAAAAATGTACTTAATGGTTTTATTCAGACGGAATAGAATAGACTAGAAATGCGGACGGAGTCGCGGGCAACTGCTAGTTTTCTACATATTAGGTTTTTTTTTATGATAGGTGAAGGCACACGAGCACTCAGGCCACCTGATGGTAAGTGGAATCAGAGACCCATAGACATTTGAATTCTCAAGACTATAATCCTAAGACCTCAAATGTGTTGCCAACCCTGAGGACTAAGATGGAATGCCTCTATGCTAGTAATTTCACCGGTTGTCTTATCCCCACACCGGAACACAACAGTGCGAATACTGTTGCTTGGTGGGTGGTTAATGGATAAGATGGTGGTAGCGATCCGGACGGACCCTGCACAGGGTCCTACCACCACTAAATTAATAACTAATTAATTCTTTGAGCGTAAAACGGTAAAACATTTTTATTTTTAGGAATTCTCTACTGTTTCAAATTAGAGGACTAACCGGCGCCGCACTACAACAAAAAAAATAAAGCAAATGACAAAGCGTTTAAGCTTTCTCCTTACCTACTTGTTAAACCGCGTGATTCTTTATATTTTACGACGAACAAACAAACACTACCGACCATTAATTACGTATCAAACACGGGAAATGATACAGAATTAGTAGACTTATCCGAACAAATCAATTCAAACTTTTGACAGCCTATCTCTCTCACACTTTCTCAATGACAGGGTAGAGTAAGGAAGATAACGTGTTCGTAACTGGAAATTTAATTTTTAGGAGTAGACCTTCTGAGCGGCTTGTTACACCTCCTTATAACCGGTGACTTTCAAAAGGGAACGTTACATCATTTAGATAAAGATTTAAAAGTTAACTTAGACTTTAAGAGCATAACGGTAAGGTTAAAATTAAATGTATTTAAACATTCGTGAATTAATTCCAGTTTTATCTTGCGGCGGCGCCTATTTATAATCATTTTAGAAGTTTCCCGCTCTCGGTGTCGACAAAGTTTGATGAAACCTTTAATACTCAAAGAAAGTCCCAATTTTGAATGGTAATTGGAATGCAAGGTTTTATATTTTGAAACTGTGGCAGTAAAATGAAGCTTGAATTCATCACCATTATTGTGTTATCAACCGAAACACGTGCATTGCTGGGCTTTTGAAAAAAATAAAAACCTGCCAAGTGCGAGTCAGACTCGCGCACGAAGGGTTCCGTACCATTATCTATACAACCACGGTGTCTATATAAGATCGAGCAAAAAACGGCAAAAAAACACGTTTGTTTATTGTTTATATTTATTCTTAAAGTGAATATACAACTAAATATTCTGTGAATATTTCAAGTGTCTACCTTTTGCAGTTATTAATATTGAGCAAAAAAAACTACAAAATAATCACGTTTGTTGTACGGGAGCCCTTAAATATTTATTTTATTTTGTTTTTAGTATTTGTTGTTATAGCGGCAACTGAAAAACATAATTTATGAAAATGGACGGACAGAGTCTTAGTAATAGGGTCCCGTTTTTACCCTTTTTATACGGAACCCTAAAAAAGAAGGCGAGTTGTAAAACTAGTACAACCGATGACCGATGGGGCGGAAAGGTCCTAGAGTGGCAACCACATAGCGGAATTTGCGATGTTAACAGACCTCCCACTGACCGACGCTGACAATCTGATAAGTGACTAAATTAGCCATATAATTGTATGGCTAATTTCGTCACAGAACTGACAAAAGTTAACGTTTTTTAACTTTCCTTAACTAGGGTACACTTTATATTGAAAATGCCCAGCAACATGAAATCGGACAAGTGCAAGTCGAACACGCACTCGAAGGGTTCCCTAACGTTGTTGTATTGGGGCCTTTTTTTTTTTTTTGGTTATATAAAATACTGTGGCAATAGAAATACAGACTGAGTGAAAATTTTAACTTTCACCTATTACGATTCTTGAGATACAGCCGCTTACGGACATGTGGACGGACAGACGGACAACTCAGTTTCATTTCAATTTATCCCGCATGTTTGTGTTGCATGCGTCGCCGCAATAGCTCCCGACTCAATAAAGTGAATACCAACTCATTAATGTATTGCTACTAGCATGCGGGTAAAATGCGGGGTAACGACTGATGTAACTGAGATTTTAGTAATAGGGTCCCGTTGGCACCCTTTGGGTACGGAACCCTAAGAATAAGTAGGGCGTAATAGTCGCCAGTCACATTCGTTTTAAGCCTTTGAATATTTCTTACATATATGCTCACAACGTTAAACTTGGGTAAACTCATTTCTTTCTTTTGGTTCACGCAGTTAACTAACAATACTGAAGACACGGTGGCCTAGTTGGGAGTGACTCTGCCTCCGAAGCCAGAGGTCCTGGGTTCAAATCCCGGTAAGGGCAGATATTTGTGTGATGAAAACGAATATGTATTTCTCTATATAATTATGTTTATCGTTGTCTAGAACTCATAGTACAAGCCTAGAGCTTACTTTGGGACTAGGTCAATTTGTGTGAGATTGTCCCGTGATATTTATTATTATTATTATTATTATAATATGGTCAGATTCATGTATCATATATGTATAAAGTGTGGAGAGCATCGTTTTAATACCTCCGGGAGTCCAGTCGCGTTGAGCCGTATGATTGAATGTAATTTTAATTTGAACCTCACGGCATCGCCATTAAAATGTCGGAAAACGTGGCGGGAGGAATCGATTAGTGTTGCTGAGCTTTCACACGTTCCTAGAAACGAAAACGAAGGAGCTAAAGCCCAATATAACCTAGGGTGTGTAAAATGTACACTGTAAATAGTAGCAATACAATGTACATTCGAGGACAAAGACTCGTACCTAGTTATATATTTAGATTTCTCACCTGGTTATATATTTAGATCTCATAATAAATGATGAGGAGGAACGCTTGATCAGGGGGGTTATTATGACATAACTATGCAGTTATGTTAACGCTCAGAGAAAAGGACAGAGCTATGTAACTCTCATAGCTCTGTCCTTTTCTCTGAGCGTTAACAGAACTGCATTGTTATGTCATGATAACCCCCGAGTTGAAGCCTATTCTCTCTTGATTTGAAGACATCCAAATTATATGCCTCGTGAATTATAATAAATAAAGTAGGTACTTTACTTAGGATAATAAATAAATAAATATCAAGGGATAATGTCACACAAATTGACCTAGTCCCAAACTTAAGCTCTAGGCTTGTACTATGTACTAGACAACTATAAACATACTTAGATAGATAAATAAGTACTTAAACACATATAAAACATCCAAGACTCCAGGAACAAATACTCGTGCTCATCACACAAATATCTGCCCTTACCGGGATTTGCACCCGGGACCGCTGGCTTCGGCAGCAGGATCACTCTCAACTAGGCCAACGTGTCGTCAAACGCGGGAACACCTTAAAATTCAGAATTATTGTTTTTCGAATATTTATTTTTCTTACATTTTTCCGGACGCTATTTGACTCTGGAAACATTTGAGATTGAATGCATAATTTAATTGATATACGTTAGGTTAGGTTTAATTTATAAGCAACTAGCGACCCGCCCTCGCTTCGCTCCGGATTAATGTATTATACATATAAACCATCCTATCACTCTATCTATTCTAAAAAACCGCATCAAAATCCGTTGCGTACTTTTAAAGATTTAAGCATACATAGGGATATAGGGACAGAAAAAGCGACTTTGTTTTATACTATGTACCTATAGTGATATCAAAAAATTGGTACAGAGATAAATTATATTCTGGAAATGGGCAGTACTAAGGGAACAGCGATAATCAACTTCTATGCGGACAGAGTCGCGGGCAAATGCTATATAGTTGCTCATATTGTTTCACTGCGACAGAGACGAAGAAGGTAATAAATTTAGTTTTGGCGTTGCAATTTAACTTATGAAACTTGAACCGTAAACTTGAGTGTAACGTGCCGTCTTAAGGAGGGTGACGGATGGAAACCAACTCTTAGACAGACGTGTACAAAGCATAATAAATGTACACGTATGACATGCTAATCAAAATGTTTTATTTAGTTCTTACGTTGCTTAACCTACATTAAGAGTAAGCGGCGCGTTTGATTTTAATGTGATTCTGAGAGAAATATATATAAATCGGTCAGTATGGGAAATTCTAAAACTACAAATTAAAGTGTGTGAAAACAATGCATTTTATTCATTTTAGTCATCATGTTTCATAGAGAAATTTACTGCTTAAGACCTACACAATCGATATCTAAATAGCAATAGTGTAAGTTTATTTAATGTATAAAACAAAACATTACAACTTTTTTTTACTACAATTAGAGCTAAGATTTATCTCGTGCACTGTTCCACTCTTTTTGTAGAAGTTTTCTTGGTCGACTATACAAAAGAAGAAATCAATGCAGATTCGTAGAAAGATGCTATAAAACTAAATTAAACACCAACACGCCATCATCCTTCTAAAAGCCAATCTTGTGGACATGACACCAGACTTTATTGATTTGCAGCGCCATATAAACCTTTTTAACCCTAAGCTTCAGGCCAGAATAAAAAAAGTGGGCAAGAGCATGTCCGACCATGCTCGGAGTAGAGTTCCGAAGCCGTTAAGTGCCTACTACAAACATAAAAATCAACCAGTAATAAATAATTTTCTATTTAAAGTCATTTGGTGCCGTCTTAGATAATTTTTGTAGGTACAAACGGATCCTTTGATCGAAAAAATAGGGAAGTTCCCTAAAAATATTTAATTTGTACACTTTATTGTACCACTTTGTTGATGTGACTAATATTGTTTGTATATTCATGCCAAATTTCAGCTTTCTAGTAATAAGAGTCTCTGCGCTAGGCTTCGGACGTACGGACATGGTGAAACTATAAGGGTTCCTAGTTTGACTAAGGAACCCTAAAAACGTCTGAGGTTCTTATTACGGCTTTTTGGATTCAATTGAAACTCATTCAACACGGGACTAAAGTAAGCCATTATGACACGAGATATTTATCCACCCGAGCAACAAAGGCAGCAGGCAATATTTAAACGTAAATGGGTAGTTTTCAAAATGATTGTAGGTACCTAATTCACGACTAAAATTAGAAAACGGTAACTTTTACATGTGAGTGCCGAAAATAAGTCATACATTTACATGGTTCATTTTAGTCCATAACAAAAAGCCATAATTTACACCATGTTAATAAAATAGCGCTCAAGAGTAAAAAAATGGTTACAACAAAAAATGGGTTGAAAAAGCTTGAATCCAAAACCAATTCACCGTCATGTTAGTTTTACCGGATTTCGAAAAACTCAACGTAGGTAACATCAAGCGAACGTAAAATCTAACTAAAAAAGCAACACTACAAACAATGCAGCCCTGTAAACTCAGTTTGGAGTTTGGAACGACAGCCGATAACCTGATTCCGCAAACTGCGCCTTGGCAAGGTCCCAATACCTATGCAGTATGAATTCCTGATTAGGACTTGTGTTACATTGACGAGTTTCTTAGTTACACGGTTATTTTAGAAGAGTTCCTTTTGTTACACAATATTCGTAACGTGGCTGTGGTTTGCATTGCGCTTAAAAGGACAATGGGCAAAAATGTATGGAACGTGGTTTTTAGTGGTGGTAGGACCCTGTGCAGGGTCCGTCCGGATCGCTACCACCATCTTATCCATTAACCACCCGCCAAGCAACATTCACATTGTTGTGTTCCGGTGTGGGGATAAGACAACCGGTGAAATTACTAGCATAGAGGCATTCCATCTTAGTCCTCAGGGTCGGCAACGCATTTCGGTCTCAGATTCCACTTACCATCAGGTGACCTGAGTGCTAGTGTGCCTTCTCAGTAACATAAAAAAAAAAAACCCCTCCCCGATGGACATAATATATATCAATGGAAAGGGATTTTTATGTAGAGCAAAGAAAGCCAGGGCGCATTTCTCCATTTGATGTTTCTATTTATATGACCTATTTAACGACACCACCATGATTGCTGTTAAGCCTGTATCAAAATGCACATTGTCCTTTGAATAGCAGATTCGCTTTGTCAATATCACCATCTTATCGTCGACGACACGTTGGCCTAGTTGGGAGGAACCCTGCCTCCGAAGCCAGCGGTCCCGGGTTCAAATCCCGGTAAGGCCAGATATTTGTGTGATCAGCACGAGTATTTGTTCCTGAGTCTTGGATGTTTTCTATGTATTTAAGTATGTATTTCTCTATCTAAGTATGTTTATCGTTGTCTAGTACCCATAGTACAAGCCTAGAGCTTAGTTTGGGACTAGGTCAATTTGTGTGACATTGTCCCGTTTTTTTTTTATTCTTTAATTTACCGCCAAGTAACAGTGTTCGCATTGGTTTATTGCGATGTGGTGAATTTGCTAGCATAGAGGTATTCCAATTTTGTTTTTGATTTGCAGACTTAACCCCTCGTATGCGGGAGGTGGAAAAAAAAGTTCTAGTCACTTCGGATTATGATATAGTCCGAAAAAATAGGCTTAAAAAATTACAAAAATATATCCATCTTTTGTGAGCAGCTGCTCCTAAGCATATGAAAGGTAAATGCAAATATATCTGAATCTTACATCCCAATTACCATCGAGTGGCCAATGTGCTCATCATTGGCATCACACTGTACAGTTCACAAGCTCGCCATGTCTCTGTACTTATTTAAATTTACTGTACCACTAGTCAAAACATTTGTACTTGTGTTTAAAAAAAATATATACCATGAACGAAGTAAAACACACAATTTTGGTAGATAACAAACTAGTAAATATAATGTGTATTAAAATATTGCGAAGTTGGATGCACCATTTCTTTCGAAAATTGGACGTTTACAGTGTCGGTAAAAGCTAAAACAAGTATGTAAGACAACGAAGTTTTTATTAACCTGAGAATAAATCATAATTTGCCGATTTATTATACTTATCTATTAACTACTTAATATTGTTCGTAATTAAGAAAAAACCTTTTCAAGAATAGTTTTCTTCTCAGATTCATTAATCAAAGTTTTTGAATTCCACATATAACATAAGAAATGCGAGTTGTTCGAGGAACGGTTTAAAAAATCATTTTTTTTTTTATGTTAAGGAGAAGGCATACGAGCACTCAGGCCACCTGATGGTAAGTGGAATCTGAGACCCATAGACATTTGAATTCTCAAGACTATAATCCCAAGACCTCAAACGCGTTGCCAACCCTGAGGACTAAGATGGAATGCCTCTATGCTAGTAATTTCACCGATTGTCTTATCCCCACACCGGAACACAACAATGCGAACACTTTTGCTTGGCGGGTGGTTAATTTGAGCCGCAACTCTGCGCTTTCGAGATGTTTCATCTCTACAACCATCTCCCGAACTCCTCGGGGGCTGATATGCTATGCGATGGCCCTTTGAGCTTTAAAAGAAAGGTGCTGGCATTTTAGCTCTCAGGATGTGGCGAAATGATGATGTGCCTCGGTTGCCAGGTAACTTTTCACCTGCTTCTCCATAGTGTAGTAATAGTTTCATAAAAGAAAAAATTTGTTAACCAAATTAAATAAAATGCTAGTAAGTCGTAGATTACTTCCTTAATGTATGACTTACAAGTTACAATGTTTCTTCTATTTAGAATATTGTATCATATGTTCGAAGATACTTAAATAAGATGTGGTTACTTGTAATTAGATAAGCATCTACCTAAAGGTTAAATAAGATATTTAAGAGTTTTAAAAGATGTATTATCTGTTGGTGATCCTTAATAAATAAATAAATAAAGAAGAAAGTTAGTTTATACAATAATCGAATATGTATGGTAACCCAACGAAGTTCTAAATATTTTGCTCCTACTGACTTTCTAACAAACCGCTCCCTTAACATATTTATAACAAAGCTCAACAATTTGAAAACTATTTTGAACTCAAAAGCTCTCTACCATGAGTTCAAAATCAAACCAGTAATTTTATTTACTTTACTTAAGCATTCCTAAGGGTCGCTTCAAAATAGCTTAACGTAAAATGCATTTCCCGTCGCATACTTGCTCTTTGAGCCATTGTTAATTAGCCTCCGCACTTTGCATTATTCCTCTCGATCATGCACAATATACTAACTAAAGAATGAGGGAGAAAGAATCAAGACATGTTTAGGAATTTGTTTTATAGGATTTATTTCATTTTCTTGGAACAGGGGGTGATTCTCTCAACACAGCGCTGCGTCGATCTTAAAGGTGAAGTTTATTGCAAGTTTAAGAAGTCCCGTCGGAGCGTACAAAATACATTTTAGCGCGTGCCTTCTCAATTAGGCAGCAGGCAGGTCATTCGTGTTCAGTGTCGTATAAACGGCACGCGCTAAAGTGTGTTTTGTACGCTCCGACGGGACTTCTCAAACTTGCCGGATAAAACTTCACCTTTGAGATCGATGCAGCGCTGTGTTGAGAGAATCATCCCCTGGACAGAACACACTTTAGCCAGACCGTATCGCCGGAGATAACGAGCTATAACCTTTTAAAGCACACGTTTAATTATCTTTGTACTTCAATCAAATAAATATTTGTGTAGCGTTCTCATCTACGAGCGGGCTCCTCTTTTGAATTTGATCATGGTAAAGTCGTTACGATATCAAATCCAAAAGGAGGGCCCGCTCGAAGGTAAAATCGCTGTATAAAATGAATTTAAAGTTAGTCATGTTTTGTCGGAGAGATTCAAAAATCGCACACATTTGCGTCGCCATTGTATCACTGTTTATCGCACGTACTTAAAAAAGTAGACCATTAGCGACTGTATCGATACTGCATCGCAATTGAATCGCTATAGTCGCGCGAGAAGTCGCCTTGCGTTACCGCTCTAAGAAGGAATGTCTAATTATGTCTATAAACTGCTCCGGGAGCGCGAGCACACTTTACAGTCCTCATAAGCCGTCGGGAACTACAAATTCTGTGCATCTACTAAACACTTACATTTTAATATAGGAAGAGGCGGTTTATCGACTTCTGTATTGCTATAGTAGTTAAATCGGTTTGTTTGGCGCATGCCTTTGAATATCACAACTGACGTTTACGAGTATTATGTTCTAAACCATTTGTTGTGTTGGCTTTACTGCCACTTATTCCTGAACCTAAAGACCAAGTGAATTACCTATGATATCTATAGGCGTGAACCTATAGGTCTTATAGGAACACGTCTTTATACTGCTTATTGGGACAATATAAACCATCTGTAAAACCAAAATTGACAATTCGAGAGATAAGTGTTGGAAACGGTTGGTGGTTTGTTTGAAACTTATGACAAAATGACAATGTTGATGTTGCCTTTGACATGAGCTATAATAACATTAACAATACGACATGTCAAAAGCAATATGGTTTTACTGAGTGATATAGAAGCCCCTGTATCGACTCGAATATGGTCACCAAACAATGTCAGATTATATAAAATTATGAATATTGTGATAGTAAACATCACATTATTTGGATATTCATAACAATAACCAACCGGTAAATGTATTTGGTATTGCAACCTATAACTTATTTAAAGATTGACGTTTTCAACACATAAAATAACCTATACATACCTACCTTGCGACTTCTTGTTAGGGGTTCAGTTCCTTCACCCCTTTTGATACAGTTAGGGATTGAATTCTGTTAAATCCTTTCTAACTAAGCGCTCCTTTAAAAATAAATAACATTCAATTAGTTACGGCTGTGCGTTGTCTATATGTCAGTAACAGAACAGGGTCTCTGAAATTCATATTGCGTTTGACATGTAATCGTATAGTTTTAACTCGGCCGCCATTATAGTCAAGTAAAAGAGCTAACGTAACGTTGACAACACTATAACATGTTAAAACAAATATGATTTTACAGTGTGGAATTTAGCCTCAGGTAAAAAAGCATAGATTATCTACAGCAGTACTTAATAAATAATAAATTTGTCGCGTTTCACAACAACACCACGAATTAAGCGATTTATCGTCATCATATAATATTATGTAAATGCGATATTTATCAAACTGTAAGAAGAGATAAAACATACAGCATTCTTTAGTTGAGATAACGATTCTTTAAACACGGAATCGGAAAACATTATTCATCTCAGGAGTCTCTCATTTGTTATTAGTAGGGTTCGGAAAATCGGGAGCTATTATACCTACAACTAACAAAATTCCGGAAAAAGCTAAGCAAGTATGGAGTCAGCTTCTCAAAAATAATATTTTTTATTATTGAAATTCCGGGATTCCGGGATTGTATGCAACATCAGAAAATAGTTTATACGTATCAATTGTCATTGGGTTGTGCCTTTTTAGCGAATTTCCTCAACATACAAGATGTTTTAACGACATACAAAATGTATCAAAAAGGCACGTGTTAATCCGTTATATTATAAGGGCTGCTAATACTGTACTGTCAGTTAAATGAAAATCACATGAATTATTTATTTATTTATTTATTTAATCTTTATTGCACAAAAGAATACGTACACTTAGTATACAAAAGGCGAACTTAATGCCGTAAGGCATTCTCTACCAGTTGACCTTTGGGCAAAGCAGAGATTGTAGTGACGGTGCAACATAAGGTATACTTAACTAATACACATACACTTACATATCAATAAGTTATAATAACATAAATACATATATAATATAAATGTATAATATATAATAATAAGAGGATAAACAAAAATTACATAAAATTTTGATCACAGCATATATAAAATGAGTCTATTTAAATACTTTCATACATTGGTATGGCTATTATTCTAATTTCCGATGTTCCGGGAAATCCCGGAAAAATTATTAGTAAAATTAAACTGAGTCCGCTTCCATATTAGTCAACATCTACGCGATGTAGGTACTGAGCCCGAAGTTTAGGTATATTAGCTCCCGATTTTCCGAACCCTAGTTATTAGTTTTCCAGTCCAAGTGTACTTGTGTACATATTAACATATGCCTAGAGACAGATATGGGCATTTTTTTATGAGTTACACAAAATTGGTAAGTAGATTTTTTATATCTCATACTCTGAAAGTACCAAGGCCGTTGTTTCTTAGAAGCAGGTTGAAAACTTGATAGTGATGCATGTCAACCCTAGGGAAGAAAAGTAATTGTCGGCTTGTTTGGTGATATTGTCGTCGCCGACTTCAGTTCGACTAACCTATTAGGTAGGTGCCTATAATTTTAAAATAATATTTCTTTCGTTTTTGAAGGCGGTTTTATGTTTTTTTTAAACATTTATTTTATACTTTTTTAGTGATCATAAATACGCTGTTCCGTACTCCCACTTATTAGTTGATAATATGAAACTGTAAGTTTCCAGCGTGCCGCAAGCAACGCCGCCGGAAATTCATAGTCATATTTCAACAAGTAAATATTCTTCGTTGTAGTCGCTTAAGTATCTTAATCGAGATATGTTAACGCCACCCTTGAAATAGGTACCGTTGAGGAGTTCCGATGGCCATCTGTGGTCTTCATCATTACTTCCACGTCCCCAAATGATACTTTCTAAATGCAAATGCTCGACTTCTTACTAAAAATACTAAAATCGCTATATGTTTTCCTACAATATTTGAGGAGTTCCCTCAATTTCTCACTGATCCATCTGATTTAGATTTGGTGACAATGGGACCACCTCGGAAGTATACTCTATCAAACAAAAAATATACATATAATGGAACGTATAACCTCCTCCTTTTTTTGAAGTCGGTTAAAAAAAGAACAATGACAATGGACCTGTGCAGTAGCAGAAACGTATACAGCCTCTCTGTACATGCAGTAAGAATATTAAAAAAAAACTAAACCAGTAGTTACCTATGATGATATCTTATAAAGCCACTTTTTAGTAAACCTATACAGAGTCTTACTGTTGAATAATACAGTGTTGAACTCGGGTGAAAGTCACCATTTATCCCATTCGAAAAATAACTTTTGTGAAATAAGTGGCTTTGATCGATTGATTAACAATCCACTATTTTCAACCTTAACCCGATGAGTTAAATAACTTTAAAAGCCGTAGTTTAAAGAACTTAGATGAACTGTATCGAAGTTAAAGTTACAAAATGAATCTTCCCCGACGAGCATTGGTGAGTAATTTAAGAGAATAAATAGCACGTCAGGTGTTAGGCCGCCAAAGAGTATTTACTAATACTGAAGGAAGGCCGCCATACTGCTTTCCAAATTAAAGAGGCAGTATGTGCCTATGGACTTAATATATTATACTACCTTTTTCTTTTAAACGACCAAATGGCCGCTTGACCCTAAAGGCCGCACCACACGAAGCATTAGCCACGCGACGATTAAGACGTTTCACACGATTAGATGCACTTGTCTCTTGAGTTGTAACGCTGTCAGTGAATTATTGACGTTGAAAAGTTCATTTTGGAACCTTTGTCGAACTGGCCAGGCTTCCCGAAACACGATTGATTGATGAACGCTTTGGTTTTTTGAGAGACCTAAAATGTGTTTAGTGTATTGTGAATTGTAATGAAACCAAACTTCAAAATACCAGTAACATTGACTTAACAATTACGTAGATGTTTGAATTTCACAAAAACCTTGGACTATTTAACTGTTACGATACAGAAAAAAAACTTTTTGTTTAAAATTCACGTCGTAAGTCATACGATGCACTATTTACACGCCCGTAAATTCCTCACGATTTACAACGTGCGAGAAACGGTCCCTATAAATCACTGTCGCAATTTGTACCGCATAAAGCATATATTGTATGGAACGCGTAATGCAGTTTCAAATAGGTAACGAGTTTAACTTACACATTCGCGACCGCAAACTTGTGAATGCACTTAATTTGAACTCGCGAAACGTGTCATTTGGCGCTGAATATTTAAACAGTCCACACACGATGTTCGGGGAAGGTGACCATAAACAAGTAGGAATGTGGATTGTTCCCGCGGTAGCGTATGGGGCGTGCTCCAGGAACCACAAATCATTTTCGAACATGTGCACACTCCAACCGAGAACATGGCGTGCCGTTCTTTTTTCAAATTTATCGATTTCCCCAACAGACCTGACGAATACTGGCCACTAATTTTTTTAATGGCCGTAGAATATTGATTGGGTATAAATAAAGAGAGACAGCTGTGTTTTGTTGCATGTAAATTTGGAATATTAATAGCTATCTAGCACGGACCACTAAATAAACGTAATAGACGAATTCAACAAAAAATAGAAAGGCTTCTATATCTAAAGCGATTTCGGATGAATCAAGTTAGAGTATTCAGGAGTTCTTATTTTTTTATATTGTGCATGGTTGAAAAACTCTGTCACGAACCCAGATTTTTCTTTTGAATACTTTAATATCAGCCAAAGAAATCTAAGGAGCTCCAGTTTTAAAAAACAATTTCCCGACCGCAGGAACGAAATTGAATTTGGAATGCCGACCGCGAACTTCGAAACTATTTGAACTCCTAACAATTCATTAAATCTCAAAGCGGACTGTTATAGATCAAAATGTAGTAGATTTAGGTGTGTTTCTCTGTCATAAACAAGGAGTTCAGGTCAGGTAAACATTATTGCCGAAACTAGCAAGCTGGGATCGTTACGTAATGCCCCAAAATGGGACGGTACGTGCATCGCTTGGTACTTAAACGAAGTTAACCTTTTTACGATGCATGCTCAACTGTTATTTTCTTTTTATTGACAAGTGTATCAAAGAGAGAAACGTTTTTGTTAACCCCACTTGGAGAATTCGAAGCAACGTCTTAAAATAAGAACCCTTTCATTGGTAATCAGAATCTGCTGTTGAAGGACTATTTAAGATTGTTAGCATTGCTCTTGACACAGCCTTTGGTCTCGAGATTTTTTTGAAGCAGCATTCCGCATTGGAATTGAAGTTTTTTTTAAATTAAAATGGGTTGTATTGCTGTTAAAGCCCCGCCAGGTATTAAAGGTGATAATGCCTACTTTTCTCGAGACCTCGCGTAATAAGGTGACATTTGCAGACCTTTCCTTCGTTTGCAATTATAATATCCTTACACAAAAAGCTCGAAAAAATTTCTGTTATTTTTACGGTTCTATCTGTAAAAAATACTAAAAAAAATAAGATTACTTTGTTCTTCATCCATGTGTCGTATATAAATGCCCATATTCTTTTTTACAGATAAGTATGGCAAAAAAAAACTTTCAAGATTTATGTAAACGTGATTATTAAAACGCCTAAAATTACATGAAAGAAAATCTTTATTCAATCACATCAAGAGTTGCCAGTCCGCTCTTGTCAATTCACTCTCCAAGACCAATATTTAGTGATAAAAACGTTTTAGTTATATTCAATGTACCTACCTACTTACCGAATAGAAATAGTGGACTTCAAAAAAATATTACACCAAAGAATATTGCGTATAGCGATTTTTTAAAGAAAACTTATTTGTTTTTCGCTTATTTATTATGAACAGAATGGACCTTGGTATTTTATAATCCACCATCTTAATAGGTAATTGAAAAAATAAAAAGCGGCCAAGTGCGAGTCGGACTCGCCCATGAAGGGTTCCGTAGCAGCAAGTAACATAATATAAAAGTTCGTTGTAGCTTTGATCAATGTTTTTATGACGTATTAAAAAAAACTACTTACTAGATCTCGTTCAAACCAATTTTCGGTGGAAGTTTGCATGGTAATGTACATCATATATTATTTTTACATTTATCATTCCCTTATTTTAGAAGTTACGGGGGGGGGGACACACATTTTTCCACTTTGGAAGCGTCTCTCGCGCAAACTATTCAGTTTAGAAAAAAATTATAATAGAAACCTCAATATCATTTTTGAATACCTATCCATAGATACCCCACACGTATGAGTTTGATGAAAAAAAAATTTTTGAGTTTCAGTTCTAAGTATGGGGAACCCCAAAAATTTATTGTTTTTTTTCTATTTTTGTATGAAAATCTTAATGCGGTTCACCGAATACATCTACTTACCAAGTTTCCACAGTATAGCTCTTATAGTTACGGAATAAAGTGGCTGTGACATACGGACGGACAGACGGACAGACATGACGAATCTATAAGGGTTCCGTTTTTTGCCATTTGGCTACGGAACCCTAAAAATGAATATGAAAAATGTTTATTTCATAAAAAAACCGCATAAGACCCACAATTTTGAGATACAAGGTTTTTCAAAGTAGTGACGATTTGTTGAAAGTCATGAAAAAGTTTGTTATACATAAAATGTAACTACCTAACGTCTGTAAGGATATTATAGCAGTAATATTGCTGCGGGCATATAAAAAAACCTTAATAACGAAGGCTAAAGCGGGAGGGTTGCGTAGCTGACCCTAACCTAACAAAGTCGGTTTTGCATGGTATGAATAAAATCAATTCTGAATGATGACTTTATAATATAATATCTGACGACACGTTGGTCTATAGTCTGTACTTTTAGGTATTTAAAAAAATGTAAACATAAAAACCACGTGACATTGACAGATGACAGTTAGTCAGCCAATAGGAGCAGAACACTGATACGTCAAAGCTCGACCAAACAGCTTGGATTGGTTGATGAGCAGAGCCACGTGGTTTGCTTTGTTTACATTTTTTTAAATACCTAAAAGTACAGACTATAGTTGGGAGCGACCCTGCCTCCGAAGCCAGCGGTCCTGGGTTTAAATCTCGGTAAGGGCAGATATTTGTGTGATAAGCGCGAATATTTGTCGCGCGAGTCTTTCTCTAGTAGTATTTCTCTATATAAGTATGTTTATCGTTGTCTAGTACCCGTAGTACAAGCCTAGAGCTTAGTTTGGGACTAGGTCAATTTGTGTGAGATTGTCCCCTGATATTTATTTTATTTATTTCTAAATGCCAATTTATTTTATTTTATTTAGGCATAACCTTGGAAAATTATATCCTCATAACGTTTAACATAAAAAATATAAATATATAAGCATTACGCTTTATAATTTGACTCGATAGTTATGAGCATAAATAATATGGAATTCTTCTTCCGACTTTCAAATTCGATGTACTAAGTGTATGTATGGCAAAGGGATCCCACATTTATTATTAAAAAAAATCGTTAGGTACCTACCTAGCAAAGCAATACACTGAAAAATAAATGAATTCATAAAATGAACACGTCGTCGTGAGAATGTGCATCAGCGACAAGCTCATCATAGTTTGTAAAAAAAGTTACTCAGCTAAAAGCGAAAAAAAAGAAATCTCTACCTTGATCCAAAAATGTCTTACCTTTTTTAAAGCACGCGATACTATAATCATTATTTTAAATTAACTTGCGTGCCCGATAAGCCGACGCCAAATCACCCATTACACGGTAGAAGCAGAACTTTTAAAGCTTTTGCGTTCCGTTGCAACTTGCATCGGTATCAGATGGTATTATCAAAAGTTCAGTAATTTCGCTAAAGCGCAGGGTAAGAAGTTGGGTTGCCATGCGGCTGAGGTTTCCCGAATTTATATCCAAGTTTGGAAGGCATCCGATGATAAGGATAAAATAGAAAAGTAGTCGTAACTTAACACTCACGCAACTAAACGCGGCGACGGCGCGGCCCGACGCCCTCAACAAAACCGCCCTGGGGGTTGATTCTTTTAACCTCCTGAGGCCTACGTCAAATTTTACTTGTTTAAAAAAGAACCTTGTGTAAGTCAACTAAAGTCTAAAGTCACTTTGACAAATGTCCTAAATTTAGGCCGTTGGGCCTTACGAGGTTAACACAGCGGTGCGTCGAACGCAAAGATGAACGTAAAGATCCGCTGGGTGACCGAGCTCTGCTGCCTAATTGAGAAGGCACGTGCTAAAATGTGATTTGTACGCTACGACCGGACCACTTAAACTTGCCGGATATACTTTCACCTTTGCGTTCGATGCAGCGCTGTGTTAAGAGAATCACCCCCTGCTCCCTCCTGTTAAGTTTGCTTGTAGTGACAGACGGACATGGAGGAATTTATTAGGGTTCCTCGTTGACTACGGAACTCTAAAAATTAAATCCTTGTAAGTAATTATTATTTCAAAGTGATTGTATTAATACATATTTTGGTTTCAGTAGATTCTAAAACATCTATCTCGTGTATTGCCCCTTCAGTGGGCCTAATGCGCTGCCACGGAACAATTTTGTTTTGGCAGAGGCTCATTCCAACGTAAGAATTAAAAAATAAGTGTGTTTTGTATAACTTTAGTCCTTTTATTACTTATCAACTTAAACCCTGGGTGGCTGTCATTTTAATAATAACATTATAATATTTGACACTAGTTCCCGTTGGACGTATTTGACACTAGTTCCCGTAAACCGACATAATGAGAAAAAAATCTAACTGTAATTTGACTTGTAATTCGTTATTTTACACGCCAGTGGTATTTTAACCTTTTTGTAGTTTCGCCATGTCCGTCAGTCCGTCCGTCCGTCCGTCTGTCCGTCCGTTCATTGAAGAGGTCTTTCAAAAATATTGTGGGTTTATGAAAACCATTTTTGGATCAAGGGTTCCGTTTATGAAATATTAAGCTTTAAAGCGCTAATTTTTGCTACAGCGAAGTGTCGCCCTCACGACTAAGTAGATCATTGGTTCTTGAGATACAGGCGATTAAAGCGTTTATACCTACCAAAATCATCTAATATGGCGCCAAATGACTTTAAATAGAAAATTTGTTGTTAACTACTTGTTGATTTTAGTTTGTAGTAAGTACTTTATGGCTTCGGAACCCTACACTGAGCATGGTCCGACATGCGGTTTTTAACTAATATGACGTAATGAAGAACCCTGCATGCACTAAATAAAGGAACGAAAGCATGAGACCGAGAAGAAATGCAGATTGTAATATCTGAAATTTCAAAATTCTAATTCAGCTTTGGCTGAATGTTATTACAGACGCGTGGTCTGCCGTCCCGCCGGGCGGAACCGCGTTGCTTGTGAATGCATAATCGCTCCACAATCTGCGACCTCAGAATCTCATCAGGGTTTGTTAACCCTAATTTAATTTCCTTTACTTTGTTATAGGGATTTAAATTTAAAAAAAGAATCCTTAAAATGGCGTACTTATTTAAGCAATAGATAGATATATTGATAGGGTTTTTAGGTACTGACCCATAAAAGGGAACATGCATCATTTGTTTCTTACGCTCTCTGGAAAGTGCTATGAAAGAGACGAAATAATTTGCCGTGTAATTTTTGCATAAGTTTTAAAAAGCCATAGTTCTGACCCCTGCAAAAACAATCAATACAAAATCGACGACAGGAATGACGTCACAGCTGTTGGTCCGTGTTTTATAAGGACCTTATAAATAAATGTGCATTTATTTCGTAAATAACTATGTTTAAGCCAATATCGTTGAATTTAAATATCAGGATTCCGAAAAAAACAATCCAAACATCAAAAGAAATTTTAAAATTTTATCAAGTTTTAATTCTATACAAAAACTCAATAAACGGGTCAAAATTAACTAAGTAATTGCGTTTTATACGCTTTCTTTTACATTTACAAACTCAATACGGTTTTTCATGCATGTTCTCTATTCTATAATTCACAATTATATATTTGAAATTAAGTTAAATTGCTACATACAGGGTGTTAGGTAATGAGTGGATAATCCTTGAACTACGGATAGAGTGCACTTAGGACGTTATGAAAAAGCTAAAATAGGTTTAGTAAAAGTCGCACGGTTTTCGAGATATTTGGACTTTTAATCGGATTTTTTGTCATTTTTCCTTATGTCCGTGTTACGAAAAACCCCTAAGTTCATGTATTAATTCAATTTTTTTTTCGTTATTTCTTGCATGGTTAGAATCACTATGAACTAAGGAAGTTTTTAAAGCTACATGACCAGTTTTTTTCCATGACAACTTTTTGAGTAAACGCACAAAGTTTGTTTTTCCATACTACGTGAAAAACAAACGCGGGGATTTCTTAGTATGGAAAAAGTAACTTAGTGAGTTTACTCAAAAAGTTGTCATGAAAAAAACTTGGCATGTAGCCTTCTTTGTGTACTACTGACATAAGAAACATATAAAAGTAAATGTCGCGAAAGAGCAGAAAAATAAATGGCACATCACACAGAATCGAGGGTTCAAACAATTATCAAAGTGTCATCGGTTTACCGGTGTTCTCTTCCGAAAAGAAACATTCTTTTGTTGGTTCATCTTCTACACCGAAGCAAAGCAACGGATTGAAATGTTAATCCGCGGAGATTATTGGCCTTTTTGCTCGTATCCTCACTGGTTTAGCCATGAAGATTTACATCTCCTCGTTGCCAAATTTAAAATGGATTATCTATTGGATTGGTTATCTGTAGGATAGTTGGGCAGCGGTATACACCGATAAAGAGGACTAACAAAAGCATTTCAATACGTTTTCTTTAGCGGCACACAAAATAAGACTCGCGACGGCTTTACACATACCTAAAACAGCTTGAAACTTTAAGCTTTCGTTAACATAAACCTTGAGACTGGCCATTAACAATTCATCTCACTTGCATCTCAGAGTCAAAAAGCCTAATAAACGCGAGGCCTTTGTGAGCTGTAAAAGAACCGGGGAACAAAATAAAGCAATTTCCTCCCATCGCGATACCATTTAGAACACCTCCATAAAGTATAGTATCCTATTAAACAATATTCCGATAGTGTTCTTGAATAAAGCCAGGGTTTAAACGGATATAGCGATAAATAAGCCTGTTTAAAGCTGGTGTTCTACAAGTCTATTGCCTGGGTTCACCCTTTAAGGGACTTAAAATGTGTAAACTGTCACTTTTCGATTTTAAGGAGTCCCATAACCATCATCCATTCAGTCTGTACCCATCTTGTTGAGAACAGTCCTCTTCCTTGTCCCGCCACTCTCCTCGGTGGTCATATATACAATGGGCTTTAGCCGCCTTTTTACGGATGTCATCCACCCATGGGCAGGTCGTGTTGCAAATTGTTTTGGTATCCTGTTCTTCCGTTCAAAAAGCAACTTCCATTATTACCTAAGTAATGATTATTAGTCAAAATAGGCAACGTAGTTTTTGTATAAACTAAACTAAACCAAACAATGTACCCTATTCGGTGTTGACTTTCACTGCTGGATACTCCTTTCTCTGTTCATCTCTTGATTAAGCCAATCCTTGGAAGCCTAGATTTTGTTATCAAAATCGTCCCACCATCTCCTTTTTGTCTACCTCTATGCCTGCTGTTACTTGGGTGGGATCTAGTCGGCTGCAATTGTGGTCGATTAATCCAGAAGCACTCGGCGACATGACTAGCCCAAAAAGTATAACATATACAGGGCGTCCCACGGCTATGCCACATGGAGGAAAAGTACCTTTAATATTGTAGATGGAACATTTTACTGAAAGAAGACATTATTTTAATTTAACAATTTAAACTGCATTCATAGATTTTTTAATAATAACATGATTGAACCGGGAATCGAACCCACTACACGAGAAAAAATAATACCCAGTAGCTTTATCATAACGATCGAACGAGGATTATTTTTTGCTTAATGACATAGTGTCAGAATGGGAGTCATTTAGAGCATTTGATAAATAAAATTGATAATTTTTGAATTAAAAATCTTAAAATTCATGATCTTCATTTTATTTTTGACCTGTTATTAAGCAAAAAATAATCCTTATAATCGGTATGATAAAGCTTTCGGCCTTTCGATCGGTATGATAAAGCTACGAGGTATTTTTCTTCTCGTGTATCGGTTTCGATTCCTGGTTCAACCATGTAATTATTAAAAAATCTATGAATGCAGTTTTAATTGTTTAGTAAATTAAAATAATGTCTTCTTTCAGTAAAATGTTCCATCTACAATATTCAAGGTACTTTCCCTCCATGTGGCATAGCCGTGGGACGCCATGTGTAACCGTATAACATTTACTTGTTGAAAGTAGAAACCTGAAACAAATCCAACACTGTCTGCATTTAACTTATTCATGGTTCGTCTTTTGTAGTAAACAGTATTATTTGCGTTCCTTGCTCGATTTGGAACGCGGTTGGCAGCCGCGGCTGTGTTGACACCGTCACACTCTGACAATGGCCCAAGTAAGTGCTGGCTAAATAAACACAATTTACTTGACTAATATTTGGTGTGATGTGGGGAAAGCCAGATGTGTGTCATGCATTTTAAGTAGCTGTAATAAATAAATGATTTCGGCTTCACGATAATGAAATTTATGTAACCGCAGTGGTACCTAAGGGTGGGTTTTTGATCAGTAGTTCAAAATGTTCACCAATATTTCAGTCTGCGCAGCACCCAAAGGTTAGCTGGAAGAGATCACTTAAAGGGATAAATTTGCCTTTATACGTTCCTATTCTATGTACCTACATTGTCACAATTTTATGATTACATTTTTGGTATTTTGCCGGGTTAGAATAGTGCCACTCCATGTCTTCCCGTGGATGTCGTGAGAGGCGACTAAGGGAATAAAGGCTTGTAGTACTGTTAGGCGGTGGCCTTGCAACCTGTCACTAATACACTGGTAAACATCTTAGCCTGACTATGCAAAATGTGGTTACAGAATTATCAACAAGTTTAGAGTTGTTGGTATTCTGGTGCTCTGCCTACCCCACTCTGGGAATAAAGGCGTGACGTTATGTATGTATGTATTTTGTAAACTACTGTTGTTTTATGTTACGAATCAAAGAATCCACGCTAAGCAAATGCACGGAAACAGAAAAACGCACATAGAAACCTGTAGTTTCCTTTCTCTTGCTTGTTTGTCGAAGTTCCTAATTAAATCCTTTGCATAAACCAGCCTTTTATCATAATGAAAGTAGTATTTAAATAATCACGATCTTTGATTGGCTATTACGCGGGGATATTGTGGTAGGAAGGTTCATTATAACATGTCTACTTATACATAATTATAAATCCAATTTGTAGCTAAAACTTAACTACGCAACATGTTTACTTTATCTACAAACCTCGTTATTTCCCAAAAGCTAAACCAACAAACGCTACATTACAAACCGGGGTTTTATTGCTTGTTCTAAAATTAATAGCTCCAGCGATCGGCAAACAAATCTAATTGATAATTCACATGTCGATGCACGTTTATTATTATGATTTAATTTAAAGTTCCCGCCCCTTAACGTGTTCGTGTCAGTTGTAAAATTAATTAAAAATAGTAGACTTACCGTACGTTAATTAAACCGTACTATGTAGGCTTTATGTATGATAAAGTTACAATGCGGAGATATTTGCTTCGAAATTGGTTGCTCGTTCGAACTGTTTGGATATCGTTAATATCTGAAAATTGGATTCCACTTACCATCAGGTGGCCTGAGTGCTCGTGTGCATTCTCCATAACATAAAAAAATATTTTTTCTGCCATGTAAAGAATATTAATTTATAAATAGACTCTTGTATGGGGTTTCTATCATTTCATCGAAACACCTTTTGTTGGCAACACATAAAACATATTCTACTTAATTTTATTATACTGGTAACTCTCTCTCTTCCTCCACCGACCATTAAGCTAGCCGGGTCGTGTCTCCTGAATTATTTTCCAAATAAATAGTGATTCTTATAATCGGACGTTTTTTAATATATAATGCCTACGCTTCCAACATTGATCCGGTTCGAAGGACCAATGTTGGAGACACGACCCGGCTAGCTTAATGGCCGGTGGAGGAAGAGAGAGAGTTACCAGTATAATAAAATTAAGTAGAATATGTTTTATGTGTTGCCAGAACCTTTCATCGAATGTATCATTTCATCTACTGAAACTGTAATGTTTTCAGAGTATCTTGAACATTTAACCTTACCTAACCTACGTAATTAATATTTAAGATACCCTGAAAACATTGTGGTTTCAGCAGAAAATAGCGTTCGATGAAATGAAATTCGATGAAGTGATGAGTGACCATTGTATGTCATATAGAGGTGGTGGGGTAGGATCTCTCAGGATCCTGAGTAACCACCATGTTATCCGCTAACTTACCAAGCAGCATTAAAATAACGCCTAAATACACTGTATACCTATCTGTTGTCTGGTTCACGGCTTGACCCTTGGGATTATAGCCATTTCGACGACACGACAATTTACTCGTTTGAAATACCTTGTATTGTTAGAACTAAAGAGTCTAGACCGACGTCAATTTTAAGGCCCCATGTGGTTACACAAGGGTCAATCTACTAGAAATGTGTACCTATAGTTCTTACTCTCGATAGAATGTCTGAGCAATGCTGTGTGTACGAAATATTGTGTCGCTCTTTAACCGTTTACCTAATTTTCTAGGTAATGTAGTGATCAGGGATCGTAAAATGCAAGGTAAATTGATTGTAACCAGTTAGGGTTGGCGATGGTTCTAAATTTATAAACTAAAATATTTTTATAACTAATATTATTATTAGTAACTAATGGTTACCCAATTTTTAGAATCATACCCTCTATGGATCCTATTCAGACTATTTTACTTTAATGACACTTAAGTCACAGTGACAATTCAAGTCAGTCATTGTCAATTATTTGTTTGGTTGTTTCTGTTTATCTTTGTATCTCTTTCTATCAAGTAGGGAGACCACACTGTTAACAATAAATTATTTAATATCGATCATTGCGTGATTAAGTCTGAATACTACATCTAAACACCTACATTTCTATATTATTAGGATCCCACTTTGATGCTTAATTAAGTCATAACACTTTTGATCACATCTTTGATGTCACCCTGTGTTATGAACATACCTGGGATATCTCGGGGCATCTATACGAATGTGATGTAGCAAAATGATTTATCGACAAAAAATATATCGTTGTTACTGCCAAAATCTAAATGTTATGCGACATAAATGAATATTACTTATTTTCTCCTCATTTTTAAATAAAAAAAGAAACAAATTAAAACGTCTACTTATTTATATGTTTATTTTAAAATAGTTTTCATAATATACATTCAATATTTTTTCCATATTCGATGGTATTAATGATTGCCGTCTAGATGAAAATATCCACTTTAAACTGCTAAACGTTCTATCAACGACCACAGTGGTCGACGGGGCATTCTTTAAATATTTATAATGACTCAAAACCAATTTCTCATTTATGTTGGTTATTAAAATTTCCTCACCTTTTATAAGACCATTTACTTTTTTCATGGTGTCATAACCAGTATTTAATTACATCGACATCTTTTTTATCGATATCAAATCCCTAGAACTTGCCCCGAGTTATCCCAGCTATGTTTATGAACACTGATAACGGTAATTTAATACTATAATGATAACAAGTAGTTTAATAAGTATAACTACATTCCTCCATACATATGTTTTTTTTTCGATTATATTATATATATCGATTATATTATACTTGTGGTTGACTGGTAGAGAATGCCTTTAGGCATTAAGTCCGCCATTTGTACTTTTTACATTTATTTGTATTGTGCAAAGAAGATTAAATAAATAAATAAATAAATAAATAAATATATGTAGTAATGTTAGACGATGGGCTTGCAACCTGTCACTATTACACTTGTAAAAATCTTAGCCTACTTGTGCTAAATGTGGTTACTTACAGAATTATAAACAAGTCTTTTTGGAGTTGTTGGTATTTCTATGGCTCTGCCTACCCCATTCTGGGAATGAAGGCGTGTTGTTATGTAGTAGTGTATTATATATAAATGACAACCCTAGCACTTCAGTGAATTTTGCTCGCATTTTACGAACCCTGGTAATAATTGATTAATGATTAGAGACCATCGAAAACTTTAGCTAAGCAAAGTATAATGGTTTTTATGGTTGTACGCTGTTTTACAGAAACTCATTTCATACAATGTATCACTTCGCAGAATTTTCATTTCATAGACAGCTAATTTCTGCTATATTTTTTCGTGGTCACAGGTCTAACCTGACCTCTACGTAACATGCTTACGATTATCTGAAAACATTACGGTTTCAGCAGAAATTACCTCTCTATGGAAATGAAAATTCTGTGAAACAAGGAGACACCGGTTTAATATTACTCGTATTATGTTTAGTAAAGTTTTTTGCAATTTATGAAACACCGGACATACTACACATATTATTATCGCCGGCCACACCGAAGTACCTAATTGAATAAATTTGAGATATGAATCTTTAAAAATGCCAAGTATACCGATTCGCGGTAACGAGCCATGAACGGTGAACCCAATTATACCAAGTCTCTCCAAGATTTCAAGAAACGATAATTTTTTTCAATTTCGCACTTTGCGCATTCCGGGTTTTGGTTTAATAATCGATAATTTTCTGTGCTCTTGATCCGTTTGGTTCCTTTGAGGTCCCCTAATTTGGTAGTGAACGTGTAATAAATTTGAGTTATACTTACCACGGAGCCCAAACCTGGTCTTTGACTGACGCGGAAAGGTTCAAACTCGGGGTTTACCAGAGAAAGATGGAACGTAGCATTATCGGTGTTCGGCTTTTAGGCCGGATTTAGAATACTGAGCTGCGTTCCCAGACAAAAATAATGGATGTAGCTCAGAAGGCTGCCCAACTAAAGTGGGACTGGGCCGGCCACGTTGCTCGAATGCAGCCTAATTGTTTGGCCAGAAGAGCCACAGACTGGCTCCCGGAAAATGCTAAGAGAAATCGTGGCCGCCCCAGGAAGAGATGGAGTGATGATTTGGGATCATGGGACAAGAAATGGAGGGAAACCGCTCAAGATCGGGTAAAGTGGACGAGGGGGAGAGAGGCCTTTTCCCAGCAGTGGGACATTCTGGGCTCATAATAATAATAATAATAGAAACTACTAGTTAATTTAAATAACAATAACCTGCTTATAGGTGAGTTACGGTTATGTTAAGAGGCCGTACACGAAATTTTGGTCGCTTCTTTTTGAGATTTTACAGTTAAAATAAGGTTCAAATTGAGGATGGCATTGTAGTGCAAAATCAATTGAACTTTATTTCGTAGCTGGTAGACACAAATTTCCACTAACATAAAAGTCCTGCTTGTAGTATGGTGCGCCTTTCGACGTTAATATGATAAAATCTGATATTTTATGATTTGGACAAGGCAAAAAGGCACGCAGGCTACCGATGTGGTAGTAAGGGGGCTTTAAGGCCTTCTTTGCAAGAATAATTTGTGATCACAAAATTGCAAATGTACCTATTGCCAACGCTGAGAAGCAAATTTGGATGCCTTTTTTAGGGCTCCATAGTCAAACTACTTTCGCCATGTCCGTCCGTCTGTCCGTCTGTCCATTCGTCGGCAGCTTAGCTCAGAGACTCTTAGTACTAGAAAGCTGTTTTTTGGCATGAATATGATTATAGTCACCCCGACAAATTGTAAAATAAATGAAAGTGTAGATGTTTCTTTTTCTTGTCAACCCCATAGTGTGGGCTGTTGTTGGATAGGTACCTACCTCGATTTCAAAAATGTTGCGGATTTGTGAAAACAATTAACAAACAACAGCCAAGACTACAAATGGTAAAAATCTGTAAAATATCTTTAATGCAAGCACATATAACGAATTTAAAAGGAAAACTATCACGACTAAGTAGACATCATTGGTTCTTGAGATACAAGCGATCAAAGTAAATTAGTTAATAAATTAGTTTATACTTGTTGTTTTTTATGTTGGCTTCGGAACCCTACACTGAGCATGGTCCCACATGCTCTTGCCCGAATTTTCTACAATTTCATCCTCTAAACAGAATCGCAACATTGACCCCAAACATAATCTACACATCAAATTTGCATTATCCCTACTGTTAGTACCTACTCGTACTACCGTCTTGGTAGGTACTGCTCTGTAGGTACGGCTGTGTGAGGGAGGTGTTGCTTGAAATTCTAGTAAGAGTTTATTTAACACTTAGGTACTAAAACGTGTAGACAAAGTATTATTTTTAACAGGGATCGTTACCGGAATTCTGCCTACCGGTTTTAAATGAGGTATAACCGGTTATAATTAACTTTCACTATTTATACTGCTAAAGGTCTGATTAGCGGTATAATGAATACCGGTATTCAAGTATATTTCGGTTTAGCCAATTGATAACAATACCTCTTTTTGATACTTTACCCCTAAAAACCATTACCAGTATCATTGTCAATATACTCGTTTATTTGTATAATGTAAATGTTTTCGGTGCTCTTACAAAAAACTTAGACTCGCCTTAGACAAGTCACTTATCAGGTATGTACAATGAGTAGCGGTATTGAATACAGGTATTTAATACTGTAAAGAGTGTATATAAATAGCGAAAAAACAAAAGCGGAATGACAACAATACCTCTAATTCGAATATAAGTATTATTTTTAGCGGTAATATGACAATGTAAAACCAGTTTTACAATCCCTGATTTGTAAAACAGGTTTTCAAAGCCTCCATTTTATTTCGTTCTTCAATCGTATTGACAATAACTCTGCAGCTTTAACTGTCAATTAAGTAATACAAGCTACCGTAACATTTTTGTTTTCGGGACAAACTTTTATTACCGCCTTTACTTTTTTTGTCCTACAATATTATTCCATAATATTGTATTTTCACTCATCGGATATACTTACCTACATGTACCCCATTCCACTGGAGCATTAATATATGTATACCTACATACATACTCGTACTTACATAAAAACTGCAGAGCAAAATTAATAAATGCTTGTATCAATAGAGAAAGAGGGTACAAACAGTTTCCTAAAACAGTGCACACTAAAGCAATTTTTCACAATTTTTACTGTTTTTACAAAGTCATAACCGATTCAAAGTACCTACTGCGGAACCCAAAAAACTGTGTGGTCTGCATCAACAAAACAAAAGTAAAAAAAACTTTACGATCAAGAACCCATAGTTATCCTCACCAAAACACCATCATCGCCTGTCACTTTAATTAAAAAAGAATTCATTTCACGGCTAAATCAGATGAAAGGGCTTGTTAACTGGTCGTTTGGAGCTCATTATCACGATGTTTCATCGTAACGAGCGAGTGTAGGGGACCAGTAAATATACAGGGGAATATCGGTAACAGGTCACGCCTTGTACGGGATGCTTGAGGTGTTTATGAACGGAATAGCGTTAAAATTACAGTTTACACTTACATTTCTGCCGTAATACCAAAGGTACTGGGTGTCTCCTTGCTAGAAATTCCGAATCAAGCATAAGAAGATCCGCAGGAAAACCAAGACAACCGATATAGCTCACCGAATTGCAAACTTTAAGTGGCAGTGGGCGGGGCACATTGCTCGTAGAACCGATGGCCGTTGGGCGGAAAGGTTCTAGAGTGGCGACCGCGAACCGGGAGACGAAGAGTTGGCAGGCCTTCCACAAGGTAGACCGACGATTCAGTAAAGGTCGTCCAATGGGAAACCGCTGGATGACAGCAGCAGAGGACTGGTCGTTGTGGAAATCCTTGGGGAAGGCCTGTGACCAGCAGTGGACGTCTTGCGGCTGATGATGATAATGATGATGATACCAAAGAAGGCGGCTAAACCCAGTCGCTGGCAAAAGCTCATTGTAATAGGAGCGAATATCTTTCAACCATTTTGTACATTTACAATCATACCATCATTTGTAGATTGTAGAATTTTAGTTCTGATTTGTTTTCTCGTTTCCCAATCACAACTGTCGCCTATGAGTGTCGTGTACAGTTTGTTAAGTTGCACACATGTGAATGTAACATAAATCAACTATTTTAATAAATTTAAGTCTGTAATTTGTTACTGTACATACCTTATAAATAAATAACTAAATCAATAATTAATATACACAGGGCTATAATTCCTTTTTTTTAAACTTTGGTTGACGTCTGACATACGTGGGATTTAATTAGGTAAAAAATATATATTCGCAAGCCATGTTCGTGTAAAATGATTGTAACATTCACTAGATAATTGTTTAAGGTAATGAAGTTGTATATAGATTACAAAATATCATTAGAATTATAAGTATAATCAACGCTTTTTCCTGAGTTCACTCCATTTTTTCTATAATTGTATGTATGTGTGTAAGTAAACACTTTATTGTACAAAATAAAACAGAAAAAATACAATGAAGATACCAGAAAATAATGTACAAAGGCGAACTTATTCCTTTAAGGGATCTCTTCCAGCTAACCCTTGAGGGATTGAGAAAAGTGAAAGGTTGTGCATCGAGTAGGCAAGTTTACAAATTTCGTTAGGATCAGATCATACAAATAAGTCCTAACTAAAAACATAAAATTAACTACATTCAAATACTTACATAAATATGCTAGACACAGAAATATATATTTATAGATCAATATACATACTTAAACTTACATAAACTACATTTATGTAAAGGACAGTTGATACAATATTTAATTTTATTTTATTTATATATAATTTCGTAAAAATCAACTTAATTAAAAAAACTAAAATGATCTTACCTTTCAAATAATTGTCAGATAACTATAAAAAATGTAACTCTTACTTAATAATCAAAAACATGACATTTTATTTCACTTCATACCTAAACACATCTTTTAAGGCTACTTTCTTGCCTTGACAACCAAAGTTGTTGTTTTGGCTATCTTTGTCTGCAGTCACATAGTTCTGGTCTGAACACTACGAGTTCGTCGACGCAAGCACCAGGTGACGACCAAGAGACGTGCAAAGTTCCTTTACCTACAGAAACAGTACACGTCTGTGATCATAGCTTGTATAGTACTGAAAGGTGTAAGGAAGTTTTGTAATTATACGAGATGCATACGTTTCTAAAGTTCATCACTAAGTTCTAGAGCAAGAAGTTATAGAGTTTGCTGTTACATGACAAGGACCAACTCACTAACTTTGATTAAAGTTTGGGTACTCTACTTAGACGACGACTTCAACATTGAGAGATGGAATAATACAACTGTAAACTCACGCTGATGAATGACAATTTTAACACGGTACTGTATCCCTGCTGCCTAATTGAGAAGGTACGCGCTAAAATGTGTTTTGTACGCTCCGGCGGGAGTACTGAAACTCGCCTGATAATATAAACTGCATCGAGTTAAAAAGTACCTAATACGGTTAAGAGAATCACAACAAAAAAAAAGAAAAAAAAAGTTCGCCTTTGTACTTCAGTGCTATAATTGTAATATTTATATTTTTGTGCAATAAAGAGTTTACATACATACATACATACATACATACATACATACAACCTGATTGAAAACCTTCGTGATGGTACGCACAGCGATTAGCCTAGCTTGAGATCGTTTATTCCCGAAATACCAGAATTTAAAATTACCAGATATAAAGGAATTCCGAAACTTAAGGAGCAAAATAACCTTTACTTAGAATAGTATAAAACAAAGCTGCTCTCCGCGTCTGTTTGTATTTCCCGTAACACCTTTTAAACTACGCAACGGATTTTAATGCGGTTTTTACCACCGCATATTCGGTGGTTGCGGCACCGCGATGTACCGTGAGATACATTGTCACGGGAGGTTTTTATGTATAGTAAATTCTGGTGAAGAGAGGGCAAGTCGCTATAAAACTATAATAATGAAGTGTATGTAACTTGTTTTTTGGTATTTTTGGAATGAGCGCTCGACAGCGCGTGCTAAGATCACACAGAAATTAATAATAATAAAAAGCATTAATGGTAAACCGTAAAGATAGCTAACTTCGATGGTTTATGCGAGCTTTTTTGCTGCTTATGGAATAACAGGATATTTTAAACACATTGTTAAGAGTGTTTGAAAGTAACTTTTTTGATAGAATTAAGTCCTCCGTCACTTTAACGTCATGTTTGAACTGCTGCACTAGTCTCTCAAAGGCGTTAAATCGACAAGGTTCAAAAGTGTCGATCTACTGAACCTTGAAAAAAAATAGTTTTACTAAAAACTAATTTAGCGCTATCTCGGAAAAACTCATACTGTATGGCTGTCAAAATATTTAATATTCTCTCTAATACGTTTACGGATTTGCCTTTCAATATATTTAAGAAATTGTTATTGAATTATTTAATCGAACACTGTTATTACTCAGTCAACGAGTGCTTGCCAATGCAAATTGTAATATAACTTTAAACTAAATATTTGTACGCCCACCTTGGCAAATCAAGATACGATCTAAGACTATTGTAATACCTTTTATATACGCTTGTTTTTATGCAAATAAACTTTTCATTCATTCATTCATACTCTAAACTGCGCTAACCGTGTTGTCGAATTTAGAACTGCAAACATGTTTAATTACCGGTTTGCATCTCTATGTCTAAATTATTCCACAATTACCATGTTTCTAGATATTCGAAATCATCGATCCAGGCGTACCAGCTCAGTAAATACCCAGCTCGTGTTGAACGAACTGCAAAGCACAAACATTGAAACCCATCTATTTACTGAACCGCGGTAATCAATGTGTGTGGGCAACTCGCTACATCGAAGTCCCAGATTCGATACTATCTCTTTCGATAGTGTAATTTATGAGAAAGAGAGAGAGCTTTTGATGTTTCGATTTTAGTTTGGAATAACCTTAACACAAGTGCTAGGAATATATTTGTTACCACGTTCGTGCGCACGTTAATAGTTTTGACTATACTGTGTGGAAATTAAACTCAGGCCCCGGAGGAAAACTACTTTAAATCCTTAAGCTAGCTCATTTTACTTAAAGGAGACATTCCTTTATTTTTGAAAAGAAACAAATCTGCATTAAAAGATTTTTTTAAACTCGCTTGCTTCGCCCGGGACTCGAACCAACTAAAATTTAAAAAAATAAACACTCTTTATATTATTATACTATTTATACTCTATATATCTTATATTATACTCCTTATTTTATTGTACTTTTGAAATACGTTATAAAAACGGTGGTTTCAAAGTAAACGCCATTAACAGTATAAAGTTGATCACCAATTCTTTTTTTTTTAAAGCGAATTAATATTAGCAAAAAATACTCTAATGGTGGAATCAATAAAGTAACAAAAACCGATATTGAGGTATTTTTTGTGTTTTTTGAATTTTATATTCAAGAAGATTTTAATCTTGAAACTGATCAAATTCACCCCATTCTACGGTACTTATAATTTTATTGAAACTCCTTTCAACGAACGTATCTTTACGCAGAATTTTCTTTACATCGAAAAGCAATTCTCGCCGTATGAGTTTTTTTTTGGTAGTCCCGTGTCTAACGTAACCTAACCTACGTAATTAATGTTTAAGATATCCTGGTAATATCATGGTTTCTGTAGAAAATAGCGTTCGATGAAATTATGCAATCGATGAATTAAAATTCGATGAAATTATGGGTTTTCCTAGTTAATAGTGACCCTGCCTACGAAGCTAGCGGTCCTGGGTCAAACCCAGGTGTGAAGAGCGCAAGTATTTGTTCCTGAGTATTGGATGTTTTCTGTGTATGTATTTAAGATTTTTTTTCTCTATGCAAGTATGTTTATCGTTGCTTAGTATCCATAGTATGAACAAACGAAGACACTGTTAACTGACCACCCATAGACTTAAAAACGTTGCGATACGGTTTAAGTTCGATTGTAAATGTACAGTTAACAGTGTCTTCGTTTGTACATACTATGGATACTTATATGGTTATTTTATACCTATCGAAAATCTTCTACGATAGCATCAAACAGGTTTCAAAAGAAAATTTGCTCTAAGTTGTATTTCGAAGCCAGTTTTTTGGGTTCCGTAGTCAAACTAGTTTCGCCATGTCCGTCCGCAGCCTACCGCATACACTGAGGTGAGATATTAAAGATTTAAGTTTAATAAAAATAAGCAAAACGTATCAATGTTCACAATTATGTCGGCTACGATGCACTTTTGAGTATTACATTTTGAATCATAATGTGTTTATTTTGCATAAATCTACCATAATCTAACATGTTAACTAATGGCCGCTAACTTAAAATAAATACAGTCCTATCGTAAATAACGGCATATTTATCCAAACCTCTTTCTTTAAATTTGATAATCCCGTGCTTTATACCTACGTCATACTGATCTCTGATACAAAAACAAACAATATTTATGTTTCCAAGCATTTCTAACATAAACTATGAAGAGGTACAACTAAACAAATTGCTGTAATTTTAAAAATGACCGAAAGATATCCACCATTGTTTGTGAGTAAATCATAAAACGAGCTACACCACAATATAGGCACACGTCAGAAGTTAAATCGTGGTAAGTAACAAAAATAAACCTCAGACAAAAAAAACTATAGATGATACTTCAATGAATCCTTTATTTCTTTTATTTTGGCTCTGTGTTTTTGAAGATAGTTGAAATTGGTATTTTTATTTCCTCGCACATAGAGGAGGGTCAAAAAGTTAATATTTGCAAAATCATAATTAGAATCCAATGCAATACAAACCTTTCTTGAGGAATGATACAAGACCGGTATTGTGCTGTCTACAACCACAATACTTACAAGTACAACAACAATAGATTCCGCAACCTTCATCAGAAACAAACATCGAGCACAATTGAAATTGGTTAATAGCTGGCTAGATTTACTGTTTCTATATTAGTGTATAATAGCGTCACCTATACAACCTCACAAGTCTCATAAAATTATGGATTTTGTATTTCGATGAAATATTTGTTTTTTTTCTTAAATTTTGCGTGATTTTAAACTGTACCCTATCGCCAATCAGAACTTTTCAAAATGTCTAAAGAGATATACTTACGTGCAGAACCTGTAAATTAGGATAGTTTGGTTTTATAACAATCCAGGAAAGTTAAACAATAAAGAAAAGGTTTTGTAGCTTATGAAAATTTGGAACAACGAACGACCTTGCAATAAATTGCCATCATAAAAATATTGGTGAAATTGGTGGTTGGTTTTATGTATTTGTAAATGTTATATCGCAAGCTCTAAGTTACGCTACTGTGGAATACCGTTGTATGTTCCTCTTACCGGTTTGGTGTGGGATGATCACTTTCTCCGTACGTGATGTGATATTTCAAATATCAAGAGCTACCGAGATAAGACCGTCTTACGATAGTTATAGCGGTCTTGAGATTAATATTGCTTGAGATCGCTATCAAATCTATTAAGTACATGGGTAGTAGGAAGTAACATCCAGGGGTTGTAAAACCGGTTTTATTCAATACCTGTTACTTAAAATGACAAATTGTTACCGCTAAAAAGTAATACCTATACTCGAATTAGAGGTATTATTCATTCCGCTTTTGTTCTTATCGCTATGTATACACTATTTACAGTATTAAATATCTGTATTCAATACCGCTATTCATTGCACCTGATAAGTAAGATGTCAATTGGACTGTAATAAATTGTAATTTCAGTCTGAGTTTTTTTTGAAATAACACCAAAAACATTTACAGAAACAAATAAACGAGTAGGTATTGACACTGACAGGTTTACTGGTTATGGTTTTTAGGGGTAAAGTATCAAAAAGAGGTATTGTTCTCAATTGGCTAAACCGATAATATACTTGAATACCGGTATTCATTATACCGCTAATCAGAGCTTTAGCGATATAAATATAACAGGCCTAGAGTCACTAGAGATTAGTTTATGGTCAATTGATTTAAGATGGTGCCTTGATATTTATTATTATTCCGATTCTTCTCCTTGTTAGGTTCTACTAAGAAAAAAATAGTAAGAGACATTTTAAACCTATAAAACCTAGTTTAGACACAGACGAAATGCCCCTAGATTTAAGTCCCATTCTTTTATTAGCTCTAAGATAAACTTTGTTCTGTATTTTTTTTAATGTTGTATATGAAATAAAAGATAAAATAAAAAAGGACAAGCTCACACAAATTGTCTTATAAATAGGTAACTTTTGTAATACTTACTTAAATTATTTCTTGTAAATAGTTTAGTTTGTTTAGTTTGAGTTCTAAAGGAATTAGTTTACAGCACCTGCCATGTATTTTGTGGCCTTAGTTATTTCTCTGTCCAAGGTTGTATGGAAGAAATCGCTATTTAGTGGTAAGACCGTCTGTTAGTTGTACAGATACCTGTAATTAAATGTACTTAGTATAATAAAGGTCGGCCGTTAACTTCCTTTATTTAATTACTCTTCTCTCTCCACTGTATTAAATCCAATAAAATACTTCAATTAACTGATAAGAAATAAATTCCTGACAGAAATTAGTTCTTACAAAAGATAAAATTAATTTCCTGAAACAAAACAAGTTGTCAAATGTGACAATTAAATCTCGCCGGCCCATGCTGCAAAAACGACGCCTTAGGGTCCGTTCACAGAGACCGGCTCGGAAAGGAGAGCTGATTTTTATCACGTTTGATGCACGATTTTTGCATGTGCATTTTGTCGTTAAGAATTCTTGAACGCGCTTCGATGTGATATAATAAGAGGCGCCGGCCGGCTGCTTGACGTGCTCCTCCGCGCTCGTTCTGCGCTCGCGCAGCCGACCGGCTTCGGTCTGTGTGAAAAGATGAGCGCGGGCCGATGCTCTCCGAGCCGGTCTGTGTGAACGTACCCTTAAAGAGGCCGTATAGGAAAATTTGCCGATTTCCCTCATTTACGTGATTTTACAGCTGAAATACTTTACTTCTACAAATTTTAATGCGCAACAAGTAAGATAATTTCAATTTTCAACGAATTTACGAGCTCCTTTTTTGTTTTTATTATTAAATTTTGATTAATCTACCTGAAACCGGCGACTGTTTTGTGAATTTTGCAGTAAGAGGTTAAGAATATCGCATATTCACGAATCGTTTAAAAGTCCAAAAGGTATGAAAAAAATACAATTTATTGCTGCAAAAGTGACATGGCGAAACTATATAGGTTCCTAGTTTGACTATTGAACCCTAATAAGTAGCTCATTCATTCTTAACTCATTTATTCGATATTTCATGATGTGCACTAAAACTTATGGAAGTCACGAAAAGAAGCAAAACCGGCAAGACTTCGTATACCTACGGCTTTTTAAGATCGGACACGATGAAGGATACGATCCTGGCTGTCGTATTCATATTGTCTACCTTTGTTTTGTCTAAAGCAATTGCTTTTAATTATTTAAGAAATTTAACATTATTATTACAATAGTTACCCGTGTGGTTGCCGGGTTAGAATAGTGCCGCTCCATGTCTTCCCGTGGATGTCGTAAAAGGCGACTAAGGGAATAAGGGCTTGTAGTACTGTTAGGCGATGGGCTTGCAACCTGTCACTAATACACTAGTAAACAGCCTGTTAGTGCAAAATGTGGTTACAGAAATATCAGTAAGTCTTTAGAGTTGTTGGTATTTCTGTAGCACTGCCTACCCCACTCTGGGAATGAAGGCGTGATGTTATGTATGTATTACAATAGTACGAGTATACAACAAAGTCACTTTCTGCGTGTGTCTGTCTGTCCGCTAACTTTGTTCGCAACGGATTTTGATACGGTTTTCATCTTCAGTTAGATAATTTTTCTCGGAAGGTTGTCATGTTTAATTAGTTCTGGTTTATGTATGGGTGTTACAGAAAACTTACATAAACCGAAGTGAAGCGAGAGCGGGTCGCTAGTTAAGTAAACTAACTATAAGGTAGGTATTTTTAAGAGTTTGTAAGGAAAAGGCATACCTTCGGCCCAAGTAATCATAATTATTTGGTAATAATTAAACTAAAATGAAGAATGCATCGTACTAATACCGCAACATTGTAAGTATTCATATTAAACTATGTCTATCATTTCATCGAAACACCCTTCATCAAATGTATCATTTCATCAAATTTCATTTCATCGAACGTTATTTTCTGCTGAAACCATAAGGTTTTCAGGGTATCTTAAACATTCATTACGTAGCTTAGGTTAATTTAGTTGTTTAAGATATTTTAGTTTTTATTATATAGCGTTAGATAAAATGATACATTCGATGAAAGGTGTTTCGATGAAATGATAGAGACCCAAACTAATATGTACTTATTATAAATGTAAAGGTTTGGCTGGATGGATGTTTGTTATTAAATGGATCTCCATTTCTCCATCTATCCAGGTGGACGAAAATTGGCACACAAATAGATTATAGTCTGGATTAGGACATATGCTAAATTTTATCCTGAAATTTTTTACAGATCCCGAGGGAATAGCGATAATCGACTTCTACGTCAACGGAGTCGCTCGCAAAATCTAGTATTAAATTGTCTGAAAAGAGCTACCTCAGTTCACTTGCGTCTTTTTATTGTAGGTGGTAAAAATGTAAATTTAACTCAATAGTTCGACGAGACGCGTGAAACGAAACTCAATTGTTGCGTACAAAGATAGGTGTGAAGCTCAGCGTAAAAATGGAAAATTTGGTTACGAAAAGGTTTATTATAGTAGGCACGATGTAAAATAACAAAATGAAATAAAGAAAGAAAGCGTTTATTTAGTTACGCCAAACAAAAGAACATACGTAGGTACCTACATAACATCACGCCTTCATTCCCAGAGTGGGGTAGGAAGAGCTACAGAATTACCGACAACTTTCAAAACCTTGTTTATAATTCTGTTACCAGGGGTGATTCTCTCAACACAGCGCTGCGTCGATCTTAAAGGTAAGTTTTATCCGGAAAGTTTAAGAAGTCCCGTCGGAGCGTACAAAACACATTTTAGCGCGTGCCTTCTCAACAGGCAGCAGGCAGGTGAGTCGAGTTCAGTGTCGTATAAAGCTGCCTAATACCTTTAAGATCGACGCAGCGCTGTGTTGAGAGAATCACCCCTCAGGTAATCAGACAAAGCTATTTACCAGTGTATTAGTGACTCAATAGTATAAGAACCAAATAAAGTGACGATGTCAAATGGTTCCAGCTCAGTATGATGTAAACACTTTATTGAGGGGCTACTACGACAAGGCTGTCATTGCGGTGTCGGGGTGACCGTGGCGCCCCGCCTATGTAGTAAGCTGATATTTTTTAAGTTTTATTTCTTATTTCTTAGTTTAGTTTATGTTGTGCCGTTATTTTGTATTAGTATTATTTTATGGAACCTGTTTCCGGAATAAAATTATTTCATTTCATTTCAATGTACAAGACACAGAAATTCATATACAATATTCACAGAATATACAAAGGCGAACTTATCCCGTTAAGGAATCTATTGCAGCTAACTCTGGGTGATTGAGGAAAATAACTGTTATGTTACTGGTTTTCTAGGCTGGTCTTCCGCAAATACATCAAGAGAATTAGTAATAAGCAAAGTATCCATCGTGAATTATAAAACTTAAACCATTGAAGCCTAATTGGGGAGAAGATTAAAAAGAAATACCTCGTTTAGCAGGTCACTTAAAATTTTAATTCAAAGAAAGTACAAAAAAGTTTAATTGTGGGTCCCCAATCGAACTCTAATTCGAAGCAGGTAAAGGTTTAACTTTCTTTATAGAGCGTTATATTTGTGGTTGAGATCCGCTTTTTGTATACCTATTGCCATATTTTTCATAAGTCATAAATAATCGTAATACTTATACCCAATTATTTCACCTAAAACAGGAATCGGAAACTACTTACCTACATCCTACATTTTCAAATTACATTCCATCTTAAATACACAATTGCTTGTGAATTGTTTGAGTGTGCGTCAAATAACTTGGTGATCTATTTGGGTCATACACAGATTTAGGTTACCGACTTTCCTGTGGACACACCGAAAGTTAACGTTTTTAAGGCCTAATTTTCTGGCTAAGCCCATACCCGAAAAAACGCCCTCAGGACTGCTTTAGACCTATCACATAAAAACATAACTTATATGCACACAAGCTCTTAACTATTGTCCACAAGACCCATACCCAATTGTTTCACCTAGAACAGGAATCGGAAAACTACTTACCTACATCCTACATTTTCAAACTACATTCCATCTTAAATACACAATTGCTTGTGAATTGTTTGTGTGTGCATCAAGTAACTTAGCGATCTAAGCTAACGATGTAAATGTAAATAGGTACTATAGTGGTGGTAGGACCCTGTGCAGGGTACGTCCGAATCGCTACCACCATCTTATCTATTAACCACCCGAGAAGCAATAGTGTTCGCATTGTTGTGTTCCGGTGTGGGGCTAAGACAGCCGGTAAAATTACTAGCATAGAGGCATTCCTTCTTAGTCCTCAGGGTTGGCAACGCATTTGCAGGCTTAGGATTGCCGTCTTGTGAATGCGAATGTCTATGGGTCACAGTTTTCACTTACCATCAGGTGGCCTGTGTGCTCGTTTGCCTTCTCAATGCCATAACAAAAAAAAACCTAATCAAGTGTCTATTTACTGTCCACGCTCAAAGTTTAAGTCTCCATTTATGTTTTTTTTTAATACCCTGCATTTATTTATTGTATCTAATTTCTGATTATATGGCACCAGCGATCGTGATGCCATTCAAGTAGCCACTGAAAACCAAAGCCGTGGCGTGTCGTGGCTTGCATTATGGTGAGTGGCTCCCTATTTGACACAATTTGGCATTTGATTATTATAAGTTCTTTAACATTTAAATTGTTATAATTGTGTCCAAATGTGTGTCAAATAAACTATATTTCTTTCTTTCTTAATACGATGATCAGCCGAGTCATTAATCGGCCGGCGGACTAATAAGTATCTACTCTATATTACTATTTAGCTATACATACATACATTACATCACGCCTACATTCCCAGCGTGGGGTAGGCAGAGCTACAGGAATACCAACAACTCTAAGAAGACTTGTTTATTCTGTATAATTAGGTATAACCACATTTTGCATTATCAGGCCAAAAAGTTTAATAGTGTATTAGTGACAGGTTGCAAGCCCATCGCCTAAGAATACTACAAGCCCTTATTCCCTTAGTCGCCTCTTACAACATCCACGGGACGACATGGAGAGGCACTAACCTAACCTAACCTAACCCGGCAACCACACGGATCCTTACTCTTTATAAGCGTTTAGAAATTATCTGTGAAAATTGTTAAAGAGAATTTAAATGTCTATTACATATTACATCACATTTTTCTGCCGCCACCAGATTAAATCAATTCTTGTTCAAAATCCGAGATAATCGATGTAATACTTTATCTGTCGATCAGTCCCGTTCGTTTAATGCGCCATTAACATTCCTCCGCTGACCCCATCAATCCAGGGAGTCTCCGGTCCCTGAAGATCGGGAGATAGCTGGAGCGGAACGGGAGAAGGATTGTTACGCTTGATTTGAAAATTAAAGAGCTGGTCAAGTTCGAGTCCTTGCTTACCCAGATTTGTACCAAAGATATTTGCTCCATAATGAATAATGATTGTTGGTGGATGGTGGTTATACATGCGATTCATTATTATTTGCTAATATAAAAAACCCGGGCAAGATCATGTCGGAACCTGCTCAGTGTAGGGTTCCGAAGCCGTTAAGTACTACAAACATAAATATCAACAAGTAATAACTAATTTTCTATTTGAAGTCACTGGGTGCCGTCTTAGATGATTTTAGTAGGTATAAACACTTTAATTGCCTGTATCTCAAGAACAAAATGATTTCTACTTAGTCGTGATAGTTTTCCTTTAAAATTCGTTATATGCGCTCTCAAAAGTTTTTTTTTCAGATTTTTAGTATTTGTAGTTTTGGCTGTAGGGGGGAGGAGGGGGGGACTCTTGAGTCTAACAAAAATTAGCGCTCTAAAACTTAATATTTCATAAGTCAAATTACAACTTTCTAGTACTACGAGTCTCTCCGCTTGGCTGCGGACGGACGGACGGACGGACATGGCAAAACTATAAGGGTAAACTGTCCTAGTTTGACTACGGACCCCTAAAAACGTTCTGATCATGATTTGCGCAAATAAGTACATATTCCTATTCTGATGCAGTTTATTGGCGAAAACACTTTTTTTAGGGTTCCGTAGTCAAACTAGGAACCCTTATTGTTTCGCTATGTCCGTCCGTCCGTCCGCAGCCTAGCGCAAAGACTATTAGTACTAGAAAGCTGTTATTTGATATGAACATGCATATTAGTCACGCCAACAAAGTGGTACAATAAATTGTAAAATTGTGTTTTTTCTTATCTACCCTATCAGGGGTGTCGTTGGATAGGTCTTTCAAAAATATTATGGGTTTGTAAAACAGTTTTTCGATTAAGTAATCCGTTTATGAAATACTAAGCTTTGAAGCGCTAATTTTTATTAGACTCAAGTGTCCTCCCCCCCCCCCTACAGCCAAAACTACAAATACCAAAAATCTGAAAAAAATCTTCAATGAAAAAACATATAACCAGTTTTAAAGGAAAATACTATCACGACTAAATAGACATCATTAAATTTAGTTCTTGAGATACATATGAAGTGTTTATACCAACTAAAATCATCCAAGACGGCACATCACAGGCCAACAAAATGGGAATGTTTGGAAAAAATATTTTATGTACCTATACTACTCTTAGTGTTCTCCTAGAGCGTCGGTGGCCTAGTGGCTTAGACGATCGACTCGTGATCGTAGGTAGCGTTGGAACCTCTAAAGTTTCTAACTTATAACATCGTAAGGAAACCTGCACATTGGAACAGCTGAGTGTGTAAGAGGGTAATTGCACAAATGATTCTAAAGTGGACAAACTATATACGGAAGGTATCTGTAAGAAAAGATAGTGTTCGCCGGAAAGTTTTCACTGGGTTCCTACTTTATCATGGGATAGAAGACCACTTGTGACAAACAAGACAGACGGAGAGCATTGGCCTTATAATAGACCCATCGACCCTTTGAACACGGATCCCTAAAAACAAAAGAATGCACGCGGTTCAGTCCAACTAATTCAAACCAATTTATTAACTTCGCCGAGAGAGAATTCATTTATTCACGTACATACAAACCTACAAGAGTAATGCGAAGTTTATTCACCTCTATTGACTGTATGTGCTTGTTTCTGTTAATTAGTCGGGATTCAAGACCGGGTATTGGAATTTTGGGAATTCTAAAGCCTTATTCTCTGCGGGAACGTGTCATTAGCCAAAATTAGCCTGATGTTTACTTCCTTGGAGGCATTTTAGATTAAAGGGGTGGTTTCAATACCAGCAGCGAATAACTAGGTTATTATTTCTATATTTCTCCGGGGACTGAATAGTCCACCATAAGAATTAATTTTAGTAATAACTATCGTTAGTAATGACTCATTTAAAGAAACTTACTTTTTCAGGATTTTAATGGATCAAAGAACTTAACCTAGCCTTAGGAATCTACACGTTACATATTTAAGAAATTCTGAAAAGTTCTCTTTTCCAAAGACAAAAAATATGACTCACAGTAATTAGGTATGCAAACAAAGACAATATTATGACCAAAACAAATTATGACAAAACGGGCTCCCATTTCTTCTCCTGTTTGAAAGAAGTATTATTATTAACCTACCTAGTCTACGGGAAGAACAGTAAGAGACTAAATTCTGCTTAACCACTTGACAGTCCAGGGACGGTAACCAAACAAAGTGATGTGAACAACTTTAAGAGCGTTTCGATTGCGCTAAAGGCGACAGAAGAAAAAAGAGTAAATTTGGCAAGACTTAATAAAGCATAAAAATTATAAACTAAACCCCGACTGGCGTACCTATTAATTTGCTCCGCGAATAATTATTTTAAAAGCTCCGTGAATTATTTTTTAATCTTAATTCCGTCACTGATTAAATTATAATTACTTACTTTGTAAACACCATCCGCGTAGTTACGAAAAAGTTTAAGGGTATAAAATTGGTAGTAATTTAATGCTTTAAATTAAGACCGTTCGCTACGTTACGTAACTGAGAAGTTCATGTACCATCGTCCACACTGTTAACTGTCTATCGTTAGACCTTATGCCTTTTGTAATAAGGGCCAAAGATGAAGTTAAAAGTGTTCCTGTTTGTTTTACTGATAGATAATATAATAAAATAACGCTTAGGTTAACAAACCTCTCCACGCGGGGTTGTTACAAATCTAAAGGTACAGAGTGATTATGTTAGCTTTGGTTCTAACCAAGTCTAACGAAGTAAAGTGTGTACTCGTACAGCGCTCTAGAGCGACACTTTACTACCTAGGCATAATTTAACCCTCAGGTTTAACTGTAAGTGAAATCCCTGATGAGGTATTCTACGAAATTATCATATCCTCGAAACTTGTCTTGAAAAGTTTTTAGAACGTACCTAACTGTATTTTGTATGTACCTAGTTGTCTCATGACTAATAATGAAGTAATCTCAAATTGTATATAGTTGAATTATTAAAAAAAAAACAACTACTTAAATGAAAGACCTTACTGTTTTGAGTGACTTCAAGGTTTTAATGTCAATTTTGTTAGTCAACATTATCAGAAACTAAGGTTTTAATCTTAAAATAATGAGATGACAATTTAGCGTTTTCATTGTGGTTTATCTATCTGTTTATCTGTGTTTGTGCATTCGCAGATAAACCGTTGAACCAATTTTGATGTACTTCGGTGTGGAGATAGCATAATTCCTAAGAAAGAATACAAGATACTTTTAACCCGGGAAAACTTGACAGTTCCCAAAGTTTAAACGGACAAAGTGGCGATCAAAAGTATACAATATCTAAGTACTAGCTTTTGTCTGCAACTGCGTCTCCGTAGTAACCGTATATCACTGTTCACTCGGGAACTGTCCAAATCTTCCGAAATAAAAAGTTGTTAAGATCGCCTATGGTTTACCCGTATCTTTTAAATTGTGCTATATCTCTGTAATGTTTTTGTTTGGTGTACATACAATAAAGTGTTTTGTATCTTATCTTATCTTACCTTACAGATTTCGGATTCATTTCGACCCCTTTAGGATCTTTTGTGCAATTACCCTCTTACACACTCAGCTGTTGGAACGTGCACGATGTTTTTCCTTCATTATATGAGTATCGGGTAATGTACATAAGTTAGAAAAGCTCACGGTGACCGCGTTTGAACTCAGTACCTTACGTTACCCTCGAAGTGTTTTGTATTGTTTTATATTGTAGATATCCTACCTTTGTCTTCAAGCCATAAACTAACTCTGCCAAACCAATAGATATCTGGGCCTCTATTCAACTGCGTTATAACGATATCGTGTTTGACGTGTTTTAGAATCGTTTAGTATGTCACAGTCGCCATTATTGTAAATGACATAAGAGTTATGAAAACGTTGACAATACGGAAACAGGTCAAATACGATATCGTTATTACCGTGTAGAATCCCAGCCCTGTTGAGTCGTGAAAAATTAACAAACAGGCAAACAAACTTTCACATTTATAATACAAGTTAATAATAACAACCTTTAAATCAAAACAGAAGGCCTATACTTTACCGTCATTGCTGTAGGCCTCGATCCAACAAATTTACGATGGACATTCTACGATTAATAGGTACTCACGAACCATTCATTAGTTTAGCGCGCTACCCATCAACTTAAACAGCAAATACAACTATAAATACTTACTTTATAGATACATTTGACAATATACTCGTGTTGTTCACTACATAGTATAAAACAAAGTCGCTTTCTCTGTCCCTATATCCCTATGTATGCTTAAATCTTTAAAACTACGCAACGGATGTTGATGCGGTTTTTTTTAATAGATAGAGTGATTGAAGAGGAAGGTTTATATGTATAATACTTTAATCCGGAGCGAAGCGAGGGCGGGTCGCTAGTGTTTAAATAATTGGAAACTATGTTTCAACAGGTACAATCTACTTAAAATAGCGATTTCCCCTCATAACCTTCCTAAAGCATAACAGTACTAACACAATAGGTATAATTTCCTTTTTTTAGCCTAGTATTTAGACTTTAGCATTAATTAATTTAAATAATTAACTGGGTTATTAAGCCACATTGCCAAAAAAGTGACTGTTATAACTTATATGCAAGCTGAGCTTGCCTAGAATTAGGTAACACCCTGTCACTTTTCCCTACACATGTAATTTTTAATTTAAGTTAAGAGGACTGCGAAGCAAAAAATATCATACAAAATACGATAACGTTTTTCTCCCCCTAAACGTTGTCCGATTTTTACGATTTTTCAATATGTTGTAGATATAATGAATAACTAGGTCTGTACGTCTTCCTTTGCAAGAAGATATTGATTGGAAAGAAACAACTTAAAAAACCGAAACACGAACCTCGTTTTTCATGAGAACTGCAAAATATTTAAAAATCGCAGAAGTCCGGTTAGATTTCCGGTTAGGTGAGAGACGTTATCAAACAGAGCGAAATTTTTAAGGATTCTTTTTGACAACTACGCGATTTAAGCATCGCTTCACAATCCTCTTAACAGTCGTCTGTTGGCAAAGCAAAAAATATATCGGATCAAGAGGCTGATTAACTGGATCATCCGACATCATCGGAGTGTAGGCGTGGAAAATGGTTTTATAAAAAGGACCTTTCACAGTTAATAAATTTGATTTAACAGAATCCCATTAAAACGAAACGTAACGACAGTTTCAAGGTTCGACCGCACTCGACGAAGGCTGGTAGCAGAATGTTCTTCGGAGCTGCTCCACCTGCGCTCGCACCGAGACTCTGTCAAAGCGCCTTCCGGTAGTTGTAGATGGCGCTTGCGCTTCGTTTTCCTCCCGTGATCATGACCATCTCCGACACGGTCATCCTGCGAGACACGTCTCTGTGTGTTAATCTGTAACAGAAAGCCTTTACACAGTATCACCAAGCTCGGTCACTCCTGACCTATTCCGATTAAATCCGATTAAATTTTATTTACAAACAGTAATCAACACACCAGAGAAGTTATGTACCAGAGAAATCCAGCATAATAACAGACATCAGAATCACATTATTTACAACAGAGCCCACAGAACTTCCAAGTATGCCCTCTATAGCCACGGCTTCCATAGCCGACCAGCTGATCATCAGCCACCACACAACATACGTGTGCCCCCGTGTGCATCACCCACTGACTACACACGTTACGGTCACTACGGACCACGACCTCCGCCAGAGCTAAACGCGCACCGCGCACCCACGGACTACTTGAGTTACCCCAAGAGACACCCACTTCCACCGGGCTACGACTACGTAATAGCTACTGGTATAGTCGACATCAATACGGCCTATAGAGTGCTTACTGTTCACGCTCTTGCTCATCAACACAATCAATATCATTAACATCCGCTGGTACATAACTTTCAGGCATCTTTCTTAGCCTATCATGTGCGTACTTGTAAGTACGCTTAGAGTCTAAAGCTTTCAACGTATAACGATCTCCATCAACACTTCAATCACTTTGAACGGTCCCTTGTATTTTGGGTCTAACTTTAACTGGTTACGTTCTTCATTGGCCAATAAAACAAAATCACCTAGCGAAAACTTTTTTATTGAAGCTTTCGTACTGTCAAAACGAGCTTTGTCATAGCTTGAACACCTTTGGATTCTATCTGACGCTGTTTCACGGACTTCCTCAATGTCAACTTTTGTATCAACATCGCTACTACACATCAGTGACAACGGTCTAGCCACTTCACCGATTAAAAGCTCAAGAGGCGAAGCTTTTGTGACGCGGTTCACAGTACAATTAATCGCGAGTTGTACCTCACCTAATGAGTCTTGCCACGATTTGTTATCGCTTGTTTCAACGGCCGTTAACATTGATTTTAGGACACTCATCACGCGTTCTACTTGACCGTTAGCACGAGACGAACCGGTCGCTATTAGATGCAAGCTAATATTTTTACTCTCACAGAAATCACGAAACTCTTTGCTGGCAAAACATCTACCTTGGTCCGCGATTATCCTAGTAGGGGTACCAAAAAGGGCAACGCTTTGAGTAACCGCATGAATGCTGCTTTTAGAGTCAATGTTAGTTGTATGGTAGAGTAACACGTACTTGGTGAACGCGTCTATCAAAACAAAGACTTATTCTTTCTTGTCATTTTTGCCGCTTAATTTACCTGTCGCGTCTATATGAACCGTGTGCCATGGTGTAGTTACTTTCGGAATCGGATGCAATTCGGCTTGGACTTTTCCGGAATGAGATTTCGCGATTTTACATGTCACGCAATTGTCAACAACTTTTTTTTAACGTACTGAGTTATACCAGGGAACCAGTAAAAATCATAAAGCTTTTCACGCGTCTTGTCAGCACCAAGATGAACGAGAGAGTCGTGAAAGTTATTAATTACCGACCACCTTAACGTTCGGGGTAAGTAAGGCAAGCATTTAGACCTACCATTACGCTGTATTTAAATTTTTGACTACAACGCTCTCGACTAAAGAGAAATCAGTCGCAGTCGTGTTAACCGAAAACCCTTGATTTAAAATTTCTCGGCCTATCATAACCTCATTTTGCAAACAACTATTTGGTAATACATGAAATAAAATTTCAAGGGGGTAGTTGATAATCACAACGTTACATAATCGTTATCTGTTCTGTACTGAATACTCGCGTTTGTCCAATGCCCACCATAGAAACAACATTTTTAAATCGTTTACCAGTTAATTTAGCAGCCAATTTATCTGTAACCAACGAGCATTCAGCACCAGAATCGTAATAAAAACAATACAGCTCACCGTTATGTTCCAAGGTCCCCTTAGGTGGTTGAACGTTGCAGATGTCCACCCGCCGCTCGGCGTGCGCCGCACCCGCGCCGCCGCCACCACCGCTGCCGTTTGCTTGACCGCCGCCGTCGCTCGTACGACTGGCAATGTGGCCTGGTTTCCCGCACTTGAAGCACACCAGTGGGCCCCTCGTAGATGTTTTCTGGGTCGCTTGACTCGTTGTTGCTGTTGGCACTGTTGTTCGGCCACTGTCTATAGGCTTGCTTCTACACTCTGATCATCGATGGCCCATTCTACCGCAGTTATAACACTTTAGCGGGGTAATCTTCGCTCGCTTGTTATCCAGTGCAGTTGAAGATTCGTTCGATATAGGTAGCTTGCGTTTTAAGTGGGAAAATGCGTGTAGTTCTTGTTGCAATTTTTCCTGCCGTGACGTTAGTTGTAAAAGCCATTCTTTGGATCCTCGTATCAAATTGCGATATGTGAGCGAGTACTGTAGCCACCGCAATTTCTTCTTTGTTTACATCTTTCCAACGGTTTGTAAGTGACGTCATCAACCGACTAGCGTAAGCGGCCAGTTTCTTTTTCGCTTGGTTTGTCGCCGCTCAAATTGATGAGGGTAGCCGCTAAAGTTTCGGTCAATGCAAATCTCGCTGAGAAAAGTACCTTGAACTCGTTCCATGTAATGCCTTGGTAGGCAACTTGCGATAACCATGTCGATGCGGCACCTTTTAGCGCTTTGCTTATCGCCAAAACCAACTGTGCGCCTTGTAACGGAGTTTCACCAAAGCACAGATCTGCGGTCGTGCACCATGATCTCGCGTCCACGTCCTTCTTGTCAGGGTCGAACTTGGGTAACTCGATGTGACTGGTAGTCTTCGGTGCTTGTATGGCTGCAATCAAGGCCTGCATGTTCGCATGTTGCTGTTCAAAAAGTGCCCGCCAATTTATGTCGTTTTGCGACGATTCGTTGTCTTGTTTCGATCCCACTTCTGATATCGGATCAAGAGGCTGATTAACTGGATCATCCGACATCATCGGAGTGTAGGCGTGGAAAATGGTTTTATAAAAAGGACCTTTCACAGTTAATAAATTTGATTTAACAGAATCTCATTCAAACGAAACGTAACGACAGTTTCAAGGTTCGACCGCACTCGACGAAGGCTGGTAGCAGAATGTTCTTCGGAGCTGCTCCACCTGCGCTCGCACCGAGACTCTGTCAAAGCGCCTTCCGGTAGTTGTAGATGGCGCTTGCGCTTCGTTTTCCTCCCGTGATCATGACCATCTCCGACATATACATATAAACTGCTTCTCAGCAGTGTACCAGGGGGCCCAGCACATATTGTCCGCGACTTGTTTGTCGCTCTTTCTAGAAGTATCGCTCTAACTAGTATACAGGGCGTCCCACGGCTATGCCACATGGAAGGAAAGTACCTTGAATATTGTGGATGGAACATTTTACTGAAAGAAGACATTAGTTAAATTTAAAAAACAATTTAAACTGCATTCATTCATATTTCAATAATTACATGGTTGAACCGGGAATCGAACCCGTTACACGAGAAAAATAATTACCCTGTAGCTTTATCATACCGATCGAAAGGCTTCATCATAAGGATGAATTTTAACATTTTTAATACAAAATTAATCAATTTATCAAATGCTCAAAATGAGTCCCTTCCTGTTGAATACAAAGTCGCACTCTTTTGATTATTTCGCTCCCTGTCGATTTTTTGATCTTGTTGTGGTGGATAAGTAGAATAATACGTCTAAGTTCTGTTTGTAGCCCCATAAAAAAATCTAAATCTATCTGTCTCTCTTTCTATCAGCTTTTCATTTTTCTGAACAAAATTTCACACCAAATGTTAAATGTGTTAATTCATGGTCTTCCTTTTATTTCTGATACTATGTTATTTAGCAAAAAATAATCCTTATGATGAAGCTTTTCGATCGGTATGATAAAGATACAGGTTAATTATTTACCTCGTGTAACGGGTTCGATTCCCGGTTCCACCATGTAATTATTTAAATATGTATGAATGCAGTTTAAATTGTTTTTTAAATTAAAATAATGTCTTCTTTCAGTAAAATGTTCCATCCACAATATTCAAGGTACTTTCCTTCCATGTGGCATAGCCGTGGAACGCCCTGTATAACGATAGAGACGCACTAAGCGACAAGCGTCAAAATACAACTTGTGCTAGCCGTAAGATAAGGATTATATTTGGGCATAAAAAATAATAAATCTGTTCTCACGATGGACATTGATTACGGATCAGGTTTCAAAACTTGTCTCAAGCGCATACCACCCAATCATAAACTGTAGCATCTCTAATAATCAACGATGCTTCTAATGCACATGCACCTAATATTACACACGTAAGAGTGATATTGCCTTGTTCTTAGCAATTAAGACAGAAGTTGGTATGGTAAAGTTGTCATAAGTAACCGACCACTTTACTACCTTGTCGCTTTCGGTCGTTTGACTAATTTGTATGAAATTTAAAAGGTGGTGTTGAAGTGACAAGGGATTTAAGTGAGGTATTCCTTGCGTTTATTGTCTGATTGAACTAACAAACTATTAACCCGTACTTAACATTCCTTTACTTGTTTACTATAAACCGATGTTAACCAACTTGGTTATTATGCTGACCGGAAATAATAAAGAAAGTGATATAGATCTGAAAGTTACTTGTCCAGAAGGTAATTAGGGCTGTTAAAAGGAAAAATAAATCACTGATTAAATGCCTAATGGGACAGTTTAAAAATAAATTAAGTAAAAAGTAGGTACTTGTTGGCTTTTGTAAAATGCTTTCTCAACCAAAACGTTGCACAATTTATAGTCCTTTCAATCCATGAAGTCCTATCCTTTTATTAAATTTTAAGTACCATCGAGGATTTTTAATGATTAGCAGTTTAACATAATACCTATGTTATTTTGCCGGGTTGTAATAGATGAAAAACTTAAGTAAAGGACCTGTTGTAAGTTGTATTTTCAAATAATGTAACATTAATAATTAAAAAAAAAAAAAAATTACGTTGGCAACACAGGTCTGGTCTATTTGTCACCGGAGTGCGTTGGGGCACTTGGGGCCAATTAAGACGCAATTTTTAGGGTTTCGTAGTCAAACTAGGAACCCTTAAAATAGTTTCGCCATGTCAATCCGTCCGCAGCCTAGCGCAGAGACCCTTAGTACTAGAAAGCTGTAATTTGGCATGAATTTGCATATTAGTCACGTCAACAAAGTGGTACAAGAAAATGTAAAAAAAAAAAAAAATTCAGTACCTCCCCTACAAGTAACGTAACGGATGTATTTTTTTTTTCGTTTACCCTATAGTGTGGGTGTCGTTGGATACCTAGGTCTTTCTAAAATATTACGGGTGTGAAAACAGTTTTTCGATTAAGTAGGGGAGACCAGGGATGAACGTAACAATTTTCGATTTTTTCGAAATATCTCGCACAACTTTTAGAATATTAAGATTCTTGTGAATACAAATGATAGATTAGCCTTTTAGCTATCTTTAACCATCTCCTTGAATGCAGCTGATAAAAGAGATTTTGAGAAAAACGACCAAAAAAAAAAAGTGGAATCTGTTACAACCATCCCTAGGGGTAGGGCTGGTTGTAACAGTATCAGGGGATGGTTGTAACAATGCAAATAAACACAAAGTAACTTTCATAATCAACATTATTATTTATCACAAAACAACATTATTATTCTTATTCAGCCTTTCAGGTCTTACAATAATATCACAATGAACAAAACTAATTATTAAACACTTCTGAAACATAAAAAAATTCTTCAATAATTGACAATAATCTCAGTCAGACAAACAGTTATGGCATATAAAACTTCTTTCATTATTAGTGCACTCTTCATGAGCCCATTGGTGACACTCGAGGCATTGTACCCATTTTTCATTTGACCTGCTGTTTGAAAATGATTCCATACAGACTAGACAAAAGCAATCCTCGCTATCTGATTCATCAGTATCCCTTGTTGCTCTAGCCTCTTTTTTCTTCTTTTGTGCTTTATTTCCCTTTTTTTTTATCTTTTTTTTTACAACTTGTGTCCTTGGTTTTTTTATTTCTTTGGCAGTCTGCAAAATGGGCTTCTTAACTGCTTTGAGTTACTGCAATCATAATCGGGATGAAAGTAACACGTTGTTACTTTCATCCCGATCTATAAATTCTCCGGAATATGACAAACACGTGCTATTAACCTACGAAAATTGTTATAAAAGTACCATTCCGGATGCCAAAACATTAAAGACGAATAGTTGTGCTATTTTACTCATACATAAGACATAAGCTAAAACATTACATAATTAAAACAATCACAGTTGAAAAAAACGGTCAAAACTTACTTTATGCGTAATTTTTCGGCACCGACTCATTACGTCCCCAACCCGGCGGTAAAGCGCCTTGAGCGCAACTGAGGGAAGGGGGGGTTCCAAATGGCGCATGTCGGTGAAGCAGCCGTCAGTGTAGCCAACATATTTCGTTCAAAAACTCATTTGTTACGTTCATCCCGTGTTACTTTCATACCTGGTCTCCCCTACCTAATCCGTTTATGAAATATTAAGCTTTACAGCGAACATTTCTGTTAGACCCCCTACAGCCAAAACTACAAATACTAAACATCTGAAAAAAGTCTTAAATTAAATCTCATAATAATATAACGAGTTTTAAAGGAAACCTATCACGACTAAGTAGAGATCATTGGTTCTTGAGATACAGGCGATTAAAGTGTTTATACCTACTAAAATCATCTAAGACGGCACCAATTGACTTTAAATAGAAAATAAGTTATTACTTGTTGATTTTTATGTTTGTAGTACTTGACGGCTTCGGAACCCTACACTGAGCATGGTCCGACATACTCTTGCCCGGTTTTTAAAAGTAGCCTACACTACCTGTACCAAGTAGGTACCCACGGTGTCGGTATCTACGTTTGACGGTAACTAGGTAGGTACTATTAGTATTTGATACTGCAATCGAGACGCACGCAAACTATTTCCATCTAACATCCTATACAGCGCTAATGAGACTTACGCGATCAGTGGTGTTATAATAAATAAATAATTTATTTTAATATATTTATTATGATAAATATATTCTGGCCCATCGGTCGATCTTCTTAGCATAATGGCGCATGGCGGTCCCACCGCGGTTCAGCAGTAATTTCGACAATGTCGAGAAGAGACAGTAGGTATAATCGGAATTGTCGAGTTTTTTATAGACACTCCAATGAATTTAAATATGAAAAAAATAAGTCTATAGATATCACACACGAGGGCAATTGTTCGGTAATACGAGTAGTTGATGCCAATGCGGAAAGTATGTCATTTCATTTTACACGAGTCCCGCCCGAGGTATACCTACCTACGTACCTTAACTGCGCAGGCGCCAGTATAGCCAGTTTAAGTAACAGCATGTCAAGCTAGGTGCAGTTGCATTAATTCAAGTTGTTTAATTATTCCAGAAAGCGATTACATGCATCGATGCTAATGGCGCGAGTCTAGGAAGTTACAAAATAATAGATGTGTTACATTGACTTGAATTTTAGTCGAGATGAAAGGGACAAAGTACTTATATAGATAGACGGTTTTTTTTTACTTTCGCGTGTACAAAACTACGGCTTGGCTGGCAGTCCTTCCGTGACAACCCAATCGAAACGCCGGAAAAAACGAGGCAGGAGTACAATTTACCTGTCTCTATGTTGAACCGTATTAATGACCTGATTTAAACTTTAATCATTGAGCTATTATTACTACGTATAGAGAAGACCGCGCGAACATCACTAGTGCTCCATTCAATTGCGGCCGGCCGGCCGCAATTCACTCAGTCGCTTGCTCGCTCTTGCGCGCTTAAATCGTGTTTCTTTTAAAGCGAAAATCGTTGAAAACTCGTCGAATATGCCCTCGTGTGTGTTACGATATTGTACTAATAACTCCAGTAATACGGCAAAGTGCAAAGGAATAACTTTCCATCGGTGAGTAACTAGATATTCATTTTAAAACTTAATTTAGAGCAAAATATTTCGCGGAAGCCATTTTGCGTCATTTGTCATAGACTAAAAATTCAAGATGTGACATTGGGTGTGTAGATAGTATTAGCTAGCTGACATATCATTACACAGCAGAAAATAATAATCTTACACATTTAGAAAATAATATAGATTGTGGTTATTAATTTAACAAAAAAGGTAAATGAAGAAAGATAAAAAAATTTTTTTGGTTCTTTTAATTGATTGATTGTTTGTACAAGTAAGTTATTATTTATTTGTTTAGAGATATGTTGTTACATTTTGTTTATTTCAGGTTTCCACGTCCGGGCCGTAAAGATAGGGAAAAATGGATAAAATTCGTCCAAAACAACCGCAGTGAAGAGACCTGGTTACCATCGGACCATAGTTATGTGTGTTCGTTGCATTTTCGTGAAGAGGATAAATATTCTACTAAAACGGGAAGGCGTTTTCTGAAGAAGTCTGCTTTACCTTGTATTGATGTAAGTAACAGTAATGAAAATATTACGCCCGGGTTTGAGAGACGGATACACGGCCATCATGGCATATTTTCTATTCTACAAAATTATACGGCTTTTATTTTTTTTTGTACCTAAACTTAAGGTATTATATTGTTTGTTGTGCAGAATAAATTCGATACTTATACCTAAAATAAATATTATAATTAAAATTATGTGTCAAGCCTCTTTAATTTGTTTTACTATGTATTAACATACATTACCCAATTAAATAGGCAGAATATAAACAAAGTGTCCGTCTATGACGGTGACATCGCATCTATGACTCATTAGCCGCCTCCCGCGCGCCCCGCACTGCCGCGCTTGTTGCACAGATTTTGGTCGCGTCGTCTTCTCTATACGTAGTAATAATAGCTCAATGACTTTAATAGTTTTTTTTTTATATTAAGTAGAAGGCACACGAGCACTCAGGCCACCTGAATCTGAGACCCATAGACATTTGAATTGACAAGACTATAATCCTAAGACCTCAAATGCGTTGCCAACCCTGAGAACGAAGATGGAATGCCTCTATGCACCAAGACCACGACTTTTAACCAAATCATCCTTTGACAAACACAATTTCGCAAAAAACGTGGTTGTGCTTAAACCATTACATATTAAAAAGGTTACACAGGCTTATTAAATAAGTTAGGTTATGTTATATTTTTGACCACAAAACAATATAAAACAATGCGGCGTGAAGTATCTCTTTGCAAAATTAAAGTTTGTAAAATGATATAGTTTGTCAAATAATGATTTGGTAAAACATTAGTGAACCCTAAAGCCGCACTTAGACAGGTAATCCTTCAGCAATAATTGCCCGTCAGCAATAGCTGTCTTACTCTAATTTGATGTAATAGATTGAGACTGGACAATGGCATTTGTCATAAAAGAGCCCGTGTAAGTGTGTTACAATACCTAGCTGCTCTATAGACAAATTGAGTTTTCAAATCTAATACTAAATTATCAATCATAGATCCAAATAGATTATGGAAAAATTTACTAAATAAATAAGTAAATTTCACAGGACAATGTCACACAAATTGACCTAGTCCCAAACTAAGCTCCTAGGCTTGTACCTACTATGGGTACTAGACAACGATCAACTTACTTATATACCTACACCGTGTTTTTTTTGATTTACGATAACTTTAAGGGCACGTTCTTCAAGTCAAATTAAGCTAATTTCCCGAAGACAGACATATGATAACTCGTACGGTTATAAAGATATTCAATTATTAAAATTAATCAGTTAATCACGTTAAACTAATGTAAAAGGCTCTTAATTGATACCTAACAATTTTCTTTTAATTACCTATTATGAGTAAAGAGTTTTCAATTGTTAGGTCGTGCACCTGTCAAGTGTTATCTTTACTTGTGTGTGTGTATGTCACGCTGACTTGACGTATTTGACACTAACTATGAGTTAACTCTAAAGACCCTTTTAGAATGATTGAAGACACAACATTTAATTACTTTGTTCTAAACAATTTTTTTTTTTTTTTTGCAATATTTTAAAATCTAATGTACCACGTAGTTTCTATACGTGTACTTACCTAACAATATGCCGAAGTTATCGTAAATCAAAAAAAAACACGGTGTAGAGAAATATATACTTATAAGTAATTCACGTACTCAGCATAATTACACGCTAAACTTAGTGTCACGGCTAACCGTTATCGTATCATATTAAAACGTCTATCAAAAAGCTATAAAGGTCTTATTGACTCGCCTAACTTGTTCCATAAGCGCGGCGATCTGAGTCCCTATTTACAACTATAGCACAGCCAAACCCCGGCAACCAAGTGCGTAAGGCCATCGACTAATTATAATGGTAAGACGTTCTATATTTATTATGCCGGAGAGAGTGTGACTGCAATAGACAGCCGAGTACCTACTATTAAAATTGTGGTTCTGTGCCTAAGTTTAAATGGCTTCGGCATACTGCCCAAGATAAATACCAGCATCTCAAATAAAACTCCTCCTGTAGTAATCACAAAAAGTCAAAGCCAAAAAGTTTATTTGCAGAATTGCTGTAGGTACATGGTAGTAATATTACAGAACATAAGAGAACAGCACAATTCGCCATAAAACAAGCATGCAAAATACAATTTTCTATTGTTATCTATGAATTACTATCTTCGTTATACCTGTCCATCATTCTATTATTTCGTCATTCACGATTCACAACCTTATTATTAAGAGAAGAGGATAGTTACTAGTCGTCAGTCGAGTTATAGTTTTATATCTTTTGAATTCGATCCTAAGCACTGAGATCAATTGACGTATCTATACGACGTATTTTTAATAGCATCTAGGAATTGGCAGCCCAATAAATTGTACTATTAGCCAAAGGCGCCGCTACTCGGGAGCTCTAGTTAAGGATCCTTGTTAACATGTTCCCGTGAACTCTATATGGAGTCAGTTTTGCAAGCAAATCAAAATTCTTGGCGCTAAATAGTCACCACTAAGCTACAATGATGTTATCTCTTCATAAAAGCCATTAGAAAACATTTATCTTAGTTAAATTGCATAGTGACCATCTGGTTTGCTGTTCTAACCCCCCCCGCCCCCCCCCCCACCGCAAAAAATAGGGGTGCTACACGTTTAAGTTGCGTATCTGCGTATGTGTGTGTGTCTGTATCTATAGCATCGTAGCTCATGCTAGCTTAATCTGAATGGTTCTTAGATAGGTACATTTCGTAAAAATCGATAGGGCTGTGAAAGAGATCCTTTAAAAAAAGGTCGCCATTACATGGGGAGGTTTTACCTATGTACCTACTTCATAATAATGAAATATAAATAAGTTTTTATTAATAATATTAAATATGTATTTTGCAGATAGCAACCAATTTAATCACATTTTTGGGCAATTTATGTTATTATTAAAAAACTTGTTTCTGTGTTCGTTTTTGACGCTAATGACTTTATAAAGTTTTTCGGTACCAACTGCCAGACTCACATCTTGGGTTTAATAAAGAGATCTAACGTTATTTTAAATGGATATAGTTTGATAAGTTATTAAATAATACAAAAATAAAACTTTACAAAAACAAAGAAAGTAAAAGATGAAGAATAAATAAAACTTCTTCGAGCTGAGTCTTGAATGTTTTCTATGTATTTAAGTATGTATTTCTCTATATAAGTAAGTTTATCGTTGTCTAGTACCCAAAGTACAAGCCTAGAGCTTAGTTTGGGACTAGATCAATTTGTGTGACATTGTCCCGTGATATTTATTTATTATTATTTATTTAATTCTTAGAACATTATGTACCTAGGTGTACATACCTACATAGTGGTAAATGTCAAGATTTTATATGGTGTGGAGAACGCAAACGATCACACAGGTGCCGGCCAGCTGATGGGTTCTGCAGATGGCATACGTTGCCCACCCTGACGACTAAGTAGAATGTTTTGCAATTCACTGCAGCTGCTCGGCTGGCGGAAGACCTTCTCGCAAGTACTTATAGAATAGAATGGAACAGAATGGAATAAATTGCCACAAACTTTTAAATACAAATTATTACAAAAGACAAAAACAAAAAAATATAATAATGAAAGTGTAAAAAAAATAATCAGATATTGCAGCAAAAGAAGCCAAAGACCTCGCAAGTACTTATAGAATACCAAGAATAGAATAGAATGGGACTTTTTTTTATATACACTCGGCGTCAAAAATATCGCCCCTCCGCGAAAATCAGATTCAAGCTAATCTAGACCTTAGCGAAATTATGTTACATAATTAATATTAGTATCAATTAAAAGCACGTTTAATGTGTTTTAAATTAATAATGTTTAATTTAAACAAAACGTAATGGCTTGTGAATCAGAGCGTTTCGAAAAAAAAGTGCACAAATACTCGTTTGAAGGGTCGCGAGTTGTGCCCTTTTCCAGGGGTATAAAATGCCTGTACAAGGTCAAATGTCAATCATTCACTATCCAGACGTCGAAGAGAACACATCTAAGGAACTCAAGCAAGAAAACAACCCTCGAACATGGAGACCACCGCTGCTGAATCAGCTCAAGTGGTTGCACTACTGCAAGCAGGAGTTCGGCAGTGTGATGTCGCTCGGCAACTCAATTTAAGCCGTCATGCTGTCCGCCGAGTATTTCAGTGGTTCCAGGAGACTGGGGGCTACATCAGAAGACGTGGGGCTGGTCGGCGACGCTGCACATCCGAAAGAGATGATCGCTTCATCGTGACATCATCTCTACGCAATCGCTTCGCTAGTGCTGTTGAGGTGCAACAACGCCTCAGAGAAGCTCGGACAAGATCATTTAGCATCTCTACGGTTAGAAGAAGACTGCGGGAGAAGGATATCGTGGCTCACAGGGCTGCTACAGGCCCAATGTTGACCGCACAGCATCGCAGAGATCGCTTGCAATTTGCCCGCGACCACGTCGATTGGACGTTTGAGCAATGGAGGTAGGTTCTCTTTACCGATGAGACGAGAGTCTGTCTTTATTGCAACGACAGGCGGGCCAGAGTCTACAGAAAGTCGGGCGAACGTTTTTCTCAAGCCTGTATTGAAGAGACAGTGGGCTACGGAGGTGGCTCTTGCATGTTCTGGGGGGGCATGTCTATAGACGGCAAAACCGACCTTGTCTGCGTCTCCAGGACTGGAGGCACTCGCGGCCAAGGGTCCCTGAATGCTCGCCGATACATTGCCGAGATCCTGGAAGAGCATGTGATGCCATATGCGGGTTACGTCGGCTCTGGGTTCACATTAATGCACGACAACGCTCGCTCCCACACTGCATTAATTGTTCGGGATTATCTGGAGGAGGTCGGGATTCCGGTTTTGCCGTGGCCAGCCAGGAGTCCTGACTTAAACCCGATTGAACACCTTTGGGACGAGCTGAAGCGACGGGTTTGGTCACGAGATGCCGCCCCTACCACCCTGCAAGATCTCCAGGACGCAGTCATCGAAGAATGGGGCAACATTCCACAAGAGGACATCGTAAAGTTGGTGCCATCAATGAAAGACCGTTTAGAGGCAGTGATAAGGGCAAGGGGGGGTAACACTAGGTTTTAAGTTAATTTTAGGCACTTTTTGTAAAATTTTGTTATCCATTTATTGTTGTAAATTTAAACTTGAACAAACATTTTTCAACTGTTCGCAATGTCATTTCCTTTAATTTTTGACCCCAAGGAAAAATCCTTTTTTTTTTAAATTTTCCTAAAAAAACACTTTATTACCTTTCAAATGATACCTAACAATCATATTGTTGTCCTTGATCAAATAGGGTTTAAAGTCGGTTGTAATTATTTTCCGAGGAGGGGCGATATTTTTGACGCCGAGTGTATTAATACAAAGGACAGAAACAAAAAAATACACTAATGAAAGTGTAATAAAAACAATCAGGTTTTGCGGCAAAAGGAGCCCACTCAGCATTTGCTGCGAGTGCGAGAGGCCGCGTCTGCGCAGCGCTGGTTTTTAGGATTCCGTACTCAAACTAGGAACCCTATAATTTCGCCATTTCCGTCCGTCCGTCCGTCCGTCCGCAGCCTAGTGCAGAGACTCTTAGTACTAGAAAGCTGTATTTTGGCAAAAATATGCATATTAGTCACGCCAACAAAGTTGTTGTAGTATAGCACAATCGGTTCGGTTCCATTAGAAACAGAAGCCTCATTAAATCAATATTATAATGATTTATGTGATAATTTATAATAATAAAAAAGTAATTTTGCCTTCTAAAATAACGATAAGAGAGAGTCTCAAAATATAAGTGCGGGTTCGTCGCAATTACAATTTTCAATTTGAAATTACATCTTGCGCACTTAATTCACGGAAAAGCCATTTATGACATTAATCATTACTAAAGGACTCTTTAGTACATTTAAGTACCTTTATGGGACTCTTAAATTTATGTACAGTTAAAAAACCGTATGATTGTTATCGATTTAATTTGACTTTATATTGCAGCAGTCGGTGCTTTTACATTTTACAAATGTATTAGCGCCTGAAATATATAAGCACCTGCTACCTTCTGAAAAAGTATAAGTACCTAACAAACAGGAAATTTAATATTGACCTCGAAAGGTGTATTTTTTTCTATCCATACAGCCATAACTATAAGTCACTAAAATCTGAAATGAAATGACATTTAATAACGAATTTAAATGAAAATCTATCACGACTAAGTAGACTAGATTGATTCTTGACATACAGCCGCCGGCTAAAGAGTTTATACCTACTAAAAATCATCTAAGACAGCACCAAATAACTTCATATAGAAAATTAGTCCATATTTTGTTGCCTTTTGAGATAGTTTAATATTATATTATAATAATAACTATATCAATAAGTAAATTTCAACGTTACGGAATCCTAAATTTCCACACATGACAGGGCTTCAAAATAATTAATGGACGCCATTAGAGCGTGTACGTCTCGGCCGGAGCAATTATCGAGTGATTTATTTACATCATGTATCCCATCGATAATTAATATCGGCCTAAAACCTTTTCACTGCATAAGAATTACGAAGTCTCAGTGTCTATGCCTGGAGGGATTCTTAAATGTATTTTTTAAGTACCGGGATTTTATTAATAAGTGTGGTTAAAGTAGAGAAAAAGCACAACGGGAAAAGACATGTAACTTTTTAAGGGTTAGCATCGGATGATAACCCTGCTGTTTTTGTTTTATTTGTATACACAACTGCCAAAACTTAAGTATTGTTGTAAACAATGCACATTGTTTGAGAATTTCCTGTTAGAAAATGGCCTGGGTGGTGATGGTGATTCTCTCAATACAGCGCTGCGTCGATCTTATAGGTGAAATATTATCCGGCAAGTTTATGAAGTCCCGTCGGAGCGTACAAAACACATTTTAGCGCGTGCCTTCTCAGTTAGGCAGCAGGCAGTGAGTCGAGTTCAGTGTCGTATAAAGCTGCCTAATTGGGAAGGCACGCGCTAAAATGTGTTTTGTACGCTCCGACGGGACTTTTTAAACTTGCCGGATAAAATTTCACCTGTAAGATCGACGCAGCGCTGTGTTGAGAAATTCATCCCCAGGAATTAAATAACTAGTCATTTACATGATGATGATGAGATTCCTAATGTGCCTACAGATACACTTAAGTTGTGGCAGTTATGTACCTACATAGGTACAAATAAAACAAGCTAAGCTACAGGATAAGTGGCACAAACAATATCTTAATATAATTTACTAGATACTTTACCTCGTGTTAAAGTATAGGGTGGCCAAATAACATGTATACACTTTAGTATAGTAAATATATGAAAAGTTGTATACCTCCAAGTTGGCCACCCTATATAAGCACCCTCGTTGTTATAAGAGATTAAATAATATTCGTATACATTGCTGGGCTCCGTTAATCAAATAATTTACTTGGTTAATCGCTTATCCGTCACTAGAAAAGTTAACTTCATTAAATGTAGTGCTACATTTCGGAACATTTAACGCAAGTGAACGTTAATCGTTAATCCGTTAACACGTTATATCGTTGCGTTGATGATCTACTTATAATAACTGTTGGCTTGGATTCTGGAAGTTAACAGATTAGGGTCAAAAAAAGATGTGTAGAATTGGAGTGTGTAATTTAGTCATTTGGCATTATGCTCATATTCCCCTTCATGAACATTAATTTGTAGAATTTCTCGTCTGAAAGTGAGCTTGAACGTGCTTTTCTCTACGCGGCGTGGTGCGTGCTGCATCTTTTCTGGTAAATTAGTATGTACTGGATTAACGATTAACGAACTTGGAGAAATTTAACGGAAGTTAACATTTTCTAAAGTTAACTTAAATGTTAATCCGTTTTTATAGAAAACTTACACACATACATAAAGTCACGCCTTCATTCCCAGAGGGGGGTAGGTAGTAGAGCTACAGAATTATCAACAATTCAAAAAAACTTGTTGATAATTCTGTAACCACATTTTGCACATTCAGGCTGACATAGAAAACTAAACTTCGTAAATTAACCAATTAACGGATTAACAAGTTAATGCCCAGCTATGCTAATCGAGTGGTATAATAATAATTGGTCGTTGGTAGGTATCTATGCACTAAACTAAAGCAAAGTTCAGATAAGTTTATTACATAGCCCTTCGGTTTCATCGTAAGCTGGAACCCAGTCTTGAGTTTTGTTAAACCAGACAGAATGACATCCGAGATACCAGTGTGTGTATGCATGGATGCGTGCGCTTTCGTACCTCCTGCCGTCCTAAGCCAAAAGGCAGTATCTCAGATAAAACTGCTGTAGCAATATCAACCTTATTAATAAATTAAGAGAGTTAAAACTGCTTTGATTGTTGAATTTGAGATACTGTTTATTAGCTTAAAAGGGCAGCAGTAGTTATCTTATCGAAATCTTTAAAATGCAGTCTACTACAAAGAGATGTAGGTACCTATACCTACACCCCATTTACAATGCAATGGAAATATTTAATTGACAAACGATATAAAATAATACATGAAGTATTTATAAAGCAATTAGTACCTTATTCAAAATTAAAACTAAAAGTAAGCTTAAATAAAATAAATATAAAATAAGCCTTAAACATCTCTTTAATCTATAAAATGGCCCCTGCGGCATTGTATCAAAGATGCTGGCAGCATATTCTCATTGAATCGCTAAACTAATTCGTTGAGCGAGGAAACTGCCAGCTCTTCGGTCTCCAGTGACGTCAATAAGTCTTTGAAATTGCCTTAAAAAGACAGAGAGATCTGATAGTATCACACGGACGCCGAATGGAATAAAATTATGTTCTAGCCAAGATTATATTTAACTACTTTAATGATTTCAGCCGCTTCAGCCGCCGCAACAGCCCTTTTGTGTTGGAGATCTGACGGGACTAGACTAGTGTCTACATAATATATCACGTGCGTCAGGTCACTGCCATCATTTCTGGAGCTGCGAGCGGCTCTAATAGGGCCGGCCCGTTAATTGAGGCAAGAGACCGATGGATGATGTTATTTGTGGGGCGTCTTAAGATTATGCAATAAGGTGAAAAAAATTATACATCTATTTTCTTCGTAAATAGACTGCTCTACAAATAATCGAAACAGCTGATGTTTAATAAGTGACATCTAGTGGCAATTCATAACATTGAAAACTCACTAGCAAACGTAGTGCATCCCGTTTCGTATTAAGTGACATAGATGGCGCTATTGTCAGAAACATTTATGTGATCAAAGATATCAAAATAATAGAATAAAAGTAAAAATAAACATATTTTTTGGTAATAATATAACTCTCTACAGTTTAGATCACTTTTTGATGGCCCTACCATGGCGCTACCTTATCTCAAAAATACTTACTTTTTCATAATATTTTCGTCACTTTGATATTGTGACTTTTCTAATAAATTAGCGTCATCTGTTGAAATTTAATGTAAATCGTCATTCTTGGGTTAGTCTGTTATCATTGTCATTTTGGGCATCTCGCCTTGTATTGGCTACTATCAATACATTATAATTATTTGTTTGTGTAATAACCAATCACAGACCTGCGTTTGTTTAAAACCATGAAGTGACAACCTGCCTTGTCAAGTCAAATTCATCTGAAAGCGATCGTGTGCGTGTCTACTGTGCAAGTTCACAACAACAAAGTGTATTTTTACGTGAAGTGCATCGTAAAATGACATAATTCGTGATAAGTGATAAAAACTGTGGCGATAGAGTAAACAAATTTAACATATAAATCGTGAAAAGCGATGTGATACTATCCTTGGCAGTGTTCTGAGATTGTGGTCATATCGCGAAGTTTCATAACAGTGTCACTCGGATAATATTTAAGATGTCTTCAAAGCCTAGTAATCAAAAAAGGAGGTAAGGACAGAACTGTTATTAGTAAAAGTTTCATATGATACACTTAACACCGTTCCATCAAATGTTATAATAATAACCTTATCTTTTTCCTCTATAGCTACTAACCCAAGTAACCCAACTCCCTTGCTATACTTTCTCCATGTCAGTATTCTTTAAACCTCGTTCTGTCTCTGTCTGAAGTTTTGACATCCTGCTTTAACACCTGATATTGATTCTTAATGTTTTGTAAATCAATTAGTTACCCTGTTTATCATAGTAAAATGCCAGGAGGTCAACAATCATCTTGTGATGAACTTTTTGTACTTTGTACTTTAATTAAGGCTGATTTCCCCAAGTAAGCCTGTTTAACTCAGTGCTTAATTTTAGTGTATATGTGTGTATGTGATTTCATTACAGCTATCATATTTTAGACAACATACATAAGTATTGTAGTCACTTTACTGTCACAAAATCCTAACCTTATATGAAGTATGAGGTAATTGTAATAGTATTGCGGCTACTTTGTGTACTGCCAGTTAAAATAAACTGTTTTTATAGAACTTTGTGAGGTGTGTTCCTTAGGAGGTACATACATAATCAAGGCAATTTAGTGTTAAGTTTATTTTAATGACAATAAGTTCACTTCAATTTGTTTCAAAATTGAAAATGTTATTTAAAAGCAAAGGTAAATTGAACTTTGTTCCCTTGTTAGTAGATTCAAATTCCCTTTGCAGAAATATCTGTTTGACATATAATGATTAATGGGCTTCACAAGGATAAAGTACCTGTTTGAACAATACCTCTGTGAATGTTGAGCGCTTTAGCCCTAAGTCATAATGAAATTTAGGATTCACTTAGTCCTAATATTTAACTCAATATCTGCAAATAATAGCCCAACTGATTTGATTTCCCATCATCTACGGTAACGGCACCAGTAGGTACTTGTATAGGACCAATGTCAGACACTGACTCTTATTCAAAGAAGATAAGAGATTTTCATTTGTTTTGCAACAATAACCCTTATGATCTTTGAATTAAAAGCTTCTGTCGATTACTGGTGCATGTCAGCTATAAGTGTCGAACATTAGTGCTTTTACCTTAGGTCCCTCTGGTTGGTATTTCTTTATCTTTTTTGATGATTTGGTAAAATAAACTTAAGTAAAAAATTTACATGCAAAATCATCAGCAACATGCTTTGTCAAAGAGTGACATGCCCAAAACATTACAATAATTTTGCTACATTACTACATCAGTAAGTACCTAAACTATTCAGACTAAAAGATACATAAGCATATAAGATGCATAAGATATATTGGTTACATAAGCTTTAATCCTAACCATCTATTTGTTTTTCAGTGCGTATTCCGAGTGATAATGAAACCTTGAAAATTAATGTGTCAAAATACTTGATAATTACTTATTTATGTAGGAGCTAGCCTATGGACAGTCATTAACACCAAATACCATAGAATATAGGCTACCATAGGCTAGAAACGGTTTTCTTAGATTTAGGGTTTCATGTAGAACATACATATCACATCTATTTTCCGTTATAATGTTAACTGGTATAGAAAAATAATTGAGTTATTGACTAAAATTTACGTAATACTGTGTTAAAATCATTTTATTTGGAAAAAAAACATTTTCAACCAAATGATTTTTGACTGAACAATATGTTATACTTAACAATGATTATGCCACTTGATATAGGCCCAGTTACATATGTACTATCCCTTGGGTACCAAGAAGGCTACAAAATCTAAATTGAACCCATCCTTTTGGGATAAATTGAGATTTTGAAAAACAATCATGATAAAAACACATTAATACTTACAATATTTTAAAACTTATTTGTTATTGTAGTATACTCATTAAATTAATAAGTAATTGATGTGGAAATATACAAATGGCTTTTACATAACCGATAAGTCATTTCTCGAAGCGAAACCCTGGCTCCCTAAATACCTAACATGCAAAAAAAGTGAATGCCAAATGATTCACCAAAATATAAGTTATTTCAGCATAGTTGGTGAATGTTATCCTTATACATAATATATACTTGTATGGTGCTGTTTTCCTAAAAAGGCAGTACAATGACATGCGGCTTGTACTCTTATAGTCTTATGGACGATAGAGTGTGAGTGACTAGGTATGTATTTCAGAATGAGACAAGGCCAGGATTTCTCCCATCAATCGTCCAGACGCCGGGAGGGCTTCCATCCACATGTGGTCAAAGCGGTTTGCTGCTTCATTCCTCATTCACTCTGCCAGGGAGTGGGACGCTCTCCCTGAGTCTGTATTCCCAGAATCTTATAATCTTGGTGTTTTCAAGGCACATTTTGGCAAGGCAGGCTTTTTTCTGGGTAAGCGTGTACCATGTTCGACCTGGTGATCGCTTAACATCAGGTAAGACAGGTCGGACGCAAACCCGTTTTTGATAAAAAAAATATGATAACAATGAAACATGTAAAAATTACACTATGCATGCTTCATGCCTTTAACTGCCAACTTTGTTTTCATTCTCCTGAAGTGGGACTAGGAAGGTTTAGGTAGGTTGATAAATAATCTTGATAATTTGGGATTATAATTATTTATAATAATAATGTATTTCTTGTTAACATAGCCTCAGTACCTACATAAAAGTTTCTATCACTGTCAGTTGAGATGATGATCATTATTCATTATTAACTGTATTTATTGTTGGCTGTGCAATTTAATGACGGTACTCTAATAGGTAGGTATGTCGTCACTAAATGCCATGGGAGTAATGGTTGCATACAAGAAAAAAGTAGTAGAAGATTTAAACGAACAAATACTTAGGCATGTAATGTACAGTTGGCTATCCTAAGATTGGATACATTTGCACGTCAAATAACAATAAGGTCGATTACATGTGTCTGGCAATTAGAAGGGTCGACTTAAGTGAAATTTTTATTTCTTAGGAATTTGTGTCGGAAATAAAAAGCAACTTATTATGCCGACTGTACAAACAGCATCACTGTTAACTGACCACTAGTGAGCCTTATTGTAAGGTGACAAGAATCACAATTGGTCAGTTAATTGTGTTGCTAATGGTACACCCATAACGCAGTCAGGTAAAAAAATATTACTCCATACAGCACAGGTACCAACTTACTGTGTATTTTGGACCTTTGAACATAGCATTGCTATTGTTTTTTCACAGCTAGGTAATAGCTAGATAATCTTATCAATGAACTCCTTTTATCATTGTACTTATAGGTATAAAGGCGGAGGTGCATTGGTGTTGAACCAAAAACAATGTACCTAGGTGTGTACAGTACTCCCAGCTTCTTGATTGCATTCGGCTGGATAACCTCGTGAGGCTACCATAATACCTAAGTACAAACTGGGAGATTTTTGTAACTGGGAATTTGAATCTAACAGCAACGAAATTAAGTCCAATTATCTTTGCTCTTAAATGCCACCTTAAATTTTGAAATAAAAAATAATGAGCTTTACACTCATTGAAATATGGTTGAAATTAAATTGCCTTGATTATGTAGGTACGTAGGTACAGTCACCTTCAATAGTATATTATTCAAGATTGAAGAAGAAGAAGAAATACATTAGTAGTGGTGGTAGGATCCCGTACAGGGTCCGTCCGGATCGCTACCACCTTCTTTTCCATTATCCACGCGCCAAGCAACAGTGTTCGCATTGTTGTGTTCCGGTGTAGGGATAAGACAACCGGTGAAATTACTAGCATAGAGGCATTCCACCTTAGTCCTCAGGGTTGGCAACGCATTTGAGGTCTTAGGATTATAGCCTTGAGAATTCAAATGTCTATGGGTCTCAGATTCCACTTACCATCAGGTGGCCTGAGTGCTCGTGTGCCTTCTCCTTAACATAAAAAAAATATATATCACCAACCATAGGACACATATACAGGGTGCCCAGTAAATAATGGATAACCTTCTATCCATCCATGGGGCACCTCAGGCTGGTCCCTAAAAAGGACTTACAGGTTTGGTAAAAGTTGCATGGTTTTCGAGATAATCGAACTTTTCTATTTTCTTAATAATTAGCACCTTGCTTCACTGTAATGACTGCCAAGGTCACAAATAAAGAGATTTTGTCGTTCTGTTTGCTGTTAAATATTCTTTAATAGTGATGCTAACGGATGTGTCTTAGAGCATTATGGTAGCGACACTAATTTCTTGTTAAACATATCTTAATTTATAACTTTACATTTTGCTTTAAAGTTTGCAACAACTTTGACTGCTTGTGGTGAAAAAAAATTGTATGAAGACCAGAGTGGCCAATATGTTGAAAAATAGTGTATCTAATACTGATTCTAAACTGGTATAACACATGGTGTTTACGTCTTTACAGATAAAGTTATTGCTGTTAGTATTCACTAAGAGCGAATTTTACCAAAACACCAAGTTATCGATAAGTAACTCTTTACTTGATTGGGTTAGTCATATCATAAAAAACGCTTCTCTTATGAAAAACCAACGTCTAATTACTGCAAAATAATGAATCACAGAATACTTGAAACCTACATCAACAATAATATTTGTAAATAAAAACCGAATCTGTTTTTTTAAAACAATACTGTTTAGGTACTATAACAAGTGTTCGAACTGCCTTCCCTCAACTCTGATACAAGCTCTGCACCTTTTAATAAAATTTCTTTTTAACATTCGGGTGTACTGTCGTTCGGTAATTTCTTGAACAGCCGTTTGAATATTTTGACGCAGTTCTTGCACAGAGTTATTTGGTTTGGAGTAAACTTTTTCTTTCAAGCAACCCCAAAAAAAAATCCAGCGGGTTCAGGTCCGGAGAGCGTGGAGCCCATGCTATAGGACCCGCACGGCCGATCCATCTATTAGGAAAAGTTTCATTTTGGTAATTTCGAACTTGAACCGCGAAATGAGCAGGGCAACCATCATTTTGCAGCCACATCGTCGATCTTACGTTTAAGGGCACATCTTCCAATAAAATGGGAAGTTCGTTTTCAAGGAACTCCAAATAGCGGCAACAGAAATACATCATCTGTGAAAATTTCAACCGTCTAACTATCACGGTTCACGCCTCATGAGATACAGCCTGATGACAGACGGACGGACAGACGAACGGACGGAGGGGCAGCGGAGTCTTAGTAATAGGTACGGAACCCTAAACAAGTTATTTTACTTGTATCTATCAAGAAAGTTTTAACCTTAAAGGTTGTGTTTTGTAATCACCAATTATCATTATCCAGTACGTACACGCGTTAATTACATGCAATGCTGTTAATTAAGTATATTTAAATAGATGAGTGAGTGCATAAAATGACTGCACGGCATCCAGTCTGTCCTCCTTCCATATTGTAATATTAAAAATATTATCTTCTCTCAACAGTTTCAACACAACTTACTGATTAATGTTGAATTGTTATTGAAAAATACGGGTTTGAATTATCTATCACAGTTATAAACAAGACACAATACGGTTTTTTTTTATAAATTGTATGTTTAGTTCAAATTTTGGGAGTGAGTTATCGTTGTGCTTAAAATTGAAATATGAATGGTAGAATCGGAAGGTAACACCAGTATGCCCCCTAGTTAATGAAAAATAATGTAGACCGAATTTGGACTTTTTAGATTAGTCTTGATAAGCATTCGTTTTACAAAAAAATGATACGATCGGCAACAACAGGTGGGCTCAATGCTGTTTTTATTATCGGATATTTATTTAAATAAAATAAAATAAAATATCACGGGACAATGTCACACAAATTGACCAAGTCCCAAACTAAACTCTAGGCTTGTACTATGTACTAGACGATAAAGGTACTTATATAGAGAAATATACTTAAATACATAGAAATCATCCAAGACTCGGGAACAAATACTCGTGCTCATCACACAAATATCTGCCCTTCCCGGTATTTGAATCCAGGACCGCTGGCTTCGGAGGCAGGGTCAACTATGTTAACGTGTCGTCAAATCACACAAAAACTGCCAAAGTTTACGGCAGAAATATTATATTTTTCTTGCACATATCTTTTTAAAGACATTAATCAAGTGAATGACATAATTTTCTCTGGTCACGCGTCCGCGTTCAGCAACAAATAGGTGTGGCCTTTCAGATCGTCGTATAAGAACACAGACTATCATTTCATCTTAAGGATTCATTTTAACTACCCCCAAGCAGCAGTGTTCGCATTGTTGCGTTCCATGGTGTGCGGATAAAACACCCGGTGAAATTACTAGCATAGAGGCATTCCATCTTAGTCCTCAAGGTTGGCAACACATTTGCGGTCTTAGGATTACAGTCTTGAGAATGCAAATCTATGGGTAACAGAACCCTTTTACCATCAGGTGGCTTGTGTGCTCCATGTGTCCATGCCATAAAAAATACAAACATATCATGCTGGAGGTTAAATATCTGGCCAAAGACCAACTCTTATGGAGGGCTTGCAGATGTTAACGGCAACTTGTGTCTCGCTCTGTACGGCTAGCACAAGTTGTATTTTCTCGCTTGTCGCTCAGTTTGTCTCTATCGTTACAGACAAGTCGCGCGTTGTCACTCGGATCAGACCGGCTGGTACAGATCTCCCTTTCTATCTAGTCTGTAAGGATAGAGACGCACTGAGCGACAAGCGAGATAATAAAACTTGTGCCAGTCGTACTGGGCCTCTATTCAACTGCGTAATAACGATATCGTTTTTGACCTGTTTCCGTATTGTCAACGTTTTGATAACTCTTATGTCATTTACAATAATCGCGACTGTGACATAAACGATTCTTAAACGTGTCAAACACGATATCGTTTTAACGCACCTGAATAGAGGCCCTGGTCGAAAGCCGGAAGCTGCGCGTATGGCTATACTGCCCTGCTAACACAAATGGCCGTATCTCTGACAAAACTGCTGTAGCAAATGCAACCTTATTGCCAACAGGATAAGATTGAATCTGCTTTGGTAATTTAATTTGAGATACTGCTTATTGGCTTAGGAGGGCAGTATATCAGTCAGGGTAAACCGCTTTGTAGATAACAACCGTAACTTTATAGCTACGTTTACTTTGAACTAGTAGATCTTACCGTTTCCATATAAAATATCATATTTGTATCTGGATAATCCCTAGTTGATTATCATGAAACGTGTATAAATTTAAAACTGCTTATAGGGGCTTTTAAAGGCTTGAAGGACTATTAGGCGACGGGCTTGCAACCTGTCACTAATGCACTGGTAAACATCTTAGCCTGTTGGTGCAAAATGTGGTTACAGAATTATCAGGGAGTCTTTAGAGTTGTTGGTATTTCTGTGGCTCTGCCTACCCTACTCTGGGAATGAAAGCGTGATGTTAAGTATGTATGTACTACTTATATATAATTGTTACAATTCTCTGCGTAGATATAAGACAAGTTCGAAGAAATAGTCGAGCGATACCGCAGAGTGTAGGTATATTTATACGAGCTCGTTCAGGCCCTACTTCCCACCCTCATAACTTAGGTACCCAGTACAGCCTCAGGTGTTTTCTGCGACCTGTTTTTTTACAGATTACTGACCCAAAGTGAGTATTTACTTACCACGCTTAAAAAAATCCAACAAAAAAGAAAATCGTCCAAATAAATAGACACAAACGCTAATATACAAATAAACACACGCGGTGGCCTAGTTAATAGTGACACTGCCTTCGAAGCTAGCGGTCTTGGGTTCAAATCCCGGTAAGGGCAGATATTTGTGTGATGAGCACGAGTAATTTTTCCTGAGTCTTCGATGTTTTCTATATATTTAAGTATGTATTTATCTATATAAGTATGTTTATCGTTGTCTAGTACCGATAGTACAAGCTTAGAGCTTAGTTTGGGACTAGGTCAATTTGTGTGAGATTTTCCCGTGATGTTTAGCATCATCATTGGCTTATGCCGATTATGGCATTTTAAGTAAAATGTCTGATGGATGTCAAAAACACTTTCTTTGGCGACTATATAAACCAATACGAGACTGACAAGTTTGTCCACATCTTGTGCAAGTTTGTATGGCGACAGAAGGGTTAGATTAGGTTAGGTCTCGCTCTTTTGTCGGTGAGCATGTTACTTATAATAAATGTTATTTTAGCAGACGCGGCCAAACACATATTACTCTCTGAAATATCTCTCATACTGTCCGATAAGCTACACGATCGCTATTATATTGTCCAGTGTCAATGATATCAGTAAACACCACTCAATATCTGTACCTATGTTAATTCATATCGGCGTAGTCATCTCCGTTATATTTAAAGTAACGACGACCACGTACCTATCTAGCGGATCTATCAATAACAAACTTTATATCGTTGTTTTACGATTTATGACGTCAGACTTGTGATTTTGGTATAAATGACGCATGATTTATCGAATGCAATCGTTTAAACGATGCTGGACAGTCCGGTAAATAAATAATTTTGTTTTTTTCGTTTGACGAATTATATAATAACTAGCGACCCGCCCTCGCTTCGCTCCGGATTAAAGTATTATACATATAAACCTTCCTCTTGAATCACTCTATCTATTAAAAAAACCGCATCAAAATCCGTTGCGTAGTTTTAAAGATTTAAGCATACAAAGGGACATAGGGACAGAGAAAGCGACTTTGTTTTATACTATGTAGTGATACTTAGTATTATTTTTTTCTTCGTAAGCATTTCAATAAGTTTTTGTTAACACTAACAAATTTGTCTACGGTCTACGTTACGTTAGGCAAAGCGGAAAGTTATGACATTCTCTGATTCCATCCTTCGGTATGGTTTACTAAAACATAAATTTAATATTTGACCTCATTCGAATAACGGGAACGGGTTCAAAATAGACTTGTAATATTTCAACGAACCCTAAAGGCTAACAAACAAAAATGTAAAGTTAAATAAAAGTATGGGTAAGCTTGACTTGCTTGTATAACTAGTAGTAGTACCCAGTTGGTTAAATTAAACACCACAAATTCGGGAAAACATGGACGGGAGTCTAAAACATTTGGCTCGTGAACTTGTCGCATGCAATCGTTCTTAGTTTTCAACCGTTGCATATTTCATAGGTTACATAGGCATATTTCACCGTTAAAAAAAGATAATCATGTGACTACAAAAAAAAGTTTCTGCGAGAGTAAAGTATCGTTTCGTGTTTTTTTTTTTTTTTAATTAAGGTAGACTCAAGTTTAGGATCAATCAATGATCAATCAGGATTCCTTACTCTCCAAAACTTGCTATATTGGGACAGCCCGGGTGCTAAACTGATATAATTCTGGGGAAACAGACTTATGCTAGCCCTAGCGTGTTGCGCCGGTTGCGCGTGAGTTCGTGACATGCACTTAGCCATCGGTCTATGCTGAGCAGACGAGGTGTGTCAGAATCACAATCATGTCCACCCGTTGTCTGGTAATAATGTGGTTTCCCAAGTAATGATATTTATTTTTTTAGTCTCTACAGTACAGAAAAGCCGCTGCATCGTTAAGTAAACACGACTAACACTAGTTAGCTAACTAAAAAACTGGCCAAGTGCGAGTCGGACTCGCGCACGAAGGGTTCCGTACCATTATCTATACAACATAAGACACTTAACCTTTTTTTCTGTCTGTAACGGCAAAAATCACGTTGTGTGGGAGCCCCACTTAAATTTTGACTTTACTCTGTTTTTAGTATTTGTTGTTATACCGGCAACAGAAATACATCATCTATGAAAATTTCAACTGTCTAGCTATCACGGTTCATGAGATACAGGCTGGTGACAGACAGCGGAGTCTTAGTGATAGGGTCCCGTTTGGGTACGGAACCCTAAAAAGTAAGTTGCGCTTAAGCTCGTGAAATGAACTCGATCAGCCATTGGTCTACGCTGAGCCGATAGGGCGGTGTGCCATGGCCGCACTGATGTCCATCCACTGTCTGCCACCCACAGACGTAAAATAAATAGTTTTTGCTTCAGCTGGATTAGCTAGGTATACAGGTAATGAGTGGATAATCCTTGAACTACGGATAGAGGGCACTTAGGACGTTATGAAAAAGCCAAAATAGGTCTAGTAAAAGTCGCACGGTTTTCGAGATATTTGTACTTTTAATCGGATTTTTGTAATTTTTCCTTATGTCCATGTTACGAAAACCCCTTAATTTCATGTATTAATTCATATTTTTTTCACTTTTTTCTTGCATGGTTAGAATCACTATGAATTCATAGTGATTCTAACCATGCAAGAAACAACGAAAAAAAAAATTAATTAATACATGAACTTAGGGGTTTTTCGTAACACGGACATAAGGAAAAATGACAAAAAATCCGATTAAAATGACAAATATCTCGGAAACTATTAACAATTGCTGAACATACATGGGGGTTAAATCGATAGCTTATGAGCTGCTCTATCAGCCCTATTCGGGTTATCCACTATTTACCAAACACCATGTATATTTTCCTCCGCAAATTTATGGATTTTGCGAGACATTTGTTTTCCTTGTTGTCTTGTGTTAATCATGATTCGGGAATTTATATAGGTTTGTTTGTTTGCTACAAAAGGTAAGTATTTTTCATTAGGTAATTATTTGGTGTTTAGATAATTGTCGTATTTTATTTTCAACTGTTAGGTACTAGAAAAATTCAACGACGTTGTTTTATACAATTTATAAATTCGACTCCTGCTTTATATAAAAGCAGTGCAGTGGCATTCGTTGACTTCTGTAACAGGTTCAATTACTAGCAAAGATGTATTCCATCTTAGTGTCAGTTTGGCAACACATTTGCGGTCCTAGGATTGCAGTCTTGAGATTTTAGTCTTGATAATGCAAATGTCTGAGTCACAGATCCCACTTACCATCAGTGCGCGTTGGCAATCTCCATGCCAGAAACAAAAAAAGGTTAGGCACTAATATAGCTGTTCTATACATTAACTCTCAATTAATTCACCGTTAATGTATGGAACAGGTGTTTTTTTTTAGCGATTTCGTGGTTGGTCCCATCGGAAAAGTTGTTCGGTATGACCATCTTATTGACTTCTGGCCATTCCTGATCATGGTTCCAAAATTACCCAGTATTAAAGCTTAAGGAACATTAATGTTGGTTACATATACATATTTTTATTAATGGACGTTTGGCTCTTATCTATGATAAGTTAACGTTTCCAATTCCGATGACGTCAAGATGCTAACTACGAGTAATAAATAATACTAAGTATGGTCGGTCATTGGTATAAGATGCAAAAGTATAATAGGTATAGGTGAAAAACTCATGAAAATTACCTGTTGTATGTAGTTGTAATGTTGTGACAGGTCTTTTGTTACTTTTTTTCACGAATAAATGTTTTTCTTTCTTTCTTTCTTTTTTTTCTTTAATACATCTGTATAGACCGGTCGACATTCTACTCGTATATTTGAAGTTTGACGTAAATTCCATATAATTTTTGTACACAACTACATACAACAGGTCCTTAAGTTTTTCACCTACTTATCCTTATCTTTGAACACTACTATGTCATTATTATCATCATCATCGCTTCACCTAAGAGACACCCATTGTTGGACATTATAAAACATCATTTTTTAATATGACTTGTCCAAACCGCACCATATCAGAAAAGCGGGACTTCAATATGGCGTTTAATCAAGAGCCTCAAACAGCATTGCCCTTTGAAAATTACTTATCTTGATAAAGTGTTGCCTCATATCAGCGCCAGCTTGTCTTGCCAGGGTCGAAATTGATAATGTTTCGTTATCTATTAAGTTTATACGAAGTTTTGCTACCATGCTAGTTAACAGTTGGTGTAAGATAAGCGCATCTTTGGTGCTATCAGTTGCTCGTGGATTACGTAGCCCGATGGACTTGTTCTTGCTCTGGTCTGTATTGAGGAACCAAGCCTCATCATGGTGATGAACGGGCAAGTGAACTGCCCCCAGCAGTGCCCAGTTGTTGGCCCGCTCGAGGATATCGGGTGGACTTTGCAGTGTCCTATGAGTGGCCATTGGTCGAGGCAGCCGCCGGTAAACAATATGGGCAGTTACGGTGCCAGTGATGCGGTCTACCGTAGTGTATCTCAGCCAATGCAGTGCTATAATAGAAACTATAACGTCGCTCAGAACGTGCCTCAGTTTTACCCTCCCCAAGTGTTATATCCCCGGCCGGTCAGCCATTATCAGGCAGCTCCCATCATGCCGAACCTACCATGTAACCAAAGCCAGGAGTGGGATTACGGGAGCATGTGCTACAACGTGAATGGTCAGCCTTGCCAATATACGAACGTCGTGGACTTGGAAGATTTTATGTAAGTTGCATTGGCGATGTTACTGTCTTAACTTAGGTTCCTTCTAAATTGTGTCGTCAACATAAACAACGGTTTAAGGCCATTGGAATTTGGTAGATAGCACAATTGTATGCTGATAATTTACATAAATACATTAATTGATATTTGCCCTTGTCTACCACGCGTATTCGAAGTGTTGAATGTTATGATAACGGCAAGATATTTTTAATTATCGAATAAAAAGTCATTACACTTATACTTTCTTTTTAGGGTTCCATACCCAAAAGTTGCTAAACCCCTATACGGACCCTTTTAATAGGGCTCCGCAATCCGTCCGTCTGTCAAAGCACAGGTCTGTATCTGTCGAACCGTTATAACTGGACACTTAAAAAAAAAGTGTACCGCCACTATAACAAACTAAATAACTACAAAAAAAGTTAAAATTAAAGGGGAACAAGATTATTATTTGTTCGATATTAGTATTGCATGGTGGTACGGAAGCCTTAGTGTGAGAGTCCGATTCGCACTTGGCCATTACCTGGGGATTACCAAACTTCCATAATAACTTCAAGATGGCGTTTAATTTTTGCTATTGCCTGGTTTCATTTTCATCGTGTTTACGAGAATGCTTTCACAAATCGGTTTTGGATCTTCGCCAAACTCCCTCGTGCTTGGTCAGCTGACCAACAACACGTGAGGTATTCAATTGAGAAATGTTTTATGTGTATCTTTCGCTATATTTGTTTTAACTCCATTTGATACTTGGGTTTTCTAATTGAATACTAAATTGACCCGAAATCGAGTCATACGCACTAAATGCGCTAACAAAGCGCATTTAATTCATATTGGAACAGCTGGTCATTTCAACAACTTTATCAAATGGATTAACTTTAACCTCAATGTTGGCTTAACCTAAGCAAGCTTAAGTAATGTCGCAATGCCATACCGGTTTCTATAACCGGTGTGTTTCCTGAGACCAAATACAAAGTTCGTCTGTACACTAGCGATATCCTAGCGATAACCTTAATTCTAAAATGACCCGTTCATTAGTTAGCGGCTACTGCGTCCATAACGAGCTGATATTATATTACTCTCTATCGAATACATTTTGAACTTATACGACATATAGGTACGTTTAGCGAACCTTGTTGATATTTGTTAACACAACAAACTGCGGCACTTATAGTAAGTATAAACAAATAATTTTTACTTACCGTTTTTAGGGTTCCGTAGTCAAAGTAGGAACCCTTATAGTTTTGTCATATCCGTCCGTCGTCCGTCCGTCCGCAGCCTAGCTCAGAGACTCTTAGTACCTACTAGAAAGCTGTAATTTTGCATGAATATACATATTAGTTTCGCCAAAGAATTGGTATAATAAAATCTGTTTTTTTTTATTTTATTGTGGGAAGTACAAAATATTACAGGATTGTGAAATCAATTTTTCGATCAAGGGAAATATTTAAAAGACCTATCCAACGACACCTCACACTATGAGGTAAACGAGACAAAAAAAATACATCCCCACGCTACGTGTAGGAGAAGTACACTAAAAAAAATGTTTTTTACATTTTATTGTAATACTTTGTTGGCGTGACTAATATGTATATTCATGCCAAATTACAGCTTTCTAGTACTAAGAGTCTCTGCGCTAGGCTGCGGACGGACGGACGGACATGGCGAAACTATAAGGGTTCCTAGTTTGTCTACGGAACCCTAAAAACCACGAAGGACGTGTTGGATGTTTTGTATGTAGCAAAGTATTAATTTAACTTTAAAAAGTATTTGTATCGTTGTTAGTCCCTACAAGCCTGTCTATGCCTTATTTGTATGAGGTGGTCTAATGATGGTATACGTATATAGTTTAACATATATATATAGTACTACCGGTTCAATAAACTCTCAGTTGCGAGTGCAATTGTTATCGCGACGTTAATTTTCGGATGCTTTTTTTGTCTTGTCGTTACTCTTTCGCTACTTTTTAAATTTCTTTAAACCGACCCGCTCTACTTGTTGAAAATGCATCTCATCAATCAAGAACACAGCCCGTGTCTCAGAATCGACTGAAAACCCTAGTGCCGCCCAACCAAGAAAATAATACCCACTTTCATATTAGGTATAACTAGGGTCAAGTAGTCATTAGCCAATTTTTAAATTTGGGGATTAAGGAAACCGGTCCACTCCTTGATGCCATTCATCCACTCCTGCCGAGGTCGTCCTTCACTTTGAAGAGTGTACTTGATGATGATGGTAACTAGCGTATTCCATATACTGATCCGTTTTACATGTGCGTGTATTAATGCACATAAGTATCACCTTGGAGACAAAAGACCTATTTTCAAAAAAAATAACTTGATATGGGTTGAATGAATAGAAAACGTTACGCGTTGTAACAAAGTCACGTTATGGACGAGATGGCGCGATGGTTTAATAAAACTAATCACATTTTAATCGGTCCTGTTACATTGTAATTGTTTGCGGAAAATCTTGGATTAGTGGAATATCTTGGAATTTTTAACTACTCGTATTGGATCTATTGTTTATCTTTGAACAAAATGTTGGTTTCATAATGTCATGGACCCGTTAATAACTATTGAAAATATGCTCCTGCGTCCCATCAGATCTCCCTATCTAACTCTCTTTGATTATTTCTCATGCTACATATATACTAAACTAGTTAACTGGGAAAGCAAGATAAATACGAAATAATCCAATAAAATACGATGACGTACTTCACAACATATCAAATAATAAATTATTTTATTTACCTAGCACAAATATAAGCAAAACATTTCCTGTGGGCTACGCATAAGGTTAGGCCTGTCTCGTGAATACCACTATGACAAATGACAAATAAAAAGCAAGCTTTAATTAAACGCGACTGCATATTTTGATATTGTCGTCGATATATTTAAAAAACCCCTCAATTAATTTGTTTAAAATATTAAACACTCCGTATGTCACTCCGAGAACCAAGACGAATCTAATGACACCTCATATGTTAAAATCCATCAAGGCGTTAGGGCACCAAAAGCATACGAGTATACATTTGCTACTAAACCAATTGCTACTAAAAACGTTCAATACTTTTTCGATAAATAAACGTTTTTTTTTTAAATTATATACACTCGAAATTCATAGCTAACCCTTATTCTGTCGCATTCGGGTGAAAATCAGACTTTTCGACATTTTCCAGACAATTGTTTTCTTGCTGAGAATTATTTTTTCGCAGCTTAAAAACATGATTTGTCAAAGCCGTCGCTTATTTCACTTATTATATCACTTCTTTGTTATGTGTTTGTCTAAATGCACGAAAAATGTATAGCTTATCTGGCGCTGTGCACTCTGATATGCATTTGGATAATATTTTATCTTCATCATTCTGTGTTTTAGGTGTTTCATGTTTGGCTTAACTTTCATGTATTTGAAATATTCTACTCGTATTATCGGTATTATCTAACAATGCACTCAGACTGATTGTGACGGTCAATGCGTTATTTTGTTCAAACCTAAAATTCATTGTGTTCTGTTCCGCATTTAAAAATAACATGGACTTGACTGTTGTTACCATGTTAAATGTGTATTTAGGCGATGTGCGAGTGCTGGGCTGTGTTTAAACCAAACTGAAAAAATCAGGGAAAAGAAGTCTTAAACACGCAGACCAAAAATAAAACAACTTTTGACCAAAAAAGATGCAAAATTGAAGTGTTCTCAGAAAGATACAGCTGCAGCGGTTATTACAGTTGGAGCCTGAACGGAAAATAATAATTCGCCTTCACTCGCGTCACGGCTCAATTGGCCGACCGGCACGCCATTATTTTTGCAATCACCGCCAATTGTTTGCCACTTACCCACAACTGAGGACGTTGCTAGCTTAATAACGATATGGCCCCAAAACCTTTAAATGGGGAGCAGAGTCATATCATTACAAATGCGTTTTTTAGAATCTATTGTGAAATTAGAAACCTCAGTAAAAACGGATATTTTTGGTCAAATGGCAGACAGATAGACAGAAAAAAAGAGTCTGTATGTGTCAGATTGTGACATCGAAGCTCTCACACTTCTGAACCGAATCCAATGTGATTATTTCAATCCTAAAATGCAGTTTATTCGTGATGGTTCTTAGATTTCTAGTGGCTTTCTGGTTAGATCGAAATTGGTTAGGCCAACCGAGCCATAATCAGCACTGAAATGAGGGTCGTGACCGTCGAGGAAGGGAAACCTGTGGAGGTAGGGAAACCTGTGGAGGTAGGGTCAGACACTGGATGCTTTAGACATACCTCTTTTCGTCATTTAACTTATGACTAAACACTGGTCGTTATATTCTTTCATTAACCTCAATGCTCTAAACGAAGCTCTAGTGTGTCTGACATGCTCAATTTGCGTGGCCTATTATTAGTTCTATATACCTATAATATAGATAGTGGTTGCTAGAGATGGGCGGCGGGTAAATACCCAATCTACCCACCCAGGTATTTACCCGGTAAATACCCATCTACCCGGTATTTACCCGTATCTACCCGAATGGTCGGGTGGATATTTTTATTACTGGTGTATTGTTTCGGGATTGAAATAAAAGTTTATAGTAAGTTTTATTATATAATTCAGAGCTAAAGTAATCAACATTGGATATTTTTGCCATTATCACCTACCAGAATTACAAAATTTGTGTTCGCTATACTCTGTCATGATCTTTAATATTTCTTGCGATATGTATTCTCCCGTATAACGGTTGTCTTTAGTATCTAAGCTCTTCACGAATACAGGCTCCGGTTTAGAAACTAAAAAGTTTATAATTCCCTCATTTTTAACGCTACTCCATCCATCACATTGAAGATGTAGTTGACTCTACATTTCAAATTCGTTACTGAAGTTTTTATGCATGTCTTTGTGAATTTCATCTAAGTATTTGGTTGACACTGTTTTTCTCGATGGTAATTTATAGAGCGGTTGTAGTAATTCAAAGAATTGTAACCAAGCTGGATGCTCGACCATAGCAAGTGGGGCACCACTGACAAATATGATATTAGATAATGCTCTATGTAGTTGCCTTTTATGATCTTCTGAGAATGCCTGTGCAGTGGTGTCTTTGTTCACGTTCGTATGATCAACTAGATGATTTTGATCGCGTTGCATGTTTTGTTCTTGACTTGTAGACGTCGAAGCCGTTTCTTTCAAACCTTCTTTTATGTTATTAGGACACTTGAGACAAACCGCTAAATGTTTTTCCATTTTATTTACATTAGGAAATTTGTATTGTTCCTCACAAAACTCACAAACGACTGATTTGTTTTCACGTGTGCGATAATGCTTCCAAATATTTTCACGTTTTGGCTTGCCCATGTTAAATTTTCTGCAATAATAAATTAATATCGTATAAGTTTACAACACACTTTGCATCTGATCTCTCTTATAGAAACAAGATGTAATGTATTTGCTTTGATTTACCTCTAGAAAGTATAAAAGTAGAATATTAACAGTATTTCAGCTTATGTAAATTTTGACACATAAAATAAAGTAACATTTTTTTATTTGAATAACAAATAAAAACTTTTTACAAAAGAATAAAAGATATTTAAGTACATACCTGAGTAGTTACGAGTTACGACATATTAAAAAGACCACTTAGTCAAAGTATCAATGTCAACTTAAAATGTCACTTTAAGAAAACTTCCACTTCAAAAATTACCACGAAGGATTATTAACATTGTCGGAACAAGAACATAACGACTGAATGCAATACAGTCAATACAGATGATGCGATGCGAGGCAGTGCGATGGAATTTAGTGTGCATTGTCTCAACAGGTAAAGGGAGAGGGGACCGGTCCTAAGATAGAGGGAGATAAAGATATTTCTGTTTCACTTTGACTGTTACTTGCATTGCACACTTTTCTTTAAAGAAACAAATAGTGTTTAAAACTTAATACGTGTGTTGAATGTTTCATAAAAATTAAAGATTCGATAAAAAAGTACCTATCTAAATGAAAATCTTATAGGTACAATGGAAATTATAATAATTAAATCGCAATATTGATCAAATTTATTAAAATAATCAGCATTTAAGTTGGTAAACAATACAACTCATATTTAATAGAGGCAAGAATAAATACCCGCGTATCTACCTGTGGGTAGGTAAATATCGGGTATTTACCGGGTAAATACCCCGTAGCGGGTAAATACCCGGGTAGATGCCCATCTCTAGTGGTTGCACTGCCCTTAGCAACCGGCGTTTGATTACTGATTAGACTTGATGACATTTTTGTTTGTGTAATTTGATGGCGGAAAAGACGGGAGGCCTTTGCCCAGCAGTAAGATATGAAGGTCTAAAAAAAATGGTAACTTTGAACAAATACGTTACTACAAATAATATATGTTAGTCTCAAATCAAAAATGTCCAAGTATAAAAATATTTTTATATTGTCTTGATATTTTGCAACGTAGGTACTGCGCTGCGATACCTTGTAAAGTATCAAATCATGGAAAAAATATCCTATATATGTGTTGTTGAAATTCAAAAACAGCATGGCCAGACGTAGCCTGTTCTTGTCAATTTTTTTTTTTAATTTTATGTATTCTTTTTTAAGGGCTTCTAGTACTGTTAGGCGATGGGCTTGCAACCTGTCACTATTTCACTGGTAAACATCTTAGCCTTTTTGTGCAAAATGTGGTTGCAGAATTGCCAACAACTCTTGTTGTAGTTGTTGGTATTTCTGCAGCTCTGCCTACCCCACTCTGGGAATGAAGGCGTGATAATATGTATGTATGTATGTATATTCTTTTTTTTGATGTGGTTGATTGGGTGCGTTGACCGTTTCTAAGAACTGGAAACGTCGAGCTAATTGCAGTTATTGATATTCCTCCCCGTGTTTTTTACACGCAGATCGATTTTTCCTCAATGCATTTCGTTTGACAGCCGTATCGCCGTCCTTTTTGCTCACAGCACCGAAACTAGTTTTTCTTTTACGGCTGGTTCCGCTGTTTACAGTTAGTGTGTGTCCTACTTTTGACGTTATATGTTAGTTCTTCTATATTGAAGTGTCTTAGTTAAGTCTTCTTGCTTAAACTCTTAACACAAACAGTTTCAGTGATAAACGGCCTGTAAAAATGAAATGATGAAAATAACTATGTTCAACATTTAAAGGGTTTATTTCTTATTACTGTTGATTTAGTTTTTATTTTGTGTCTACATTGCAAGGTCTTTTTAGCTACTTTTAAACATAAAATATCCCATAAACATTGTGGTGACGTCAATCTAAAGTAACAGCCAGTTTCAGAATCCTGCGATATGACTAATTTACTATTTAATCTGTTTCGGTTGTATTGTAGGTAATTGAAGTGAAGATACACTTATCATTTTCTTCTCCTGTAAATAATACTAGTACTGTTGTGTGGTAAACATGTTGAAAATACGCAGTAACTTAAATTCCCTCTAAAATTTGTGATTACTTTATTCACTACCGGAAAAACTACATTATGCATTCGTAAAATGGCACACTAAATGCAAATATAATGTTAATACCGCAAATTACTTATGCTCACCTAGGGTTTTAATTAAGATTTTCTTTGAACACAAATTCAGTAGTTTATTTAGTTAATTGCCACTTGTGAACTTTTCTTATGCACATAAAGTTATTCTTATTATTGATAATAGATACTTAATTGCCTGTTGAAATCATAGTCAAAAATTTCAAATATTGAATCTGGTCAGAGGTGCTAAGCACTTATAAAACTTACTTTAATTCTTCCGCCTTGTGACTGCCTTCGTCATTTCTGTTATTATGTTTTTTTCTAACGGCTTGTCGCATAATTTGTTTTTGAATTTAGGTCGCACTTTAAAAAGTTGTACTAGTTTTTAAATGATATTTTTTAAATGCGTTTGCGTGTTTAGTCATTGATCGCTCTGCCCGAAGCGCATGTTACCGTCCTATTGATTTGGAATGACGGTCACGAAGACCGACCGTGCGTCAGTACTCCTAATGCATTAGTCCATTTGAATTTTGCTTATTGATTCCTTTACTATCATTGTTGTCTTGACTAGTAACCGCAGCGTTGCTTATGGTGTCTACGCCATTGCACCTGCCACATTGTTTGTTGTTTGATTCTCTACTTCTAATCTGGTTAAGTTTTAAAGTATATTTTCTTACTTTAGATAAGTGCCACTTAATAGTTTAACATTATTGCCTATGTTAACAACATTTAAAACGTCAATACCCTAAAATATACAAACAGGCGCCAATGTGACGTCGCTAACTTTAGGAGCGAGTTGAAAACTTGATGGACGGCTTTAGGAATTTATTTATTATATCGTGTGGCGACTCTTAACATTATTTGGAACTATCGATTAGCGAGTGTTGTGCAGGGCCTAATGAGATATTAATGGGATATAGACAGTAATGACTTGTTCTATCATTCTTAATTCTGCATCGAAGTAGAAGTGACTCGTGTCAAAATTGAACCTAATGTAATTTAAAAAAAAAATGTGTATCCCTGGCATCTTTGATGAAACAGTGAATCAACAAATTAAACTTCAAGGTGTATCTAAAAGGTTAGTTTTATTCAAGTGCTTTGAACATTATTCTTAGTTACTATATCTCTGTATAAACAACTACAAGATAAACGCACTCAAGAGTAAGGACACGCGTTTATTTTTGGAGCGAAGTTAACGATCTTAGCAAGAATTACAAAGAAACTGTCGATGTTGACCTCAAAGTTTTTATAAGGAATATCGTGACGACCAAAGTTCAATCTGCAACTTTGTCTTAAGAATTGTTAAATACTTGTTAGTGTTACTTTCAAAGCAAAATAAAACTTGAGGTTTTGAATAGTATACTTATTTAGTTTTCCAAAAAGTTCTGGTGTGTTGTGTCCAGCTGTCCACTCATTTGTAAAAATTAAAACTTAACCTAAAAGAAACAAATAAATCTCATAATGGTATTTATTTTATTTTATTTATTTATTCATGGCTCAAAAAACAAATTACAGTCATAAGCAACGCAAACATCATGACGAGAATGTAAGGATCCAGACTATAACTTTAGACTATGTGTGCACAAAATGATTAAAGTGTATCTAAATGTATGGTGGTTAGTGATATTAGTTAGGTTTCTTATACAAAGGTAGCTGAAACTATGTTAGTTTTACAGTTTTCACAATTATCTTATATTGTAATAATTAAGTATACTAAATAAAAGTCTGTGTCAATAGAACTTGCCAAAGATGTAGGTAAACAAAACCACAACCACAACAAACAACAAAGAGAGGGAAAACCAAACGAACCAATTCACCATGATTACTCGATAATCACGCACTTTTAAAGATCAAGTGAGGTCTTTGCAATGATTTATACACTAGATTAGATCATTAGTTTAATATTAAATTTAAGATGAAATTACTATTTATTATTCGTTGTTTTTTTATATAAACACGCTTGGTAAATATTTGAGGTTATATGTCAAACAGTACTAATTTGTTTACATCTTTTGCAAGTTCAATTGACACAAACCTTAGTAGCCTATATCAAACAACGCCAAACATAAAGCCATCACACATTTTTTAAATTGTTACTGCTGTAATGGTTTAGGTACGTAACTCCTGCCCTCCATCCTCCATCCCACATAACTTTACATGTGTGCAAGTTGCCAGGATTGTCAACGTTTTGTGTAGAAAGTGGTAATTTTATGAAATTGTACCCTTGGGCTTTATAAGATAGAGGGTTTGTCCAATGCCGCGTTCTGGCAATCTACATTCAATATCAATAAAAACGGTGTAAACTTGAACAGTGCAATAGGTCTTAAAAAGCCTTTCGGGTTGGAGTAAAGTTGTTAGACGAGCATGAGAATGATTAAGAGCGAGTGAAAAAGAAATACAAACTCAAAGGTTGTTCTAAGAGCTATTGTACTGTTATAGGTTGATGTTTTCATTCCCCTTTAGTGAATATATATTCTTAAATCTTCAAGGAGCTCATTCGAACTTTTATTTTCAGGAATAATGAAAAGAGAAAGGAGAAGTCCCGCGTCGCGGCCCGCTGTCGACGCACGAAGGAGATGCAGCTATTCTCAGACCTGATGGACCAACTCCCTGCTAAAAAGGAGGAGGTGGAACAACTGGACAAGGCTTCTGTGATGCGTTTAGCGATATCATACCTCAGGGCTCGCGATGTTGTTTCGATGCGTAAGTATTGTCTTCTTTATTGTCACACGAAGAAACACATCACACCAAGTCGAAACTGTCCAAATGTTTCGGAATTCCTGCTGTTTACCATTGGATGCACTGCCGTCCTGCCCTGCTAACACAAAACTCCTGTAGAAAATGCAACGTTATTACCAACAGTTTAAGTTTATTACCAACAGTTAATTAAGTTTCAATGTAACCAACATTACCATCACCACCCGAGGACCCTAACCTGGTATCAGTCGAAGTAGACATAAAATGTTCACTGCAGACTTTAATTTGCACATCTTCCTAATTCAAAGACAGTTAGAAATTGTTTAAAAAAGGTCTGAGAACGCCTATCCATCTCCTTTTCCTATAGAATGTAGAGACAATCTAGTTTGTTACAACAATATAAGACGCCCCATGGAGTCTATTTATAATAATGTACGGTCACCATCGGGTTTCGGGTAGATCAATGTTGAATTATTAATAACCTTAGTAAATCCAATCATGTTACGAGATGTAAAAACTAGTAATGGATTTGTGGAAGCACCAAACCAATTATTATCATGTGGAAGTTTAAATATGAAGTTACCAACGGAGAAACACAGGCAATCTTGTAAATGGTGAACGTAGTTTAGAATTTAGCTAAATGCCGTTAAGAGGCCGTATACGAAATTTTGCCAGCTTTGCTTATTTTCGTGATTTTACAGTTTAAATACTGATTTTCTATAAGTTTTAATGCACATCATGATATATCATTTCAGTTATGATCGAATAAATGAGTTACGAATGAATGAGCTACTTTTTTATCTTTGTCGAGAATTTAAATTCGGGATTTAGGTTATTTTAAAACATTATATATTGCTATTTGTTATAATTTAGATCGGCTGGTTGTAAAGTTAAATAAACAAAGAATTATTGGCAAACTAATTTTATTAAAGAGCACTTGACTTTTACATGTTTGCTACACGTCGGTAGATCGCGGAAGAACGAGAATCCAGGCACGAATCGCCGTAGTAAAAATCATAGATTATAATTATACCATATATCCATAAACTTAAGGCTACGTTCAACTTATCGTGTTGGGTTTCCAACATGCTGCCGACTTGGCAAAATATGTTTTAAGCAAGAAAATAATCATTAGTAATAAACAAGACGGTCAAACAAAAAAGTTTCAAATAACATAACACTTAAATAAAAATGTTACAAACAGAACACATTTAAGACTTAACCATCAATGTACTTAAATGAAACAATATTAAATCTTGTGTTCTCATCATTAATCACTGGTACTTAAATAACGCCATCTATTGGCAAACTTTACAACTATTATTATATCAATCACATACATGATATAAAGGATGCCTATTAACGCCATCTTTTGGCGGCTTGAGAACTATATAATCATTGATTGTAATAGCTGAAATTAAGTATACAAAATCAGAAAGTACAAGTAACAACAAACACTTAATTTTAACAAATTTTAGCAAATTTTAACTTATACATACATTTACAGTGGAAGGCGGAACTATGTGACAACATTTTTAATTGTCATCGATTGGAAGTAAACATATCTTAGTTATAGACCGTCTATGAATGTTCCCATTGGGTAACTTGACTTTTACAGCTCTTACTTTATTACCGAGACCAGGGAACAGGTTAGTGACTCTAGCCATGGGCCAATGGAGAGGCTGTGTATCATTGTCTACTAGAATTACAAGAGAGCCTACTTTAATGTTAGGCAATGAAATTTTCCATTTATGTCTTGATTGTAGTACATTTAAATAGCTTTTACGCCAAACTTTCCAATATTGCTGATACATGTTACAGCAAATGTTCCAGAACTGTAATCTGTTTATATTTACATCAGTAAGGTCCTTTTCAGGATAAGCGTTCAAAGCAGTACCTACTAGAAAGTGACCTGGAGTCACGTATGTATAATCGTTGATGTCAGTAGACAAAGGAGTTAGTGGTCTACTATTCAAAATAGATTCTATTTGCGCAAGTACAGTGCACAGTTCTTCGTAAGTAAGTACAGCTTTTAAGATTACACGATTAAGGTGGTACTTTGTAATTTTAACTGCAGCCTCCCAGAGACCACCGAAGACAGGTGAATAGCTAGGAATGAAGTGGAATTTGATTCCTTGTTGAGCTGCGTATGATTGCACCTGCCTCTGATGGTCGTTAGAGGTTTGCAGCTTGTAAAATTCAGATAATTGGTTCTTTGCGCCCTTAAATGTTGATGCATTATCGCAATAAATGTCGCTTGGTATGCCTCTCCGTGCAATAAAACGTTTCAAGCAAGCTAAAAAGGCTGGTGTCGTTAAATCTGAGGTCAACTCGAGATGTGGTAACAAAGCACACGAACACGCAGATGTAACCCTTTGAAAGCAAGGCGCGCCTAACCCTCGACTGCTTGACGGGGAAAGGCCCAGCGTAATCTACGCCAACTTTTTGAAAGACCCTGCACGCATTGACTCGATCGTGAGGCAAAGAACCCATTAGCTGCTGGGCTACTTGAGCCTTTAATCTGAAACAGGTTATACATTTGTTTGTTATTTTCTTTATCTCACTGATACCATTTATGATCCAAAACCTTTGATTTATTGATGACAAAGTGATTTTGGGGCCTGCATGTAAATTTTTAATACGCTCACTCTTAATAATCAATTGTGTTACTCGTGATTTATTAGATATAATAGCTGGATGTTTTTGTGAATAGGGAATTGTTGCGCAATCCAAACGTCCGCCAATTCGTAAGAGCCCTTTGTCATCAATAAATGGATTGAGAGATACAATATCGCCCTTTAAGAGCCTTTTTTGTTTCAACAATTCAATTTCAGTTTTATAAAATTTTGGTTGCTCATGCTTAACAATTAACATTATCGAATTATTATTATTAATTAATCTCTTCAGTGAGCAAATATATTTTTTTGATACGGGTTAGCGATTTTAAATTGCTGCAAAAACGTAAAATGTAAGCAAGAACTCGTTGCATTTTGTTAATATCAGAGTATTTGTCAAGGAATTCTAAGCATAGAGAAGAATTGGCATCAGAACCTGAACAAACCATAGCACTGGAGAAATCAGAACCATTGCAACTAGCTTGCAGCTCTGGCAAGTCTGTAGAGACTTTAATGTTTTTACCATCAGGCAGAGGATACGTGCCATCATGCAGGAAGCCGGGACCCTCCCACCATAAGGAATGCTCGTGAAGTTCGTGCGGCTTCATACCTCTACTGAGGCAGCCTGTGGGATTGTCGCTAGTGTTGACGTACGACCAAATAAATTAATCAGTGTGTTGTAAAACAACCTTTACTCTGTTCGCAACATAGACGTTGAGTTTAGTTGGATCTGTTTTAAGCCATGCTAAGACTATTTTTGTGAGTCTGAGAATAGAAGTACGTGATTGATATTTATCTTAAGACTCATAGTAGAGTGTACTTTTGAGACTAATTTGGCCAATAGTAAGGCGGCATTGAGCTCTAGCTTGGGCACAGTAAGCTTTTGATGTAAAGGATTTACTCTAGATTTTGAACAGAGCAATGTTTGCTTTACATTACCTACTTTGTCGACTACGAGTAGATACACGCAGCACCCGTACGTGGCAGAACCAGCAGCATCTGCAAAACCTACTACTTGCACAGATCGGTTGAGATCAGAGTCTGGCATGACATTTCTATTAATGTTTATAGGTCGCATTATAAACAAACTTTCGTAAAATTCAAACCAGAGCCTTTCTAATTCGTTGTCAAACAAGAGTCCCATCCCATTTTGGTGGACCATAGCTTTTGAATTATTAACTTTGCAGACACAATAATTGGTCCGGCTAGACCTAAAGGGTCATAGAATTTGGCTATGTGACTCAGTATCTCGCGTTTTGTTTTGGGGATAATATAATAATAATAATATCACAGGACAATCTCACACAAATTGACCTAGTCCCAAACTAAGCTCTAGGCTTGTACTATGGGTACTAGACAACGATAAACTTACTTATATAGAGAAATATATACTTAAATACATAGAAAACATCCAAGACTCAGGAACAAATACTCGTGCTCATCACACAAATATCTGCCCTTACCGGGATTTGAACCCAGGACCCCTAGCTTCGAAGGCAGGGTCACTCCCAACTAGGCTAGCGTGTCGTCAAATGATGCTCCGTGTTGAGCTAGGACTAGTTATATTGATTGTATCTGTCTTTGTGTTGTATGACACTTATAGTGTCTTAAGACAGTAGTTTTGCTTTTGTAGGTCAACATCGTCAAAGTGTGGTTTGTCAATCGGTATATCCTGCAATACTTGAGCGCAATTGGAAGACCACTTGTGCGCCTCAAATCCTCCCAGTTTAAGAAGTTGAATCAGTTGCGTTTTCATTTCCTTTAGTGATTCTACTGAGTTGCTAGAGACTAATATGTCATCACAATAAGCTTGATTGATGTCGTGGCACTTAAAAGCTTGCTTTTTGAATCCTGATGATTGTCTGCTTACTTAACTTTCTCTTTGCTCGAAGGACCATGTTATAATTTAGATCGGCTGGTTGTAAAGTTAAATAAACAAAGAATTATTGGCAAACTAGTTTTATTAAAGAGCACTTGACTTGTTACATGTTTGCTACACGTCGGTAGATCGCGGAAGAACGCGAATCCAGGCACGAATCGCCGTAGTAAAAATCATAGATTATAATTTATACCATAGATCCATAAACTTAAGGCTACGTTCAACTTATCGTGTTGGGTTTCCAACACTATTTAATTTTTAATATTTTGATGTGTTTTAAGGTAATGGATTGATTTTGAACTGAAGTTTATTACTGTTCTTTAAATTTTGTTAACGAGTGTTTTATGAAGCCGAAATTTAAAACTATTTTTTGTCCATTTTCTATAAAATTGTACCAAGTTCATATTTTTTTTACACAAAAAAAAATAAAGGTGGTAAAAAGTAATTCATACATTTTTTAGACAACTTTTACAGCAATCAATTGCTATTTTTTCATACCTTTAAGACGTCAAAACGATTCGTATGCGATATTCTAAACCTCTTACAGCAAAACTCACGAAACAGTCGCCGGTTTCAGGTCGATTTTTAATCAAAATTAAATAATAAAAACAAGAAAGTATTTCATACATTCGTTGAAAATCGAAATTATCTTTCGTGTTGCGCATTAAAATTTGTAAAAGTAAAGTATTTCAACAGTAAAATCACGTCTGTAAAATCACAAAAATCAGCGAAATCGGCAAAATTTCGTGTACGGCCTCTTAATTCTACAGTAAGTACATTCTTAAGGAACTAATTTCAGAGAGAGTTGACCTGTTGCTGAATATTAATGATATCGTTGATATCAATACCTTATTATCGGATCGACCTGATAGTCATAGTTTGTTTAATTTGACTAGTATAGTATAGTATAATGTACATAACTAACCAAATCACTGTAACGAGCATATTATACATATTAGGTACGTATGTGTAGCTGTAGATGTTATTTTTTTAATATAGATACGAACAGCACTATGGCAACTTTTGAGAATTTTTAGGTGTCAACACTGTCGACCTGGTTAGTGGCAACATTTGAGAATTTTTAGGTGTCAACACTGTCGACCTGGTTAGTGGAGTTACTGACTTTAATTCATCTCATCACTAAATGTGATCAATGGAAAATATATTTAATATTTATCAGAGGTATATTTATTTATCGGCTGTCTAATAAAATGAGCCATCGTAAGTGACTGATTATACCTGATTGATAACTTTACAATGTCACTGTCACCATGCGGCTTATCAACCAAACATGCATTAGGAAATAATGAATTAATACTTTCCAAGATACTTAGTTTATTGTATTATTAAAACTAGCTATTCTCCAAATGTAACCATCCATTCTGGTTTTAACTCTAACTTATTGACATTGCAGTTAACTCATTAAGAATAGATTAACATTCCGTTTGGTTATCAGCAAAAACTAAACTTTTGTAAAATATTTTCAACCTTAAATACTCATCGCTTACTCTTTAATTATACAAACTATTCACATGCAAGTGTTCAATGTACTGTACCTAAAACGTACTATTGGCATTGTAGGTATAAAAGTTATTGTTTTTTTTTTTTTAGGTTTAAGTCTGCATAAAACCTCCTCAGGTTTTCGCCTCATTCGTAACTTAAGCACGCGTTCTCATGGCGCGACAAACAACAATGACGTCAGTTGCCGCTGTTACATACACGCGTGTGACCACCTGTCAGGATTTACTACTTTATTACTAACGCAGCTGGGTCTTTTTGGTATAATATACCAGGAAATTAATACGAGTTTTACGAAAAATCACTTGTAGGGAAAACCGAGCTTTTAGACCTCTTGCTTATCCCCACTAATAAAGAGCTTGCAATAAGCTCCTGAATTAAAAGCTGATTCATTTAAATTATTAACTTACAACATGTAATTCTCACACCTGAGTTGATTTTAATGGCTTCCTTTAAACTTGTTATTGTTAGCATTCTATGCATTAAATACATACACATACATAATATCACGCCTTCATTCCCAGAGTGGGGTAGGCAGAGCTACAGAAATACCAACAAATCTAAAAAGACTTGTATATAATTCTATATCCACATTTTGCACAATCAGGCTAAGAAGTTTACTAGTGTATTAGTGACAGGTTGCAAGCCCATCGCCTAACAGTACTACAAGCCCTTATTCCCTTAGTCGCCTCTTACAACATCCACGGGAAGACATGGAGTGGCACTATTCTACTAACCCGGCATCCACTGCATTAAATAATTGTAACTTATTTTCTAGGAAACATTATGACCTTTTCTTAACGGAGTTCCATTATTAAATGGAGAAGGCTCGTACGATGCTCTCATTGTACAATCAGTCACATTTTTCAGTTAAGTTGCTTTTGTTTTTACCCGACTCACCAAGAATCAGGGCATAGTTTTTATTCATATGGACCAAATATCTCTTATTTAAAAAGTTCTAGTTAAAAACACTGCATACGATAACATGTCAGAAGCAATTTTTTTTTAAGAAGTAAAATAGAGGCCCAGATCGTGTAATGCATTAATTCTCAATTAATTCACCGTTAATGTATGGAATAGCTGGTTATTTTTTTGGCGATTACGTGGGTGGTCCCATCGGAAAGGTTGTTCAATATGACCATCTTATTCTCTTTTGGCCATTCCGGATCATGACCCCAAAATTACCCAGTATATTAATTTACTTGATGCAAATAAGTACATGAGTTTCATTAATTCATTAATATTAATATAATTAATGTGAATCAAGATTATATCTATTGAGACGATGAGTTTATTACACTACCTACTAAAAGCGTGGTGGCATTCCTTATAATTATTATGAAACAAAACGTATGTGCTTATTACATACTAACGAGTCCCGGCTTAATATCAGAAGGACATATATAGCCAATGTCCTTCGGGCATAATGTACCTTTTAACATAGAAGAAAATAATTTGAAGATAGAAGAGGTTAAAGAATAGACTCCGCGGTTTTGTTGTATAGATCATAATTCTCAAAAATCGCTCTCTATCTTTTTAAAATGTTAGTATACATAAATTTACATAATAAATAAATAAGTCGACCTTTAGGTAGGTATATTAGGTAAGCTGAAAGGCAGTTAGTGCCCAGTTTTTTCCGTTCATTGTGTTTTGAAATAACTGAGTATGTGGCCATACACATACATACATAAATTCACGCCTTTAATCCCAGAGTGGGGTAGGCAGAGCTACAGAGTTACCAACAACTCTGAAAAGCTTGTCGATAATTCTGTCAATCAGGCTAAGATGTTTACCAGTGTATTAGTGACAGGTTACAAGCCCATCGCCTAACAGTACTACAAGCCCTTATTCCCTTAGTCGCCTCTTACGACATCCACGGGAAGACATGGAGTGGCACTATTCTAACCCGGCAACCACACGGAAAAATGTGGCCATTCAAGTACCTAACCATCTAAGTGCGAAGTAACCAAAAACAACTCTATGAATATGAATCATCTTTTTTTTGTGATTTAATAAAAATGAAATTGTAACACATTAGTCTAAAAATATTTTTTGTATTTTTATCTTCGTCATTTCAATTGTTATTTAAGCATTTTTAACGATTAATGAACAAACTAGGATGCCAAGTGTTTTACAATAAATGCCAATGGTATATATAGAAACACTTTTCAACAAAAGAACAACAAACAATTAAATAAAAAAAAATGTATAAAGGCGAACTTACTTCGGCGAATGGTTATAAAAGAACAATTGTAACTATGGCAACGCTCACTATACAACATTTTTCAGGCTTCGGTTACGCTATAGTAGGGGCACCAAAAATGAACGATTTTAAGCGACTACACCAACTTTGGACATTTTTTTCTCATTGAACTTAACGAATTTCACCCAATTACTTTGTTTTATACGCTAAACGCTTCGCTTTGTTTTTACTCTAGATTGGAGATAAATATTATAAAGTTCATTATTATAACACATTTTTCTAAAAATCTTTGTAGCTAAAAATTTACCAATTTACCCAATACATGAACAGTGATGCCCTAACTCTGAACAATTTTACTCCAATAGTTGAACTAATAAAATAAAACAATCTAATGTGCCCTAAATCTGAACGGATTGACCCCAATAGTTGAACATAAATAATTAAAATATCTATATGCCTAATTGCCATTATTGATATTTTTATAATGAGTGTTTTGTATAATGCTCTAAATAAATAAATAAAATTATTAAAAGGTTTTCGAAATAAATAAAACGCACGTTAATCAAATCAGTCTTTTTTTTAGTGGTTTGTAAGAGAATATAGGTATCACAATCATTGATATTCATAAAATATTAACTTAATTAACCATAAACTTAAATTTTCTTTATTAAGAGTCATTTATAAAATTCTTTATAAAAATGGTTTTAGTTATCACAATCACCATCACTATAATTAACTTATCAGTTGACATTCAACTAAAAATACAATTAATAATTAACTTATATGTTTGTTCAAGACACTTATAGGTATTATCAAATAAATCGAGTAGTCTTTTGTATCACAATCAATACGATGAGGTAGCCTTCATTTGTATAAACTCGTAAGCCCCACGTCCTAAATTTATGACATTAATCAAAGTGACTTTTAACTTTAGTTGGCTGACCTAAGATTATTTTTCAACTAGTGAAATTTTACGTGGGCCTTACTAGGTTCTAAGTATATAACCTTATAACTAACTAACTTTTTATAACTCTTCAATATTTTTAAATTAATCTGCTAGTTAAAGCTGTTTTATCACAATCATCAGTGATTAAATAGCATAATCTTACTATAACTACTATTTTGCTTATTAAGAAATAATTATGGTGAATTGTTGGTGGTTGTTGTGTTCCGGTATGGGGATAAGACAACCGGTGCAATTACTAGCATAGAGGCATTCCATCTTAGTCCTCAGGGTTGGCAACGCATTTGAGGTCTTGGGATTAAAGTCTTGAGAATTCAAATGTCTATGGGTCTCAGATTCCACTTACCATCAGGTGGCCTGAGTGCTCGTGTGCCTTTTACTTAACATAAAAAAAATAATAAAAAAAAAAAAAATTGTAGCAACCAATTTTTCCTACCTCTTTATTTAGGTACCTACTGTGAACTAATTTGCAACATCTTTACTGGTCATGTTAATACTAAAAACATTAAGTATTAAGTAAATCAACACGTTGCAGTTCTTTAAGAGCTTAATACACAATTTAACTTAAATTCTAGTCACATAATATGAGATCAAATTTATCTTAAATAAATACATAACAAATAAATTGTAGAAGCATCAACAAAATGTTAGATTATCTAGTTCGCTAGCTGTCAACACAAAATCAACAAAGTAGTTCGAACTTTACGAACTTTACATATATCTTAACTTAAATTCTACTCACATAAATTGTAATTGAAATAATCCTCATTAAAAGTAAGTATTCCTCCTCTACCGATTTGAGGAGCTGGCAAAATTTGTCGTACATCAAGTAATGATACTTCTGATAAATCAGTTGAAGACGGATCGACTAAATATGTAAGATTATCTAGTTTGCTAGCTTTCTTTCTCATCAATTTAACTTTAAAATAATCGCTATTAAAATCACGCTCTATCACTTGCCCAACATAGTGACGGTTTCTTCTATTCGTTTTGAACTCCACAATTACCTAAGTTCCAATGTCAATATCCTGAATTTTATTGCTCGAGTTACTATTTGCCGTTACCGGGATTATTGTTTCAGTCTCTTGTAAAGTATAAGCCTTTGTCTTGGTCCGAAGCAGAGTCTTTTTAACTTTCTTTGGCGTTTCAGTTTTTGATGCAGACGATTCCAAGTTAGTTGTGTCATGAACATGCGGTTTTTCTCGTGAAAGTTTAGTATTCCCCACTTCGTATGATATGTCACTGTCAGCGTGTGAGGAGCCGCAAGCCTGATCTATAATTAAAGATGTTTTAGTTTTCTTAACCTTTGATTTCTTATTCCATAGCTTTCTTTTCTTTTTCAGCTTTCTTCTGTTCAGGTTCAATTTTTCTATTTTTTACTTCTTCTGCCCTCCGTTTTTTTTCTTTTTCTTTTTCTTTTTCATCAAGATATTCTTTAAACTTTTTAGAAGTAATGGCTAAAGGCATTGATGAAGCCGTTGATAGTTTTCGTTTAACAGTTTTTTTTTTTTTATAATAGGTGTAGAAGTTGTCATAAATGTAATATTATTGTCTTCCAGAAAATTAGTCTGAGACAGTAATAAATTACATCCCTCTATGTCGATTGGCATATTATCGATATTTAAAAGTCCCTCAACAATTGAGTCAAATCCAAGAGACATCGATACGTTTTCCTCGTGGCACACTTCTGTATTAGTAGTGGCTCCGGTATTTTTATTATCTGGTGTTGGAATGTTAACCACAGAGTCATCAATATTAGAGTGTGTTAACATTAAGTTTTCAGCTTTATTCTTACATTTGTTCCAAAATTGAAAGAGAGTGCTTTTTAACCTTCTATTATATGATCTATGTTCATTATATCTTTCCAATGTTTTCTTGTTTACAGATTTTTCTATGACTGTTATGGTTGTTTTATAGTCTTGTATAGTTATATTATTTTCAATCTGCTCTATTCTATTTGAAATGCACCTTTTATAATCAACAGCATCGGGGTTTAATGGATATAGCCCACATGCCTTAAAGCTGTTCCATTACATTTTCAGACATAGATTTCTCAAAGGCCTCATAAAAGACTGCTGCGTAGTTTGATCTGGTCAGCTGCACATTTGCTGTCAGTTTGCGTTTTCTTACTGTTTTTTTCCATGCTGCTTTAAGAGGGCCAAATATTCCCACATCACAAGGTTGCAAAATATGTGTAGTGTTCGGATGTAAACAATACAGTATTATTTTGTGCTCAACACAATATTCGTGCAACGCCATATTTATGTGACTTTTGTGGCCATCCACGAAGAGAATAACTGGTAATATAATGTTATTGGTTTGGAGCCACGGAAAAAAGATTTCTTTGATGTAATCGAGGAATGTTGCACCGCTCATCTAGCCCGAGTCTGATCTCCCGATTCCCCAATCGTCCGGAACTGATTGAGCCACTTCTTTGGAAATCCTTTGCAGTGGATAGATTATGAATGGAGGAACTATTCCACCGCTGGCCGAAAAGTTACAAAGAACTGTAACACATTGTTTTTCCTGACCAGGAGCTATTGTGTACATCGAACGAAAGTTTTTGGGTGCCAAAACAACTCCAGTTTTCGGACATAACTGCACACCTGTCTCATCAAGATTAAATATGCGCTCGGCCTGATCTAATATACCATCTTCATTCTGTTCCTCCAAATACTGATTTAAATCTGCAAGCCACTTCCTTATCACACCTTCTGTAACAGCAGCCCTAGCTTTCGAAATAACCTCTGCGTGCCGTTGTGTTAAACCGGGGTGTCTGTTCATAAAGAGCTGGAACTACTATTTACCTGGTTTTATGTTATGATCTCTGCTTTCAAAAAGTCTTTTACATCATCGTGACTAACTGGATAACCGATTTTGGCCATATTTGTAATCCAGGTAGCAATATGACTTTCCTCATATTTTGATAGTAAAGTTTCTCGGTCCTTTTTTACATACCATAGGCGTCTTTCCATGAACTTTATTATGCAATGTACCTTTTGGAATATTATAAATTAAACTGGCCTGTGATAAAGATATATTATTTGCTTGGATATTTTTGACAGCCTCCTCGAGAGTACTCGGTTCGTACTGTTTTTCTTTCTTTTGTTTCGTGGATGCCATCTGTCGAAAACAAAAGGATTTAACATGAATTACCCATCGTCAGATTTATTTACTTACTTATATCCTAAATTAAAATAGTTATATCCTTAACCTTAGCATTATATGGATGGATGCGAGCTAAGCAAAGCTAATGTAAGCTTTTTTTCAGGTTTATACACATTAAAATGCATACCTCTATATACAAACACCTTAATTTTTTTTTCAGATTCTTACACATTAAAATGCATACCTATTTACATACATACACCTTAGTTTGTAAGCTTTTTTTAGGTTTATACATTTTAAAATGCATACCTATATACATACACCTTAGTTTGTAAGATTTTTTTTCGGTATATTCACATTAAAATGCATTACGCATCGACCTGCTAGATTTAGTATAGGAATAAATTAAAAATTCTAAGAGGCACTGGTAAAAAAACGGTTGGAAACTGTCAATACTTATTGTTTTTGGTGAAATAAAATCCCAACGACCTTACTTATTATGACCTTTCTTCTTATAAAACTATTTGCCTGAAATATGTAGTTTAGTAATATTATTGCCTTTAATTTAGCTGCTGGGTCGTTAGTAAAAATACGTCCTAAAAATAGCTTGGGCTTTACAAAAATAAATAGCTAGTGTTCATATTACAAAACTTTACCTAAAACATGAACGACTGACTTTATTTGGTTCAGCTTTCGGATACGGAATTAATGAAATGAACGAACAAAATGAATTAAAAATTCAACTACTCATAGTTGAATTTTTAATTCGTTCTGTTCGTTAATTTTGTAGTAATTACATTTACTAGTTCAAGTTTTGGGTTCTATTCTTAAATAGAACCCAAAACTTGAACTAGTAAATGTAATTACTTAGTTCAAGTATTAGGCACATATTTCATTGTTGAACAGTATTTAGTTTTCATACTAAAAGAAACTCCAAAATAACTAAAAGTCACGTTCATGTTTTAGTTAAAAAAATCAGAAGTAATAAATTATCAGTTTATGCTGTAAAGTATCTATATGCCGGTTCCGTACGATTTATTACAAAGCTTTTAAAAATGTATGCCCTACCTAGTAGTTGAACATCGTTCAGCTTTTAGTTTGGGTATATATTTTTGGCACCATAACTTGAACGGCTTATTGCACTTAAATTAACACATAAAATTAAATAACGTATAAATACAATAAAAGAGGGATTAGTCAAGAATTCATACTAAGAAATACTTGCAAGAAAGTAAGTCATTGAATTTTATACGTAATTAAAAGCTTAAATTTGAAGTACACTTACCTTATCTATATTCCCATATTAGCGACGTTTGTGACGAGACACTGCCGTTTAGGAAAAAATAATCCCCGACTATGCAATATTTGCCACGATTTAATTATTTCGTTATTTCGATCGATCCTTCATTTATTGGGGTGTGTTCATCTTTTGGTGCCCCTACTCTACTATGTGGTATTCTGACACCGTTAACGCTATCAATACTAACGGTTTATAGTACCATCGCCCACACTATTAACAGAACTGTCCATTGGTAGACCTTAAGCGTTTTGTATTAAGGTCCACCGATGTGCAGTCAAGAGAGTTGCTGTTTGTACAGTAGATAAAAAAAATAACTTTGAACTTGTGTGTTTTTGCAGTTCCAAATGTCACAAAGGACCAGCCTAAGGTCGAGAACACGAAAGACGTCGAAGAGCTGTCTTCAGAGCTGTCGTACATGAAAGCCTTGGACGGTTTTGTGTTGGCCCTCTCACAGCAAGGCGACATCGTGTACTGCAGCGAGAACATCGCAGATCATTTAGGAGTCTCACAGGTAACTAGTTAATTTTATGAGCATTCGCAGACTGCATATATTCAGATGTTTGTGAGGCTGTCCTTATCCATTTTTATCAAGTTTATGGAGACGGAACACATCGGTCGACGATTTATTGTGCTGTGTGCGAGGGCACTAAAAGGCCTGATTAAATTTAAGATTTGACTATATAGAAAACTTTGACTGTTGGACAAAGGTCCGAACACTATTTAATTGATAAGCGACTCCATAACCCACTCTTTACAGCACTGTTCCAATTCTTCCCTTTCGTCTCTCTTCTTCTTAGTCAAAAGTTAAGCTATTTGTGGTAAAATTTCCGAAAAGCAGACATGATAAAGGCTATTATGATATTCAGGTTTGTGCGAAACCTTATTACTCAATAAATAAATATCACGTGACACCGCATAAATTGCCTAACTCTTTCTCTTATTTTTGTTTGCTGTAGGCTTGTAGTAATCAGCTAAATAGTAATTGAGTTCGCTTTAAAGCGTAGCATCATTTCGATTAAAGCCTGACAAGTTTCTATTTGGCCCTATTTCAATACAAACTTGTATTGAAATGGCCAAATATAATCTTGTAAGGCTTTACATAAAATTCTTACAATCAACAAATTTTGTATTTTTTGTTTTTCCATGAGTAGGTAGTACATAGTAGTAGGTACTTGCTAACAATGCCAACTAAACAAATGCACGTTATACCTACTAACTAGTTTTTGTGCCTTGACAACATTCAAACTTTTCCTACTTATTTAATCGATATTTTTGGTAGGTAATGTTATCTTTGTTTTTTTTTTAATAATTCTGGATACTTGTATTGTGTATTATGGTAATGCTCGCTGTTATCTGACAAAGTTATCTTCGATTCGAGCTTAACACATTCGATTGCGGCATTAATCAATGCAATCAGGATTTGCTGGTCCTTTATGACGTCAATTTTATCCATTAAAAAGCAATATACCTATCTGTAGACACTAACGTGATATTTTGTGTTTTCTATAAACATATTGTTCGAGGTGACATTTTGTGTTTTTTATTTAAGTATAAATAAATTTAAAAAAGGTAAAATTAAATGAGAGCAGTATTTAGTTTTTATTTCATTATTCCAAGTGAAAGGCGCCGTTTTATCGTACCTATAAGGACGTAACGAACATGACAGTGCGGACAGAGTGAAATTGAGGACATAGCATCATTAATGCTTCCCTACACTAAATTTCTGCTCTTTATAAGATGATGAAATGGTAAATATGTCTTTACTTCTCATTCTCGTAAAGTCCTTCTTTATGCTGGGTATATGCAACCGCATTTTATGCAGTGGTGCGTAAACAATTAAGCCCTACAGCCAGACAGACGACGTGACTGCACTAAATAAATTTGTTATTTGAATACATTTTCTTTAATTTATTTGCCCTCTATGGTACATCTAACTAAAAAGAAATTAAAAACAAGCATTATTAACAAAAACATTACAAAATCAACGTAGGTATGACTTGGCAGAATTACGTTCGAGCTGATTTAAAAAGCTCACGCTGTAAATAAAAATGAATGATTAAATGGAAATACAGTGGCGAGAAGGAGGTTTTTGTCTCGTTTTGGACTATTCATTAGTTGTTTTCTTCGCAAAACTCGTTGTCTAATAAAAATAATTAAAATGTCGTCAAGTGAAGAGGAAATAATGCTCACACCTAACACGCTAATGGAAAGAAGCAAAATAACTTATTGAACAGACATTGCCGCCAAAATCCATCAATGTTTTATATTTTCCTATTTGAAGTTAAAACCAGAGTGCATAAATCGGCCTTAAAACCAATTTTGAATAAAATGGTTTGTTTTATGCCCTTGCCCAATCTACTATTTTAACCCTAATTAGCTGTAAAGATTAAAAAATAGCGCGTGGAATCAATTTTTTTTTTTTTTTTATGTTAAGGAGAAGGCACACGAGCACTCAGACCACCTGATGGTAAGTGGAATCTGAGACCTATAGACATTTGAATTCTCAAGACTAAAATTCTAAGACCTCAAATGCGTTGCCAACCCTGAGGACTAAGATGGAATGCCTCTATGCTAGTAATTTCACCGGTTGTCTTATCCCCACACCGGAACACAACAATGCGAACACTGTTGCTTGGCGGGTGGTTAATGGATAAGATGGTGGTAGCGATCCGGACGGACCCTGCATAGGGTCCTACCACCACTAACTAAATTGACGATACTGTGTAAAAAAATCCTCATAGTTAGATGATCCTGCTCCGGCGGGCGCCGCTGACGCGCGCGCTGCGCACCCTCAATCTCGTCGCGGAAAACACTGACTTGTTCTTTTGTTCTCTGAATGATTTCGCAAAGTCGGCCTTATACTGTATTTGTTATAGTCGTGATAAGTATAATTAAGTATAAGTTAGAGGTAGTTACGCTATTGTCTTAGGCACATTCCTGTAAAAATAGTTGTAAGTGTGTGTGTGAAATAAATAAATAAATGATGATGAAGGGATGCCTTGTTAGAGAAATTCTTAAGCCAAGCCAAAGTGATTCAAATTAAAAATGTTGTTTGCTCAAATACCGATCTTCTGAGAACAGAAATATCTTGATTCAAACCACGTGTTTACATGCAGCGTCGCCGGCGCAAGTAGGTCGGCCTCGCTTGGAAAGTGACGTCACAAGCGAGTGGTATAACTCCTAATAACACGAGTGTCTTTAAAGGAACCTTAACATGCCTCATATGCCTAAATTGATTTCTGTACTTTCTCTTTGTACGTGGTCAGAATTATATTGTGATAACTACAACTGAACATTCTATTTATAATTTAAAACCGGCCATCGGAGTCTGGACTCGCACACGAAGGGTTTCGTACCATTATTGTATGGTACGGAACCATTTTAGTTTTGTTCTTTTTTATTGGTATTTTTTGTTAAGCGGCAATAGAAATACACACTCTGTGAAAATCATGAGATACGGCCCGCAGTGATAGACAGCCAGACGGACAGACAGACAGGGTAATTGTACAAAATATTTTAAAGGAGTATATCCGAAAGGTTTAAAATGTAGAGCTTAGTGAGACGGTTAGAACTTAGGAATTAGTGCAAACTCATCCTTATGCTGCGTTCGTTACCCATGAAATTTACCCATACATATTTGAGTTTTAATAAAAAAATCGAAAATTTGATGGGTTTCCAAGGCTGAATTATGAATTAAAATATTTACGGATTCATATTACTATAGCGCTAATAATATACGTACCGGAGAATTCGTTTATATTGCAGCGAAGGTTGCGGTCTAGGTCTTAAATCGTTTGTATGAAAATCAGTACTGACTTTTAACCTTAAATAGAAATTAAGTCAGCGTCTGGTCTGGTATTCTCCAAATATTTTATTTATCACTTTATAATAATGTATAATAAATAAATAACTAAGAACTGAGTGTTAAGGAAACAGGATAATGCAATATTGTTTTCTAATAAATTGCATGGCATTATACGGTCTCCATTTAAAATAAGGAAGGGGGGATCACTGAAATAATGATGATAATGATGTACGAGTACCTAGAATTTATTTCACCCGAATGGAACCGACTCGAACCCAATTCCAATATCTTGAGTCAATGTTTGCAGCCCTGGGGGGTTATTATGACCTAGCTATACAGTTCATTTTACGGTGAGCGTAAAGGACAGCTATGGCAGTTATATAGCTCTGCCCTGTTCACTCAGCGTAAACAGAACTGCTTAGTCATGTCATAATAACCCCCTGTTTTTTTGTTATTAGCTAAGAGAAACAATAAGTGGGTACTCCAAAAAATCCAAACTTTATAACTTCATTCAGGTAACTAAACCCTAAGGAAATGCGAAAATAGCTTCATTTAAAGTTTAACATTATACTATCTCCGTATCAATTTCAAATAGCCTAGCCTTAACTTCTAATTCAATTAAGTAATTAAATATCAGGGGACAATCTCACACAAATTGGAATAGTATCACACCAATAACATCACGCCTTCTTTTCCAGAGTGGGGTAGGCAGAGCTACAGAAATACCAACAACTCTAAAAAGACTTTTTGATAATTCTGTAACCACATTTTGTACAAAACAGGCATGTTTACCTGTGTATTAGTGACAGGTTGCAAGCCCATCGCCTAACAGTACTACAAGCCCTTATTCCCTTAGTCGCCTCTTACAATATCCGCGGGAAGACATGGAGTGGCACTATTCTAACCCGGCAACCACACGGCGATATAAATACTTATATAGAGGAATAAACACTTAAAGACGGAAAACATCCAAGACTCAGAAACAAATACTCGTTATATGGCAGGTTTTAAAGCTCCCTTTGTTTTCAGATGGAAATAATGGGCCAGAGCGTTTTCGAGTTCAGCCACCCTTGCGACCACGATGAGATCCGCGAGGCGCTGAGGTCGAATGGCGAGGGCCGGAGGGACCTGCTGCTGCGCTTGAAGTGCACCCTCACGAGCAAAGGGCGGAATGTGCATCTCAAGTCGGCTTCCTTTAAGGTTAGTACGGTTTTGTTCTTCCATTTGAATATTGGTTGTATTCGGCAGTCAAGGCTGTTATAATAACCTCTTGAGGCCCACCATACTACAATCCTGTAGATTTTTGTTAGTAGGAATTTGAATCCACCAGCAAGGAAATAAAGTTCAATTAACTCTGCACTTAAATGACATTTTCAATTTTGAAACGAATAAAAATAAACTTTATGGTCCTTGAAATAAGGTTTAAATTGAATTGCCTGGATTATGTACTTTCTGATTATGATTATGCTCTTTATCTTTAAAGTTATGTCTAAAGGAGCGTTCTCACTGAGAGCATTCGTGTGTAATGAGCATTCGGCGTCGGATATTCAAGTGGTGCGGGCCACACTAACGCTCGGCTCAACGTCCACATCACTTGGAATTTACACAACCTTTCATGGAATTAGGAAAATAATAAATCAAGTAATTCAATAAATTGTTTTGTAATTGGCTCTAGGATTGTCGCAATGAAATACTGTTTTATTAATTAATGACTAGTTGGTTAACATAATTATTTAATTGGACTGACACAGACTACTCAGAATAAGGGCTTAACTGAGTAATTAGCACAACTTGAAAATTCTCCGTTAGTTCCGTTATGTACCTTTTATAGAGGAGCAAAGAATCGCTTCCGTTATCTATCCATCTATCTTTATGCGATACACGACTTCCTAACTTCCGTGATTGACTTACTGACTGACTAGTTTCCGCCCGCGACTTCGTACGTAAATCAGTTCCCGAGAGAATAGCGATATGAATATACCCTTTGTGTTAATCCAAGGTATAAGCTGTTTGCATTCCAAATTTCATCAAAATCCGTCCAGTAGTTTTTGCGTGAATGAGTAATAAACATCTATACATACAAACTTTCGCGTTTATAATATTAGTAGCATAATGCACAGCTTAAACCGCTGAAGCTAGGGACTTGAAATTGACCATACTACAGGTAGGTTTTTTTTGTAAGTGGGAATATAAGTCTGGCCAGCAAGTTGATAAAGTTGAATATCCTTAAATGCAATATTATTAAAATACAGTTTAAACTTAATTATATTTATCATATAGGTATCTCCTATGGCACACGCCACGAAGCTAGGAAATTACAAAAAAAAACTGTGTCGGGAAACGAAGTCGCGGGCGTCCTCTTGTATCTTCTATAATTAGTGATTATAGCTGTAATTATAACTCGGTTAACTCCTGTGCTGCACCGGTGTTCTGTTTCGGTGTGAGGTGATACAATTAGCATAAAGGCATTGCATCTACACTATTCTAGACTAGCCTCTTATTCATAAACGCACTATAGCTTAAGTATGCTTAAAATATGCTTTGGCCTTGTCTTATGCTGTAATATTTGAATTTGAGATAAAGTGCTACAGCATCTACTTCTCAGCGTTATACTCGTCCACTGCTGAACATAGGTCTCTTCCTTGGATTTCCATGATTTCCTTGATGCAGCGGTTCCTTCCTGCCGTACACAGCATTATTTAACTAAAATAGGTTTATTGTACTTTAATGGCAGCTTGAGTCCCAGAGCCACCTTACCATCAGGCTGCCTGTTGGCTTGCCTTCTTTGAACGGTGATAAAATACTGCGCGATAAGTAGCGCCAGATATATTGTTGTTATACCTAAACTGTTGAATGTAACCCCATTCGTAACATAGGTACATACATACATAACATCACGCCTTCATTCCCAAAGTGGGGTGGCAGAGCTACAGAAATACTGTTGGTATTTCTGTAGCTCTGCCACCCCATAAGACTTGTTGATAATTCTGTAACCACATTTTGCAAAAATATTGAAAAAAGAATAAAGGCTTGTAGTACTGTTAGGCGATGGGCTTGCAACCTGTCACTAAATACACTGTTAAACATCTTAGCCTGCTTGTGTGCTTGTGCAAAATGTGGTAACAGAATTTTTATTCGTAACCTACATACATACATAACATCACGCCTTCATTCCCAGAGTGGGGTAGGCAGAGCTACAGAAATACCAACAACTCTAAAAAGACATGTTGATTCTGTAACCGCATTTTGCACAAGTAAGCTGAGATGTTTACTAGTGTATTAGTGACAGGTTGCAAGCCCATATCGCCTAACAATACTATGTAGAAGCCTTTATTCGTAACCTATTGAGGGATAAACGGGTTTTATTATTTATATAAGATTTTTTTACTAGTGGATTTGACTTCCGTGATGTTTGAGTATTTATCTGAGGATGTTTTAGTACACATTTACATTGATGATTCATTTTTGAAAAACACTATTTAGCAGAACTGGGGGGTTATTATGACATAGCTATGCAGTTCTGTTTACGCTCAGCGAAAATGACACAGTTATATAACTGCCATAGCTCTGTCCTTTACGCTCACCGTAAAATGAACTGCAAAGCTAGCTCATAATAACCCCCCTGGACTGGAAACTGATACGAGTAGCACTAGGAAAATCCTTGTCTATATAAAACGGTAGTTTTCGTTTAACCGTGTAAAGAAAAAAAACATACATCAAGCTCAATACAAACTAATTTACATACTGATAGATGATGTAAAATAGTCCCTGCTCAGCATGTTGCTATACATATATCTGCGATATTACCATTGGAAAATCACAAAATGGCCAACTTATTACTTGCGCTCTCGTTACATTTTGAGCGTTGTCCCTTTGAAACGCATAATATTGTTTTTACATACATATGTACTGTTTGTTCTGAAATCTTTTCGCTTAACATCCATTCAGGCTGAAATTAGGTTAGGTTAGTTTTTTATAGTATTAAAAGAAACCGTTTCAAATGTAAGAACCATTTTCGACCAAACATTAATTAGGAGAAGCAATAATTATGCCACTCGATATAGACCCATGTTGAGCTAAGATGGAGTCAACTTTATCGGTCTATGCTGTGTTATTGCTCTATTAAAATGCGTATAATAAACTCTAGGTAATATAACACATTACATGGGTGTTATTTGTCCTTCACCATGAAATAAAGCAGAGGATTTGTATTCTTCTGTACCTATGCCATATCTCAATAAAAGACGATGGGGGAGTTACTACAGATTGATGGCATGCTGTATGACAAATAATACTAAGAAATCAAGGTATCTAAGTAATTACTGTAATTAAAAACGTCACGGCAAAGGTATCATCGATAGTTCAAGGTTCATTGCACCGCGGCCTAATTTGATAGCCCGTTAGTAATATGAATGTTCCAATTAAAATATTGCGTTTTGTTTCAATTTTTTTTTTAAACTTAGCAATTATTTAATTGGTAACATTATTAGTAATTGCTTTATGTTATAATTTGCGATGCTAGTCATTTATAATGATAATTTACTAAATATGCAACATACTTACTAAAATTAAAGTTGATAAATTTGTATCAAAGCTAATTTAAGATCTCATTTTTAGGGTTCCGTAGTCAAACTAGGAACCCTTATAGTTTCGCCATGTCCGTCCGTCCGTCCGTCCGTCCGTCCGCAGCCTAGCGCAGAGACTTTTGGTACTAGAAAGCTGTACTTTGGCATGAATATGCATATTAGTCACGCCAACAAAGTAATACAACAAAAAATAAAAAATATTTTTTTTAGTGTACCTTTAGTGTACTCGTAACCTGGGGATGTATTTTTTTTCTCGTCTTCCCTATTGTGTGGGTGTCATCGGATAGGTCTTTCAAAAATATTACGGGTTTGGGACAATAGTTAAACGATTAAGTAACCCGTTTTTGAAATAAGTATTACTAAAAATCTGAAAAAAAAACTTAAATAAAAGAGCATATAACGAATTTTAATGGAAAACTATCACGACTAAGTAGACATCATTGGTTCTTGAGATACAGGCGATTCAAGTGTTTATACCTACTAAAATCACCAAAAAAATTGTTATTACTTGTTGATTTTAATGTTTGTAGTACTTAACGGCTTCGGATCCCTACACTGAGCATTGTCAGACATGCTCTTGCCTGGTTTTAATGTTAAACCCACCCGTGATGCATATTCGTTTGTGTAATTCGTCATCACGCCATTATTTTCTATAGAAAGAAAGAAATACATTAATCGTGACAAACATCAACAAATAACAGAGAAATACGCACCAGAAAAATGTAGTCACGAAATGGTTTCAACTCAGCATAATGCTGGCATTTGTCAGCGCTGATCTTCCGTTGGAACCACCAGGTGAGACCACGGAAGGTTACACACACACATTATAGGTAAGGAGGTTGGTTTATTAATCTCATCTGGGACTAAAATTGACCAAAAGAGCGTGTTTTCACTGATCACTGAAAGTTTGTATTTTTATACCCCTATAATATCAAATATGAGTGCGAGTGAGTTTTAATTATTTGTAAAATAATCTGCCGTTAAAAAAAAATATTCTTAAAAATATATGAACCAGCTATCTGTTTAATAGATACAGCTCTTTAAAGGTAAGTTAGACGGAGGGACGGACGGACGGACAGCTTAGGGCCCCAATCAACATTAAGTTTCTTTAACTTAGCTGCTGCGTGTTACGTTCTTTCTTATAATACAAAGGCATTGTCAGCTTTCTACAAGCGCATTACCAACACAGTTCTTAGAAAACTATTGCATAATGAGTTATATAACTAAATAAATAGATTGTCAGTAATGTTCATATACCAAGAAACGGTAAGTTAATAAAATCATAAGTAGGTAGGTCACCTTACTTTCTCTAAAATAGTAAGAACATAATGTTTTAGTGCAAGTTGATTCTGTTGGGTAATTTTATCATGTTTCAATCCTTTGTAAGGCATAATGACCAAATCGATCAAAAATCATGTGCTCTATATTTTTTTATATATACCCTAAGCTCTATTGCTAGTAAGCAAAACTTATCTAAGTATACAAGTTTATATACTTAGATAAATTTTTCGTATGTTTATTACAATTTGAGTAAAAGAAACACAATAAATGAATGAAATCATACCCCGTTACGGTATGACTTCATACTTGATCCAGACTTTATCGTATATTTGCAAATCCCCTGGCAAATTAAATGACATGGTAAGGAAAAAGTTGGCTCATTACTGTCTTACTCCAGTCTTGCTTGCAGTCATCTCGGAAATCATGAAAATAAAAATTTTATATTAAAATAATCAGTCTGCAGCTAAACTGATCGGTATTGGTAATTAAAGTGTTTAAAATAGTTCCAAAGGATTCAAAAGTGTTGCCAATTCAAAGATCCTAAGTGAGAGTGCAATGTTATCGCGGCGAAACATTATGTCGATGACATATTATTATCCTGTTGATGTAATGTTTTCTTTTATTAATTTGTACATAAGAACTTTTGCAACATACGGACACGTTTAAAATGACTAATCGAAAAGTCACAGTGTTGATACATATATGTAGGTACTCGTATAAATCAAGCAAACTTTTACTCACTCTTAATAGTATAATAGTACAATATTTGTCCAATCGTATCTAGACCTTCCTCCATCCTAGTTATCCTGGATTGAACTTATCTAAATCGTCCCGCCGTCTTTCGTCATCTAATTAAGACTTGTTGGTTGTTTCAGGTCATCCACGTAACGGGCCACATGCTCACTCCCTCGGAAAATCACGCCAAGTCGGAACAAAATAATAACGATCATAATATTGAAGAAACAAGCGAAGCCGACAAGAACGCCGTGAAAATGCCCGCTTTAGTTGCGGTTGGACGGCCCATCCCGCATCCGTCTAACATAGAGATCCCTTTGGACAGTAAAACGTTTTTGACTAAACACAGCCTGGATATGAAGTTCACCTACGTGGACGAAACGTAAGTTTACCATTACAGCATATTTGTTTGTAGAGAATTTAAAACAGCGAACAATCTCAATTCTAAAAATTCCATACACACTGCATATTTTTTGTGTTACTTGCCATCTATCTTCTACAGGAAGTAACGCTACGGCGTTCGCTTTTGTTAATAGCGTCAAAGCGAAATAATTCCTTATCACAACTAAAGGTGGCGCTGTAAAAAATGTTTCGTAGGCACTTCTATACCTGGCCGAGTAAAAAAGGCTATTGAACTCGCATGCGCCCGTCCAAGCGCGACTCGTTCATACATAGCCGGGTAATATCAACAAAAATATCACCTTCAAATGTATTTTGTAGGTTAAACACGAGTGATTTCGCGGTTTTGTACATAGTCCGCGATAACTTACGGGTGTCGGTATTGTTTTTTGTTAGAACCAGTGTTGTGATTTGTGAAAAATATCAGTGTTTTGTTTGTGATTGTGTACGGAAGTCTGGATTGTGTTATTGTTCCGGGATTAGACAGAAATGGCGGGTTATTTAAACAGATTTGTAAGTTTAAGACTTTGAATACGTCAGAATATTAGGCTAATAAGATGGCTTAAGGCTTAATTGAGATTTAAATAATAGAAAAGCTATTTAATTTGCGGAAATAGGCTATAAAGGGATTGGCGATACCTAGGTCACGCAAGGTCACATACCGGTTAACCTAACATAACCTAAACATAGGAAGTCTGACCTGATTTGTGGGTGACCTTGACGAAGGATGTGGGACTTACTAGTGCACTACCTAAAATACTGCGATATTTTCGTTTCAAATGCGTTATAAAATCATACATTTGTTTAAAGTTAACTTTGAGTGTTTTATGTCGTGATTATTGTTTTTCTGATGATCTGTTTGTCTTTTTCAGATTGACTTCTACGCTGGGGTTCGAAAAGGACGAGTTGGTGGGTCATTCTCTATACGATTACCACCACTCTGCCGACAGCGCGTCACTTGTGCATCAGTTCAAATCATGTAAGTACAAAAACATTTATTTATTTATGTTTAAAAAAATCGCTCTATTTAGAGTTCAACAGTGTCCCTATTATTGTAGTGACCTAGTTATTGTAAAACGATATGACGCGTCAATTTTGTCTTTGTTCTTTATTTCCGATGACCTTAATTCTCTACGCCTTGGGTTCTTGGAAGCTTAAATGTTGTTTGGATTGACTTTGATATTGATTTGTATTCTACTTTATTTTCTGATAATGTTAGTTCCAAGTGTGATCATTTTTGTTTTGAATTAATGGTTGGCAATGGCAAAATAGTACCTACTTGGTATATTTTATACCACTTTTATCTAATTTTTTACAGCATTGCCGTGATCTTTAAAAAAACATGTTTAATTTAATTATATTTTATCACATTATCTAAAATAAATAAGTTTGTAACAGATGGATGTTTTTCAAGAACTATAAATTATAAAAAGGAGTCCCTATTACAACGGCAAAAATGCAGTAATGCAGTATGCAGTGTCGTCATAATTAGGTCACCTACTGAGGCGCCATCTGTGTATCGCCGCAGAAAGTCGTGAAGTTCTTACAAGTACTATGGGCTGCCCAGCAGACAGTACTTAGCGTTAGATCGCCCTCTATCGTAAAGTTTGCTCAAACTTAAAACAGCAGTTACATACAACGTTCAATAGATGGCAACGGGTAATTGCTTGTAATATGTCTTTCTTCAATTTATTAAATTGTTTTCTCAATAAGTTTACGTGAGCAAAATCATTGATTATTAATCACACATACTCGTAATACGAGTAAAACCAAATGAAGATTGAATAATGTACATCTTGTTTATCAATACTAATAGAATTGTAATTGGCGGGTGAATGAATTGGCTAATTAATGGTTTTTTAGTAAGCCAATTTGTCATTCTTATATTAATGTGAGTATGGTTATTCTCGACGCGTAATTGTTTTCTTCCACGAAGTTATTTTAACACAGTTGGCTGACCGCCACCTTACGTTGACGACCCTACTATTTTTTGCATTTTATTTGTGCTCTTCTTTCTTACTGTATGCAATAAACTTTAATGATATATGTCTACTCTGACAAAATTATGTAAAATTATTTTTATTCTTTGATTTCACCTTCACTATGCGGGTCGAAAGACGTCCTCAGTACGGCTAGCACTTCCATTTTCTTCATTGACGATCCAAACGTGTCTTCCGTTATATACTAGGTAGAAGGGAATTACCAAGTGATGGACAAGCAGAATTGTGGGGTACTCGTGCTCCTCTGAATAAACCTCGAAGTTTCCCAAGAACTGTTACTACAAGTCTTATGCCGCATAGCACTTAGTTTAGTATCTAAACTATTGTTATCTTATCTTATCGAGCTGTTTCTGTCCTACTGCTAGGTAAAAGCCTCCCTCAGGCCTCTCCACAATTCCCTGTAACTCCTGAGCACACTCTACAGAACTGGTCCAGTTTATCCTGAAATCTTCTTCTTCTTCTTCTTTTATATTAATGTCGGTCCACATATTCCGCAGGCATTTCGCCAATGTCCAGTGAATTGATTAAATCAGGACATTTTTCAATCGGCCATCTTCCCTCCCCAAAGGTTACCGGAAACCTCATCCTGAAATCTATCTCCTTCTCTTCTTATATAAATTGAATCAATAATTACAATATACCTATGCTAATAACAACAGATTGTTATGGCAAGATAATTTATAATGAACGATTTTTATCTAAGTTTGTCGTATCCCGGGGTTGTGGCTGAATACCAGTGTTTTGCTCACTAGAGTAATGCTATACGCTGAGCCATGACCTTTTTGTACTGCTGCGACGCACACATGCGATTGTGTTTGTTACTAGTTTGTAAGTTTGATATTGTTCTTTTCCTCTTAATATGAAAATTGTATGTGTGTGATTGAAGCATCAAATAAACGTTTTATCTATCTATCTATCTAAGTATTTAGCAAAGTGCCATTGGAATGGAAGGATGATTAAAAACTAGTTTTGTTTGCCATTTTCAGGGTTCCGTAGTCCATAGCGAACCCTTGTAGTGTCTCGATGTCTGTCAGTTTGCGGTTTTACTCACTCTTGGTACTACAAAGCTGTAATTTGGCATAGTTAAATAAACATTAATTGATTGATTGATTGAAAATTAATAGCGAGTTTAATATTGAAGTAACTAAGATCCGAAATAAGAGAAGTATCATTGTTGGTGAATTCTGGAATCTCACATTTACCAATGAGCTTAATATTTTTCGTCTAATAAAAGTTGAGTGATAGCGGTATCTGCAGAGAACAAATGACCCGAAAGGGACTGCCTGAAGCCGTTGATAAATGTGACGGAAACGGGAAATGAAGTGTTGTGACAGAAAGCCGCCATAACAGGTAGTGATATAGGAGCGGAGGAAACTAAAAGGAAAGGATAAAATGGTGAAAAACTAAAGGGTGAAATGTTAGTCAAATACTCCGGGTCACCCAATAGGTGAATTCAAATGTTATATTAAACAATTTTTGGGATTTGTGATACAAATAATAAATAATTGAGGTATATAAAATACAAGCTGCTTCCAGCGACTCCGTCCGCGTAAAGTTATTGATCGCTGTTCCCTAAGGAGCCGTCCAATTTTTCTAAATAAAATGTACCCTATGACCTTCCCCGGGGCTCAAACCATCTCCATAGGTACCAAATTCATCTACATCGGTTAAGTGGTTTATCCGTGAAAGCGTAACAAACAGACAGATAGAGTTACTTTCGAGTTTATAAGTAATCCTATTATGGATAGATGGGACATTCACTAATTCAAATTATGAAACTCTTCTGTATTCCTTTAGTAATGTGCACTAAGGCTTTACTAACACGACCTCAAAAATAAATAAATAGGAAACAGCGGGAATAAAAATAGGTCACCGTTTTAAAGTTATCGGATAAACACAAATCAACTTTCAAAGTATAAATCAACCACCACGGTTGGGTGGTGGATATTGCTTACAATATTTACTCAGCGCTACGAAACACTGGTATTATCCGATCGAGACGGGTTGCGTATCTATCCTATTTGTTCCCAATTCGCGTACTGACCTTAGAAGCAACAATAAAACGCCGTAAACGGAAAAATGGGGACGACACCCAACTCCCATCCAATATCAAAGAGATCTTGAAATTTCAGAGATTAAACAACGCCGGCGAACTACCAAATCCACTTTCACAGCTTTGCTATGATTTTAGTGGGTTCTGCCCTTTCACGGTCAATACGGCCAAGTCAGCTTAGCGTTACGCAACTTTCGGCGGCCATTCTTTGCCATTACAACGTAAACGTCCATTTGTTTTCATATTCAAGCCACGCGCTACACGCGCCTCCTGTATTTGTATCAGTTATGCGAAAGGGTCTTTAACCATATTTTAATGGAGTATGTCAGGGGGGAATTTTTATTGCGGCTTTTATGCCTGTTCAAAGGGATTATCTTGAAGAAGGATATTTGGAATCATCCTGCGATTATAAAGGTTGTTATCTATGGGATGCTTTTGATAGTTTTTTAGGGATAATAAACTGTAATGGTTGTCAAACACCGAAATACAAAACCTAAAATTGGAATAATAATAAAACGCTGAAATGAAACGGCCCCGTTTCATTGTACCGCCAATAACATAAAATAGAATGAATGCAAACTCAATTTAGGAAATATGTAATCGTTTGCTGGAAAAATAAGATTGTCGAAAATATGCAAACAAGGTTCACTGGTACAAAATTGAAATTGACGAAAAGTGATATGGAACCCGGGTTTAATGTCCACTTTGTGAGGGAAGCTTTTATTATGTACAGCTCTCTTGAGTGCTCTTTTCATGGTACGCAGAGCACGTATAATAAACTGCGTAGAACATCTTAAGAAATTTTAAACTTTTGGGAACTACAATACTGGCTTTTACACTGAAACCACTTGTTTTAGTGTAGAATCCTTAATGTTAATTGAATTTGAATCCCAGCCTAAATGTATAAGTCTATTAATGTAGCAAGTTAATGAAGCACAAGAGATTAAACACCGAGTTAAAAAAATTGTCCTCTTGACTACGGACGTTTCTTTGTTTAATCTTAGGTACTTAACAGTAACACCCTAAAAAATGTATAAATGGTTGACTGTCATAAATTTTAATAACGGAATATACTTACCAATAAGGTGAACTCAATTGAAATTGATGGCTGCGGTACGTTATTCCTCTATAATAATATTAATAATGTATGTATGTACCTACATATATGGTGCTCTCCGCAACTCAGTTAAAATCACTATAAGGCAATTTGAATAATTAAAACAATGTCGTGGAACGTAAACTACTTCAGTTACTTAATATATAAAGGGAGTTTACTTGTTAGGAAGTAAGTTAAGGCGAACAATCTTGTAAGTACAACACCCTTTTCTTTCTTGATCAAATTAACCGGACAAGGGTCAATTTATTGACTGACTAGCAGTTGATTCGCTTAGTAAACATTTTCAGGAAAACGGTCGAAGTTAAAGTTGATCCATATCGATTGTACCAAGTAAAAGGAAAAAACAGGTATGCGACGTAAAATACAAGTATATAAAATATTGACGGATGTTTTTTCCACAAAGTCTATTGTTCTTACTTTAATTTTATTTATAGAAGTTTACCTACATGGCATCTTAATTTGAATATAATATCTGTTGTTTCAAACTCCTAACCGTGGAGCCTCTTTCGAGTAGGTAATTATTTGACTTCTTATGGTCTTATGTTTAATTCTGAATCGATTTGTCTTACAAAGCACGAATAAGAATGTAGGTAACCACGTGTTCTTTACTTCAATGGCAAAGTCCTTATTGTCATAAGGACTTTTGTAACCAAAAAATTCTTACAAAAATGTAACAATAACAAATATATTTAATTGTTACGGCCCAAACTGGTTCCGTGACGACACGCAGTAACCCTTACGATGATCGTAAAGATTGCACGCGGCATTTCCACGTTTTGATGGCATTCGAGTGTTATTCCACACCTTTAATTTATGTTATCTTCTTAGCTCTACGTCATAAAGATTTGAAGAATAGATTATTATTCTTCAACGGTTTCATATTTTCTACAATTTTTGATATAGTATTACGAGTGGTACCTTTATGGCGTAGAGTTATGTTCTCTTAAGATATTTTTCTCGCCAACAGAAGTGGGGCATAAACATTGTTTATGTCCTGACGGAAAGCAGGAAAACACATAAAATGTTTGATAGTACCTACTCGCTAAGCTTAAAAGAAGGGTATTCTGCGACTCCTGTGAGTCAAGTCTGATCGAAAACAACTCTGATTCAATGACACGAATAAAATTAATATTTGCTTTAACTTGTTGGTCTTGCCAAGCCTCGACGCGTGTTTACTTGACATGACCAGCGAAGCGAGTCAAGTACATGTTTGAACAACAAACACCTCATTATACCCAAAACCCAAAAAAGTAGAAAAATAAAATAGAAGGGAATATTCTTATGCAACTCGCGGTAACGTAATCAAACGGGATACGAACTCTGACGTGGTTTGCATATTTATAAGTGAGACGGGACGTCACGAAGATGACGGTCCGTGCCTTTGTTAGAGACAGGTGATGCAATTTTTTCATTTACTGGAATCTGACATACCATTGATATTGAGCTTCTGTATTCAGAGATGCTTTGGTAGTACATGTAGTAGTCTTGTGGAGTAAATTGCTATTATCAACGATAATAAAAAAGAAGCGGAATAGCATTGTATTGTGTAGCGTTATTGTCGTGTGGAGAAAATCAATCTGTGGGTTAAAGTGGATACAGTTATTATCATTTTATCATCAGAATGAATTGAATACCAAGTTTGAGACTCGTTTAGCCCAGTTCGATTACTACATGAACTTCGGTATATTGAATTCAGTAGTCGTTTACAAAAAAATCTTGTTTTCATATTTGTCCTTAAAATCCCTCTAATTTTATTAAAACGTTGTAACGAAGAGACAGGGCTAGACGGTTGCTACTAAATTTAAAATAACTTCAAATTTTGTTATCGCATGCCCCTCTACGTGCTCGGTGGCTAGTATAAAATTCTAGTCTTATAAAAGGTCTACAAAAACTGTGCACCTAAAAATATTTTACTAAATGAAGGTTTACGTTCCGATTCCATAACATTTTTTTATCCTTATGTTTACTCATGGACCACGACTCATTGAAAATTACTCTTTTATTGCGTAAAGTACTAGAATACTCTGATAAATAGTTATTTGGTACTGAACCAGTCTTAAAAAATAAGATTAAAAAAATGAATATCTGCAGAAGATGTCCAAGCGTCATCTCGGGAAATATCAAATGTAAATCTTTCGCCGTTTCCCCTTCTCATCTTATACACGAGGCTTTGTTATTGCGAAAAGTCTACTGAAGATTACGCATGTAGTAGTTTTTACTGGAAGATTTATCTGAGCCATTTGCTGTGATCTTTGTGCAAATGTCTTTCATGTTCTCTTCTCTGGTCGGATTAAACTTGAGATTTTAGTTTCAATTGAGAGTAATAACCACTGTCTTCTTCTAACTTTGCGATCAGTCTTTGGAATTCGATGCTTTCCATCCTCTGCTTACCTCTGTTTACCGGAGCGGAAATGTCGCATCAACCTAGTTTACACTGATTAATTCGTAACAAGCTTGTATGCAACAGTCAGGTGAGTAATGTGTTAAGATAGTAGGCATGAGTTGGGTTACTCTGCAGCACGAAATTGAAAACTTAGGAAGATCTATCCCTTTTACTCTTCTTATTACGCGATCGTGAGAGTGACAAGGCTGACGAAACTTTGCTTTGGACAAGGTTACCAAATGAGTCAGTAATATAAAGTAATGCAAATTTTTGCATCACATGTTTGCCATAACAAGACTATCCAGCTGTCATTAATTTTAATAAGACCTTTGTCCACGTGCTCATATTCCTAACTTTGCTTGCGTAGCAGAATTAAATTAAACGTCAGAACCATCGCATATTTTACGTTGACTAGGCAAATTTGTCCACTGAATATGAAATAAATAAGACCCTTACAAAGGGACTTAATTAAATTTCCAAAGTTAGAACACAATACAAATTATGTACACGCGAGTAATTTTCGTTAATGATTTAGCATTTTCTAATTTCCAGTATGTTATTGTCGCTTTACCAATAAAACTTTTTTCCGATAGATCAATATGTAATTACGTATCTAAACCTGTTTGATTATTTGAAAACACAAGAATATTATTTCTATTGTTGATGAAATTCGACAATTATTTGAAACATTTAAATTTAAGCTATATATATCATGAAAAGTACTAACAAGTATGCTTGAAACAGGAAAAAAACTCAATGACAAGCAACTAACCACGATGTTGAGATAAGTAAAGAAAAGATACGTTCAAAACGAAACACGGTAAGTACCTATGCCCACTTAAACCCGTCTGGGATCACTGGCTTTGTTAGTATTTCGTACGATCCTAGTCGTTAATACTATCAGACTACCCAGTTTCGAAGTCTTAATGATATTACAATTCAGGTGTCGTCGACTAAAGTAATTGTCCTTGGCTGTTATCGCGTATATGCAGATAAAAGGGGTTGTGGCTGTCGGGCACAGGATGTTATAGCCGACCCTTATAACAATATGTAAAGCAGCTTCAAGATACGCCCTCATTTTAGGATGTCGTCAGAGCTCGTTCTGACTTGTCATCTTATTTTCTGCGTTCTTAAACTTGGTGGTGGCTCATCGATATACTCGTAAGACTCACGTGCTACTTTATCATGACCACAAGTGTTGCTTTGCGTTTTGACATGTGTGTTTACATTTATACCTTTACACGTCTTGTTAGTGTTAGGATGTTTATCTTTCTTTTTATTCCGACATTTCAGGCAATTTACTATTTCCGCCTCCTGTGTCCCTCTCCTAAAAATAAAGATAGGTAAACTGCCATCACGAAAAACACTCACGGGTTTTTCTTGTTTTCCGCTGTAACGTAAGCTCCACGTGACTAATTCTGCGGCGAAATTATTTCGAACGACTCACGATCAAGGATGCCGTGGTCACGGTCGAGGCCGTGTGCGGTGTATGGCAAGTGCGTGTGAGCTAGCAACATTTTACACTCGGCAATCAAAATAGGTTACCTACGCACAAGTTTACGTATGCCATGACCCTCTTTTATTGTTGTTGAGTGTATTTAAATAAAAACCGCACTGTAGCGTTATCGCGGCGTGACGATTTTGTTACAGTGAGAATAACTTAGAGTATTTTTTCTTTGCCAAGTTAATACCTCAATATTGAGCTCCGCGTTCATCTTGGTCGTTAACTTCGACCACGTTAAAGTCATCCTCAGAGGCTTTAAAAAACTTTGCGTAAGCTCACTTTAAAATTACTTTAGGGACAATTAACCTCAATTTTAGGACGAGGAATTTCAGAATTTTTCTTTATCATGAATCAATTTTAATTTAACTGAGTTGCCCAGCAATTGTCTGGCAATGCGCACGCGCGTACCGAGTGATAATAGCCCCACAAAAATACAATTAGTTGTAAGAGATTGAGTATGCGACACCAAACTCGTAGGATTTGTCCGCTTCTGGCATGATCAACAACTTACGAAAACAATTGTAGGTACAATTTATGATACTGCTAATATCTTTGTCTTGAGTCACACGAGTATAATAATAAGGGTTTTCCCAGGGGAATCGGACAAAACCAAATCGACTGGTCCTTTCTCTTATTTACGAGCGTCCAATTGGAATGTGTTTTTGCCTGAACATTGATGAATTCCTCAGTCTTGTCGTTGTGATGATCTCGGGCAAAGCGTATATCCATCCGATGACATCCTTTAGTTGGCTGATGAGATTGCTAGATAGGGATTTTGGTATTTCCTCACGATCTTTTATTTGACGCGATAATTAGGTCATTGTAGGTACACTCATTTCACTTCGCAACAATCGACTTATCAGTTAGTATACATAGGTATAAAAAGAAATGATTATTAATATCAGTAGCGCACATGTACGCGTCGGGCGTGATTCTTTCGACCTTGAACTCGCGTAGTAACTCTTGCACGCTTTTTAAATTGGCGCCGCCAAATTTACTCGCTATCAAATCAATTACGCACTTTGAGTACAAACGTTTTAATTGCTTAATGTCGTTTTCATTTCACGTAATGAATACATCCCTTTTATTATCTTCTAAAATTAGAATCTGGGTTTTGACACAATGTTTTGTTATTCGTACTTCCTTATTTCAAAGCCGATGATCAATGTGACTGGTTACGTGGCAGATGGCGTCAATGCAAGCATCCAGCGAATTTGCCGCTGTCACAGCGTACGCGCACGATGCTAAGGTCAACCGACGCCTAAAATAACGCGCGTAGCGATGCGTAAACAAACGCGGCTAGATCATAGAATTGTATATAGTTCTAGTACTTGTCTATAATAACTCCCTTAATTATCTTATAAGCCGGGATTATGAGATCGGAGGCTAATTTCGCTAAGCTTAGTTGATGCAGAAGCGTCTTCCTAGCATAATTCGTTTTATTAAACCCCGAGGCAAAAAAAAGACTAAATATTTAAATATTAAATAACCAGAGCAAGAAATTTAATATTTTACGTTTTATAGGTTTGTTTGTCAGGGGTTTTATTGTTAATCTTTACTTAAGTTAAACAGGATAAAATATACCTAGCCTAGGTCCATCCGGAATAATGTACCTTTTTGGTGAAATATTTTTTCATATATGAGATTAACCTGTCGGATAGACGCAAAGCAACAAAATTAGCACTGTCTTTATAATATTAGTATAGATTTATTTACCACGGTGTACAACTTAGCAGATTGTCCGGGCTTTAATCATGAAATACTAGACACTTGTAAGAGCTCTTTGTATTGCGGTTGACAATAAAAATTAAGCTGTCATACTTTCTTTAAATTTGATATTTTAAGTTCTTTTTATTGCTCTGTTTTTCGTCTCTGTTTCATTTTATTTACATGAGTTAAATGTCACATTGATACCCGACTTTAACTAAAGAATGTTTATGTATGAGCGTGTTATTTTATGTACAGTACCAAGTGTAATTACGTTTGCACATATTTAGGCTTTGTCCAATAGTCTAGTACGTGACCAACCTCGCGGATATCGCATTATCAACATTCTTGCCCCGCCGGGATTATTCAAATAAAGCGAATCCTTCGGATTCCATGGATTCTGCACACTAAAATGTATTTCTAAAGGCGGAATAATAAAACAGTTTCCATATCTTCTTCAAAAACACGCACGGTAGTGAAGTAATATCCTCATTAATGCTGCTGTATATGGTCTATGCTCAACCCTATTTCAAATATACCAGTCCCTTTAAATTAAACGTCAAGTCAGAAAAAACGTGTGACCGCATTGACAGCGGTGGTAGGACCATTTGCAAGACCCGTCCGGATCTTATCCTTTAACCTACCGCCACCGCCAGCACCAGATAACCGGTAAATTTACTAGCATATAGGCATTCCATCTAAGCCCTCAGGGTTTGCAACGTAAGGGTCACAGATCTCACGGTCTTTTTTGGTCGTTTGCCTTCTTCATACCATAAAAAGCGGATGTGTCTTGAGGCATCTGAACCACAATCAGTTCATTAATACGGCCTTTTATATCTCCGAATGCTAATCGACCATCAATTATGACGTTAATATTGCCAAATCACCTCGAAGGTAGCGAGAGATTCCGCCTGTAATTTTGAATTCATCTCGGCATTTGGAAGCCTTTCATTACCAGTCGGCGTCTCGTATTTCAATTTGTCTCTCGCAAATTATTTCTCGCTTCGTAATAAGTCCACGCCGTTTATTCGGCTCACCTTTCGAAATTTACTTCAAATATACTGAAATGTTAAAGTTTTATTTCATCTTATTTCCTTAGCGATTATTGACTGAGCTAGTAAAAATATTTTAAATTGGTTGTTTATGTAATGAATTTCCATTATAGATGGAATTTCCTCGTTAACAATAGTAACATAATGATGGCAGATTCTCCCAACTTAAACTTTAACTAACAAGCAAGACAAACAAGCGTTAATTAATTACAAACATCCCTCTCTTGCTTTCAGTTTTTTTAATTTACAAACTTCCTTCAAGTTCTTGCGTCGCATTGGAGTTGAATTGTAAAATGCCGCAGTTGTTGTACTGTTGTTATTTCATTATTATGTAACTTCGCTATTTTGTTATTTCTCTGTAATGTGTTTGTTTGGTGTACAGTAAAGTGTTTTGTATTGTATTGTATTCGAAAACTGAAATGTTACCTTAATAAAGCGCATTCCCAAGTCCTTAAAATGTACACGTGATCTCCTCTACTTGTTTATCTCGATTCCACTGGGCACCCGCTACGATGTCTATGTACCTATGCATGTTCACAAATCACGAGACATGTCACATGCGCATATCTGTATGATGGGAGTTGAAACTATTTTTAGCAGTTTTCGTTTTGGCTAAAACGAAAGGTGTGGTTTTAAAGAAAGAAGGAAAGAAAGAAGAACCTTTATTCACATCAATGACAAAAAACAAACAATGAAAAAACGGATAAAATATGCATTTAATAAAAGAAAAAGAGATGACATGGACTTAGTGCTTACTGGCTTAGTGGTTTATGTGTGTTCTGTAATAATAACTATTTCATGGATAAAAAATCCCGATATAAGGCGGCTTCTTCTTTCAGAGCTGGTATCTCTTAAACTGCCCAATAGATTTTCATGAAACTTAGCATCCTGATTAAACTCGCTTTACTTAAAAAAAAAACCCGACAAACACAAATGTTTCCCAGATTCACAAATACATAGACACATTTTATGCTCAGATACACACATTAAACTTATTCCCACCTACTCTTTTTTGTGGGGGGTCAAAAATAACTCTTAGTGAGTTTTAAATAACTTTGTATGACTCCAAATCTTATCCACCACTGTCCATATATCAATCAATAGCAATCTAGCCATTTGCTATTTTAGCTGTCTTCGCAATGCCAGATAACTAGGAGTGATTTTTACGACCGCCTCTCCCGCTGTGGGAGCGGCTTTTATGTGTTTCCAGAAATTACTGGGTTTTTCTAGCAAACCCTACATTTTTGTTGCGTTTGTCACTCTTGTGGTTTCTAGAATCCGGTAAATTGTGAATCCCTGAAGGAATTATGATAATAATATAGGTAATAAATAAAACTTTATGAGGCAAAAACAAGTTTGAATCATTTTCGTAAATCTAAGAAAATAATGTGTTAATTGCTAAGAATTAAGAATTGTTTAATGTTTACTAATTTCTTGATAAAAAATTGAGAGATTAACTATTTATATCCATCTCCGGTCTTGGTCTTTTACTTGTTCTAAAATTATAAAATGAGAATTCTTACATTCTAATTGATTGTAATGTACGGGTATAACATTATCAATGTTATGGCGTATTGTTCGAATAATACATGAATATTGTCAACTTTTGCGCCTCTTTTTCGTCGGACGGTCATAAATTGTATGTGATTATTCAGGGATTTTTAGATAGACCCTGATTTTGCGGGTGTTCGGGTTTAGGCTCCTTAATCTTAACTCTCGTAAACGTTGTTGTTATCGTTTACATTCTTCGAAACGGCAACCGTCTTCGACGTTATTTTGGGTATTATAATAATATATTACGTAAGCTATATTTTTTCAAATACGAGTACGGTTCGTTTAGTAATTTTAATAACAGCATTTCCCATCGAAAATTGTCTGGAATTGATTCGGCCTGCTACAAAATTGCCTAATCAACGCATTTGCTTCGTCTTCATTTTACATAATCATGGAAAATTAACCAAAATCATTGATAGATAAAGGGGTCTTGCTTTAAACTTCAATAACTTGTTATTGTATCTGTTTCTATCGACTGTGACTTGTAATAGTATCTAATTATAAATACTTTATTATCTTATAGTTTTGTTGTTACACGTGTATATAAATAATAGTTCAATGAAAACATCTGATCGGCCTACATCATAATTTATTCACGTCTTGCTATCGTCTGTTTTTTCTTTAGTAGTTATATTTTTGTTTTTATTTTATTGAGCTGATAACATAACCGTGGGTTCACGCATGCTGCACGCTCACGCATTTGACATCTTCTATCTTCTGCATGTTATTCAACACTAATAAATTGATCATGCTTAAGGACATGCTGATCATGCTTAAATACATGCTTATCAAGTATGGCAAGGATAAAGGTTAAATTATTTTAAGTACGTTTTTTTCCATCTTGATTAAAATGAAGGAAGACTAGTAAAGGTTGCGACTTTCGGTGGTAATTAGTTTAACTTTGTAATTACTAGCAAATTTTATAAATTATTTTCAAAATTCACATTACCTTTTTAGAAACTTGTTAGTTTGATTGTACTTGAGGCAAGTTCGTAGAACCGGGTTTAAAAATTTCTTTGTATAACGCTGGAACTTTGTTGAGGACTAAAAGTTTGTAAGTAATTGATTTATGTCGTCAAAATTTTGCTTACAATAATATTGACCCAGATCAGCACAGTTTCAAAATTCAAGAAGTCTCGTAGCTAAAATTTGCCTATATCTTTTTAACGGTTTTGTTAGTCTTTTATCTTGATTTATGTAGTATTCACTCTACCCTTCCATATAACATAAACAACCTCCTAAAGTTTATTAAAAGTCATAACTTTAGATGTGTCAAGACCCATAAAAATGCTCTCGTATAGCTCATTTGGCCAACCATGTTATTTGCTAGGCCTTCATAGTATTTACAGCCACTTTCCTCGTATAGATAAGAACTGATGGTTATCACCAGCTGGTTGAACAGTAAATCACTAGCAAATCGCTACCTTATGCTAATCCAACGTTCCACATTTCTTGTACGGCCTTTCAATTGAATCTACATCAGGATCATTGTTTTCTTTAAGTGTATCTCTCGTGTAACAACTTTCCGTAAGTATGTTCATTATAGTGTCTTTGTCAATATTTTTTATACTCTCACCTCTTTCTTAACTCTTTTGGAATGCATAAGGCCCGTCTAAAATGTTATTTTAATTTCTTGTTTTTCCTTCTATTGTTCAATTCTAACGTAAGTGCCTATTCGTAATACCCGTATCGTGTCAAATAATTGTTTGCCGCGAGGTTTTTTTCACTTTATTGCGACTTTTTACCACCTGGAATAAATAAATGCTGCTATAAAGATATATATATATATATAACAAGAGATTTTGTAAATCACGGCATCTGTGTTGGAAGCACCTAATAATGAATTCTTGAATAGTAGTAAGTATCTTAGGAGCAAAATTGTACAGAATACAGAACTAAGCTAAATAATTCAGACTACAGAGCTTCCTAAATAAACTTAGCAAAGCTGCATTCAGAGCTTTCAGTTTTAGACATCACAAAGCGTTAAGGGCAATGACTCTGAAATGGAACTCGGATTGTGGCTCCCGGTTACCTGTTACGTATGCATGCACTCTGTACTTAGTTTATTCTCAGTGAATATACAATTCTAGCGGACGCCGAGAATTACGCTGCTGGAGTTATGAAAACATGAGCTTTTGTATTTACAGTGGTAAAATTGTATATTCTGATTTTATAGTATAATTATGAAATCCCTTTGTGTTGTATTATGTATGGATTTGTCAACTTTGGGTTTACACATTTTGATAAATATCATGAGTGATCCCAACTGCATTTTAAATAAGCGGTTGAAACAAATACGTACACGAAACCTGAGGCCCTAACCAAGATGCGTTCGCTAACTAGCGTTTCTATTCGTTTGGTTTTTAAACCAATCGCGTCACTGGTAGATCCCGTCATACGAAAAGTCACGTGATCTACCAGTGCCGCGATTGGTTTAAAAACCAAACGAATCGAAACGCTAGCTAGCGAACGAATCTTGGCTAGGGCCTCTGGCTCGGCTGTATTGTTATAGTAAGCAAACTCGCGTGACCACGTTGTTGTGATACCATCAGCGAGCTATATTGTGCCAATACTGCCAATCAAATTAGGCTAAGTGGGATGGGGAGCGTTTTCCTTCAGCTTAGGAGAGAATGGCATCTTTATTACAACCACTAATGATTTTACCGAGTTGTTACCGCTTCGGGCGAGTAAAGACATGAAAGTTAATTGAGTTACGTTATGAAAGCCCCGAGCATTTAGCGTTATTGTCAGCCCGTTGTATTCTTGAGTAGAAACCACGCTGACAAGTTTGCGCAAATAACTAATATTTATGTTACCCGTTTTTTCCTCAACGTTTGTTGCTATCCTCTCTGTTGGCCGAAACCCAAATGTTTTAAGTATAGGTAGGTATGTTTAATTGCAAGATTTTAAATTCTATCCGAATTTTGTTTGTGCACCTGAATATGTATACATATTCAGGTTTCGTGCGATTCATTTTGTGTAATCAGTCATGTATGATTTGAGATCTTCATTTTATTTCATCTTGGACTAAATTGGTTCCATTTGGTTGTTGTCCTGTGTTTTTTCTTCAGGACACACAATTTAAGATGTTTATGCAGTTTGTAATGAAACAGACCCATTAAACTCATAATATTTTGTGACGTGCATTGTTCAGTCACTTAAATTGCTCTATAAACGCCCTCATATCTCATTTACAATCGGCTTCTCTGTAGTTGTCACACTCATAACTAATTGTCTTCTTCGTCACACTATTGTTTTGAGGTTTAGATATTAAATTGTACCGTGTTATGACAGAGTTACCAAAGGTTTAGTAACAAAAACTTGTTGCAGTCGTTTTGGACGACATTATGTGTCCGTTTTATTTAATCCCCCATATTATTTGTACCTATGCCGACCAGGGCCTCTATTCAACTGCGTTATAACGATATCGTGTTTGACGTGTTTTAGAATCGTTTATGTCACAGTCGCCATTATTGTAAATGACATAAGAGTTACGAAAACGTTGACCATACGGAAACACGTCAAATACGATATCGTTTTTATTAGGGTTCCGTAGTCAAACTAGGAACCCTTATAGTTTCGCCATGTCCGTCCGTCCGTCCGTCCTTCCGTCCGTCCGCAGCCTAGCGCAAAGACTATTAGTACTAGAAAGCTGCAATTTGGCATGAGTATGCATATTAGTTAGGTTAACAAAGTGGTACAATAAAAATAAAAAATAATTTTTTGTTTAGGGTACCTTTCCACGTAACGTGGGGTTCCATTTTTTTTCTCGACTACCCTAAAGTGTGGGGTATCGTTGGATAGGTCTTTCAAAAATATTATGGGTCTGTGAAAACAGTTTTTCGATTAAGTAATCCGTGTTTGAAATATTAAGCTTTAAAGCGCTAATTTTTGTTAGACTCAAGTGTGTCCCTCCCGCCCCCCACTACAGCCAAAACTATAAATACTAAAAATCTGAAAAAAAACTTAAATGAAAGAACATATAACCAATTTTAAAGGAAAACTATCACGACTAAGTAGACATCATTGGTTCTTGAGATACAGGCGATTAAAGTGTTTATACCTACTAAAATCATCTAAGACGGCACCAATTGACAATAAATAGAAAATTAGTTATTACTTGTTAATTTTTATGTTTGTAGTACTTAACGGCTTCGGAACCCTACACTGAGCATGGTCCGACATGCTCTTGCCCGGTTTTTACCGTGTAGAATCTCGGCCCAGTGCAATCGTTCGCTTTCAATTGGTGTTCATTTAAAAATAGAACACGATCAATACCAGCCTTATGTGTTTCTTCAGTTGACTGTAAAACCCAAGATAATTATTCCCCAGAATTGCATTTTGCTTTACATCCAGAGTAGAGTTAATGTACGGTTCAAAAACCGTTTTTGATGTTTGACGATATTCTTGTAAAGCCTGACAAGTTTCTATTTCAATCCAAGTTTGTATTGAAATAGGGCCAAATAGAAACTTGTCAGGCTTTATAATGTATTGGACTTACAAAATCGTCTATGTCAACGAATAGTGCGTTTGTATTATTCATCGGTATTTTGGTATTTACCGACTATACCGAATAGTTCTATGTACCGAAGAGTAGTACGGTTAACTTGTTAAGATCTAAACCGGCAAAAACGCATTACCGCCTGGAACTAAATATCTTCTTTTAACAAAGAAATAATAAAAGCTTTCTACCATTGAACCTAAATACAGAGCTACCGACTAATTCGACATTTTCAACGTTGTCGTCGTCTATCCCCAAGAACGGTTTATCAAGGATAGTAATATTTCAGTGCGTAACACGCTGAATTAACTGTTCCCACAGGACAACTACAGACCCTTAGTAACATTGATGTTACGTGGCAGTTTATCTTCATCTAGTTCCTTACGTGAACTAGGATTGCGAAAAATTGCGTTCCTAAATCGTGATATACTAGTACGTAGTAGGTATACACACATATCCAAAATTCTGTTCTGAACGTGCTGCGTATAAAATTTACTAATTGGATTATATTAAAATCAACTTTGGTTACATATAAGTCGTAACTTTTGTTAGGAGGCTTATATAAAAAAAACTACTTATCCATTATAATATTTATAATTTAGTTTGCACTGGTTTGCAATATTATTTTGTTGTTTTGAGAATTCCTGAAAGGAATGTCGAAAGTTTGCGACTCGAATGATGAAGCCGAAATCTTTAACTATAATGTTTAAGGAACTGGACCCTTACTTATCCTCTCTGATCCTGAAAAAAACTTTACAAAGCTGTGCCGTTGTAGTCAGCTTTGTTAAGTTTTGCGTTTCTTATTTAGTATTTATATTGAGTTATGGTTTGGACAGAAATTGTTTTTCAAAGCATAAGGACATCCTTACACAAAAACAAGACAAGCCCACATGGTCATGGAGTTTAACAATGTGCTGGTCTGTATAAAATAGGGTTTGGCTAAACCGTCACATAATGAGTTTCTGACAAAGGTACTTGTAATAAAACACACCCTCCTTTATCCCTTCCATTAAATCTGAAAAATGGCTGGGAAACATATAAATGTCAGGTGCTTCAGTTTAGGTTGTTTAGTATAGGTATTTTCATTACTCTAATGCCCGTTTTTACCAACTCGTCGCTTAAATGTGTTAAAAAGTTACGACCTGGTGAAAACGAGTATATAGTTATTTTATGTCTTCTGGTCTTCCCGTCACCCTTTTAGGGTTCCGTAGTCAAACTAGGAACCCGTATAGTTTCGCAATGTCCATCCGTCCGTCCGTCTGCAGCCTAGCTCAGCTACTCTTAGTACTAGAAATCTGTAATTTGGCATGAATATACATATTGGTCACGCCAACAAAGTGGTAAAATTATATCTTGAAAAAATAATCTGTACCTCCCCTACACATAACGCTGGGATGTATTTTTTTTTCGGCTACCCCATACTGTAGCGTGTCGTTGGATAGATCTTTCAGAAATATTGTGGTTTGTAAAAAACAATTTTTCGATCAAGGGATCAGTTTATGAAATATTAAGTTTTAAAGCTCTAATTATTGATACAGTCAAGTGCCAAAAAAAAATCGTTTATTTTTAAATGAAAGCGCATTTAACGAATTTAAAAGAAAATCTATCATGACTAAGTAGACATCATTGGTACTTGAGATACAGGCGATTAAAGTATATAAGTATACTAACTAAAATCATCTAAGACGGCACCAAATGACTTTTAATAGAAAATTAGTTATTACTTGTTGTTTTTCATGTTTGTAGTACTTAACGGCTTCGGATCCCTACACCGAGCATGGTCCGACTTGCCCGGTTTTCCGTTTTAGCGTCAGCAATGTATTCTTCTATTATTGAACGCATTTTTTTATTTTCTCTGCAGTGTTTTCCAAAGGACAATGCGAGACTGGTCAATACCGCTTCCTCGCCAAAACCGGCGGTTATGCCTGGGTTCAGACCCAGGGTACCGTCATCACCGACAAGCAGCAGAAGCCAATCAGTGTCGTTTGCGTCAATTACATCATCAGGTAAGTCTAGGAATATAATGACATAAACATTTGTGTGTTTTGTTTTCCCGATTCCAGATTTCTACTTTTCTTAAAAATGTACATTGAAGATATTGTCAACGAACATAAATTGGTTAACAATGAGTAAAAGGTAAGTAATTGTTTTGTTATATTATATATTTTTTTTAATTAAAATTTATATTTACAACATACGTGGTTATACACTTGAAGCACAGCGTTTAACGACTTACTGGTCCAAAGTAATAAGTGAGTCCCACTTTAATTTAGTAATTTACTTAATTGAGCTGGAAAAGTTCATATCCATTTGTATTGTATGTATGTCAACACTCTATTGTACAAAATAAAACAGAAACAATACAATTAAGATACAAGAAAAGAATGTACAAAGGCGAACTTATCCCTTTAAGGGATCTCTTCCAGCTAACCCTTGAGAGATTGTAATTATTGTAAAATGAAAAAAGTGACTGCACATGTAACTGATCGGACCTACATAAATTATAACTATTGTTATATCTTCTGTCTTGTTATGCCTTTCTTGTTTAATTATACTAATTTTATATATTTAACACGTGAAGATACTGCCCATTTATGTTAATCGAGATTTACGCGTTACCTTATTGTGTCATGTCACGTATGCAAATCCTGCGTTTAACACCGGAGTTCCCTTGGAGTGAACCAAGAAAACATACAGTGCTTACCAAGATTATGTTGATTATCAACTACTTAAGTATCTTTCATTTTTAGAAAAGGAGAATTTTATTATAAAAGAACAATACGGTTTTCGCACAAATATATCAACCAGCAAAGCAATTTGTGACCTAGTAAAAAAAGTAGTACTGAGTGTAGATGAAAAATACTCCAGTTTGCGCATTATTTATGGACATGTCAAAAGCTTTCGACTATGTCGATCATGACAGGCTGTTAGTTAAACTAGAACGCTCCGGCATTAGGGGAAACAGCCTGGATTAATTGAGCTCCTACTTGAAAAATATAATGCAATGTACGGAAATAAGGGGAGTTTGCACTAAAACAAAACATGAAACTGCATACTACTCACATTTAAGACCCTTGTTGAGTGGAGTCCCACAAGGGAGTATTTTAGGCCCACTTTTTTTCTTTATTTATATTAATGACATGCCAAAATATATAGAACATCCACAAATATGAAAATGAGATAAATAACACGCTTGCAACTATTATCGACTGGCTAGACCTAAATAAATTAAAAATTAACATCGAAAAGACAAAACTTATGCAATTCCATCAATCGAAATCTAAGTCAATAGACATTGATATTAAATATAACGGAACTCGGATTAAAAAAACAAAAGTTATTACATTTTTAGGCGTTGAAATTGACAAACATTTAAACTGGAAACCATTATACTTATTCTTTATGCACCAGAGTCAATAATTTTGTAATTGCTCTAAAAAGGTATCTATGTTATCAGATCAAAAAACTGCTTTACTAGCATATTCTGGGAACGTGGAGTCGATTTTACATTACGGAATTATATTCTGGGGAAATTCCAACACATCAACGTGTTTTCAGAGATCAAAAGAAATGCATCCGTGCTGTTTGCAATTTTTTTTTTTTTTTAATTATGTTAATGAGAAGGCACTCGAGCACTCTGGCCACCTGATGTTAAGTGGAATCTGAGACCCATAGACATTGAATTCTCAAGACTATAAATATAAGACCTCCAATGCGTTGCCAACCCTGATGACTAAGATGAAATGCCTCTATGCTAGTAATTTCACCGGTTGTCTTATCCCCACACCGGAACACAACAATGCGAACACTAAACGGACAGACTCATGTAAACCCCATTTCAAAGCTCTAGGTATTTTAAAATTAACTAGTCTTTATATTTACGAGGTTGCTGTGTTTTTAAAATCAAATCCAACTTTATTTCCCCATAAAACAAATTCGAATGGAAGAGCCATTCGCCACAAATTAAAAATAAATATTGTAACTGGTAATACTGCATTTCTCTGTAAAAGTATATTAAGTGTAACGACTAAAGTTTATAATTTCGTACCAAATAGCCTTAAGGACTTAAAACTCAACATTTTCAAAGAGAAGCTAAAATGCAAACTTGTCGAAAGAGTCTATTATATAATGGAGGAGTTCTTTAATGACAAAGTCTAACTTGCTATGAATTATTTAGTAGGATTTAGTTTTGAATTACGATTTGAAATAAGTATGACATTGTATTCTTAATTATTGTCAAGTATATAATTTATATATTACTTTTAGTCGTGCAATGGTAGCTTTGAAGTGTTTGTCACTTGATTGTTTAATTACCTATTTTTGTACGCCTTGAGGCAGATCACAGAGGTCCATTCCTATTGCATTATATGTGTAACATCTGTAAATTCTGTAATAACCTGTGTTTCACAAAATAAATTATTACTGTTTTTTTTGCGTTGAACGTTTGAAACCCGATCTAACGTCAAAAATATCACATTTTATTCGTGTAAATTAATATCCTTGTCAGCTGGTCCCGATTTTCTAGAATTCAAAATCGTTCGGTCCGTAATAAAGGAACGAGCTCCGATAACGAACAGATAGGAAGTCCTTTGATCGGACTCTAGCGCCTTGTGTAACAAATCCTCTGTAATACTTACACTTAAATAGCTGTTAATATCTGTGCTAAGCAATAACAGTTGCCCTTGAACGTCTACTTATAATTATGCCTTGTATGATTTATTTAACAGTTTCAGGCCCTAAATTATACCCTGGCGACTTTTTTAATCCAAGATACCACAGCAAGGTCTTTTCAATTCGTTTGCAAGTTCATCCACGCTCAAGACTATTTTATTTCTATCTAGCTGGGACGTTATTTATTTATATCCTGTCTAAAATGTCCGCCCTGATACGAGAAAGACGCGTTGCTAACCGCATGGTAGTTCTTTACGACGGTGAAAATGGAAGGGCAAAGTAGTTTTGCGCAGCCTATAGCTGAACATTGACTGATTTGGTCTGTGTGTCAGGGGCGATACTTTGGCGTATCTAACTAAATGCTTGGCACAGATGACACTTTAAATAAGGCGTAGGTATATTCTTTGTTGTAAATAAGACAAGTGTGTTGTGATTACTCTGATGACCAAAACTCCCCTTTTTCAGGATATTACATTATAAACAGGCTGCCTAACAGGCAATACTTAATACCACATACATAACATAACATCACGCCTTGATCCCCGGACCGGGGTAGGCAGAGCTACAGAAATACCAACAACTCTAAAAAGACTTGTTGACAATTCTGCTACTACATTTTGCATAAGTAGGCTAAGATGTTTACCAGTGTATTAGTGACAGGTTGCAAACCAATCGCCTAACAATACTACAAGCCTTTATTCCCTTAGTCGCCTCTTACAACATCCACGGGAAAACATGGAGTGGCACTATTCTAACCCGGCAACCACACAGGATAAAACCAATGATTAATACCAATGATTACTATTTGCCAATTTAGTATTAATAGTACCAGTTATAGCAGTAGTTATTTACAAATACACTGATACCTAAAATACAGAACTGTAATGAGCTCGAAATGTGCGTACGCCCGTCTAATTTGATATGATCATAGCTATTGTTACGCCGGTGCATTTAGGCGTATAATTTTTATATCGGAATCTAAATATAACCCTCATTAATATTCGGCCCATCGGAAATATGGATATCTACCACAATCGATTACCGGAAACGTATGAACATAAGACAGTACTATATTTGTTACTACGAGAATACGAGTAGTGACTCGAAGTTAGATGATATCGTTATCATTTGTTTGTAGTCTTCTGACATATAATATGTATTGTATCATTTCATTCATGAACTTAGACTTGAAACTGAACCGCAAACATGAAGACATCATCTTGATTATATGATTTCGTCACTCCTATGGTGGTAGCGTATTTGTTAACCGCCACATTCACTTTAAACTTTCATCGTTTCAGAATTGAAATACTTCATTTGTGAAGATCGCTTTTGAAGCAATTGAGAGCAGTCATCCGTGATTAAGGAATTTCCAATACCCACTCTTACGTTTGATGACTTTCTGGCCTGCGGGATTAATTTTCTGCCGAAGTTGATCAGATTCAGGACATTTTTGCTATCTCAAACAAGATCATTGACTTCTTGAATATTTTAGATGTTGTTTTCCTGGATCACTTTCAGTGGTCGTATTAAAACTGTCATTTTATGTGTGTTTATTTTAGCCTTGGTCGACGAGACGTCGGCATTTCATTAGATTTTTACGATGCCATTTCACTGCGCTATAACTTTCGCTCTCGATTCGCTCTCATCGCTAACAAGAAATATTTTTCTGAAGTGGATGCTTTTACCGGTTTTAATGGGTTTTCTTTGTTTCAATGTTCATGACTCCATATAGGAGTATTATTTATGATTGATTTTCCATATAAGCGAACTTTTCATCTTAACGTCAGTACTTATGAATTCCGTTGTTGAAAATTAAACGATAAATTATTTTAGCTCCCGGCTTATTCCGCGGAGTTTTCTGTATGTTGAGGTGGAGTCACGAATTTCCTTATCCTCGTCGTTTTCCCTCGTAAATCGTGTCGCGTTTATAGCTCGCACTCAGAGGTCAGGGCTTCTATTTAAGTGCCATACCAACAATTTATGTAGCCATTCCTAAACAAAAGGGGCTGTGCTACGGGAGGCGGTTACGTTGTTCATGTTATAATATGGCAACGTAAATCAGAACAGCGTAAACGCCAGCTGCTATTTGGTTCCTTTCGGTGTGGACTTTAACAGTACTCGTATTCTGTGTGACTTCTTTAAGAGCCCTTTCATATTTCCAAGATAAAATTTCGTAAGTAGAAATAATTATTGGCCTTTCTTTAAACCTGAAAAAAATCTAGTTATATATTTTTGGCATGTCTCCATAATATCTTTGTTTCAGTAGTTGTAGGTATTCAAAACCGAACATGCGATCGCCGCGTGATAGTGTGAGCCGGGTGAGGTGTTATTCTCATGACGTCAAGTATCTGTTGGATTACCTATCAGCGCGTAATATATTACGTACCACTTTTTTAAGTTGACACGTGTTAGACAAAAAATAACAAAAGGTTTTTTCCTCTAAGACCTCTAATAAATCTGTTGTTTATCCAGAAATTTATTTCACCGCCTTTGTCAAAAAACGTACATTAAAAACTACTCGAATGCGAAATAAGACATATGCAATGTGATAATGATAACTCAATGAATGGTTAAGTATAACATGCATTAGTTTTGTCCTAAGCTGGTTGAAATTTACAAATTATATGAAGGTTTGTATATCTCACAAACTTTATCATTACTATATTTTAAACTATATTTCACTTGTATATTATTTCGGATGGGCTTGCCTGTAGAACAATAAATCTGGACAACAAAATGGTGTAAAATCTACAGCTGTGACTCAATGACGTCACAGTGACCTCTCAGTCTCGCGCCGACTCTAAACCGCAAGTTTGTCTTTTATTTCAAATAGGAAATACCGAATTTTGATGTTTTGAAATCTGTAAGTCTGTATTATTTAGTGAGACGTAGTTATCGGAAATCTCAAAGACGATGCTTAACAAAGTGGGCAAAGATATGTCATATTTTTTTGTTAGTGCGATCCTAAATAGTTTTTAAATCAATAGGTACAGGCAGGTTTAAATTTGACGTCATTCATATAAGTGTCATTTTATATATTCATGCTAAAAGAATACTGCATGAACTAGATACCTATGTTCGATGTTACTCGTTTTTGCAAATGATGTTTCAGAAATCTTAGCGCTCTGCAGTTGTCAAATAGACTTTGACATGTCTAAATTTAGCTTCTAAAGTACCTGCGATTTACGTCCAGCGTCACCGGAACACTGAATTGTATTTGCTAATTCTAGCGTGTTTTGTTATCTACAGCTTCGCGTCTGAACAGCGTCTGTACATTGGCGAGTATTTACAGTGCATACATTAATGTTGAGGGGCCGACTCGTAGCAACTGGATTGTCTGAATTTAATATTTATGAAATGATCATGTATTCCCGATTGTATCCAGATTCAGAACGTGCCTAGTCAATACACAAGAATAAAATATTCTAAATGTATATATTATCGAAGCAGCTTAGCAGGTTGTATCGTGTTGTGTGTTGTAGAGCTTGAAATAACGTTTGCATTGCGTGACTCGATAAGTATTCAATATATATATGTTCAATTAAATGTCCCTCTTTAAATGCCACTCTTATCCTCAGCATCTGCGTCGTTTAATCTCTTTTCTTATTTATTCAAGGTTATATGGTCGCCATAACTATCAATACGATTTTCTGCATTTCATCTGATAATGGATTGCTGACTCAGATTTATTAATCCTTTATCTTATCGCTTCACATTGCGGGGTCGGCAAATAGCGTCCCTACCAAAGTTTTGCACATGCGTAATAGGCTTGTTGACATTTTGTTCTTCACTACACTTTTGTACTCTCTCCTTCACAGTATCCCCAGTTTCTATTGATCGAGATTGCACAGTCACGTTTTCTAATCTTAACACAATCATTTGTTTATCTCTGGCGATATAATGTTTTAGTATTTATAATTGCAAAAGCAATCATAGTCGCGATAATGGTGTAAAACATACTTATCGTTAAACCTAACCTAATATTATATGAAATATGCTTGTATGGTTCGACGGAAAGTTTATCTTATCTGTGTATACTGGAGATATTGTGAGACCGTGCAGTGGCGGGAGTGTCACCATAAGAAGCAGAGGTTATCGGAGTAGACTGGTTGCTATGCTTCCTTACTGCAGTTTTACAATCTCGTATAGATTTTACAAGACCTCGAATAGATTCAATGGAGACAAATCTAAGGAAAACAAATGTGTTTGTAAGGAGAAGTTAATACGCGTTGAGTGGAATTTGTATTACGATATCTACGATTTAGGTGGTACTTGCTTAAATCCTCTGCGAAAAAGGCCTGAGAAAAGCACTCGAAACATAATGTAAAACTAAATACAGGAATATGTTTCGCTTTATTACCGGCGAAGTCAAGCGAAAAACTAATTCGCTTTATTAGCCGTGTTGAGATTTTTTTGACAGATGTCTTACTACAAAAGATGTGAACTGCGTACCCTACAAGCGAAAAATTTGCTTCTTTAGTCACATTTCCGAACCCTAAAAACTAATTAACCCAAGTGTCCTTTTCGAGAATTAGATTAACTCGATTTACTTTATTGTAACGGTTAATGTCTCTCGCGGATTTTATGTCCTCAGCCGAAGATTAAAGAAAGTTAGCGGAGTTAGACAACAGTATTAAAATTAATTTATAGCTTTCACCCGTAACTGTATTACAGACTTATAGGTCCTTGTTTGTTTGGGTCGAATGTTAAAAGTTGTCGTCAATGTAATTTGCTTAACCTTTCTTTGGAATTTCAATTAGTTCGTGCAATTACGAAAACTTCTTTAAAGCCATTCCTGAAACATGTATTTAAATTTGCTGAATTTTCGTGGTGGAATTATATTTTGTTTATTAATTTTAAAAGACTAATTTAATGCTTGGCCTATTGGCGCTATTGGAGACTAAGTAGATCATAGTCATTACTATATCCTATATGTAAATGACGCAAGCTGCATTGTAATCTGTTATCACCGTTCTGATTTTATCACCAATCTGGCCCGAGTAAGCTGTAATGTGTGTAAGAAGTGAAGGGTTACACCCTGAGCGAGTCGTGAACCGATATGTTACTTGTGACATTTCCATCGTGCATGTGCTTTAACTAGACTGAGGTCGTAGATAAGCAGAAATGTATTAAACAATTTTAAATTAGGGCTGCCATCTGGATTCGAAGTTCTGGATATAACGAATGCAGTTATGTAAAGGTCGCTAAAAGATAATCAAGGTTTGCACATTTCCACATCAAACAATGTTGAATGTCTATTTCGTACTCCGATAATCTTTGATGCTTTAAATCTTAATAATCTTTCTTTTCTTCAAAAAGCCTGTAAGGATTCGAGAGAATTCGTTAGGAAGGCGTAATAGAAATCTCATCCATGAATTATGAATTAAGACAAGGTCTTAGGGTCGTATAGGTAATTAACTGATATTTAGAACCCGTTCCAGGAAGCGTTAGATAAGTCAGTTTTCTATTATTGGAAATTCTTATGAACGTGTATTACAACGGGCATCCCAAATCAGATTATTAATAAGGTCCTAAGTTACATAATTTATTATTTAGTGACAAGAATTTATAAAGTAGACCGCACTGGAACTAATACACGTCAAAAATCGACCAGCGCAAAAAAAAAACAACTGCTGAGAAGAAGCGCCGCAAAAAATACAACAGTCGGTAATTTTTTTTACATACTACTTTACTTAACCTACCATTACATAAAACAATGAATTAAAAAAACGTATCATTCTAACTAAAGTAGCACTGGGTATAAAAGGTAAAAAGATGAGATGATGTTTTAACTGAAATTCAACGTATTTTTTACCTTATGCTTTTTTGTCCGTAGTTTCAGTCAAACCACGTTCTCTGAACCTACTTATGGTTATCCGTACTCTCCGTTCTGTGAAGTAATTTTGTTTTTATTGCACTTGCTAGACAACCCTAAACATTAAACGAGTAGGCATTGTACATGAGATCAGGTCCAGGCTCAATCTCGCACCTGGCCACGCTTGCTATCACGCGGTGGAGTGCTGTTTATTTTCATGCGTTATGTAGGTCAATGTAAGAACACGCAATTAAGTATCCGTTACGTTAGGGCCACACCTCACTTGTCTAATAATAGATATAGATCCGTCAACGCCGCCGCCGGCAAAAGGATTACATTTTTATGCAAAAAAACAAAACGAGCCCGTGTGGTTGCCGGGTTAGAGTAGTGCCACTCCTTGTCTTCCCGTGGATGTCGTAAGAGGCGACTAAGGGAATAAGGGCTTGTAGTACTGTTAAGCGATGGGCTTGCAACCTGACACTAATACACTGGTAAACATCTTAGCCTACTTGTGCAAAATGTGGTTACAGAATTATCAACAAGTCTCTTTAGAGTTGTTGGTATTTCTCTAGCTCTGCCTACCCCACTCAGGGAATGAAGGCGTGATGTTACGTATGTATATAACAAAAGGAGCTAGAAAGGGTTTTTTTTAATTTAATAAATACCGTCCTCTCTAGATAAATTTACTTATTCATCCGCATAATGAAACAAAAGAAAACCTTTCAGTTAATGAAAGTCTAGATAAATATTACTATCGTTTTACGTAATATAGTAAGTCGTCTAAGCGGTATTCAACCATTCAAATCTGTTCAATTCGTAATGGAATCTAGATGTTGTTGTTACGTTTCGTGAACCGTATCGCTCCCTTTATCGTAATACATATTGCATCTAAATCGTATGTCATCGATCCTTTTGTGGGACGCGTTTTATATCCGCTAGAATTGAAATTCATGAGGTATTTATACCTCTTGATTACATCAAGTCTTCATGAAACCTTTTTAAATGCACGTGCAGTCTCCCTGAATAAAGTACAGCTCGGTCGTCGTTCGGGTTATGCAACTGAAGCGGGCGAATGCACCTTCGCCTCCCCCCCGGTCGTCGACCTTCTCCTGACTAGCGGTACCAGGATGCAGTTTTTGTTTCAGCTTGAATGGGGCGTGGGTGTTGCTCTGTTACGGCACCCGCTCTCTACATAATGCCCGCTGAAAACTATGCAGGTACCGCTACCGTGCCTCGGTTCCTTTGTTTAACAATTTTAACGTAAAATTATCTTTTGTGAAGCTTCAAAGCTTTGCTTGTTTTTGCATATTTTTCCACTGAAACAGGCGATCGTTGTTTTACTCTTAGAAAATACATTTAAAATGCCCTTTTAAAGTGGCTGGTGTTTCATAATGTCAGACAATTTGCAATAAAGCTGGCTTATAGTATCTTATGTGTCTATATCTTGTGTTATGAGAGGCAGCGATTGGCACACAAATGGACCGGGAAGAGGGTCAATGGCTGTGACGTCAATGTACGGGATCGTTGGGGACCTCTCAATTGTAGTCGTTCTGGATGTACTCGGTCACAGAGACCTTGGTATCTTGTTAAGGATATTCGGGCTTGCTGTTTATTAGACCCTGCGTATGTGTGTGTCACGTCTTGTGTGGGTTTCAGTCAATTTGTTTCTTGGTCCGGAAATTAACGCAGTTTTTTTTACGTACCTTTCAATAATATGAATGTTTATGTATCGTCATCTATTATCATTCTACCTATCTTTATTGGAGTTATACTTAAAATAAAAAACTTTGTCTGTCTGTTTGTTACGCTTTCTCTTCGAAATTTGAAAGGCAAAATGTTAGAAGTACATAATTATTATATTTTGCTATCCCGGAAAATAGATATTGTTCTCGTGAATTGGTCGGCATGCATCACGTATTTAAACATTTGTTGGCTTAAAACTTCCACCAAGGAAATACCGATACGCTAAACCGCGACTAGTCACTGAAAACAATGTTACGGAAAGCGGCCGTGATGCATGAACTTAGAAAATTAGAGACTTAGGGAAGGAGGAGGAGAAGGTTGTGAGGAGTGAGTGAATACAATTCATTTAGAAATTAGTCAGATGCTGCCCCGTAACGTTTCTTTGTAAACAGAATATTCTACAAAACACTACCTGCACTGACAAGACAAAGCTGAAGAACAGACTTGAAAATATGCACTGCAAACTCGTCTCAGTGCAGTTTTCCTATCTTGGTAAAACAAATTAAATACCTACTTTCGGCATTATTGAATTCCTAGCACGACTGCAGCCTGCCACTTAAACTTCGTTTCAATTTCCGATCACCTCATTAATATCTTTGCGGCAGACCAGCTACAATATGAGGTCGACGACGTTCATTGTCCGTTGATTTTATGACACTTATTAGCACAACAGACAGCCTAGATCTAAAATTCAGTCCATGCGCGTTCTTTTTAACAAACAAAAAGCATTTTAGACCGATGCTTATCGAGACATTCGTTTTCGTGGCAGCTGCTTAAGTAGGTGCTTTGAATTCAATTTTCATTTGTGTTACGAAAATAAAAATCAAATTTGATCACTCATTTATGTGCACAGCTCACAGGGAATTGGACAGCTACTTCGTACACGTGGAGGTTTAGAAAGTGCTCTCATTGTAAATCGTTGTACCGGTTCCTTGTTTTTGGTGACAACCGGATTGATCACGACGACATATTGGTTTTAAATATGTTCAATGTTATAGTAAATATTGACTATTTCGAATTTATTGTGAAGCACATCTCGTGAAATAAGTTCTAGATTTAAATTCTCAGCGACCTAGTCTGGTTGGAATGTGTTAATTTCCTCAACCTCGAACGTGTAAATTATTTTCCTTAAAAGTAATAAATCAAACAATAAGCACTTAAATGACTATAAATCATGAATACGTGTAAGTTTGTGGACATTATAAGCGTTTTTATTTGACGTTTATACTTCCTCAAGGGTAAGAACTATGACATCATATCATAAATAATGTTTGGCTCTACCGCAACTATGATGCTAGGATCTTCATGACGCAGCTCTTAAAACGAATAATACCTGGTATTGTAGAACGCCAGTGGAGTCACGTAGTCACAGCGCGACTCGAAATTGGGGGTGGGGCAACCGGGTCAACAACCGCGGAATGCTTGCATCCGGCCATAATAGCACTGCGTTTTGCAGCTCGCGAACTGCATCTTGCACAGCTACGACTGGCCAGTTCGCTCCCTGGCCAATTAGAGCTCGCGACTCCCGTCTTCGCTCCAATCGCTCGGCAGAGACTTACTTACAGGAAGGCAAAGACCTAACCCGGCAAGAGGTGTACTGCATACAGGCATCTATATCTAATCTAGACCCCGTAAATTTGGTACCGTTGACACAAAATCGACGTCACGCTTCATATAATCTGATTGAAGTTGGTTTTATTGTAATCATTTATTATGTACATGTCAACTTCTTTAGTTAATCTTTATCCGGATTAAAAATAAGATACAAAGAGTATTTAATTGATTTGACCGATTGTTATTCACCTACACAGTACACAGCAAATTAACTAATATGTAAACTGAAATAATTATATTGAAATACAACACAAAACATGTATTTACGTTTACGTGTATATTTTTTCTTTCATAGGTTTTTGATATTATTTAAGAATTTGGTAACTATACCGGTATTGTTATAAAACAACCTCCTGTATGTAAAATTACGTCACTTTCACGCCAACGGCACCAAATGTGCGGGGTCTGTCTTAATCAATTTTAGCACGACACTCTTAACACGGCGAGGAGGAAAAAATATAATAATTAAAGTCTGTCTATATGCTAAACCTGAAATATTTATAAAAAAATAAATGTTTTCAAAACAAAAAACCGCCTTCAAGAACGCCAAAGAATAACTTATTTTAAAATTGTAGGCACCTACCTAATAGGTTATTAGTCCAACTGAAGCCGACTTCACTATTTCTATATTACTTCAGTTATTTTTGTGTTTTTTTGTTTTAAAACATTTATTTTATTTTATACTTTTCAGTGATCCGTAGAGTCCCACTTATTAGTTGATATGAAACTTTAAGTTTAGCAAGCAAGCAACGGCGCCGGAAAGTCATAGCATAGTCATTATTTCAACAAGTAAATATTCTTCGTTTTAGTCGCTCAACTATCTCAATCGAGATATCTTATCGCCACCCTTGAAATATGTACCGTTGAGAAGTTCCGATGGCCATCTGTGGTCTTCATCGTCAGTTCCACTTCCCCAAGTGATACTTTCTGAATGCAAATGCTAGACTTGTTACTAAAAATACTAAAATCGCTATATTCTTCCTACAATATTTGAGGAGTTCCCTCAATTCCTCACTGATCCCCTCACCAGATTCAGATTTGGTGACAATGGGACCACCTCAAAAGTATATTCAACCAAACCAAAAAAAAATTTCACTATCGGTTCACAATTGACGGAGTAATCGGTGAACATACATAAAAAAAAAAAAAAACTGGAACGCTCTGGATAACCTCCTCATTTTTTTGAAGTCGGTTAATAATTGAAAATGTGGTTGCAGAATTATCAACAAGTCTTTTTAGAGATGTTGGTATTTTTGCAGCTCTGCCTACCCCACTCTGGAAATGAAGGCGTGATGTTATGTATGTGATTGAAAAAGGGATACCGTCATTAACTTTGCAACAAGCTTACTCGGCAAAAGTAGAGGCTACTTGGTTGTCCAAATATTACAAACAAACAAGCTATAATATTTTATCCACAAATACACGAAAACTCCCTTCCCTTGATTAAATCCAAAGCAACGCTAACGCAGTTACCAAGGGATCTCGTCAATATTGAGCAACTAAAGACGACATTGCTCGTGTCACGTAGACCCGAAAATTACAAGTACCCGAGTTCCGCCAACACTCGCGTAGGCTCTTGTAAACCCGTTAGCATGTTCTAAATGAATCAGTCCTGCCTGTAAAGGCTTAGCAATACTATGCAATAGGTATTTAAAGTTTTTTTAGTACAATGGATGACTTCCTCAAATTCAATATTTCTTCTAAGATTTTCAATAGTGCTAATTGGAAGTTATGCTTGCCATTCGTATTGTTTGCGTTAATAAATTCTAATCGTATTGATAGATATCATCTTAGATCCCGAACGTTACAACATTAATAAAAATTTCTGCGATTTCATCATAATGAAATGGGTTAAATCATTGCAAGGTTGTGCAATAAATCGCGCATGCTCCGCGAACAGTTCATCCTCCGCCAGTGGTTCAGACTCCTTCTGCTCGGCAGGGCTTCTGTGTTAATCCTGAGAGGTAATCTTTTACGGGCACCACATTTAAGGTATTTCTCCAATGTTCGTTATCAAGTAACTTAATTATATTTTTCTACTCTTTTAAATATGCGCAATTGTCAAAACCGTTACCGTTAAATGTGAATACAAAAGTATTATTTATATGTTAACTTAAATAACCTGAATATGTGTTATGTTACCTGCAAATAATGTGCACATTTTTCCTACGTTGATAAGCGGTTATCGCTTAACAGTTCATTATAAAATCCAGTCACGTTAGCCTTAGATTGTCTAGCGGTAGTCCATTAGAGCTCGGTTTTTAGTTACGCGGCTAAATTGTGGAACAGCGGCTTCGCCAGTGCGTATCAGGTGTCGACTGCTTCATGACGGCCTGATGGATTGGCGAATCGAGGTACCTTACATAGTAAATATACGCAGTTGGAAATGCGTGTTTCGATACAACAGATCTTTAAAACTTTGAATTTAACCGTAGTTAAGAATGATTAGATAAACTATTGGCAATGCTCTTGATAGCTATAAAAGCCGACGTCATATACGTTAGACAGACAGACTAAGCCTCGCTCAGTGAATTAGTTAAGACATTATGTGAAAAACATTTCTAATGCAGACGTCTTCAGGCTTAATTCGTTACAAATAGAGAAGTAGTTCTTTGAATTGAAGTACGAGTATATCACGAAAGATGTACTTCGGTTTTCGTTTTATAAAAGATAACTAGAATTCGGTGGTTTAATTGGAGTCCGGTGACTTTTGCTATTTGGCATCTTATAATTGAGATTGTTCTTGAAACAATAATCTTCATTAAGTATCTTTCGCAAAGGGTACATAATAAGTTGTAACCATTCGATTGCTCATTAGGGAAGGTGAATTGGTGTAGGATGTAGTCGTTCGCCGTTATTTATTTACCCTGCCTTATCGATGCTACAATTATGTTGTCAAATAAATTTATATCACGTTATTCCGTTTATAACGTGTGATGGAAACTCGAGGTGTTGGAAAATATTGATTCGGTATTTTAGGAAAGACATTGATCGTTATGGCACGCTATTCTTATTAATAATGTAAACGCCAATGTTCTTATCGGTCTTTCTTTTTTCTTGTCAACAAATTAGTACCTATTAGGATTGCCTTAAAATCTCAACTTCAATGGAAGCACGATAAGCTTTTACATGTTCGCCTGAAATTAAATTATACTACAAATTCCAAATTTTTAGGTTATGTAGTATGACTATGCCCGTGTGGTTGCTGGGTTAGATTAGTGCCATACCATGTCTTCCCATGGATATCGTAAGAGGCGACTAAGGGAATAAAGCCTTGTAGTACTTTTAGGCGATGGGCTTACAACCTGTCACTAATATACACTGGTAAACACCTTAGCCTAGTTGTGCAAAATGTGGTTACAGAACTATCGATAAGTCTTTGAGTTGTTGGTATTTCTGTAGCTCAGCCTACACCACTCTGGGAATGAAGGCGTGATGTATTGTATGTAGTATGATGGTCGGAATACTTTCCTTTTTTTACTAACGTATCTTGCCGGATATCTCTGGCCCTTGCCCAATGGACAACAATATTTCTCTGTCACACGCATCAAAAACACAACATTCAAAAATCAGAAAGAAACTGATTGTTGTGTTTAAAAAAACAAGAATTTAATACGACGTGTACGTTCTTAGTTTTAAAATGGTGATCTGTAAAAAGATTAATTAAGTACATTAAATTGAATGAAGTAAAAGTCCATGGGAATTTAGACTTTTTTTTTTTTAATATCCTTACAAATCGCAGATTGACGCGTTTTATAAATAAAAAGAATTGAAACTTATAACCAACCGTTCTAATAGCCTGTAATCAGTTTACTAAATACAAGCCGATATCTAGATTTAAAAAGAGTTCACCGTGACAGTACGAGCAATATCACTAAGTACGTAATATGGTGTAACGTGTATCTAATTTAGAGTACATACTATTTTAAAAGTTGAGAATTCACATAACGTCAGGCGGTAATTTGTAATAAACAGCCCAACATGATAAACTGTCTATCAAAATAGAGCGATAACAATCAAGTGCCAAGGGCTATTAGAAGTATATAGGTGGTTAATCATGTTAAGCTGTCAACTACAAAAGACCACGCGATATTGTACTGTGGAATTAACTTCCGTTTTCTATTATTTTTTTGTATAGAAACGAAGTAAGATGAGATGATCGCGAATTTTGTGCTTTTTACGGATGTGTGGTCTGATCTTGTTAGGCGATAGCACTGCCGTGCGGTCGGTTTTGGACGATATCGTGAGAATATAATTGAGAATGAACTATAAACATGTTTACCCCATATACATTATGCTTATTTACTTGTTTACCCTTAGAACGAAAGATGTATGTGTTAGATCAGAACGAGTGATATTTGCTCCATTTCTGAGCTGAGGTCAATGACTTCCCGAGGAGTTGCTGTCACTAAAATAACTCCTTTCGTCGCGATCCTTTTAAATTTAGGCATCCAAGTATAAGACAGTTAGTATATGACAGCTGAAACAATTTGGATTAGGTGGTAGACAACCAGTCCAAGAATAACAACACTCAGTGTTTCCTGTTAGAAATATATAATATTACGCGTATGTAAGGATAGGTAGGTAATTATTTATATGAGACCTTTAGGAATAGCTTTAGCTATTTGAAGCAAGCGCTTCCTTGAAAGATTATTAGCCATTAGCTCTAGGGTCTTAGTCTGTTACTTACTAGGGATTACCAGCGGCGTTTTGCAAGTAAAATATCAGCAATACATAAGTAATTTACAGCTTTTTACTATTTAGTTAAACATAGTCATAAACGCATGCGTGTGAGTATCACTCGATCACAAGTGGTATCGCCTCAATCCAACCATGATCACACCACCAGCGATACACGGACCGGTTATCACGTCGCGTGGCAGTCGAATGAACGGGCGGTCCTCAAAAATTTATCGTCAGGTTTGTAATCGCGCCGTAATGATAGTAGGATCACACGGCGCGACTGTGCGGTTACTCCACATCCAATTTAAAGCGGTACTCCACACAATAGATTATCAGCCTTATGTCACCGCAATAAAACCGCGCAACGTGTCAATGGATAACGAATAACAGACAGGACCGCGTCGCGAGTGCGCCGCCGCCGGCTCGCCGAGACCCATTCGCGCCTCGGACTCCGCAAGAACAGTACGACGCACGCCGGCTCCGACCAACCCGCGGATACGATCAGCTGTTTCGATAGCAACCACCGCGCGTGCTCACCCCAAATCAACACTGATAATATTGTTTAACAACACCTACTACGTCTCCGACCAACATGGTAAGCAGTGACAGTGAAACCAGTGGATGATTCGTGCTGTTCTGCGAGTGCAATTTGCACCGGCTATCGTGTGTTTTGAGTAAACGATTGTAGTAAATACGTGATAAAGTTAAACGTTAGTTGTTAACATACTAAACACGGCAAGATAAGAATAACAGATCGCTTACTCGTTGAAAACACGTATTATATAACTTTTTAGTGTTCCTTTGCCAAAATATCTAAACTAAAAACATGTTAAAACTGTTTCGCGTCAGGGTTAGCCAGTATCCAACTCTGTTTTTGCCTCGCTAAAAGTTTCAAGTGCCAATTTATTCATCATGTCTCTGGATTGAGGTGTTCGTGTCTTCCTGGGGCCTGCAACATTGTTGCGTCGCGTTCCGATGCATTCAGAGAGCATCGCTGCGCTTGTGTTTCGTGCGATGTGTGTTGTTTGCGCGAAGCCGCTAAAATTAGCGACCCCCGCCCCGCCGTCCGCCGCTGGTTACATAACCGCGCTCCGGCCTTGACTCCCGCGCAGATCGTCGAGCCACGCCATTGGCAGACAGATGCGTTTGTTCGAATAATAAATCGTGATCAGTCGATGATTACTCGGTGATCCACAAATTACCCTCCCATTGATCCCGTAACGATCTCGATTCAATACAAAACCAGTTTCCTTTTATCCTGAAGTCATTCAACAGTGGATGGAAACTTTTTACACAACATTATCAGCTTATCATCAGTTTGCTTTTATCAAAGGTTTAGTGTTTTTGAACAGACTCCCGTTCCTAAGTTCCGTTTCCATTAAAAATGTCAGTGTCGTCAGTGACGCATGTTTTCAGTATTTCTGTTCGAATTTGTTTTGTTTAATTTAAATTTAAAATGAGAGTCCTTGACGCTTCCAAGTCTTGCTTTGTTTTAATAGGGTATGATAAAAAGTAGGTTATTTTAGTGTTGTGGAAGTTATCAATAAACTTTATCTTATCTGCACTGACCTTCAAATACTTTCTTAAATCATCGCGATTCATCAGTGCACCGTCTAGGCCGTCAAATCTGATTATATCATCGATTTCTTTAATCGCTATCGTATTCGCTATTATAACTTTACCATATTTTCTCTGCTACAGACTGATTTAAAAGTCAATAATGTAAGATAATTGAATTACGGCTAATTAAGGTTTCCGAACAACTTCAACTAAGAATCAAGACATGCCACCTTTAGGGATCGCATTAAAATGTACGATTGTTTTGCTTTGATATTTTGTTACCCATTGTTGTGCGATGTTTGAACACAGTAAAACATCAAAAACGCGACATTGATTGTAATAAATCACTTCAGAAATCATTCGTTATTTTACCGAAACTCTCTTGAAACCGCTGATATAAAGCTCGATAATAATCGGTTATATAAAGATGAAACTGATTATTACTAGCAATTCACGCCGATTTATTTAGGCCCAACAGCAGTGATGTCACGTCCTCGATTTGGCAGATGTAATTGTTAAATTACGTTGCCCCCTGAATTGAACAGAAGGACGGATCACGGCCAAGGTCAACCCCGAACAGCTGCCCTAGTGCTTTCTAGTCGGAATCATTCTACATTCGCAAACTACGCCGGATTTAATCGATTACCAAAATTGTATAGTTTCGTTGATTTTTGACACCGTCTTTACTTTTGTTTAACGCCGCTTCAATGCTAAATTACATTCTTTGGTCTATTTTTACTACGCAGTAGCATTTGGGGTAGGCCAGTCGAGGGACGTTGGATTGGAATTTCTCAAACTGGCAATCGATACCGGGCCCACGCGTGTTGGAGGTGCGCGCGCATGCACTTTCACTACACTTCGTGAATGGTCGTTGGTGGAGACGCTGGGAGCTCGCGCAGGGGTGGATCTGGCTGCTGCAAGGTCGTTATCAAGGCCGAACTTACTACCATATAGTTATCTCTCTCTACCCAATTATTTCACAGCCAAAGCGTCCTGCTCAAACAAATCTCGTTCGGAAGTGGCGCGTAAATGCAATGACAAAAATAAATAAAACGCTCCCTTTTCCTTCTCTGGCGTCTAGCCTACTATGAATCGACGGTTTTGAACATTGTCGTTACGTCAGAGTAGATTTAGATTGAAATTAATCCACTGTTAATGTTTCCGTAATCTAATAACTTTGAATTGACTAACTTAAATTTCCTTTGAGTCTAATTATCAAATATGTAACATGGATTTAAAATTACAACGTATTCATTTTCCTGTCCTTTCACCTTTTTGTAGCTTACATTATCTTTCAAGAGGGTTGTTATGAACTAAAAATACTGTGCACCAATTATGTACTTTTCCATTTAGCTTAGCATATCTATCTAAGTATCTTTAAGGTCAATGAAAACAGATCATTAGATTCTTGTCAACAACATTTTAGTTATCATTATGAGCGCTGGTTGTGTATCTATTGACGCAAATGTTCAAGGGCCACGCAGCGGGTCATCTCTGTTACTGATCTGGCAGTTATTAATTAATCCCTAGCGCAATATATCTCTTATTATCACGTTATCAGGTATTGTTAAGAGCTTTGATTCATTCAAATTGGCGCCGGCTCTCGTACAGAGCGCGCGCGTCTTACTGCCTCCATTAAAGCTATTATAAAAGTTGAATTGCCTGAAAATATTGTTAAGTTAATTAAAGTTTTTGTGGTTTTAAGCCTTTGACACTATCAATTATTAAACATAATTCGAACTTTTGAACCGTTACATTGATAATAAAACGAGACTATACAACATACCAACATACGTAAGTACCTATGACTTTTATGGAGATATTTTATCATCTGTCTTGTCATGCGGTGTGATAACAGTTGCATCTAATAATACTTTGTGATTATTTACAGTCGTAACTTCCTTGTTGAAAATGTTATTTATTCGTGCCGTACTGGTTCTGGATTCTATGCATTATGCACTCGGTTAAATATTCAATTAGTATGCCTTGTAATGCCACTTAGACTGGGTAATAACGTGTTCACCGAATATGTAACTATTATCCTTATAGTTTTTTCCAGTTGAAAGCTTTATTATTACTTACTAATTATTTTCCTATCCTGTTTTGACGTGTCGTTAAAATTATTATAAAGTCGTAAGCATTTAAAATTGCAGCTGCATCAATAAGTTACTGTTTAGTGAGCTCGTCTGCTCTAGCCTTGAGCATTGTTAAATGATTAGCAATAATAGAACATCGCCAGTATCGCCCAGAGAGATCTCGGCTCCTATACACATACGTATTCTATTCACACTTCCTAGTTACTTCGCGCGTATGTAAAGACAATTAACACAGAAATATTTGCGTTTATGTTGTCTAATGACCGTGAAGTCTGCACTATAGTTGTCGCTGCATTTGTATAACTCACGAATATCCACGTTAGGTAGATTAGCCCTTAGGGCAGTGAATTTTGCAATGTTTTATTTGTTACCAGCGGTATCGAGTTCAAAGATGAGGTGTTCTCCGCGCACCAATTACGCCATGCGGACCTGAAACCTGCAGTGGCTGCGCCTGTGCCCTTCGAAGCTCCCCACGGTGCCATTGTTTCCGTCGTACCTTCTACAGATCGAATATTCGCACCGCTAAAGGAAGACATGAACAAAGGCTATCTCATGTTCTCCCCAGACGACGAGGGACTTACAAGTGAGTGGCGCCAGAACTCTCACAGCTTAGGTAGACACGTAGGGCTTGCTTTGTTGATCCTGATTCTCAATGATTATTGTTTTTTCTAACACAATGCTTGCTTTCAGTGCTTAAAGACGAACCCAACGAGGAGGAACTCGCCCTTCTGGCACCCACGGCCGGTGACGGATGCATCCCTCTTGAGAACGCTCCATTTGACATGTTCGATGATTTCATTCTGAACAGCAACTACTGCAGTTTGTTAGGCGACGATCTGGCTAACTCTCCGGTGGATTCATTAAACGCGGATTCTTTACTATTGTCGTCGCCTGGACAAGTAAGACACATTTTGATTTGAAGGATAAATTTTATAATTTTATTGTATAGTTTGTGTGTTAAATGTACCAATCGTTTTAGGAGAGCGACTCCTCTTGCGAACAGTCGTCATTACTGACGGAGTTATCACTGGATGCGTTAGATAGCGGCAGGTCAGACAACGATGTCGATGATGACCACTCGCCGTTTATTCCCCTCACTGATGAGTTGCCGGTCCTCGAGCCGGCGGTCATGTGGGGAGCGCTGCCCGACAACGTCAGCATGGCAAGACCGCAGCCATCGGAAGCACAGAATGCTTCGCCGGCACCAGCGCTACAGCGCTTACTGGCCGCGCCTCCCACTGGCCCTCCGCCCCATGATCTCATCACTAGCATATACTCAGATCAAGGTAATTTTTAACAAAAATACGAATGCTAAATGTATTTATTCAGTTGCGATGTTCAACATTTATTTGACAATTCCTTGTTTAAGGTTTAATACCAAACGCAAGCGTCTCGTCATGGGAGACTGGAGTGAAGAGAGTGTTAAATAAAGAAGAGGAACCTAAGGCGAAGCGTGTGAAGCGCAGTCCCTCACCGGTATCGGTCTCAGGACGGGGGACTACTGCGCCTTCCTCCAGCGTCCTCATGAACCTCCTGGTGAGCGGCTGCGACGTCGACGCTGGCTATATTTGCATGGTGCAGTGCCGACCCCGACATAAAATCAAGGCCTGAGGCCTACCCAAAAAGAAACAATAAACTGTGATAAAGCGCGTCCAGTCCAGTGTTCAGTCGATACTTAACGCTACCCTGGTTTATTGCCACGAGACTTCGTCTGGTCGAATTTTCAGTAGGTGGTTTCAATAAATATGCCATAGTCTGCCGAGTTGAGGTCATACGAATCTGTCCCTCTATTAACCGTATCGGGCGATTATATCGGCACGAAGCGCACCCTCGGCCAGATTAAAGTCTGCTACGGCGATTGGGTTTAAGCCAGGCGAGCGAGTGCGTTGAGTTATACGGCTGGTTAGTGTAGTTTAATCTTCCTCAGACTTGGAATCTTGTGCTTTTGCCCGTGGGCGTTAAACAGACTCAGTTCTTAGTTGACATGTATGTATATAATGGTGTAAGTTTGGAAGCAATCGTTCGTTTTAGTCGTTTAGTGCTTAAGTAAAGTGCGCATATCTTGGTGGTTATGTGATGAACTGTTCGTTCCTAGTTGTTAGTTACCGCGACTCTGCCGCGCTCTCAAGTCTTATGTTCGTAGTATGAGCCGAGTCAATACTAATTGTAGGTTTATTACTGTCACGAGCTATTTATTTGTTATTGTAAGTTTATATTAGTTGTCGTTATCTAATTATAGATAATGTTTTTTTACATCGAGGTATTTCGACCGAGTCGCTTGAATTAAATCGAATCGATCGACATTTTCAACGGTATGATTGTTTCTGACGCGTTTTTATATTCAAAGTCTACCTTAGATTAGTTTTAGGCAGTTATTGAACAAGTTGGATGAACGATTATAACTGTTTCCACTGCCAAATGATACAAAGTACAATTTAGGACACAGTATAGTTGATCGGACTGCATGTATTTGGTTATCAATTTACAAATATTAGTGTAGAATTTTGGATACATAGTATTGTCGGAAGTCACGTGTATTTTGTCCCCAGCGTCGTATTAATTTTGTTTGACGAATAGAACTGTCAGCAGCCATGGCATAATTTAAATTGTATGGTACATTATTATATGCGGGCGATGTGTGACAGCCAGCACCTAGTGAATAGAGTATACTCCAAATAGCGCTTCGTATTGTCATAAATAAACTTATCAAAATTTTAAAAGACGTAAAGTGTGTAGATAATTAGAACAAAAATCTATCATCGTTGTTATAAAATAACTTTATGGTCAAACTAGACGATGTGTTAAAGGATTTATATATTTTTCTCGTTTAAATAAAGTATATGCCCAGAGTAATCAACAGAATTGCCATATATATATATTTAATAATAAATGAAGAGTACTACTTATAAAAAGGTGCATGTTGATTTTTATTACCTCCCTCCTCCGTTCCCGTTATCCGTGTTGGCTTACAATAACTGGTAAGAAATATTCACTGATGAGATGCGAGTAAGATGGAGATAAAAGCAAAGGTATTTAGATGAAGCATTAAGTAATTAAAACACATTTTGAAATTAAAATATATTTAAGTACATGTTTTTATATTATTTATTTATTTATTTTATTTTATTTATTTATTTATTTATTTAGGACCTTCAACAATAAGTACACTGTTACATAAATAATTGACATGCACACTTACAAGCTAAGCGCCTTATTTCTTACAGAAGATCACCGCATGCGTAGAACAAAAAAAAAAGAAAACAGAGTTAAATGTACTTATTTAAGTTCGGCTTAGTATGTAATTAGAACTACTTAATATTAAGAAGTTCTTTCCTAATTATTGGGAAAGAAGTTGTAGTGAGATCAATCTTGTTTTGATGTTGCTTATAAATATGAAACATGCGCGTCAGAGGACAATGCCTCCTGAGGTTGGTGCGACAATTTGGCAGACAGAATAACTTAATATTACATGACCTAGGATTCCTGGGAGGAACGTGGAAATTTATTTTTTGTAATAAATTCGGACAATCAAAACTTCCTGTTACTATCTTCTTCAAAAACACAAGATCAAACATGCACCTTCTATCAGACAGTGCTCCTATTGTAAAGTGTTTTAGGCGCGCGTGATACGATTTAAGCCTCTTGGAGTTCTTAGTGCTGTAGGTTAAATGTGAGACAAATCTTTTTTGTATTTTTTCTATCCTGTTGATATGAAATTTATAACATGGTGACCAAACTACGCTACAATACTCCAAAATACTTCTAACCAGCGCATTGTACATAATAAGTTTAGTAGCAGGTCTCTTAAAATGCTTACTTTCCCTGATTACAAATCCCAGCAATCTCGATGCCTTCAAAGTGATCCTATCAATGTGATTAGAAAATTTAAGTTTACAGTCAAACTCAACACCAAGATCACGTATACTCAGGACTTCCTCTAGCACCTCATCGTTCAATGAGTACTTAGTCAAAATTATATTTTTATTTTTGGAAAATTTAATGTGTTTGCATTTTTCTACATTTAGAGTCATGAGATTATTTGAGCACCAGTCAGACAATCTGTTTATGTCCCTCTGGAATGCTATGGAATCAGAAGAATCTCTGATCTCTGCTGTAGCTTTTAGGTCATCAGCAAAAAGATATACTTTAGAATTATGAAAACATTGATTAATATCATTAATGAAAATTATAAAAAGGTAGGGGCCCAGATGAGATCCTTGAGGGATTCCAGACGTTGCTATGTAAGGCTTTGAGCTGAAACCGTCAACCACAACTTTGAGATTTCGATCACCAAGATAAGATTTAAACCATCCGAGCAAAGGGCGAGACAAGCCTTGCATCTGAAGTTTGTTCATTAGAATCTCATGATTCACCCTGTCGAACGCCTTGCTAAAGTCGGTGTAAACCGCGTCAATTTGTGTGCGTTTGTCAACTGCCTCGGCGAGATCCTCTATGTAGGTGACAAGATTCGTGGCAGTTGATCTATTTTTAATGAAACCGTGTTGGTTACCTGATAGTATCTGTGTCATTGTTTGCTATTATCAAAACATAATAGCAAACAATGCATATCTTTTTGTGTTTAAATTGAACTAGCCCGGACGATAACATACCAAAGTAAGAATGTAATTTAAATAAACTTATTATAAGGATTTTGCCAACGGTTTATTTAATTCTCATGGATCCTGTTCTAATACAAAATGATGGCCTCGTTGTAAATTCATGAACAAAGTATTGGCGTTTAAGATGACATTTACGATGGCGATAAAAAGCTACCAATTATGGAGATGTTGGCCTTGTGTCCTTGAAGCTGATAATTTATATCACTTGACCAAGAAGGATGGTAAAAGAATGTAGCAGCACAAAATAGTACAAACTACTTTTTACCTAGTTAGTTGAATACCTAAGCCCGAGTCCGGTGCCAGTCGCAAGTAATCCACATGGAAACTTTTTTCATCACTAGGACACCAGCTGTCACTAAAGTACACTAAGTTATCTCGAATCTTCCGTTAATAGATTCAATATAGTCTCGCTCTGACCTCGCACCTAATAACTAATATAAAAATCTCCGACAAGACTAAATTAAAACGTTCGCATTCCCGAAATTCGAGGAAGGTTTACTGCCCTATAAACATTTTGATTTGTTGGTTTGTAATTTGAGGGTAGCTGTTAGAAGAAACAATCCTTTCAACCGTCCCTCCGAGCGTTATGGGCCCTGCAGATAGCATTGTACTAAAAAGGGCGTTGACGCTTAAAATTCTGGCTGCCCTTCTGTCCTTTTTATGCCGACTTTGCTCTTTTACAACCTTACGTTTTCTACGCAACATTTAACATCGTTCGAGTTTGTTATGCTGAGAAATAGAACGTACTCACAAGTAAGTTATCTTACTAGTTATTGATAGATAACTGTTATTACAATCGTTGTAGATAAGTACTCTGATATAAGTATCTTATGAGTTTATGACAGAGTAATACCGAGTGACAAACTAAGCCGTCTTAATAATTCCTCTAACGATAAATCCAACTCCGTTCAAAGTTTTCAAGTTAAAAAGTCAGCCCGTCTCGTAAGAAAATGAAGTATATTTTTGTATAGGTGCGCAGTTTTCTTTTGTCTGTATTTTAAATTAAGAGAATGGGCTCGATTCTCCGATAAGGGCCTATTCCGCAATCCCGAGTAGGCAGAGAAATCCCGAGGGAGTAATAGGAATAAGCCTGCCAGCGAAAGCGACGGTTACAGCGCTGCGGGTGCCTAAACCATTACTGCCTCATCTATATAAAGCTTAAGCCATACGGAAGTCGGTTCGGTCGATTCTGTGAGTATTGCGCACCGTTGGTATTTAATTTATAAATAATAAAAAGCGGCCAAGTGCGAGTCGGACTCGCCCATGAAGGGTTCCGTAGCAGCAAGTAACATAATATAAAAGTTCGTTGTAGCTTTGATCAATGTTTTTATGACGTATTAAAAAAAAACTACTTACTAGATCTCGTTCAAACCAATTTTCGGTGGAAGTTTGCATGGTAATGTACATCATATATTATTTTTACATTTATCATTCCCTTATTTTAGAAGTTACGGGGGGGGGACACACATTTTTCCACTTTGGAAGCGTCTCTCGCGCAAACTATTCAGTTTAGAAAAAAATTATAATAGAAACCTCAATATCATTTTTGAATACCTATCCATAGATACCCCACACGTATGAGTTTGATGAAAAAAAAAATTTTGAGTTTCAGTTCTAAGTATGGGGAACCCCAAAAATTTATTGTTTTTTTTCTATTTTTGTATGAAAATCTTAATGCGGTTCACCGAATACATCTACTTACCAAGTTTCCACAGTATAGCTCTTATAGTTACGGAATAAAGTGGCTGTGACATACGGACGGACAGACGGACAGACATGACGAATCTATAAGGGTTCCGTTTTTTGCCATTTGGCTACGGAACCCTAAAAAGCCAATTGTTAACGGCACGACATTTTATAGCCTTGAATAACCCTTTGCCTTCTTATTCTCGGAGGGCTAGCATAACAGAACTTGCCTGTTGTTTGTTGCTCAGGTTAGACTAAACCGGCCAAGTGCGAGTTAAACTCGCGCACGAAGGGTTTCGTACCATTATCTACTATACTATCACGGTGTCTGTATTAAGATCGAGCAAAAAACGGCAAAAAATCACGTTTGTTGTATGGAAGCCCCCTTAAATATTTATTTCATTTTATTTTAATTATTTACTCTTAAAATGAATATACAACTAAATATTCTGTGAATATTACAAGTGTCTAGCTATAACAATTCGTTAGGGTCCCGTTTTTACCTTTTGCGTACGGAACCCTAAAAAAGTGAGAGCGCTGTTAAGAGTAAAGTCGGCAACATGATCCAGTTTTGCAAAATGCAGCTTAGGTATGCTGTAGATAAACCTAGATAAATATAGGCCATGTCATCCCTCGTCCGCATTAATTACTAGAAAGAAGGTATTGCGATATTGTAGCAGTATCCGTACAATCGGTCCACTAAATTCGTGAATTCGGACCGTCATAGCCATGAAAATTTCTCGAGAGAAGTATTTTCTTAGATCTAAATCTGATGCGGGGAGTAAAATTACATATACTGAAAATGACAAGCAAGAAAACGCATCTTTTGCCACCAATTCAGATGTAGCTTAGACGGGTATCTGGGTGAATCAACTTTTAAGGTAGGTACTCCCCAATTTTCGACATGTCTCACTATGTCACCTTAATTTGGTAGAATGCAATTTTTTTTTGATGTGGTCAATATATTGAATAAATCAGACAATTAAACTTACTTTCTAGCTGACAATTTTAAAAATTCTTCTAGGATTTACACAAATATATCAGGTAACGCAGGGGACGACGTTGTCCCCGGGTTTTGTATGAAAAACGTGCATTTTCCACTGCGTTACCATGTTTTTACAAAATTATAGAATTGGTTTATGATTATGAATAGTGAAATCCGAAAATCTGATTATCTAATTTTAACATGTGTAAACCATTATCAATCTCACATATTCTAGTAAGTTTTTATTAGCGTGTAGAAAAGGAGGACTTTAAAAGTTGATTCACCCATCTATCATTTCATCGAAACACCTTTCATCGAATTTAACCATAATGTTTTCAGGGTATCTTAAACATCTAACCTACCCTAACCTACGTAAAAGCACGAAAAAGCTACTAGTTAGTAAGTATTTAAACTCTTTATTGTTAAAAATAAATCATTTCGCATAAACTATAAAAATCGATTATGCACAATGGCAAGGTTATTTATTTGTTTATTAACGAGTCTTTGATTCTCCTCCGAAATGACTTACTTTTTACTTTTGCAAAAATATAGATAAAAAACAAGTTAAGTTATCCTCTGTATAACTGAAGTAAGTTTGTGTCAATAACAGTGTAAAATCGCTGATATTCCAAAAGGGAATTTGAAAGGGACGTTATTCAAACGTATTTGCTTTTAATACTTACTCACTTATGTTTATCATTACCAGGAATATTAAGTAGCATATTGTATTTCTGTCTTGGACACTCGTACGTCCTTCTTACAAAAAAAAAAACAAATAAGTACTACTAGTTAGGTAGTTATTGCATAGTGATTGTTATCATCTTACTTGTCTTCCGGGCTATATATTTTCAAACGAAGTAAAATAACAGTTGATTTATAGTCTTATTTCAAATAGAGTTCATAATATAGAAAAATATCCCTTCGGAGCAAAATTCACAAAACGCAAAATGTACACTACACGCAAAAAGTAACCAATGGCAAAATGCACAATACGCAAAATGTACACAACGCATAATGTGAAATACGCAGAACGTACAAAACGCAAAACGTACATACCTACGCAAAATGTGACACTACATCACACTTTTCGTTTTTTTGTTCATTTTGCGTATGTACGTTTTGCGTTTTGTACGCCCTGCGTATTTCACATTATGCGTTCTGTACATTTTGCGTATTGTGCATTTTGCCATTGGTTACTTTTTGCGTGTAGTGTACATTTTGCGTTTTGTGCATTTTGCTCCGAAGGGAAAAATATGACAACTTGTGTAATTGTAACGAATGTATCGAAACACACATACACATACATAACGTCACGCCTTCATTCCCAGAGTGGGGTAGGCAGAGCTACAGAATTACCAACAACTCTAAGAAAACTTATTGGTAATTCTGTACCCACATTTTGCACATACAGGCGTAGATGTTTACCAGTGTATTAGTGACAGGTTGCAAGCCCATCGCCTAACAGTACTACAAGCCCTTATTCCCTTAGTCGCCTCTTACGACATCCACGGAAAGACATGGAGTGGCACTATTCTAACCCGGCAACCACACGAAACGAAACGAAACGAAACGAAACGAACGAGGTTGAATAAACAAATTATACTTATATTTTCTTACAACTTTTCCCTAAAATAACAACTCGTAAACTGTCTAATAAAAAAATGAGTATTTAGTGTAGTAACGAAGTGTTCTAGAACAATTTGTGGCCAGCAGCTGCCTCCGTCCAATCGTCTTGTTAAGGCACTATTGGGTCGCGTAGTTCGTTTTAATAGAAATAAACACATCTAACGAACGTTGACGGCGCAGAATCTGTGTCAATGAATAAATACCAGGCAACATACCCTATTACTTATAAGCATGATATGCTTATTTGACCAAAAGACATTACAATATGACTAAAATATCAGTAACGAGAAAGACTTAGATACGCATGTCGAATTATGCGAAGTCTCAGTGAATATATCATTGCCAAGGTTAAACCAATACTAATACTCGTATATCCTATCCGCTAAACTCTTTACCACAAGACATGCACCTTTTTATGATTATATGTGTTTACACAGCTGCTTGCTTCAAAATAATTCATATATCAGAATGCTAATAAAATAATATATCTGTTACAGGATGTTCCCCAGTCGATGCAGATGAAGCCTAGAGTACAAACGTACAGGATGATCGTGAACCAGGACATGACTCAGCAGGCCATCAACAACATCATACCGGTACCGGTAATGAACCTCATGCAATCCCGGGTCCCTAATAAACAGCTCGTGCGTAATACCCCTATCCCGAACTCTAATCTGATCCCGAACTCAAACCTCATCCCGAAGTCAAACCTGATTACGAACTCAAATTTAGTTCAGATTCGTTCAAGTATACCCAGTAATCCGATGTCCCCGTTGAGCCTTAACATAGGGAGCCCTATGTACTCTATGCCATCGAGTCCTAATACTCCGAACTACAGTCCAGCCATGAGTCCAGCCTACAGGGAGCGCGTTCTTAGTCCGTACTCCACTCCGCAGTCTCTATCGCCTGTAGGCAGGTACAATCAGATGTACAGCCCTGGCAGCAGGCTGATGTCTCCCATGGGTGTCATACACGGCAGCGACCCCTACCTAACAAACAAAATGCTTCCCAGCCCCATCTATAACCAACAGCCCGCAGAGATGATCATGGATTCGAGCTTAACCATCCCTACGACGGACTTCTGGCCGGAATCAGATATGATGCAAGGGTCCAATGATCTGCTCTCGGCCTTCGATGACGTCAAGCTCGGCTAAAACAGTGTTCTAAGAGTGGTTTCTTCAATTATCATTTTATGATAAGCTTTCCTAAATAACATGTCCAGATTTTTGACGCTGTAACATCTAGATTATTGCCATGTCGGTCGATCCCGATCCTTTATGGGTACATTCCTCTGCATGAGATATTAGATATTTTATTTAGAGGTCTCTAATTTTTGTAGAAATCATTCTAGCATAGCAGGGTCGGAAAGGGTAGAAACAATAAAATGCCAAAAGGATTCCACGTAATTTTAACATGTTACCAAGCCATATTCTGGCACCGACCACAAGTAAAGTTCTTCTTTTATATTAAATGTTAAAATGAAATGTAAATATCATAATTTGAGTTACAGCGTGGAATGCTGGAAGCCTAACGGGGTGACTAACGAGAAAAAAATATTTGTAACTTTTGGAAACAGGACAAGAAAATATACTTATCTTGTAATGTCGTTGTATTATAGATTTTAATTTAAGTTTAAGTAACATAAATATTAATATTTCTTAAATAATATTTGAATTATATTGTGCAAATGTCATCAAGATGTCTAAATACTATCTTGGTCATTGACTTATCAAAGTTAAAACTTTTTGCAACCTGTGTTAGCAGTTGCTATCAAATTTGTATTTGTTTCACTTACCGCTCGATACTAAGAAAATTGACCTATGCTTTAGTGTCATTTATTCTCATATTAATTGTCAGTGTTTACAATGATTTCTTAATATTAAGTATATGAGGCCCCTGATAAAAAATATCAATCTGGATTTTTATGATTTGATTGTAAAGTTTATACGACAATGGTGCATTTTTTTTTGATTAATATGGGGCTGTACATGTATTATGTTATGATCAAAATTATATACTCACTTAGGAAGTAAGGCCTATTCTGATACCGACTGTATCCGACAGAGTAACTTTGGCATAACATTATTTTCTTTTGGTGATGTTGCTTTTGACCTTTATTCTTTTGAAATTCTAAATAAGAGCAAATACAACCAACTTGAAAGTGCATTCAATAAATAGCATTTTTTTTAATGGCTCAGATAAATTATTATGCCTTTGAACTTTAAAAACTTTTTGAAATGCATGCTTACTTTATTTTACATGATTTTCCACTACTTCTAATTAGTTTCTGTTATTTTTATTTTAAGACCAGGGACCACCGTCGGGTAAAGGTTTTAGCTGTCTTTTCTAACGACGTTTATTTTTTTTCATTACCGTACTGTTAAAATAATTCAGGAATGCCAGAAATTTATAGTTTGTACGGACCTTATTAGCCCGAATGAATTTACATAAAAGTTGGCCAATATAAATCACTGGTCAAATGCGAATTATTAAATAGGCATCTTTATTACCTTTGTCTTTAAAGGTACGGGTATACTGTTTTTAATTCACAACGATGCGACTTATAGCTTTTTTACGTACATTTGATAGAATGGCGATATGATGGGAAATAAATTTCTAAAAAAACTATTCATAAGAAAACACACCTAAATACAAATTTATGGCATCAGAACTTCTATCTAGGCTCGAATATAGTTTTTTTTACCCTCATTGTATCTCAATTGCGAGTAAATGAAGTGTTACACAATAGCCGTAACGAATGGTAAATATTTGAATGAAATCTGGCATCAAATATACGTAAGTCTCCAAACTATTTGTCATAGTTAAAATATTCTTATAAATACTTTTCTATAACGCCTTATAATGAGAGTTTTTCTTCTATAGTACCTAATGGGTACCTTTTTAGTGTGTCAAGTGTGTATTGTCTGCCAAAAGCAGCGCTTGTCAACACACGTTAAGTACAATATGTTATACCTTCGGAATAGGACGAAATGCAATTAAAAGCTTCATTATCAAATCTCGTTGGTTATTCATAAGTTCTATAATAAGTTAAGTTTTAAGTTGGGATTGTTTTAACTTTAGATAAATAATTTACAGTTTGGATATAGCATTTGAAAAAATATTTGAAGCAGGGTTATTTTTAAGGGCATCTCGGTTGGTCACGCATTTTTAATTGTTTAATGCGCCATTGTTTCGTTCGGCAATTAAGTGTAGACCAATGAAATGTCATTTGAATCAGCCCATCTGAATTTGAAAGAGTATATCGAACTGTTTTTATTCTGGACTATGGAAAATAATTTAGTAGATTATTAGATGTAATAAAATATTTAACGTAAACCTTGTCATTTATACACAAGCCTTAGGGCTCGAGTATTTCTGATGAGAAATAAACATACTGCCAATTGTCATGTTTAGCAAATTTATAACTATGTACCATTTATATTGTGTTAGATCTAATAAATTGTTATATTTGCACTAAGTAAATTAATTGTGAATTATTTTCATATCTATATTGTCAGAGCCCTTGTGCCATACAACGCGTCGCAATAATTGTTCTCCATCTGATTGTTATATTATAATTAGAGGGCGAAAAAATAAAATTATACACGGAATCTATTAAGAACATTCTAAATAATTTTCAGATTTATATATAAAATAAACGAGTATATAGATATTAAATAAATGTCTTTAAAAATTGATTTATTTCTAAACCTGTTATTTATAAGAGGCCTATGCCCAGGAGTGGATTAGTATAATACGCTGATGATGATGAAATCTCTAAAGCAAGAAACTTCAGAATGGAACAATCTTACACAGTTGTACCTAGTTCGTAATTCTGTTTTAGGCTAGTAAGTACTTTGTTTTAAATACACATCAAAATTGTGTAAGAATAAAAAATATCCCTACATTAATAATAAATAAAATATCAAAATATCAAATAAATTCACAAATAAGTAAATACTTAAATAGAAAATCTCCGTTAAATGTGAGGGGACTACAAGTCTGCCCATCTAAGCAAATAAGCGTTATCTCAAATTTATTAGCTAAATCAGACTCTGCTAGTAAATAAGGTTGCGATTGCTACAGAAGTTTTATCTGAGATGCTGCCATTTGGATTAGCAGAGCAGAATTTTGGGAAAAGTATGCAATTTGTACAAATGTATTTAATTTTGGCTTATAAATAAAATAAATAAATAAATATCAGGGGGCAAACTCACACAAATTTATCTAGTCCCAAACTAAGCTCTAAGCTTGTTCTTTGGGTACTAGACAACGATAAACATACTTATATAGAGAAATTTATACTTAAATATATAGAAAACATCCAAGACTCAGGAACAAATATTCGCGCTCATCACACAAATATCTGCCCTTACCGTGATTTGAACCCAGGACCGCTGGCTTCAGAGGCAGACCATACTTTCAGTGATTGGTCATTCAAAGAACACTTCGAGGCTTACTTACCCAAATTCAATAGGGAAGATGCATATCTTTCTTTCTTACGCTCTCTGAAAAGTGCTAAGAAAGAGAAGTTTAACTTTATACGCGAAACAATATCCAATATAATTGAATATCTCATAATAACAATTATGAGATATTCAAAAGCTTTGAAAAATCATGGTTCAGACCCCCTGCAAAAACAATCTATACAAAATAGACGACAGGAATGACGTCACAGCTGTTGTTCCATGTTAAAATATACAGACAATATTTGAAAAATATGTTATGAAATTTGCATTTATTTCAGAAATTACGATGCTTAGGCCAATATCAATGAATTAAAATATTACGTAGGTAGGTAAATAAAATTAGAATGCCGAAATAATCAATCTAAACCCTTCTAAAAGAAGATTTAAAAAGTTTTGGTTCTATACAGTGTGTAAATGGTATACGGGCGTTTATTAAAACTGGACATAGATTAAGACTACTAATCATTAACAGAAAGAATTATTTTGATTACGCTAACGTATACACCGTTATTAATTTTTGAACATACTATCGACCCGCAATGTACATCGAAGTCCATCCGTCAGGTGTTATTTTCGTTTTTAATTAATTGCATTTTTCGTTATACATTGCGTGTTAAATTATTTTGTATGGTTAATTTTTTTTTATTTAATTTTAACAAGAGCTGCCTAAATGTGCTCAGTAGGAGTTGTACTAACCACAGTTAAAAGGAACGCCCGTATACCATTTACACACTGTATAAAATCTTAATAAACGGGTCAAAACTTAGTGTATTGCGTTTTATATGCTTTTTACGTTTTTTCCTAAATCGTATTAATGAAACTCATTTCTGTTTTTATGCATGTTCTCTATTGTGAGATTTAAATACTGAATTATTCGTAGTTTAGAAATACCTATTCAGATAGTTTCGGACTTTGGTCACTTAGGTACAATAACTATTAGTTGTCTTACTAGCTTAATGAACTATATTAAGACACGGATAACGATTTATATTTGTAAAAGTTTATTTTTTAATTAGGTCTGTTGTTTTAGAGAGTACAATTTACAACATACGTATTTAAACCAACGCAAATTTCTCGAGATAACGTCAAGTTCTTAGTAGTGTATTCAGTAGACAGCTGTAGTGCCCGGCCGTTGTGAAGTAAATCCTGATACCTGTCATTCCAGTACAAATTATAACCTCAAACCTAAGAATAGGCTATACATTGTACCGCGATGACAGGTGTCAGGATTGACTTCTTATCGGCCGGGAACTATAGTTTAAAGACGCTCCGAGTACTACTCTACCCGGGTAAATAAAAAAAACCGCATCCAAATCAGTCCAGCCGTTTAAGAGCTACGGTGCTGCAGCAGACACACACACACACACACACACACACACTTATAGCGGTCAACCTTATAACACCCCTTTTTGTCAGGGGTTAAAAAAGGTATTTGTCGTTGGTTTTTTTAGATTTTTTGTAGGTAGACTCGCTGTTGCCTTGATGAGTTGTGGATCTGTTAATTTCAATATGCATGCAATGGTTATATTATATTATAGCGACCCGCCAGCGGCTTCGCCCGCTGCAATTTTTTTAGACGTGCACGCCCCTCTCCTGTATTTCAGTGCCCCCTCCACCCCGCCCGCCGCGATGCCCGGCGCGCTTTTCAGACTGCATCGCAAACAACGGCCACGGCGCTATGGCGGTTTTGTTTACTGTTTGAATTTTTTAATTCGTAATATCTTGAATTTTTTAATTCGTAATATCTTTTGAATGGAAAGTCCAATTTAAATAATTTAAAAACTATTTTATAGGTAGTTAAATGGTCTTGACCATAAAATAATTTATTTGGATAAGGATTAATATAAACACATAAATAGCATGGTTTGAATTTGGTTAGCATTTTCATTAATGTTTAAAATGAAAAAAGTTGTTGTAGTGACATAACTACAATAGTTGGACATATGCTACCGCGGAGTTTTTTGTAGACATTATGATGTTCTTCAATATTGTTGTACATTATTTTGTTCTATCGCTAATAGTTTCGGCAGCGCATTCGACGAAAGACATTTTAAGACTCATTTTTCTACACCTTCGGTTACATTGTTCAAATTTTACCAAGGATCCCTAATTTTGTTTCAAAATGAAATGTAGCCTATGTCAAATTGGAAGAATGTAGCATTCTATTGGTGAAAGAATTTTTTAAATCGGCCCAGTACTTTTTGAGCCATACAAAAAACACAAACAACATACAAACATACAAAAATAGGTACAAATCTTTCCTCTTTATAATATTAGTGTAGATATACTCGTACCTCTAATGTCATATACGTCTTCCCATAACTCATATACCTACCTATTGTACCTACTCCAGTTTGACCTTATGCTAATGTTCATGTTATTCATTTGACGACATGGGTTCGCTTCCCGTAAGGGCAAATAGGTATTTCACAAGAGCGAGTGTTGGTTTCTGAGTCTTGAATGTTTCTATGTATTTCTCTTTGTATATAAGTATGTTTATCGTATGTTTTCTAGTACCCATAGTAGGTAAAAGTCTTGAGCTCAATTTGGGACTAGGTCAATTTGTGTGGAATTGTCCCATGATATTTATCATTTAATGACACGACATGGACACCGTAAACACTACAATCTAAAGAAGTTAAGGTAGGTTTTAGAACGAGCTTTGAGTTTTGCCGAGGAGGGGCATACAAAAATCAGAACATTTAACGGTAAGATAGGCTTAGGTAAAGTAAGTATATTTATTACCTACTTATTTTTTATTTGTCAAATCACAATAATGTAAGAGAGTATGACAATAGACAATGAATCCTACAAAAGATTAAAAGCTTGCGTATTGAAGTGATTAATTACGCATTTATTAAAACCGACCAAGTGCTAATCGGACTAGCACACGCAGGGTTCCGTACCATGTCGAAAAAAACACGTTCTTGGATTTGTTAGATAATTTTCACATAAGCATTTTTTCCTAGTAGCAAATTTTCACAAAAAAAAGTCTTCATGTTGCGAGTTTTTATAAAGAGTTTTATAATTAAATTCCATTTAATTTAGACAACGAGATCCATAGAGATTGTTTACACAGAGCTTAAATAACTATGTTAGTACCTAAACTTAAGTGAACAGTGACTGATCAGGCCACTGTCACATCTCCAAGCGACGATGGTCAGGAGACTGGCGGCTGTCGCGCACCCTGCAGAACGTCGCGGCGCAGCGCAATGATCGCGTTCATTTTCTTCGCATATTTTATCAACAGATTATTTTACTAGTCGCATTTTTTCCCAATCTAATTTGACATAGACAGAGTCGACGGAGCTCCGTATAGCGGAGCTCCTATTTCTGGGTTATTTTGGCCCTCCGGGCCTGATATAAAGACGAACCTAACCTAACCTACCTACGAATTAAGACTGTCTCGGAAATAATTCTAAGGTCGGTAGATTGGTCCTAAATTCGTCATAAATGATAATATCTATAAGACGTCTTAAAATAACTTTTTAGAGCTGTGACAAATTGACATCATCTGCAAGGTACAACCGACGTAATAAAATGACGTCTTTTACGTCGAAAATGACTACAATCTGTGCACTGTAGGATGGTGCCTGTGACAGCTCATATAAACACGTGTTACACATTGTTTCTTTAACTGTTCATAAAAACGATATTGGTTCAAACCTTGCGACGCCTTCAAGAATTTAAATAAATAATCGCCTAATTTTAATAACCTCGCTTGTGAGTACAGTAAGTGATTGAAGTTACGAAATACGGCTGTCACGGGCACCATCCTACAGTGCACAGATTATAAGTGATCGTCAATCTAACGGAAAATTTCTCCCTGAGTAGGTACCTATCGAGATGTACTCTGTTTAGAATAATTCATTATCTATACAAAGTTCTCAATTTGTCCATAACCGTCCCTAGGCATACAAGCAATCATACGAGAGGTTAATATGGGTTAGTATGGGTCCTTAGTTAATATGCATAGGTAGGTACTGGGCCTCTATTCAACTTCGGTATCTATAACCATATTGTCTTTAACTAACACGTGAAACGTGGTATTGTTTTTAACTCTGCCGCCATTACTGTCAAGCAAATAAGAGCTATCAAAACTTTAACTAACGCTTACTCGCCCTGTACTGCAATATTTTTCGGTTGCTAGTGCCGCCATCTAGATTAGTCATTTATTATACGAGGTGTAGTATCTCCGTTGCAATAAAGATGGCGCAGAACTCAATTTAGCAAGACATCCCAATAAAAAATATTAACAGATCATATAAAGTTTAAATACTGTTATTAAATTATTTATTCATAACAAATGGTTCATTTTAAATCACTTTCGAAAATGAGTCGGAAACATAAATTAATTAATGTCATATTTTTTAGGTAGAGCAACATCCTTTTCATCGTATCTGTGCTAAATTGCTAAGAAGCGTTTTTTAATTCTCTACTGTTAAAGTGCTCGCATATGTGTTTTGTTTACTTTACTGTACGCACAGAATAACTAATAGTCTATACGGTTGGATGAAATTTAGCATAGTCATCGTGTAGTTCACATTGATTGGTTAGTAAATATTATCATAGCATTTTTAAATGTATATCAACTTCAGTTTGCAACTTAAAAGTCATGGTCGTGCTCGCTTTTGTACTTCTGAGGTCGATTGTCAGATTTTGACAGCAGGTGATAACGTCATGTCATTGGTCAATCTAAATTGAATGAATTGAATCGAGAAATAGTCGTTCTCCTGCTGGGTCGATGAATTATTTATTATTTGTTTTTTATTCTGTTGTGAATTCTAAATAAGGTTGCATGGTGTGGGCTAACAATGAGATAATAATTATTCAGTTACGAGTGCTTCTTGTTTAGGATTTGCAAGCTTATTTGAGGAACGATCAAATGGCTTCTACGCCAAAGCCAGTGAACGGTAATTCGAATAAAAACAGTCCTCTTGGCAAGCGGAAAAAATCTCGAGGAAGCAAGGGTTCATATTTGTCGAAATGGTTGGATAAGACGATGTGTCACATCCAGGAGGCGACTCCTAGCATGGACACGTACGATTCGTTTGCGCCACCGAATATGAATTGGGGGAGCGCTCAGTTTGCGCCGGGGTATGACCCGTGCAGGTTTAACATGTTTGGTTACGCAGAGCCTATGTCGCTGCCGACGCCACCAACGTACTGCAGTCCAGTGATGCCGCCTCTGTACCCTCCAGAGTACCGCTTCGTGCAGAGCGTCAACAAAAGCGTCCAAGTACAAAGGCCTAGGTTCCGCCGCCGCAGTGAAAAGCCTGACGATTGCCGCAGTACCCCTAACAGCACATTAAATACCAATTATTTTCAACCAAAGAATTGCTCAGATAGTCAGGACTTTGCGAGTCTGCCGCCGATCGTTACGTCAGTCGGCGACACGAACTCGAACAGTGACATGACTACAAATGAGAAGGATGAGTGTGCACGCAGATACAGCGACCCCTGCGTGCAAGGACTACCAGATATTGCTAGACCAGCAAATGGTGATGTTGACTCCATATCAGAGGCAAGTTCTGGCCTATCCGGAAGCCAAGTTGGCAGCAGACTGCTCACATACCTCCTGGACCAGATTACCTACTTGAAAATGACTAATGAAAGACTGAACAAGGATTTACAAGAGACAAGAGGTAATTATAATTTATTGCTGTCTGTTTATCTTTTTATTTATCTATAGGAATATTGTTGAATGGATGTCATTGAAGTAATAAAAAGAAATCCTTGATTCTATTATGTTTGCCTTTTAAAATATAAACTTAAAATTGAGGTTAACAAAACTGACCTTTGTTAAATTATGTATTGTTTACCATAAAACTGAAAATTACTGAAATGGTAACAAACAATACCTTCTATTGTCGACAATTAGACCTTGTCTGGCAGGTATATGAATACATTTGTTATGTCTGTATAACTAACCATTTAATTGTTGAAATTGTTACAATTTAAAATACATATCTATTGTCACAACAGACGGTTCTCTCATATAAAAATTGTGGGAACATTTATAGAGTAAATGATATAAATTTATGAATAGTCAATAAACAAAAAGTAGTGCAGCAATCAATCCGGTCCTCAATAATAATTCCGTTCAGTTTGTCCATAACATAACGCAATGTCCAAAATGTCCTCCTGTATTCATCTCATTATATGTTATAAGAGAGTAATGTGATCAATGATGCAAAATATCTTCAATTTACAACATAAATAGTCTCTGCCTACACAAAGCCACACTTTCAAATGCACCATCCCACACACTTGTAAACGAGTCAAGGAGAATGTTCAAATTTGACTTGTTTCACCCACAACTAGCAAGGACAAGTGAATAGTTTAACTTGAACTGCTCTGTTAATGGGTACCTTGAGTTAATTATGTGCTTAGTGTTGATGGTTGCACAGTTTAACAGATTATACTTGTTAAAAAAAGGCATTATCTTTCTAAAAGAGTATGTAATCATTGTACAATAATAAATTCATACATTGCATTTCAATGCAAGAGCAAATGGTTTAGGGATGTGTCCGTTTTGTATTCAATGAGTGATTTTATTATTCTTACAATTATGCATCCATGATTATGTTAGTAAAATCTTACAAAAATACAATAAAGTGCCAAGTTATAGTTTAACAAACATACATTTACTCTTTATTAGTATTACCATGTCAATTTATAAGAAATAATAATTTACATTAAAATAGCTCAATCTTTAAATAAATAATAAATAAATATCTGAGGACAATCTCACACAGGTGTTCCCACACTAAGCTCTAGACTTGTACTATGGGTACTAGACAACAATAAACATACTTATATAGTTATATACAATGTGTTACAAAATAGTCCGTAAAAAAGAAATTACGAAAGTAGCGTCAACCCTAGTATACTGTATGTATACCTAAGTTACTGAACTGACGTTATTTAATAAGGGTTGACACTACTTTTGTAATTTCTTTTTTTATGGATTATTTTGTAACACATTGTATATACTTAATAACTTAGAAAACATCCAAGACTCAGGAACAAATACTCATGCTCATCACACAATATCTGTCAAGCTTCAGAGGCAGGGTCACTCCCAACTAGGCTAACGTGTCTTCTCGTGTCTAACTACAACTTGCCATAGTTCGCCCTAGGCGTGCGTCTGCCTGCTCAGAAGGCGAGGATAGGTCTTTCCATCGATGATGTTGACGCTGCCGCGCACGCACCCCATCATTGAGGAGACTCGTTTGTGCATGGATGCATTTAGTGATAGAACTCAAATCAAAACACAAGATTGAATCGGCCTCTTCACCATAACTAAATGTGAAGGATGAATCATCATCAACAATTTTATTCCATGATCAGTCTGTATATTATAATAAACATTCTAAGAAATTGAAAAAGCTATGAGTGACACTAAACAATACATAACAAATGCAAGACAAGTCATTCATTTAATCAACACAATTTTAAGTCAGTTGTAAATTGAGCAATTTTTCTTTTTGTTACAGTGGAACTGAATAATATGAGACAACAACATGGTATCTGGCAAAAGGGATCCAGTTCCAGCATTGGTGGCAATAACGGTAAGCAATCTCTGAGATCGGATACGAGTATAGGGTAAATCATCACTGGCCAGGTAAGAAAATGTCATTTAGTTACTAGCCAGCAGTTTTATATACTCACGCTGTTAGTAAGGAATGTTTAACAGTACTCCAAATAATATTTAATGGATCTAAGTATTCTATTTTCATTGCAGAAATATCAGTGTATCCTTTGCATTACACTTATTATTGCAAAGTGGCCAGTTAGTGGCAGTGGCCAATAATAGACAATTTACCCGTAATATTCCTGGATCTAGGTATTCTATTTTTATTGCAGAAATATCAAATAATAACTGTAAAGCAAAAGATATGCTGCTTTACAGTTATTATTGCAAAGTGGCCAGTTACTGGCGGTGGCGAGTAATAGACAATTTACCCTACTGCATCCAATTTGAAGTCTAGAAAATAGGGCTTGCATTTTTATGTATGGTGTTAACAGTCAGGATTCTCAGATCTAGGGTATAACCGCTGATACAAATAGTACAGTACCATGACTGTTACTCCAGATTGTTAAATTCGGATACAAATTGGATGTTATACACCATTTCACTTATAATAAAACAATTTTTCCTCTATCAACTTGACCACTAGTAAGCCTTATTATGAGGTGTCAAGATAAAGTCTTGTACTTACTTGGAAAGTGAATAAAATGCCAATTTGTAGTCGCTTTCGATCATGCTATAACAAAATCTAGCACAAAATATACATAAGGATAAGTTAAAAATACCTATCTCATCCCTTTCTTTGATACTGGTTAAAGTGTGTAAACGCTTCATAAAAGTCATAATCGCACATTTAGAATTGTAGTGACCCAATTCAAACATTTTCAGCTTTCGATTTCGAGTCATAAATTTATTATTATAGAGACCTAAGTCGGAAATCAAAATATGTGTATTAGGTCACTATAATTCTAAAGATGCGTGATCTGAGCTGGTTCAGATTGCCAGTTCATTCTCATGCCATCGATAAACTATTAACCTTTGCTGTATGTTTATTATGAATCCAGTCAGCTTACGCGATCCATTAGTCACAATGTCCATTTATACCAATAGACATTTTACATTGAAAATTCCTTACTATAGGTAAAATACTTGTTGACATGATCAAATGATCTTTAATAAAAATGTCAGTTGCGATTGACTATTCATGTTTACTTACACTGACGCAAACGCAATTCAAAAGCGATTTTCAGTATTTACCAGGCTGTGGAAACTAACAAAATCAGTGCGTCCTGTACCAAGCTAAGGAACGAGACAATCTCGGCGGGAGACTGTTTTTATAACTGATGCGCTATTTTTGTTTGATGAACTTAACGCATCTCTTGGCCGGAAATGATTATCTATTGTAAGCTTTTAATGTTCGCTGTATCCTGTGCACCATCTTTAATAAGTTAGTCCACTGCGACTCTTGGCGGATTTTTGTGCAGTAGCTATAGGAGAAACCCCCAAAATATACATCTTTGAAGAGATACCTACTGTTGGTCTTGGTGTGGTAAGGTCACGGTCGTCTTTGGGTAGGATTAGCAAAGTTACAAGTGTAAATTTACATATTCTTAAAGGAGTACATAGTTATACCTACCTAATATGTGAGTTGTTGGATATGTAGATAAACATACACGAACAATTCTCATATGTTTTGATCAGTCTCACCTCATTCGGTTCATAAGCCGACCACTGATCAGATTTATCTGATTTTGCGCTATGTTGCGCCTTTTTTGCGGGGATATACCATGGTATAGTGCATGTTTACAAGATACTCTCCTTCGTTAGAAGAAGCTGTGAGATTAGCATCTGCAAGAGTGGATACCCATTCAAACCTTAGCAGTACGAATAATCCACCTGAACGTCTAACTAAAATAATACTACTTTACCTACAAATTGAAACTGCCCTTGGACCTCTTGCAGTGGGCTCCCGGTTCATCTACCCTGTGTTGCCTTAATGCCAAGACTATCGATATTAGGTCAATTTCCGATAGAAATAGAGGATCCTGGCATTGAATCTGTTAAAACCGCTGTGCCAATTGTTCAACTAAATCCGAGCTCTACCGGACGCTGTAATACAGTGTCGAGGGACGAGCCCAAATTATATTTTTGTTCAATGCCAGCCGCCGGCGGCACTTCTCTAAATAATACCTTTGTTTTTACACCACTGTGTTTTTCCCGTGGCTGAGTCCGCTTTGTTAGGTTGATCCTTATTTAACTGAAGTTTCTCAGTCTAATGATGTTCTAAATTGTATGTCAACTATGTTTCTTAAAATAGAAACAAACAATATGACGTATTCTTATTAAGACGTCATCATATTAGCCGAAAGACATCCAATAGGCCTCCAACAAAGATCTCCATTGCGGTAGAGAATTAAAACCTAAATTACCTGTTATGTTCCTCTTTCTTAAATATTTTTAGGGTTCCGTACGCAAAGGGTAAAAACGGGATCCTATTACTAAGACTCCGCTGTCCGTCTGTCTGTCTGTATGTCTGCCACCAGGCTGAATCTCATAAACCTTGATAGCTGGACAGTTGAAAATTTCACAGATGATGTATTTATGTTGCCGCTATAGCAACAAATACTAAAAACAGAATAAAATTAATATTTAAATGGGGCTCACATACAACAAACGTGATTTATTTGCCGTTTTTTGCTCGATATTAATAACAGCAACAGGTAGACGTTTGAAATATTCACATCACTCCAAAAAAAGGGGGGCCTCCCATACAACAAACGTGATTTTTTCTCGGTTATATATAATAGTGTCTAATGTTGTGTAGATTATGGTTCGGAACCCTTCGTGCGCGAGTCCGACTCGAACTTGGCCGCTTTTTTTTTTGTTCATCATGTACAAACTGACTACAACATAATGCGTAACGTAAAGAAGAAATTGTATGTAAATGAACGTTGCGTGTCCAATCCGTAACGTTGCTTGCGGTAGCTGTAAATAAATCTCGAACGCCGCAAAAAACCGGACCGGAATACCTACATTGGAGACCAGTAGGTTACTATGCCTAATCTTTGTTTCATAACATTTTTTGTTAAATTAACTTTTTTGTTTGTTACAATACTTAATTAACAGTACGGGTTTCGCGGGCGACCTGAATCCGTAAACCAGTGCATTCAATTTGTGTTGACCCAGTGTTTCACTTAACTTATTAGAAAGCACTGCACAGCACTCTATTGTTCCCACTTTCAAAAGCTGCTTACTACGTCGAATGGTAAAATGCAAAATGTCCAATGTCTTTAAGGTTTCAATCCACTTAATCCCGTCCCACTACTTAGTTTTAAGTACCTAGGTATATTACCGCAACATAGCAAACATGTCAATTTGAAAATTAAAACACCGGGCAAGAGCATGTCGGACCACGCTCAGTTTAGGATTCCAAAGCCGTTAATTACTACAAACATAAGAAACAACAAGTAATAACTTTTTTTTTCATTAAAAGTCATATGGTGCCCTTTTAGATGATTTTAGTAGGTATAAATAAACACTTTAATCGCTTGTATCTCAAGAACTAATGATGTCTACTTAGTCATGATAGTTTTCCTTTTAAATTCCTTAGATGCGCTTTCATTTAAGACTTTTTCTGATTTTTAGCATTTGTAGTTTTGGCTGTAGGGGGGACGGTGACGGACACGCTTGACTCTAACAAAAATTAGCGCTTTAAAGCTTAATATTTCATAGACGGATCCCTTTAATCGAAAAATGATTGTCACAAACCCGCAGTATTTTTGAAAGACCTATCCATCGACACCCCACACTATTGGGTAGACATGAAAAAAAAATTATATCGCCACATTAGGTGTAGTGGACGTACACATACCAAATATGATAAATGCATGCCAAATTACAGTTTTCTAGTACTAAGAGTCTCTGAGGTAGGCTGTGGACGGACGGACGGATATGGCGAAACTATAAAGCTTCCTAGTTTGACTACGGAACCCTAAAAACACTAGATATTTACCTATACGTTTTACTCAACAATTCCAATATCGACAGCATAATTTATCGTAGATTATAAAAACAAGCACCAAATCCCTTGTACGATGCTTCTCACGATTCTGCGATAGAAAGCAGAAATAATTGGCATAAAAATTATAATAGGTAAAGTCCGAAAATACCCGGCCCTGCCCGGCTGAATCAATTATTGATAGTGTGGTCGGAGGTGATCGAGCGCACACAACACGGCGAAAACAACCTCGGAGCTATAACAGATTCTGTCTAGACTTAGAACTTAAATAACTTGTTTAAAGTCCATACCAACTGACTTGTCTTATTTAACCCTCTGCGACTGAGGTGACGTCTATCAGACACCACCAAAAAAAAATCGCCTTATAGCGTGAAATAGCTCTGTATCGCTCAGTAACCTCTTCTAAACACTCGGGGCATTATAAGTTAACCTATGTTAAAAAATCCTGATTTTTTTAACCTTATTCAAGTAAATATTTTTTATTTATTTAAAAGCCCATATACATGTTAATTATAAATTCCACATGAAAATTTGAATAATCATGCTATACACTAAATAAACAATACTTATCATTGACCCATGAGTTTTTTCTATATTTTATCAAAAATGACGTCTGGCAGACTCCACCTCAGTAGAATGTTTTTAAAAAAGTCACCTCAGTTGCAGAGGGTTAATAAACACTTTTATAACCCCAAAATGCATCGTTTTGGCTTAAACTACTGTTTTCTGGTGAATGAAGCAACTAGAGACCAAATTTTGCAAACTATTTTATTGATTTTGTCATGACTAAATGGTAATTTTACGCGAAAAGGGAGCATTTTGAGGTTATAAAAATGTTTGTTTACTCTACCTGGTGGTTATATAAATAATTCCGCTTCTTATAGCTTGAAGGAATATGGCAAAGATATTTCGTAAAAAAAATACAATCGCGCGCTCAGTGCCATATAAGACGTTGTGAGCCCTGATATTTGATTTAGTACTCGTTTGTGGTGGTAATTCCACGTAATTCCAATAATATATTACGTCATTTTCTACTCAGACCTGGTTGCTAGCTGCAGTTTAGCATACAAAATCGTTTAATGCGCATACCGATGAAGAATAGACTTATAAGTAGCGTATTGAAATGGATAGAATACGCGACGTGACTGCTTAAAAACAACTCTCAGTAGTCAACGAATAGACCTCTAGGCATCGCATGTTAGATAAGATAAAGTATCAGCTTTATGGGCTCTCGTTTTCTCCCAACGCAGCCAATTCGTTTTTATGTTTCATTGTAAGCGAAGATAGATTTTATTAGCATAGCGGTAGATAATTGTATTGTAGGCTGACGAACGATCGCGTGCGTTTGTTTCGTGACCTAGGTATCAGCTTCTGTACTTTAATAAGAACCGTTCGATAAACCTTTTATTAAATGAAGTGTGTTTTTAAATATGTACATTATTAGTTCGCCGATGATTCTTAACCGTGTTCAAACCATTATTAATCCCGAATTCATAATTATTCGCATGACCCGTTTATGTGTTTATTGATTTAAAGTCATCATCGTGTTGTATACATCTATTCGTCTAGTATTGGAGTTCAGTACCTGCAAGGGTCTGCTCTAAACTGGCCTCACGGTCAAAAACAGTTAATACAAATCAGATATACCTTCCTTTATTTCCTCCATTGTTTTATAGAGGGGTGTCTCTGTTCTCCAATTCCCTTCCGGCTATAGTCCGATAGGATAATTTATGTGACAGCCGTATTCCGTCAAATACTACTCCCAATACCAAATAATTAAATTTCTAACCATCGTCGCAACGTTTGATGAATCAATATAGTATGTGTAAAAAAAATAACAAAGTCGTAGTCAAAGTCAGTCGTAGTGCTCATCCTAGATTGATCGAACTATAGTCATGTTGATTACAACATTATTATCTTTGGACCAAATAAAGTAAATTACGAATATCACCTAAATACATTGAATGTATTCGTCATTGAAATAATTGCCAGAGTAATTCATCGCATCATACTTCATTAATGTGAAAGTTCGTGCAAATGTTACTCAATGTATAAATGGCTGAACGATTTGTATGTTAGTTTTTACACATTTGAATGGATTTTAAAGACCTAATGCTCTTTCATTACTTAATTATCTGTGGTAACGCAGACTAACAAATCTCTGTTCGATTTTGAGTTGTCAGTTCATCGTATTAGAACAGGGGGGCAAGTTTTGACTCGAGGGCTCGAAATCAAAATCGAGTAATAGAAAATATTTGAATGAACCCACTATCCCGTATTTTTAAAAGCCCTCACTCAAGAGCTAGTGATTGACTTAATATATTCACGTGTTTCGTTGTACGCAGAAAGTCGATGATTACCGGTTTTTTAAATCATGTTCTATATAAAACATAATTAGAAGTTGTAATTATGGCGATAATATTATTATTTATTTGCACTTTCAGTGTTTTTAACGTTATTTACCACAATTTTTACCTATGAAAACTAATAAATGAAACGTTTAGTTCGCAAAGGTTCTTATTGTCTATGATAGGTATTTTAAGTTAGTTTATAAATAAAACATCTGTGGTTTGAGTTTGTTTCTCAGATGTCTAAACAATTTTCTAATGATGAAATCGAAAACGAATTTGTGGACCACTAGTTTTAAAATTTTCTATCGCTCGCATTTCTCGCACGTTCTTGCTTACTTTCGAATTAAACTTTCGAGCGCTCGAAAGGCAAAAATCGCACCCCAGACATGTGTATAAGATTCTAATAGATATGTAGCTACGTCCCTCTCGGCCTGTCAATCAGACTGTTAGTCTACGGCGCCCATTACAGCTATGAACGAACAAGCAGGGCTAGATAAGTTGCATTCTGCGAACGTTAATTACTATACAGATGTTAAAGACTGCAAAGGAAATAATTTATGTTTTTATAAAACAACATGTTATCAACAAAACATCGGTTGTAAGCAGGTACCGGTACCGATGTCGCAGTTGTTAACGCCCACCTAAGCAGCTTATAATTCTTGGGATATTTTTGTTTATGTATAGTATGAATTGACGTAAGCTTTTTATTTCATAATGTCACCTCTTCTGGTATTCGTTACATTATTTGTCACCTGAATTACACAATCTTCTTTCGTTATACTCGTAGTCCTAATGAAAAATGGATCTTGAACGTTTGTTTCTATTTTCCAGGTCTAATAGGCGGGCAGTACTCCCCGGGCTACGTGACGGACCTGGTCCGGGAGATCCGGGACTCCGCAAGGATCCGGGAGGAGGCGCTTTACGCGAGGGTACGAGCCATGGTCATAGAGAGATTAGATGTACGTATAACCTGCAACTTTGTATGTAATGTAACACTAGATCGGGTAATTTTGTCCTCGTCGCATATTGTTTATCTCTCCTCTCAGGAATTATTTATAAAATCCGGATAAAATTATCATGTCCTTCCTCGGAGCTTTAGTTATCTCTATGCAAAATTAAATCAAAATCTATTCAAAAATGTCCGCTAACATACAGAACCGATAAGGGAAGGGTGGGGTTAGTGGGGATAGATAAGAATTTGAACTTAATTTTAGTAAGTGATGATGGCGTCAAAGATAAAGTTTGCTTTCGTGTCGACAACGAAACACGGTCTGTGAGAATCTAGTCAAAATTTATCGAATCGATAAAGTGATGTGAAAGTCGATGATATGGGTATCAATACCATTTCAAAATATTTACATATTGATGCATATGGGAGTTAAACTTTTTAACCGACAGCAAAATGCTATGCTTCTTCATGCTTTTAAAGAGCCCCATTCACGTCCGTGTAATATTTTTAGAATGAATGCTACTCGTAACATTGCTAACGCATTGTATGTATAAATACAATGCGTTACAAATGTTACAATGCATTGTGGCGGTGTAAAAATATAGATTACTAGCGACCCGCCAGCGGCTTCGCCCGCTGCAATTTTGTTTTAATTTGTTTTTTTTTTAAATAATAAGTATCCTTTGTTACTTCTAGTACCTCCCAGAATATGTGTACAAAGTTTCATGATGATTCGTCAAGTAGTTTTTGCGTGAAAGCGTAACAAACCTCCACGCTTTCACATTTATAATATTAGTAAGGATTTTATTATTTCTCCCAATACCATTATCATAACAATAATACTCATTAAGCATCATATAATAACAATAACAATAGTAAGTTGTGTGGACGCAAGTTTCCAGCAAATGTTGGTCAGTCAGGACACTTAATAATTGCACAGTCTAGGTTCCTGTTGTCTTAAAAGTCTATGATCCTTCTCACTGTTGTTGCTGTTAGCGGCGAAATAGCATCTTAGCAACTCCACTATTAAAAACATTTTTCGCCCGTGAACTTGCTTCTTATTAATTAGCTATTAGTCAAAAGAATTATGAAGCGATGCTCAAAAATATTCCATACAAATTTAGCTCAGAGCGATTTCTCACCATCTACATCTAATCCGATTTCCACTATGTTTTAATATGTTGTAGATATTATAAAAAAACTGTTTGTACGTTTCAGCTTTTGTTTTTTCTTTCTTTTCTTTCCCATAAATATTTTCTTGATAAGGAAAACGTACAGACTTAGTTTTTCGTAATATTTACAACATATGTTTGTTTTTCGTAATATTTACAACATATGTTGTAAATATTACGAAAAACTAAGTCCCAAATCGTTAAAATTTTGCTTCACATTCCTCTTAAAGCAGACAGAGCACATATAATCGCACTACATTGGATCACTAACTGACTAGCTGTCTTTACACTCACAAACTGTGTTTACACTACACAAAATTAAGGCGCTAACTCACCTAGTGCGCTGCAATTTTAATAAGGTGCCCGCTAACTGCATAACTGCACCGATCAAAAGCCGACCGTCCAGTGGCGCCTACTTTATTGTGTTTTGTCTTGAAATTGTAGTATTTTTTTGTTGTACAAATGAATACACAAATTATAGGGTGTGACATAACTTAATAACAATTAACCTATAAGTATGTGACTTAATGGAAAAGGTGCCCACTTTATTCCGTTACTAAACTATGCCATATACCCTATAATCTGTTAATTTGTACAACAATAAACAACTCTTTAATTTCAAGACTTTAGTTTATTAAAAGCAGTAAAATTTTGACTTCACGGTTTCATGCCACCTTAATCACTGTGTACCTAAACATAAAATTAATAAAATTACCTAACATGTTGGATAACAATGACACAGTTTCATACCGTTACATGATGCAGTGTATAGATGAATCACTTCAAAGACACTTCGGGATATGTGTGCGTAAGCATGTGTAAATAAACACAATAGCCAATGTCATTCCGTATTCGCACCGAGATTACCGAGACGTGTGTGCGTCGAATTCATTCTGATTTAATTATTATTGATTGTGTAGGTTACATTACAGTATAACCTAGAAGAATCTTCACTTTTCTCTTTTTTTTTTATTGTACAGTCACGAACGTTAAATTAGGACCCATCTTAGGTCCAAAGTCAATCTGACATTCTATATCAATGAGGTTGAGTTTGTTGTAAGTTACAATTGACTTTGAATCTCAAATGACATTGACGACGTCAGGCTATTTTTTTTGACATGGGTTGTTAATTAACGTTCGCGACTGTAAGCTCTTGTCTTCATGTCTGTCACTTGATATGTATTTATTTATTTATAGTACCTCCAGTGAATATGGACGTTTGTTTTGTCTGAGCAATTAGCGAATTCTGGCTGCTCTCCAAACGGCCGCAAACTGTCGTATCAAGTTACCCGGTTCAACGACCTGTCCAGCGGAGGTGAACCAATCGAGTTATAAAATAGCTCTCAAATCTAATAATTTGTCTTTCACTCGACTCTTCCCGCGGTTTCTCTGTTGTGCATTGCCGTGTGGTTTCGTTTTTAAGTTTGAGGTTTTATTGTATTTGGATAAAGCAAGAATACATAAAATTTATACATCTCAGTGTCCTAAGAGATGTACACAAAGATGTTAATATAGAAATTAAGTCGATGTCTACATATTTTTTTTTATTTCTACTTCCAATTGCGGGTCGAATTCACGCGCAACAGGTTCCATTCTCATTTGAATATACTTTAGTAAATATAGGTCTTATTAGCTACTTAATTAAGGCTTGTCATTATTTTGGGTCAGTTCAGTCTTCTGTTTTTTTCTCAAAAACTGTTTATATTAGGGCTCCTGGTCGTGTCTGTGTTTCGTGTACCCGTAGCCGAATCTCCGTTACCGAGTAACACGGCAACGGAGATCCGGCCCGTTCGACACGTGAAATTTGGCTACGTGTAATTAAGATACGTAGCTCCGTGTTACACGGAGATACGTTTCTTATTTACACGTAGATCCGATCCGCCCGTGACCGTGACGTTTAATGAAGATTTTATGTGTGTCTTTAAGACCTCCGAATGTAATGCGATAGTCGTGTTTTTGATTTCAGTTTCTTTGCTTTTGCATTTAAAATTGGTTTAATGAGTCATTACATAAATATAAATATTTAGTTTGGAGGCTAAAATAATAGACCAATACAGATTGCAAAAGATGTATATTCAAATAATTCGTATAATAAAACAACACTATAATGAACATTTTTTAAGTAAATCAACATTTTTTTTAAAATGATCTGCACTATTTTGGTATGTCTCGCAAGGTTCACTGACTGTGTCTTACTTAATAATGACCTATGAGTACATCTATAATATAATAATGAATCGCAAAATGTGTTGGTAAGCGCATAACTCAACAACGCCTGGACCAAATTTACCAATTCTTTTTTTTAAATGTTCCTTGAAGTCCAAGGATGTTTTTTACGTAAAGAAAAATTCGAATAATTTTCGGGAAAGTCAGAAATTTGCAGCGGGGCGAAGCCGCTGGCGAGCCGCTAGTATCCTATGAATTCAAGTTCGAAACAGCCCCCACCAAAATAGCAAAAAAAACCTGAGAGTTTGTTTCAAATCAAACAAAATAACACGGCCACTTCTTTCTTTCACTCGACTTCACGAACAATAGATACACATGGTACTTAACAGGTAAACCCAAAGCTGCTTATAAAGATTATTATTAATTGCCCGCAAACTATTGTTATCTTTATCTGCACGTGCAACTACTTCTTTGTATTCTCACCGACGAAGGGTGGTCCAGTCAGTAATGATAATGAGTAATAAGGCTCCGTTCGACAAGCTTTCATTCAATAACCGTGCGGAGCGGAGCCGGAGCCGAGATCCGCAGATACGTAGCCGAACGCAGACACGGATACGTATCTTGGCGTGACCGTGTAGTTCGGGAACTTAGCACCGCCGGTGCTAAGATCACGGAGCTACGGTTCCGCGTGTAACACGGATATCAAGACCACTAGTTTATATTGACAACTTTTATTTTTCTCCATTTTATTCAAAGCTATGTAAAAAACAAAATCATTTACTGTGTTGAGCTCGAATGTTTGCTATAAAATTAAAAAAAAATGCCGTCCCGAAGGTCGTTTTTGAGTTTGGTTTCGCGGCAGTAACAGTAAGGTCTTATCTCGTTACCTAATCTAATCTTGTCATATTTCCCTGATAAGGGTGTGCTGTTTTTATGTCACACAACCTTGACTTCCGTAATACACTCGCGATAACAATACCGAATGAGCAATTATGGTGACTATCAAATGATAAAGTTTATTTATGCAAATTATTACCCGGAAATGGGCTTGTTGATAACTCTTGGATATTAGAGGGGAGCCACTTTCTGAGTAACAAAGAGGTTTTGCATCTTGGTCCTCATTGTCGGCAACACATTGCAGTCTTGAGATTCCAAATAGCTATGGGCCTCCGATCTTAGGTGCCATGTGTCCTCGTTTGCTACCTATTCGCCAAAATACAAATAAAGTTTAAAAGCACATTTTACTGCCGCCTGTACTTCTAACCCTGTATAAAAAAAACCTCATTATCAAAAGAACAGTCAAATGAGTCCAAACTTGACGAGGTTCTATGAGCCTTTGAGACGTTCCTATGGCCACCTTCTGTAGCTATCGTCGCTTGATGGTATATTTACTATTTACACGACCGCACTGAGCCTAAAAATGGGTACATTACCCATTACAATCTATGTGGGAGTGGGAGTCCAGGATCTTTTACTTATACACGTAAAAGGAAATATTAGAGGACCGAGATTCTACACGATAAAAACCGGGCAAGAGCGTGTCGGACCATGCTCAGTGTAGGGTTCCGAAGCCGTTAAGTACTACAAACATAAAAATCAACAAGTAATAGCTAATTTTCTATTTAAAGTCAATTGGTGCGTTCTTAGAGGATTTTAGTAGGTATAAACACTTTAATCGCTTGTATCTCAAGAACCAATGATGTCTACTTACGGCCGAACCCAATATTTAAACCGCGGACTGATAGCCTTACTGCGGATTAAAATTTGACACATTTTGTATGGGCAAATGTCAAATTTCAAACCGAAGTAAGCCTTATCTATCCCCGGTTTGAATATAGGTTTCGGCCGTTAGTCGTGATAGTTTTCCTTTAATATTCGTTATATGTTCTTTGGTTTAATTTTTTTTTAGATGTTTAGCATTTATAGTTTTGGCTGTACACTTGAGTCTAACAAAAATTAGCGCTTTAAACCTTAATATTTCATAAACGGATCTCTTAATCGAAAAACGGTTTTTACAAACCCGTAATATTTTTGAAAGACCTGTCCAACGACGCCCTACACTATAGGGTAGACGAAAAAAAAGTACATCCCCACGTTACGTGAAGGGGAGGTAGGTACCTAAAAAAAAATTTTTTTTTACATTTTTTTGTACAACTTTGTTGGCGTGACTAATAAGTATACCTACATATTCATGCCAAATTACAACTTTCTAGTACTAAGAGTCTCTGCGCTAGGCTGCGGAAGGACGGACGGACGGACGGGCGGACATGGCGAAACTATAAGGGTTCCTAGTTTGACTACGGAACCCTAAAAACTTTATCGCTTTTGAAGTGCTTCCGTATTGTCAACGTTTTGATAACTTATGTCATTTTCAATAATTTCGACTTGACATAAACGATTCTAAAACACGTCAAACGCGATATCGTTATAGCGCAGTAGAATAGAGGCCTAGTATGATTTGTCTATTGCATACGTTATCAAAATAGTCGTATTTGTAGGTATCTGTAATTTATTTGATACTAGGTTTTGCCCGCGACTCCGTCTGCGTAGAAGTCGTTTATCGCTGCTCCCTCGGGAACTGTACATTTTTCCGGGATAAAAACATAATATCCTTCCCTGGAATTTAAACTATGTCCATAAATAATTTCATCTAAAGCGGTTCAACAGTTGCTTGAACAGATAACAGACAGACACACTTTCGCATTTTTATTATTAATATGGATAGATGGCTAATATAATGATTGGATGAAACAAAGTTATTTTTGCGTAGAAGAGTCCATACACTGAGTCTCAATATTTCCTTTGAGTGTACATGCAACTGTTACAAACTGACGGTAATTGAGTTGGTTATAATTGCACGCTAGACGTTAACCGAATGCCTTTAGGCTTGGATTGCGCACGCGACGCGATAAACGCTGTTTACTTACTCGTTTACTATCCTTGGCGCTGTAAATGTACATATCACATAACTTGCTTTTGCCCGCGACTCCATTAGCGTATAACTCTTCCTTTCCTGGGACTCAGATTTAGTTATTTATTTAGTTTATCTCACACTAGCTGTTGGCCGTGACTCCGTCAGCTTAGAAAAATAAAACAGCCCATACATACATACATACATACATACATAACATTACGCCTTCATTCCCAGAGTGGGGTAGGCAGAGCTACAGAAATACCAACAACTCTAAAAAGACTTGTTGATAATTCTGTAACCACATTCTGCGCAAGTAGGCTAAGATAAAACATGCCTATGACACTCACAAACAACAGGGCTATCATTTGCTAAAAGGATTTTCAAAATCGGTTCAGTAGATCCAGAGATTACCCCCCTACAACCTCACACACAGAAACTTTACCTCTTTATGATATTAGTTTAGATTTACAATATTAGTATGGTTTATAATATTAGTGTTGTTTTAATATGGTAGTGGTTTAAATTACGGTGATCACGATTACAGTAACCATCGTGGTCATGACATTTAAATAACCTCTAATGGGGCCTAACAATAGGTTTAAAGACAATTTAGAATAAAGACCCTGGTCAAGAATCGCTACAGCAAGTCCGCGGCAACTTTATTCCTAAACAAAACACCGCGTTTTCAGTTTAGTTGTCATCTCCTGACGGCCTAATTCCGCCCGACATCGGCCGAGAAGCGTGATAGTTTTTCAGATTTTATCAGGGTTGGATTTTAGCAATTTTTTTTTTGTTTTCAGAACGGTTTGGCAACGCCTGAAGTTAAATCCAGCGAGAAGACACTTGAAGAGATCAAGGTTAGTCTTTTTTTAATTATTTAAAGCGCCATCTTGCGTGTAAAGCGAACAACGAATACTTTGCTACTAAGTTGCATCATGCTTACAAGCGCGTTATGTCGGTTGATCTAGTAAAGCGTGTTAGTTCAACTAACGTAACAATAGGTGGCGCTAGTAGCGTGATGAAAGCATGAACTTTGTTGTAGTTTCAAAACTTTTTCACAGATGGCAGTTGTAAAAATATTAATTTTTTGAAGGTATGCCTTACAAAACACGGTTATTGATGATTGTTCAAGTTCAATCATAATAATAATCATTTTTGACTAAGCACAAACTATCGCTGCGTAGGTTAAATAGAGCTGCTGTTACACACTACCTTTTTTACGCGACTCCGTCCGCGTTCAAGCTATTTATCGCAATTCCGTTATCGGTAACTGTCCAATTTTACAGGATAAAAAGTTCTCTATGTCCGTCTCCGGACTATTTAATTCTACCAAATTGTACATCGAACGGATGATAATCTTTCTTTCTTTAGTAAAGAGGTTTTTGTAAGTGATTCGGTTTTTGACAGATTTTTCCCATTAATTTACTTACAACAAAATATTGTAGGTATAAAAACTACCATCAGTGTTGTTACATACTTATCCATAAGTCCGTATATCTTCAATATTTACACGCGCGTTCGAAAAAAGAGCAAAATATTATCGTTTTTTTTCCCTTGAAAGGGCTAAACCAAAC